>CM063454.1:13897500-15097500 GCA_032191425.1 Lymantria dispar | reverse complement strand
ATTCCCTTAAGCGTCTTTTACGATACCCACGGGCAGGATACGGGTAGAGAATTGTAATCTTACTCCGTCATCACATTATGAAGTTTCCTTGGGATAATAATTAAATTTAACTTTTTTTTTAACTGAATCATGCATATTAAGTCGAATTTATTTAGATTAAATCGTTTTGGAAAAGTTACTCTTTACACGGGCGGAACTATTGGCGTTCTTTGTTTATGATATTAAAAACCTTAAATAACTGGATAATTAACAATTTATAATATTATACCTACAATTAAAACGAATTTCGTCATAATTTTCACCTGTCTATTAAAATGATCTTAGAGCGCCGTGCCACAGAGTCCATATCAATTTTAGTATTAATTAAAAAGATTTGGCATATTCATACAAATTAATAATTTTAATAGATTTTTGATATCCGTGAAACGTACACCTGCCAATACAAATCAAACATTTTAATTACCTTTAGTTATGGACTGTTAGCAACAATCTGCTAAATTAAACGTCGACAAAAACTTATTTTGATCCTAGATTAATTAGATATTATTTGATAAACTAATAACTACAGTAAAATTGCTCAGTCTGTAGTGTTATATAGACACAGAAATGGTATCGTTTAATTAAAATTTATCCATTTATTTCCACAGACCATATTCCAATTGGTCGCATATTTCCCTAGAGGGAAGCTTACCATAAAACAGAATAAATAACCTCTTATATTTTTGCATAAAATTACATTTGATTTTATCACGTATTTAAAATTTCAACCCTAAAGCGATAAAAGAAAATAATACATCTCTATTTGTGAAACATGATACATTGTCACGTGTTAACATGACATGAAAACGCATGAAAATGAAAATATATTGAAGATTCCTCACAATTCGTCATAGTTAAGGATTAATAACTTTTGTCTCAATACACTTAGTATCATTGTATTTTTGTTCAGGAATATAGAACAATGAATACGAAATAAACACACCACCAAACTACTAGTAGTAGCTGTGAAATCCGTAATTTTACGGGTGTGTCGTTCCTCGTGTCGTGTGGTGACGAAATAAGAATACAATTCACCCCCAAACTTGTCCATGGGTGTTATAAGCAACTAAGGTATATAATATACATAAAATATATGTCAGAGAAGGCAAACTCGAATTAAACTTTATGATAAACACGTCTGACCAGCGTGGTATGTTTGGTCAATTTTCCTCCCATAGTGTAGGAGGTCCATGCCCAGCAGTAGGACTTCTATGGGTTGATATGATGATGAATGTGCCGTTGTATTGATAATCATCATATTCATGGATTTTGATTTGTAACGATAAATCCACACTTTCTTAATGTATCGGTGGATATTTATAATACACAATACTTTTGCTGTTCCCCATTTATGTAGGAAACCAAGATGATAATGATGATCTAGCATTTATATCTTTATGGACATAAGTATTAAATCATCATCATCATCTCACATCACCATCCTTCAACTTGCCCGCGAGTGTCGTAAAAAATTTCCAAAGGATACATACAATGTACATAAAATATCTACTAAATAAGAAAAGCAAAATTCCAAATAAAAGCTAATACCAAACCAGTGTGGTAAGTCAATTTTTCTCCAGTTGTAGAGTAGGCTCAAACGGTGGGACCCTTATGAGCTAAGATGATCACGATAAATTAGGCGATTATAATATCTTATAACGTATATACGGTATAATCATATTTTTTTAATATCTCACTGTTTACACACTTCTTATTTTTATTAGTGAACTAGCAACCCGCCCTCGCTTCGCTTTGGTGTCAGTCGCCTTACCCGCGCAGTTCCCAATCCCGTTGGAATACCGGGATAAAATATAGCCTATGTTACTCTCTGATATTACAGCTATAGGTGAAAGAATTTTTGAAATCGGTTCGGTGATTTAAACATGATAGCGTATCAAACAAACAAACTTTATAATATTAGTAAGGATTGCGTTCATACGGAGTAAAGATCAATCATTAGTAATATTTATTTAAATAAACTTTAAAGATCATAGTAACAGAATTAAAATAATAAAAGGCACGGCATATTACATTTACAAATTGTACGGTCGGAACTCTTTGATAAATGCCCAGCCGCAACTAGAGATAAGCAGACAGCTTGCGGACTCCTGGCATATACATTTGACAGGCAAGACTAGTGGTAATTGTATAAAGTGAATTCCTTATCAATTAACATTTACCGGTCGCCAATTTATACAATTTGTTTTTATATTTAATGGAATGCAAAAAGATTATTTAATAGTTTTGAGATTTATAGCTGGGTAAAAGTCACTTAAAAGCCACCAAGATGGTGGTAACTCAGGTTGAGAATATTGCGGTGCATGCATTTAGTCATTCAAGTTGTTCGATGCGTTTTAATCAATTATAGATTTCTACTATTATACATCTATTACTTATGAGGAAGGGAACGATACGAACATTCAACAATACAATAATTACATAGATGTTAGAGGTTTGTATAACGTTGAACTATGGATAAAAACGTGGTCCCTAAATATAGGCCTCATAACAAGGCGAAAAGTCGCACAGCGTGCTATGGAGCAGGCTGTGCTCGGGATTTCTCTGCGAGATAGAAGCCTGAATACGGCAATCCGCAGAAGAACGGGTGTAACCGACATAGCACGGTGAAGTGGCAATAGGCAGGCCACATAGCTCGACGAATCGGCTACCGCTGGGGAAGAAAGGTTCTCGAGTGGCGAGCACGTATCGGACGTCGGAGTATAGGACGCAGTATTTTGACACAACCATGACACACCGCGAACTACTGGTGGTTGGAGCGATTTCCTACACGTCCTCAAAGACCTTCGCGATCCAACACCTTCGTCACGTTCACAATGAGGACGTACAAATAACATAAAAGTAATACTAATCGCTCGATGAAAACTTTTTTTTGCCCCTAGGCAGTTGCTTAGTCCGCTTTATGGAAATGCCGGCCCTGGGTCATCATCCCAACATCAGCCTACTTGGAGTGATGCCACTTTGCATAGTTTTCAATTAGAAGCCCTCAGCGCTCGCCTATAGTCCGCGTCAAACTGTCAAAGCCATCTGCGACTAACAACTGAACACACGAAAAAATAAGAGACAAGGGTACAGTCTTCTAATTGTACGTGTGAATATTATTATTTTTTTTTTATTGCCAACGGTGGCAAACGAGCAAGCAGCACACCTGATGGTAAGTGAAACTGCTGCACATGGACCTTTGCAATACCAGGGGCACAGCTAGGCCGCTGCCTACCGTGCGTAACAATTACTACTAATAATAATTGTGCGTAATAATAGTAATAATTGTGCGTAATAATAAAAGTGCGTAATAATTACCGTTGGTAACAATTACTTATCTCAAGCGACGGCTGGATTAAAACCCTATGATTGTATACGCTATTTGAATAGAGGAAATAGTATTACGTCAACAAATGGTTCTAGAAGCAAAATGTAGTATTTTTTTATGGTTAGGCTATGATAAGCGCACGCGCGGTCCATTCCGTGCGGGGCGATGAAAGGACGGCGCGCGGGTCCATAGCCCACCCGTATCCACGTCACCTCGTTGTTGGGCCGACCATCGGAGCAGGGTGACTTGTCATCAATGGTCAGCCCGATGGAATACCCTTTCGGGTACCCTCACCTCTCGCCGTCCTGGAACGTCGGTCGCCGTTGCGCGGTCAACCTCTCCGCGGATGACGGACCAAATTCCCCGGCCCGATCACCCGTAGCCTCGGCTAGGGCGGCATTACGCGCAGATACTCGCGCCTGCGCCGCCCGAAAGCAAAATCTGCCTTGAGCACTTGCAATATCTAACGAATAATCATTAAGCGAGATAATCACTGAACATGAGTTTCCGACTGAATAATTTAACTAACTTATTATTACTATACTAACTTATTATCCGTATGGTGACGGAGTGAGGATACAACACACCACACTTGCCCGCGGATATCGTAAAAGGCGATTACAATATACCTGTTAGTGTCATTTACATTATCACAATTATGAAAGGGTTCTTTAAAAAAGAAAAATAACCTACAATATTAATAATTATTCACTGTTAGAAGCGTGGTTATAACAATTCATAATTATTAACATAGGGCTGACTAAAATTACTCAGAAATGACGACTGAGCTTACTCCTAAAGCAAATAAGTTACCCAATAATCTCTCATGGGGCTCGTAAACCTCTACATCAGAAACAGCTTCCTTTTACTATAATACTACATTATGCTGACTCCGTTTGCGTAGTAAGCGTTGTGATAATAGCAGTATCGTTCCCGGATCGTTAATTGCAGCAGTCTATACAGCGATAAATGGGCTATTGCGGGATGTCCACGTTCGCATTAAGCTTGCCATAACACGTTAAGAGTTATTTGAAGTTATAGTTAGTTTAAGATCAAACGACATGCTAGTTTAATACAAAATCATAGTTAGTAACTACCTCTAATTTTATTGATCATATTGTAAGATTTATCTTAAGAATATAATGTTTATTACATTTTAATGATTCATCATCATCATCAACGCAGTCCACATACGTCCCACTGTTGAACTCGGGCCTCCTCCACAATGGGAAGGAATTTGACCTACTACACCATGCTGGCCAGACATGTAGGGTTTAATTTCGAGTTTTCCTTCTCTTGCACACAAGTTATGAGTAAATTATATCCCATAGTCGTCTTTTATGACATCTACGGGCAAGATAGGGAGTGGTAAATTTTATTCTTACTCCATCATCACACGGAAAGTCACACCACGGCATTTTAATGATTAATATAAATATTCTTTTCTGTATGGTGACGGAGTAAGAATATTATTCACCACCACCATTTTGCCCGAGAGTCTCGTAAAAGACGACTAACAGATAACATGCATATATTATTTATGCAAGAAGGAATACTCGTAAAAAACTCCATATCAACCCGTCTGACCAGCGTGTTATAGAAAGTCAATGTCACGCCTATTGCGCAGGGGGTTTGAGCCCAACAGAGGGACGTATATAAGCGGAAATGATGCTAAATACTCTGTCTTTAATGACTAATATACGTACCTACTTATAATTTTTGACAAAAAAATCATAAAAGACTTGTTTTTTCTTCTTCTTGTCTTCTGCTCAGATGGCGTAGTGTTTAAGATACCGACCAGCCGTGCCAGTGTCGTGACTTTGAACCCCACGCAAGACAACACTTTATCCGATTCACAAATTGCTGTTCTGAGTTTGAATGTATATTGTATCCGTTAGTTATGTTTGTAACAACACAGGGATTATTTCCTTAGCGCAAGGTCTTTATAAAAAGAAAAAATATGTTTTCTTTAGACTATGAGCTGTTTTCATAATATATGAGTAATACTAATTTGTTATACCTCGCTGGTCAGAATGATTATCGTATAGGTAGACTTATATTACCCAGTTCGATTTTTTTTCTGGCCGGTCATGATACAACCATATTCCAACGTATTTCCTCCTCTTTGGATCTGTTATCGCAGTTACATTACACTCTGAATAGCCTCACAACACTGACCGGAGCATTTAATAAAAATACTCATGCTTAAAACGTCTAATTCGTGCTTAGATGATCTAAGGTCTGATATATTCGCATCAAACAAGTGAATGATATATAAATATCTGGCCATAATTTAACTCAACGTATATAAATTTACTAGATAATTATTGAGAAAGCAGGCAGAGGTTGTCACCTTTCGTAAATCGTATTTCACAAGCATAACTAAAATAATATAAATAAATTTTTTCAAACAACTTTTACACAGATACAAACCATTAAAATGTACGGTCACAATCGTAGATACAGAACATAAAATACAAATGATCAGACCTTTAAATAACTAACCTTATCATGCAACATTTCAGTAACATAAAAGATAGTTGTACTGAAAGTCGTTAACAAGAAAGACTGTCCCACACACTCGCTTTGCATCGGCAGTTAAGATAGTATCAACTTAAAATGCCCGATTGCAATATCTTTCGCAATAAATTAGGTTATCTATAGACATAGAGTAAGGATTTGTAATCGTAGAATAATTCAGATCGTGGGGCGTAACCAGCGTTATCCAGATTGAAGTTGTATTGAAATACAGCTTAACATCAATACATAACAATTAACTTCTGCCTGCAGCTTAGTTTACGTAATCTTTTAATTTTTGCGTAATTTGCAAGGAAATTATCAAACATCAACATATGGATGGCCACTGATGAAGAAAGGCCTTCCCATAAGTGAATAATACCGTAATTCTTTCTCATGGCAGTCGAGTCAGCGATAACATTACTGTCTACTCTCGTAGCTGATTTTTATAATGGGTATTTAAGGGACGGTGACCTTTACTACAGTAGAAAAATACATTTAACTTCCTTCCACGCTAATGATGAATTTTGACCTTTAAATACCAAAAGGGATAAAAGTATTTCACATTATTGAAGTTATACTTTTTTGGCTAGATAGGAATATATGATGAGAGAAAATTTTTACGATTCGCACACATACCCTCACGAAGAACCGACACCCTGAAGTTAGCTAGTCAACATTTTTACGATGCGCGTACACACAGTCACAAATGTCAGCTAGATAATGCGCTATAGCAAAATTTTCGATTAATATCTTTTTGCTTATAATTAGTGTCGTATTTTCTACAAACTTGAGTTAACAGGAAGCATAAAAATTTTATCTAGTTACGCCAAGTAACTATACTTCATACGTGTGTACATAAGTACACACACATTTTTTAAATTTTATTTCTTATTTAAGGTTTGATGTTTCCATCCGATAGATTTTTAGGAATTTTAGAATAGCTCATTATCACCATCTAACTTTGAAGAGTTATATCGGGAACTAGGAGATACATGAGTTTAGATCGTAGAAAACTAATGTACGTGACACGATTATATTTCGCTGAATAATCGAATTTGTGTTAAACTTTGTAGTAAAAACTAAATAGTACATGGAATGTTAAACATATATTTTTTCATTCGCTTTACAGAAAAAAATAATCAACACATTACACGTTTAATTCAATACCGTCACTAAACGAAATTTTTCGAAAAACTGTTTTTAATGCCATCTATTTCCTGAACACTGAATTTATATAATGCCTTGATTCCTATATTTTTATTCTACTTAACTTTTTAATTAACCGACTTCCTTTTTGTAAAATAGTAGTGTCACTAATATTTTTAATTATTTATATCCACTAATTAATAATAATTAAAATGAAAAAATCAAAAACATACAAAAATAATTTTTGATTATGAATAAAAGTTATAGTTATTAATAAAATAAAAATAAAAACAATTATTTCTGAAAAGCTATACTCTTATTTATATCAGTTAATGTTTGTTATAAATCGTTAAATAGCTCTCCAGCATAATTTGCTTATTTATGATAGTGACGGTATTGGAATAAAGGTGCAACATGTACATCAAGTTTGCAACACTGAGTTCATATCGTTAGGATAAGTTAGTTTGACTAATTTAATGGAATTATTATCAATTCCATTGTATCAGCATTCAATGTTGAATATAGGGCTTCTAGTACATATAGAGCACTTTTGTGTCTATGTATTTGTTATAATTTATGATCACTTCCGCTTTTGTGGTTTATAGAGGTATGTTATATTCACAAGCTGTAGCCTTGGTTTCAGACAAATTGCCTTTGTCACGCGCCGTAACTATTCTAGAAACATTAGAATCCTATGATTATTTAGGTATGTTATTCCATGTCCCTTGTAGTAACGATCACAAAACTGACAAACCTGATATTGCTCACCAGCTATTGTGTTGTAACTAAATACTGCATTACTGAATTAATCTCACCAAATGATGGCGTTCTCAAAAACGCTTGACGTCAGACTGGCGGTCCATGATAAATATTTGGTAAAATCCAATTCGGCGTATTTTGCTCTTCTTTCACTTCTACTATGATAACAAGTTATAAGTAAAATTGAAGATTTTGAATAACATCCAACCCAAACTAAAATAATAAAAAAATGTGTTACGCTGTCTTCATCAACATGAATTATCAGTTAATTGTCATTTAACTATTATACTGGCACGCGAGAAGCACTTAATCGAGTAATCATACACCATTACATCGTTTTGAAGTTGATACTCTTACACGGCTTGACCAATATTAACCAAACACAGACAAGAACCACCGCAAGGAAGGCTTTCAAATGAAAAAAAAAACACATCGAAATAGGTCCATTCGTTTGACAGACAGACATCGACGTCAAATTTATAACACCCCTCTTTTTGCGTCGGAGGTTAAAAAGACATGTAACGCTTATGTAAATTAAGGCGACGAGTCCGCTTTCAATGATATACATATTTATTGAAAGCTTAACATCTCTAGTTTAATTTATCTAGTCCGTATGGTGACTAGAGTAAGAATACAATTCATCACCCTATCTTACGCGTGGGTATCATAAAAGACATAAAGGGATATAATACGCATATAAAATCAGTCCAAGAGATGGAAAACTCGAAATGAAACCCTATCATTATTCATCATTTCGGTTCATAAACGTCCAACTGCTGGGCCAGAACCTTCCTACACAGTAGGAAGAAAACTGACCACCCTATGTACCATGCTGATCAGATAGGTTTTGTTTCGAGTTTTCCTTCTCTTGCATGGATGTTGTTTGCGTATTATATGGCTTAGAAGTCTTTTACGAGATCCACGGATAAGATTATTTCTTCCTTTTGTGGATTAGGCTCCAGCTCAGCAGTAGGACATATATGAGTTGTAACGTGATCTGATAGTTACAATATTTATGTGGTGAGAGAGTAAGAACACAATTCACAAACATCAGAAACGAGCTTACCCGTGTACATCGTAAAAGACGACTAATGGATTAAATACGCAAATATCATTAACAAGAGAAAGAAAACTCGACATAAAACCTTTTGCCAACATGTCTGATCAGCTTGATGTAGTAGGTCCATTTCTCTCATATTGTTGACAAGGCCTGTATTGAACCCAACAGTGGGACTTATGTTGGCTGAAATAATTTATTCAGAACCAATAGAAATATTTTAAAGTGCAAGCTGTAAATTCGGATAACAAAATAATTATTTTGATGTTAAGTATTTATATTGAATACTATAAGCAACTAAAATATATTAACATGTTAGGAACTATCAAAACTCAAGGCATATAAGAAATAATGTGATTAAGTTCAGTAATAAATCTTAAAAGAATGCTTTGCTCGCTCCCAAAAGGATACTCGTGGAACCGTTCACCTTCTATTTTCCTTGTTATTTATGAGCCTATGCTTTATACTAGAACCGCGGGCTAAGAATAAAATGGGTAACTAAAATTAATGGGTGTACGTTACCATAATCATAGATTTACAAAACAAACTGAATAAGATTCTTCGTAATGAAAACAAATGTGAAAAGTAAGCGATCCTAAAGGCTAAATAGATAGAATAATATCATTATTTTTATAAAAGGAATAAATCAAAATTAGAATAAATTGCAGTGAAAATAAAAAGCTTATTACACTATCTTATCTTCCGACATGAAATATGGGAATCACAGGAATAACATACTTGTCTATAATAGTCCAGTATATTCTCGTCTCTCATTTACAATAATTTACATTAAGATGCCTCCGCATTTGCATGCCAGAATAACCTTTTCATAATCGTCACGTCGGTGGCTCCCAACTTAGCGATTAGCTTAATGGATTTCTCAATTTAATGAAACTCAAACTTCGTAATTGGCTTTTTAAGAGATAGGACAGAATTTACGATTACTTGTTTAATTTTTTTCTTAGAATCGCCCGCCGAAGCGTCGACAAGTTTTTTTGGTCATACGTTTTAAAAGAGGAGTCATTGTGAAGGTCCCTATTTCGAAAACTGCCGTTTAAGTATTTAAGCTGGCATAGACTGGATGACAATAGTTGGAATGGGGTACCTTGGCGTACAAATCTTTTTGTTTGATCAGGCGTTTGTTGACAACAAATTTGTTGACATTAATCCCTAGACAATAGTACCGAGTTATTCGGGGAGGTATGTCAATTCTGTTGATCTCTTTTAACCGAAGTTATATTAAAGTATGTTTGTTTAAAGGATTTAATGAAAATATTATTTTACCATGTTCAAGCTATTCATCTATATTTACTAAAATATATACAATAGTAGTAAATAATTCAAGTAACATTTGATCTTATACTCCGAGACTCGTTCGTGACCAACACTTTTACCTTTGAAAGCAACGTTTAAAATAAATTTAAATAAATAATCATGTTTAGTTTGCTGTTCTTTACAAGATTATTTTTTTGCAGGGAAACATAAATTCACTGTATATTAAATTTTAAGATACCTGAAAATACTTATTGACTTGAATTCATGTTTCGTATTTCTTACAATATTAAACATGTCAAATTAAATACTAATGCTAAAATATCCAAGGCTTTACAATTTATCGACAAAAACTGTAATTGCTTGACACTCGTTTAAAAGTTCCAAGAAACTTCCGAAATGCAATAAAAAACTTCAGTAATCACCCTTAAGGTGTCAGAACCGTTCGTTAGTCTTCATTCTTCCTTTTCGTTCTCATTTATAAAAATTACCGAAGTATTTAGTTTTTATTCAAACGACGTCTCTGCAACAGTGGAAACATTTTTGGACCAGTATCTTAATACAAAGGACGGTTAAAACAATAGCACTTAATTTTTTCACATCAACGTGTAAAAAAATCGATAGACTGAAACAAGTCTTTAATTTGGCAGACATATTTATTTATACAGGTTAAAGATCAGCATTATTATATAGAAATTTATTATTTACAATATCGAGTGAAGGTACTTTCTAATTAATCACAAAATAAATAACTTTAACTAAGCTCCTAACTTATGATCTACTTGGATTTTGGTTGCAATAAAACGAAAATTTGTATTAAGTAAAATAATTTGGTCTCTTTAACACTTTTGCACTACCAAATGAAAATTATGTTATTAAGTACAGCAGTTTAAGATAAAACATCAACAAATAATTATGAGACTACATTATCAACCAGAATTATGTAGGTACGTATGGCTTATGGCTATGTTTATTAATCAGAGAGACACTTATTAAAAGGGAATAGGTATATCACATAGAAATAGAAAAGTTATTTCTGGGAGCTGAACCTCGATAAATTCACCCGTATTACTACAAAAATGTCATAGATCAAGAAAAATATATTTTCTCTGTTATTTTTTTTTTACAATATATGTTTTAATTATTTACAAATACATACATGTACGTTTATTGCTGAAGATTTCATAAATTTTCACTAGAATGAGTAAGGATCTCAAACAACTTATTATTGTAAAAT
Source organism: Lymantria dispar (assembly GCA_032191425.1). Taxonomy (NCBI): domain Eukaryota; kingdom Metazoa; phylum Arthropoda; class Insecta; order Lepidoptera; family Erebidae; genus Lymantria; species Lymantria dispar. The sequence goes on along the minus strand of CM063454.1, from coordinate 15,086,142 downwards.
ATATCTAATAACTATGTATGAACTAAGGGATAGTAAGGACTAGTTGTAAAAATAGCTCTAGGTATTTTTGTCGATTAATCTAATACTCTTGAATTTGTATAACAGCCGACTACAGTGATACGTAAAAGTTTATATTTCGTTTCACATTCCAAAGAGGAGGAAAAAAGAAAATTGTTTTCAGTTTTCGAATGAAACCCAAAACGAAATCTTAAACTTACACACCCAATACAGTAGTATTTTCTGAGAATTTACTTACTTGTAAAGTTATAAAACGCAGTGATATTAAACATCGATACCGATTACCGGTACACATATTAGATTTAATTATATACATGCAGTACAAACCAAGTTATATTTTAGAAAACTATTAATTAAGTACTATCTGTCTTCTTAACATATGTACATAATAATAATCTATTATTTCCTGGTGTTAACCTTACTGTGTTTCATAAATACATTTATAAGTAGTAACTTTTAATTTACAATCGCCTAAGTCTACGTACAAACGAAATTACAAGTATTTTTGATTACAGCCGCATTTACATAGTGTTCCATAGTCCATTACAATTTACAAAGAAACAAGTTACACAACTTTCCATAATAAATGCAACTGAATGTTCACTGAAATCACTTGTATGGAGTTATGAATTATCACAAACAACACTTTTACTAATTGTCTTTGTTTTTGGGAGTTTCATTTAAAAGCTTAGGAACTGAAGACGCGGTCTTCCACCGACAGCATATCGAAGCTGTGACGTCACACTACTACATCACGTGGTGCAGAGTCATTAGCTGGTGTTTGTGGTAGTAAGACTGGCTGAAAACAATGTGTTGCTGGAGCAAAATCTTCAACAAGCTTTCGCTTGAGTACTGAAGACGAACCGACGTAAACATTAGTTCCTGGGAAAGTGCCTCGTCGTCTCCGCCTCCATAATACTGCAGCCAGTACAGCTAATCCAAAAGCGATCATAGCTGACAAACAACCTAATACTAACTCTGAGTCAGGAGAACGTTCCGGTACCCTTTCTCCTCTCATAGAACTCACCAGAACAGACATCAAACGGTCACCTTCACTAACTTGAACATCCTGTACACTTTCTGTTGAAACACGTTGAGCTCTGCTAGTATCAATTGTCATAGTATCTGATCGCTCATTATCTACTCCAGGAGTGCGAGAAACTAATTCTACTTGGATGTGGTATATAGTATCTGGCCATAATGACAGAGTGACTCTAGTAGAATCTGTAAACAGATTACCTTTCAAGCCTCCACCATCGACTTCCCAAGTAACCAGGTATACACCTCTTGCTATTCTTGGTTCCCACGCAATTTCACCAATAACAAGAACTTTTTGGTGAATCAGTGAAATTTCTTTTAAAGTCCATTCATGTTCGTCATGATTGGAAGTATTAGTATCATGAGCCACCCAGGTTTCGTCGGGACTGTAAATTGTAACAAGACCCATTGGGTCTACAACGAGTACGCGTAAAAGTGCACCTTCGTTATTTGAAGGAACTCGTGTTGCTAATGCTTGCGTTTGTATGATTTGTCGCCAAGGGCCTTCGGCAGCGCGGCGCATAACAACGTAGACAAAAGGTGCAGGTCGGGATGCAGCGCGTGGTGCAGGCGGCGGCCAACGAGCAAGAGCGCCACTTACGCGCATTACCCCTTCACCCTTTGTGTGAATAACAGGTTGCGTCTGCGATGCCCGGGCCGCTTCTGCATGAAATTCACATGCGATTTTACAACCAGGAAACTGCGAACAAGGAAAGAAATATAAACTATTGTTATAAATTCAATTTAAATACAGAAAAAATGCAAATCATAGCTATTTTCATTGATTTCATTGTATTTTGATTTTGGTGGCCTGATGTAAAATATCCACATTTTAGTACACATAAAAGTGCTAAATGAAAGCAAAAGATTATTATTAAAACTTAATAAACTCCGTGAAAACAGTTTCATATCATTTAAAATTATTTGACATTAAAGATAAACTTACGCAAATATCTTTCTCTTCGCAGATAGCTCCCCATACTTGGTAGTTGGACTGCAACAGTTCGCAGTTCTCCCAACACTGTAACAACAAACGGATACTGTATAAAACCATAATATTACAAATTTGTCACAATTAGACGAATCTTTTGAACTGCTATGAGTTATGATTATGGCGGTCATTACAGCAGATGAGTAGTGTGTACTGACACAGACAAATTTAAAACTTAATGTTCATTTGAGAGGCAATGTGTTCAAAGTTTCAAACAAAATATTTCTGTCAAATTAGAGCGTGTGTTATCGGGTGGTCGGTGGGAGACGAGTGTAGAATAGTCGTTTGTCATTACTTTTGAAATCAACCCGAGCTCATTAGCTGTCCTAGATACTCGGGAACTATACAGGTAATAGCACAGAGTAAAATTATGATCTCTGTGCCAAAATTACGAATGTCTATGAGGCGGCAAACAAGTATGATAGTTAATAAATGACAAATAGGGTACGTTTAGGGTAATTATTTAATTATATTTATTATGATAGATAACTATAAGATAATATAAATTTTTACTGCCTAGAAACGCTTCTAGGCATTTTTTTTAAATTTATTGTATTTTAATAGATACTCAATATTCCGTGTGGTGACTAAGTAAGAATACAATTCACCACTCCCTATCTTACCCGTGGATGTCGTAAAAGACGTCTAAGGGATATAATACGCATATAATATCTATGCAAGAGAAGAAAACCTCGAATTAAAGCCGCATTCCAACCTGTCTGACTAGCAAGGAGAGCTTGGAGCCCAACAATGGGACATACATGAACTGAGATGATGATGATGATATACTCAAGAAAAGGCACGTTTTTTGTTATTCCGTAAGTTGTAAATAAATCTCATTCACCCTGTGAATAGAGATATAACATCTAAATTTTACTAGTAAACTTCTCGAATGCAGCATTTGTCATTGGAAACGCTCATTAGTTGGAGTTCACGTTAACTTGACGCCGCTTTCGCCTCAGTAAGCTTTAATAATTATTAAGGACGGTCGAACCGCGAGTATTAATTACTGTTATTGACAAGAAAGAGAAAACTCGAAAAAATCCTATATCAACACATCTGACCAGCGTGATATAGTACGTCAATTTCAACCTTATTGTAGAGGAAGCTCGAGCCCCGCAGTGGGACGTTTATGAGCTGAAATGAATGAATGAATATTATTATGAAAAGGTACTGTTTAGGTGAGTGTGTATATAAGTATAACTTTCCGCGTGATTCCAATTAAAAATACAGTAGCAATTATTTTCAAAAAACATTTAACAATAGACGTTCCATTCATAGGCCTTTGAGCGATTCACAAATGATTGGTCTGAGTCTGCACGTTATTTGTGTCCGTTAACTGTACGTTTGTAAAGTTTTCGCGACACAATGATTTATCCATTAGCGGAGTGGTCTCTTTTAAAAGTGAAAAATAAATAAGTAAAAACTACCGTGCAATTTTAAACGATGTATAAATTAGAGTAACCAGATAGTACTTCTAGTTAAACTTTGCAATACAAAATAGTTTTAATTAAATTTTTGAAATTATGAAAATAGTATTCCACAATTTCAGTTTTTAAATGATAAAATATATTAAGAGATGTAGTAGTAGTAGTAGATAACTCAGTATGCATCCTCTGCGTGCTTTAAGCATTTCGCAAAAGGCGATCAGTGCGTCCCTGTTCCTGACGCTATCTACAAGTTTTCTCTCAGAGGAAACTGATTCCGTGCTGCCAACCCGACCCTCAATCGAGGCCTCTTTTGGAAGAGTGCCTAACAGATGATGATGTGCCAGTAGACATCGGCTCCTCAAGCAGCTAATTCTCTAGATGAGAGAGCCCATCTGACTGGTGTGTTTTACAATCGCTGAAATATTTTTACGTTCCTCGTTCCTCAGCCTGCAAGTTCCATGAAGATGTTCCGGATAATGCAAATGGCTCGTCGAGTTTTTATAGAGAGATATCTTTTGAAGATGATCGGCAAAAGTCACCAAAGGACACAGCTGCCAGTACGTCGGGCTAAGACTTAGCCACGCCTTATTGCAAGATAACAGAGATGCTTCCAGAAACACCATTACTCGTAGAGCATCAAACACAGATTTTTCCTCTGTGTATGATTGCTGGAGATAACTGAATTGGCAATGATTGAGGCGGTGGCGGATAGACCGTTATGTGGCTGTACAAAATCCCTCTTGGAACGTATTGTAAATTTATGCTCAAGAACATTTTATTGTACTTACCATAAAACAGTCAGGGCCTTGTAAGCACGAAGATTCTCCACTGGGTCGAGGCGTTGCGAACTGTGAACAAATATTAAAATTTAAAATATGTTATATGTGTACCCAGTAGCAACAGAAAACACTTTTGTCAACATGTAGTTCATTATCTTTTTATATATTAGAATTTGAATGAGTTCTTAAGAACTTAAAATTTTAATCATAAAATTCTTAAAGAATGTCATTACAAGAACAATAAAGTTAAAACCTCTAGCTTACTTGGATATTAATTAGTAGTTGGTTAATACCATCATTGGGCTAGTTAAGCATAAATGTTGTATTTTACCTATATTAATCTATTATAAATGTGATTTGTCGTGACGTGACAGAATAGGAATACAATTCGCCACCCTTCATCTTCTCCGTGGGTATAAGACGCCCAAGGTATATAACATGCAAGAGAAGCCAAACTCGAAATAAAACCTTATACCAACCCATCTGACCAACCTGATAAAGTAGGTCAATTTTCCACCTATTGTTAAGGAGCCATGAGCCCAACAGTGGGACGCATATGAGCTGAGAATCCATACTAATATTATAAATGCGAAAGTAAAGATGTTTGTTTGTTTGTTTGTTTGTAACGCTTTAACGCTTAAACCACCGAACCGATTACAAAAATTGTTTCACGAACGTAGAGCTATAATATCAGGGAGTAACATAGGCTATATTTTATCCCGGTATTCCCACAGGAACGGGAACTACGCCGCGGGTAAAACGACTGAAACCGAAGCGAAGCGAGAGCGGGTTGCTAGTATGATATAAATATGGAAATCTAAGTTTGAATATTTTTTATCTAAACAATAAGTAAAAATGCTTAAATGGATTTGAATGAAAATCCCTAAATGGAATGTTCTTAATTAGATTAACACATGTGTTGGCTTTATCTCAGAAAAATGTTAAGTTCCTGTGATATTATTTATACATCCATTTCAAAGTAGAATGTGTCTTAGGAAACATTAATCCGAAATTAAATGATTATTTTAATGTAGGTAATAAGATATTTGTGAGAAAATATCAACAAAATCTGATCAGCCGTTTCTATGTGATTTTTGAGTTCCTTTACAGTATAAGTATAATGCTATTTAATTTACTAGATTCGAAGTCGAAACTTCGATTGATCGTCAAAACTCAGATTTTCCACATTGATAAGACGTGATGGCATAGGAATTTATTTTAAGTTTTTCTCCTCATACTGAGGCGTTATAGGTAAATAATATCTTCAAGTCGTTTTTTACGATACCCATGGACTAGATAGGGGGTCGTGAATTGTATTACTACACCACACAAAAAATATATAAGCAGTTAATGAGTATGATATTCATCATCATCATCATCTTGCTCTTATCCCAATTACTTGGGGTCGACGCAAAATGTCATCTGTTTTGACATATTGCAAAAAGTTTCGGCAATGACTTTTATGACCGACCGCCTGCCTGACGTCAACCCTCCTTGGAAATGTAATCGTTGACCCAAATGGTACCAGATGGAGTTGGTCCGGGTCAATCTAGGGCTCTTAGTCGTCTTTTACGACACCCACGAGCAAAGCAAGGGTTGGTAGTATTCGAAGCCGCTACCACACAGCACAATTAATGAGTATGATATTATTAAAACAAAACTTTATATTAGTGACAATTTGTCAAACAATTCCCGTGTGGTGACGGAGTAAGAATACAATTCTCCACTCCCTTTCTTACCCGTGAGTATCGTAAAAGACAACTAAGGGATTATAATATGCATATAACATCTATGCAAGAGATGGAAAACTCAAAATAAACTCAAATCGTCTGATCAGCGTGATATAGCAGGTCAATTTCCTTCTTCATAGTCCTTTCCCTTCACAATGAAGGAGGCTCGAGCCCAGCAGTGGGACGTATATAAATTGTGGTGATGATATAATAAAGTTACATAATAAGACCTTAATAGGCGTTCGAACATTGCACTTTAATTTCGGCTAAACTCAATATAAAAAGGGACATTTAATTATTCAACGGGGCATCGATACATTACTGTTATCTGAACTCTGTTACGAGAGAGTTTTATGTGCGGACTAAAAAAAAGGAAAATAAATGTTCGATTCGAGCAACCAGTTTAATGTATTTGATAAAACTGACGGGCATCTGCTTACCGTCGGCTGAACGGTCGCTTTAATTGCCTGATATGCCAATGGAACACCGATGGGACAGTGTAGTGGACCAAACGTCAAAGATTTTATGTTGCAATGAACAATTAATGCGGAAAGTGATGACATGTAGTTTTTATTATTATTACATTTTAGTGGTAAATTATCTCGGCCACACATTTAGAACAAATCTATAAAATCATAGGCTCAAGAAACCGAATGGTGTTTATAATCAATCTTTATATATATGAATCTTCTGTTCGTGTGTTTGTAATCGAACTCCTTCTAAACGGCTGGACGGATTTTGATGATTTTTTGTGGCTGTGCCGATGAAAATGAGAATGGTTTTGATTAATAATTGGAACTGACGATGCATTCGATTCCAAGAAAAATTCCTTTTACTATGTTTTAGATTTGAATAGAACAACGTCTGTTAGAGCAGCTAGTTTCGTATAAAAATCAATTTAATATAGAATATCTCTTTTAATATCTCTAGTAAATAGTCTAATGAAATATAAATTGAGCTTGGATATAGAAACAGATTTTTATTATGTGCAAGAATTTGTTAAGAATTTTAATGCTATAAATATGTATGCGTCTTAGTAGTCAAAACATACTTTGTTATATATTTTCTCCAAATTTTATTGTAAGCATTAAAAATTATACATCGCCTAATAGTTAAAGAAAACAAGTTTAAGAATTTTTTTTTTTACAAATAATTCCTATGTGGGTTTAGAATCTATAAAACTGATTGAGAAACTATCGAAATATAGTATTGATCTTTTTAACGAAACATTTAATACTTTATAACATAAACATATTTATATATATAAACTTTTAAAAATAGCGGCATAACTTGTACTTTTACGTGTTTCTTTTCTATTGTTAAATTTTATATAATTAAAAAAAAACTCATTACTTATTCATTTTTAATGTATATTAGCTCATGACACTGTTTGTGTCTTTGAACACAATAAGTAAATAAATAACATTGGCAGCAGCAATTTTAGGATAACCTTAAAATACCACCTGTAATCACCAAGCCATCTGCCATGCATAGTGATTAAGGCATATCGTATTGGTAAGAAATAATAGAGAATTTGATTTTTCTTAATTTCTTGGATGTTATCATTAAACCCTGATAAATTTAACCTCTGATTTCAGTATGAATTACAGTACAACTAACACAATCAAGCTGCAGGTACAAGTAATGCTTTAGAAAGCAAGTAGCAAACAAAGAGTAGCAAAGGAAAACAAAATTATACTTTTAGGTCACTATCATTGCGGCTAATGATGCCAATCTGTGGCAGAGGCCATCAAACGACTCCGACCATCCACCCATTATTAGATGTAATCATCGTAATTTTTCACACAATTTATTTTTTCTTACTACGATACTGTAGCTCAGGAGTGTTATTTCACGTCAACTAATGACAACAAAAAATATACTCAAGATTGAGTGCGCAATGCGTCCACTATAAAAAAGACTATACTTACAACATTCTTATTACAATTGCTCTTAAAAATAAAGCTCATAAATCAAATGAATTAAAAAGATACTTTCCGCTCCCAGACTTTGCTTTATTTTATTCTCAAACTTGCTTTTTAATAAATGTACTATAGTAAACCTTACCTTTCCAAATACGCAAGAATTCTAACAGATTCAATTATCGTGAGTATTGTATCGCACGACTTCGATTTTGAGAGTTTGAAATATGAAAGTTAAACAAAACACAACGACGTGAATATACTTCGGCAACTGCAAAGGGAAGTGAGTGAATAATGAATGACGGTGATTGAAAACACAGCCCGTCGAGTGGCCTCGTATTTGTGTTAGATGCCGCCGCAGATTACCCTTTTGTTAATCAAACAGCGTTTATTGAATATTATTTAATTAATCTTTCCTATTTGACTTTGGATAACGTTGAAAAAAAAACGGTTCACTTAGAAGATGGAACGCTAGATATATGTAGAAAGAATTTATATCGTACAAGTATCATTTAATGAGAAGAGAAAGAATGCGATAAACGCTCTAATACGTATTTTAATAGATTTTCGGAATCCCTTTTTAAACTATATCGAAAATTAGGGTCGGAGGAGATATTATATATTAAAGGAGAGCGGATGTTACATACCAACACTTAAAGAGCTTATGAAATCCATTAAAGATAATCGTCGATAAGTCAGACCTGAGGCTACGGTGGAGCAGGAACTAATCGAACGATGGGCACATGCGCTCATTTACAATCAATCCATCAGCGTTTATGTAACGCGCGACTACCGATGATCTTCATTTATCATTTTGTTTTTTGGGTAGCAAGCGCGCGCTCTTGGGGGTCAGACTAAGGTCCATCCAACATAAATGCCATTGACTTACGAAATATGATATGTAAACAACTATTTCTCCTTTAATCTAACGACACATCTCAGCGATTAATCATTTATGCAATTGGTAATTTTGACTAGATTAACTTTTGATTTATTCTAAATACATTGTAAATTGGTAGCTATATTGATTCATTCATTAGTAGGTAGTCTATAACATAGTAAATTTGATATTAACGCGTTAGCATAAAACTCAGATTTAACTCAATCATCATCATTCATCTCAGCTCTTATACGTCCCACTGCAGAGCTCGAGCCTCCTCCACAGCAGGATGGACATTGACCTTACTATACCATGCTGGTCAGATAGGTTGGTATTGGGTTTTATTTCGGGTTTTCCTTCTCTTGAACCGATGTTCATATCCCTTAGTCGTTTTTTATGACACCCACGATCAGGATATGCAGATCGAATGCTGAGGTGTATTCTTATTCCGTTATCATTCGGAAAGATTTAAGTAATTAAGAATAAATAAACAATATGGATAGCGGCATTTATATATATCTAAGATAAAAATAGTACATTAAATCTAGTCATTAGAGAAATAGACAAAAACAACATGAATTATGATTTCGCATAAAGATAAAATACAATCACAGCGCTAGTGCGCTAAATGATGGAGAAAATCTTTCTTGTTCCTTTTCTGACTTCTCGGAATTGATGGAACGGGATATATGGTTAGTCTGTGTTTAATAAAATTGATTGTTCCAAATCATTTACTACACGATTTATAAGACGCTTATATACCTAGTACTATACAAAATTATTGGTAGTTTAATAATTAATAAAATGGGAGATTATGCTTGTGGTTACGGATACGAATACAATTAACCATCCCTCTTTTGACCATGGGTATTGTAAGAGACGAATTAGAAATATGCGCAGGTAACATCGATGTAAGACAAGAAAATCTCGCCATAAAATATTATTGCAACATGTCTGACCAGCATGTAATATGTAGTTGGTTGATTCCCCTTCCATTGTGGAAGAGGCCTAAACACAAGAGTAGGACTTAATGATGAAGATGATGTTGACATACATAGATACATATTATAATAAATCCAGAATAGTACTCTAATAAAGTTTTAATTCGTTCCTTCCGTGTGGTGACGGAGTAAGAATACAATTCACCACTCCCTATCTTGCCCGTGGATGTCGTAAAAGACGACTAAGGGATATGATATGCATATAACAACTATGCAAGAGAAGGAAAACTTGAAATGAAACCCTATACCAATATGTCTGACCAGCATGGTATAGTAGGTCAAATTCCCTCCCATTGTGGAGGGGGCCCGAGCCCAGCAGTGAGATGTATGTGGGCTGCAATGATGATAAATGAAAGTTTTAATATTTGTTTTGTAAAATCGCATTTAAATTTAAAATTGAGAAATTCATTCGTCTTCAAACTCTATGGCTGTTATTTGGTGGCTATTTTAAAAGTGATGTACGTACACATTTTTTGTATGATCTTAATCACACGTTGAACAAATAATTCTTTCAAAGAAAGGCCATCGTGGAGTACATAGACTGTGATCTCTTTCCACCAATAAACATCATTTATCACAAAAGAGCTACTGCAACTTATTTCAATACATTTATGCTTAAGAAATACTAAATATATCAGTTCAAACAGATGCTAAACTTATTATAAACTAGCAACCCGCCCTCGCTTCGCTTCGGTTATAGGTTATAGTCGTTTTACCCGCGTAGTTCCCGTTCCCGTGGGAATACCGGGATAAAATATAGCCTAGTTTACGCCCTGATATTGTAGCTTTCCATTGGTGAGAGAATTTTTGAAATCGATCCAGCCGTTTTGAAGATTACCTAGAATAAACAAACAGACAGACAGACAAAAATTTTTTAAGTGCTATTTTAGGCATAGGTGTCGTGCAAATAACCGTGTGAGCATGAAAAAAGCCTATTATTTTGACATTACAAACAGACACTCCAATTTTATTTATTGGAATAGAAGATAGAATTAATAAATAAGTCGTTTCCTCACGCATCGCTACTCCTGAACTGATAATTACCTATGGGTCTTAAAAATCGAGTAAATATGAACTAGGAGATTGGATAGCAATAAGTAAATAAATATTATAGTCCCAATTGTAATCACGAACCCAACCACTAAGCATAGCGTTTATAGCGTTGCTCTATTTGTGGAAAGGCCTCTGTTTAATAGTGAACGTTGAAATGCTGATGGATGGATGGAAGGAGCCTATTTGGAAGGAATATCGCAATGTAATGTCTATTATTCCGTGAGGTGACAGAACAAGAATACAATTCACCACTCCCTATCTTACCCGTGTCGTTAAAGACGACTAAGGTACATGGTAAGCATATATCATCTCTGCAAGAGAAAGAAAACTCTGAAAAAAAATCTATAGCAACCTGTCTGACCAGCATGCTATAGTAATGTCAATTTCCCTCCTATTGTGAAGGAGGCTCAAGCCCGGCAGTGGTGTATGAGCCGAAATAATGATGAATGTTTATTAATATTCATTTCAAATACATTGCAATTGTAAATTCAGTTTATTTATCTAACTCGAAATAGATCAGCAAATATTGAACTTTAAAACGAAATGAGATAAGTATCTGCAGCTGTATACTCTGTCAATTCCATGCACTAGTTTCTTATTTTATTTAAGCTCCCTTGCGTGAACTCCATTACCAGACCGTTTTTACAGGTAGAAATTCAATTTTATTTCCATTCGGTTTCAAATTTTTAGGGCAAAAAAAGTTAATCTATATCATCGTCATCACCATCTCAGTTCATACGTATACTACTGGGCTCGGGCAACCTCCATTATGGAAGGGAATTTGACCTACTATTCTGACCACACTGGTCAGACGTGTTGACATAGGATTTAATTTCCAGTTTTTCTTTTCTTGCATCGGTGCTTTACGATACCCACGGGAAAGAGAGGCTGGTGAATTGTATTCTTATTCCGTCACCAAGTAGAAAGTCGATATATTGAATTCAAAATATGTAATATATATTTTTCGTGTGGTGACGGAGTAAGAATACAATTCGCCACCCCCTCTCATGCCCGTGGGTGTCGTAAAAGACGACTAATATATCCCTTATTATGGATATGATATCTATGCAAGAGATGGAAAACTTGAAATAAAACCCTATACCAACCTATCTGACCAGCATGGTATAGTAAGGCCAATTTCCCTCCTATTATGGAGGACGCTCGAGCCCAGCAGTGGGACGTATATGAACCGAAATGATGATGAATGATGAATATATAAAGGGGTGACTACCGCTGATTTCTTTTAATATTTATTTACTTTTACCGTGGTAATACAGGCCTAGTGTTGATACAATGAAAGACTGCCTGTCTCTTTGATCTATCAAGATTTCATACATTGCCTGACTATGCTGAGTTAATACTTTTTTATTATTTTTATTGTATTTTTATTTCTTAAAATATTCGATGAAGTTTTTGCGATAGGCGCTACAGTAAAGTTTTGAATTAATGAAAAACGTCAAACGGAATTCATTGCTTACTTATGGGATACAGCTCCATTAAAATAGGTTTAATTCAATGTCAAAAATACTTGAATTATAAAAGTATACTGTAAATATACACTGAACGCTTGTTCAGTGTCTATATTGATGTATTTACTTCATATAACGCTCACATCCTGTCAATTTATTGATATTACAACAATATTATCTTTTTATACTCAATAGCCCTTTGACGAACCGCCTATAATTATGATGATATAAAGCCCGTTATTTATAAATTATACCAAGATATTCTAAAAACTGCCCCAATATTATAAGGATCACATTTAATATGAGGTCCCAATATTATAAGGATCACATTTAATATCTTGACGGGCGTCTCATCGTTTTGATCCCTTTAAGACAATTGCTTTTTAAAGCATTAAAATCGATGCAGCTATTTAAATGCCTTTATAACTATTACGCATGGAAATTAAATTGTATGTTAAGCATGGTTGACTTATATGCATGTTTACTATAATTTAAAATTGATTGTAGAGGAAGGGATGCTCAGAAATTATTTTAATCGTGCTCATACAAGCAGAAGTACAGTATGGCGTAGCGTTGGATGGACTAACAGAAAGTTGAATTAAATCAAGCTGCCACTTTCAACGTAACAATGATATAAATGGTCACAGACACGTACCAAATTTGATCATGCGGCGAATAAATTAAATGGGAACACAATCAAGGATTAAATTACTGCTTCATTCTGCCTCCCACACGAACGGGCGTTGCGACACATGTGCGACACATCGGGCAGCCGACCGATGCCTGTTATATAAATTGTATGTAGGTGCTTTAACATATAATATTGTGGCACATTGTGCGGCTCCGCAACCGCATATAAATGCGTTGAGAGCAAATAAAACAGTGCTATAATTTCAAATCATACGGACAGAGAATGGGTGTGGACGGCGCTCTCATTGTGTGGAAATGATGTAACCGCTATTAAAAGTGTGGGCCGTATCCCTTGAATATTTCTTGCAACGAAGACGTCGCAGGGTCATATCGGTATTTTATATCTCAGCGGAGACAATAGCATACATTTCCAACAAGAAAACTGGCTTCGTACGTTAAGTGATTGTGAGCCTATATTCCAATATACTTCTTGGTACACTATATACATACCGCATTGCTCTATGGTTAATTATGTTATTAAATATTCTATATGCGATAGCGATCAATGATTTAATATGTGGTTGACCGAGCTTCGCTCGGAATATTTTTGTCGAATTTATTTAGATATAGGTATATTAATAAAAAATAAATAATAAATAATGAAAATTATATAAAAATTTACAAAAAGAGAATAATAATAACACGGAGATTCGAACCGATGCTGTTTGAATGCTACAAAACTCAAAATTAAAACCAGCCGTCTCCCCAACTGAGCTATCGCAACTCATGACGTTGACAACGAAATTTGAATTCATATTCTTTTAAAATTTAATGTCATTGTTTGTTTTGCTAAGAACACGGACAAAACAACATTTTCTATAAATAAAACCTAGCTAGATCGACCGTTTTGGACCCGAAACCTCTAGTATGCCAAGTTTCAACAAAATCGTTGGAACCGTTTCCGTGATCCTGAATATATGTATAGGTAGATATATACAAGAATTGCTCGTTTAAAGATATAAGATTAATAAGTGGACATCTAATGATCGAATCATATATTTTTAAAACGCTTTGTTATTAAAATGGCTTATCATAAAAAATACAAGTTTTATAGACTATCTCCATTCTATGATACAAATGAAACAACGACAATAAATTTAGAGACAATGTAAAACAAAATAGTTATTTATATGACATAGTAAAATGTCTTGTAATAAAAAAAAAATGGAAACCATATTTCTATGTTAAATCATGTATTTGGTCTCTACCAAAGAGGTATGATCTATTTGACAAAATCTCCAAGAATTATTTTTTACCCAATTTCATCCTCTACATCTTAGCACATACTTATCCCAATGCTGGGCCAGTGTCACCTCCATTTTAGGGGAGAATTTGACTCAGTAGGCCAAATGCAAATACCACACTACCCAGACGTACTGGCAGGGACAGGGTTTTATTTCGAGTTATCCTTCTCTTGTTATTTTCATATTTTATCTTTTAGTCGTATTTTATAATACCTACAAACAGAAGGGAGTGTGGTGAATTGTATTCTTACTCAGTCACTACAAGAAAATTTCTGAGTTTTTTTTTTTTTTTTGTGGGTGGGCTGCGGTCGGCGCGCCTCCGCACCACTCCTTCCGGGGCGACAGAGGGGCTTAAGCACGCAACTCCCGCAACCCACCCGAAAACCACCTCGCCTTCGTCATTGGGCCGACCACCGGAGCAGGTTTACTTGTCGTCAGTGGTCGGCCCGACGGAATACCCCCTACGTGGGGTACCCTCCCATCGACCGACCGACGTCCCCTCCTCGGGGAGGACGTCGGTCTTTCCTCACGCGGTCGGCCTCTCGGCGGGTGACGGACTAATCCCCGGTCACGTCACCCGCGGCCTCGGCTAGGGCGGCATGAGGCGCAGGTAGTTGCGCCTGCGCCGCCCCAGTCGCCGGCGGCGGATCTCCTCATCGAGGCTGCGCTCCACGCGCAGACGATCCGCCGCCTCCTTCTGCGAGATCACTATCTCGCAGAAGGCTGCGACCGCGTCCCAATTCCCGACGCTGTCGACCATCGCCCTAGCGATGGCCGGCAGCGTCAGGTCGGCACCGAAAATTTCTTAGTTAAGGATCTATTTAATAAAGTAATTTTAGGAAACAATATATATTTGCTACAGATAATATTAAAAAGTAATGATTTAACGATCACATTTATAGCAACAATTACACATAAATCTATTTCGTATCAAATCCTAGTCACAAATCTCTCCTAGAGTAAAGGATTACAGTAAACTATTATGTTCCATTTAGTTTCCAAGAACCCTTTTGCTTTAGATATTCGGATTTCCTACTAATTTTGGAACATTTGAGCATTATAACATAATAGTACCATGCTACCTTCACGCTGAAATAACAACGCGTGGGTGAAGTATAAATAAAATATATTATTAGAACCGTATTTCAAGATAGTAAAAGAAAGAATGTTAACAACATAATTTGTGACATTCTGTGATTGCCAGTTTCCAAATTAATAAAAACACTCCGTACGGTGACTTTCGCAGAGTATTTTAATTATTAATGTAATTTGTATTCAATGATCAAATCTGGTAAGTGATAATAATAATTATTTTCAGTAGGTAAGCTTTTCTAGTGAATTAACGTATCATGTATCGCCTAACCTTTTCAAGTCCAAGTTGTCTGCTTTCATTAGCCTCAATAGTTCGACGAAGCATGTGACAGATGTTGCGGTTACTAACGAAGCATAATTCAATTGAGATAATCAATCATAATTCTCATTTGTTTGATCGCTTAGCGGTTCTTTGACGTTGATCCCACAAAATAATATATGTATTGCAGTTTGGATTAGTTAAGTATAAGAGAGAGGAAAAGCTATCCCATTCTTTCTTAGGTTTATCGTCAAATAAAAAAAAATATTAGTAAAAAATTAATACTTAATAGATTAGTTTATATCAAGATCAGTTGTCATTATCGTACTGTTCGTACACCTACTAAAATAATCATGTCTAAGTCTAAATTGTAAGATTATATGTATAATGATTTCTGATATATATATATCGAATTTTACACATTTTAATATATATATAGATATATATATAGATATATATATAGCGAATTTTACACATTTGAAATGAAATGTTACCCATTTGGAATGAAAGGTTTTAAATACGCTGATGATTCAGGTCCAACAAATTATCGTTATTACAAATACATATTTACCTCTATACGCTACAGAAAAAGTTATTAAATTTTGACCTACATTTTGATACAAATTTATTACCAGTACAAAAAGAAAATGGTTCTATATGAAAAAATATATAGTTTTCAGTCGTCTTACCTGCGTAATGCCCGTTCCCGTGGGCATACCGGGATAAAATATAGTCTATGTTACTCCCTGATATTATAGCTTTCCATTGGTGAAAGAAATCGTAACAAACACACCAACAAACAAACTTACTTTCGCATTCATAATATTAGGATGAAACTTAGCAATCTTCGATATATTACCGTGAAATGTTATCGTGAAATAATCAAAATTGACCGGAAACAGAATAGTTCGAATGCGGTGTATCTACTTATTTGTTGTTATACTGATATAATACATTTTAGAACTCATTTCAGATAAAACGGAATATAATCAAGATTTAAGTTAGAAGGAAATCGTGTAGAATGTAGTCCCGATGCAAGGACCGTTACGAAGCGATATCGGTACCGAATCCGATTGCTGCAATGCGAAAATTATCCGCAACCGTAGGGTATAGTGGAGGCGTACAGAGGTCTCAGAAATGGTTATGTTTTGCTATGTATCTGATTTAAGTTGTGACGTGTCGTTTATATTGCTTACATTGAGTTAGATCTGATCAGTTTATTCTATTTTATGTTTATTCCATGTCAAATATAAATGAAATAGCGCCAGGAAGCTGCAATAATTTAGTGGTTACGATGTTATTATATTTAAATTTAATGCACTAGGTATATTCCTTGTGATATAACTATAAAGAAAAATTATTCATATTTTAGGTATTTGTAGTTATTTATAATCCTGTTTTAAACTTCCTCGCCTATTTTGTTACGGTTGTTGCTGAAAGGTTTATACAAAGATTAGAATTGAGGACCTTGCCCACAATTTAAACTGAAATAATAATATATTAATAACACATTTTATATAGCTGAATACCAAAACGCGTATTTGCCACGTCACTATTCTCGCCTTGTCTATTCTTAGCAATACTATAAGGTATAAAGATACAGTTAGTTTTTCTAAGTTTTGATATCAATAATCATTTTTTTAATAAACATCATTATAACTTTACTGAATGGAAACATAAAAATAGTTATTAAAGTCATTTATATTCGGCAATAGATAAGAAGCGTCAATAAAGAAATTTCAGTTGTAATATTTTTTTTGGATTATTTGTACATTAAAACTCTATTGTTTCATTTCATCATCATCATTACAGCTGATATATGTAAATCTCATTACTATGCTCGAACCTCCTCCAAATTGGGAGGTAAATTGACCTACTATACTACACTGATCGGGTGAGTTGGTATAGGATTAAAGAATAATACAACTATACCAAATAAACATTAAAAAATAAAAAGCTAAAGTGTATATAAATCAATTATTAATCAAGTATTCAATTCTATAAAAAATTGCGTGCGTACAAAGTACGCATGTCAGAAGTGAATCTTCTTTGGTACCACGTGTTTTTGTCAATATAAAAAAAAAAAGATAAAAAAAATTAAAGTGATAAAAATATTGGACTCGTTGCTAACGCTCACGCTCGCGCTGACCTGTAATAGGTATACTACGCGCCCTAGCCGAGGCGCGTCCCTAGCCGAGGCCGCGGGTGACGTGACCGAGGAATTAGTCCGTCACCCGCCGAGAGGCTGACCGCGTGAGGAAAGACCGACGTCGTCCCCGGGGGACGTCGGTCGATGAGAGGGTACCCCAAATAGGGGGTATTCCGTCATGACAAGTAACCCTGCTCCAGTGGTCGGTCCAACGACGAAGGCGACGTGGTGTTCGGGTGGGTTGCGGGTGTGCGTGCTTACGCCCCTTTGTCGCCCCGGACGAAGTGGTGCGAGGTGAGCACCGACCGCAGCCCACCCCAAAAAAAAAAATTGGTAGATATACTACGCGCATGCGTTCGAGTGCCATGCATTCACTCTCACTCTGTCTCTTTCTATTCCCGTGTCGTTAAACGTTTAACGCAACCTTGTTGAGAGTTGCATTAGAAGTTTCATTTCAAAAAAAAATTAAAACACTATTTGTGGATCGAAGTGTTGTCCCGCATAGGATTCGAAACCCACGAAACTGGCACGGTAGGTCGGTATCTTAACCACTACGCCATCTGTGCAGTCAAATAAAATGAAATTATATCCGAAACCGTTAAACGCAACCTTGTTAGAAGTCGCATTAGAAGTTTCACTTCAATAAAGACTTATTTTAATAGTGAAGTTTTTTGTTTCTTATACCTCTTATTTTGTAAACGGATATCAATTCGTCCACAAGCGTACTCATCGATCAGAAACGTGAACTGTAGATATCATTAGTACATGTGTAGGTACAGTTGCCCGAAACACTTAAACGATCCCACAACCTCTTTGAAGAGTACTTCTTTTGATCTAAACCACTGATGAGAATAGTTACCATATCAAGTCGAATATGATCTTTAATGAGATTAGCGCTGTACATTTTTTTAGTATGAACTGAATCACACAAGCTTTTACGATTACGTTTATGATCGTCGGTTAAACTCAAATTTATCAAAGGCCATATTTCAAAAGCATAAAATAAGAAGCGCAATTAAAGGGTTCATAACCGGGTACGTAAATGGCCGTATACTATAACAAATATTTATGTAGGCGGGCGGGCAAACAGTAGCGTTAAAAGCAAAGACATGCGTTTAATCCAAGACAAACAGGCCGAAAGAATTACACGAGTAGGACACAAACACCATAAAGTTCTTGTACTTCTCGTTCCCGTAGGGTAAACACGAGAGCACGGTGAGTGAAGTGAGCTAATCCTCCCTAGATGTGCCCGGCCTATGTAGACCTATTAAGGCGAGTACCTCTATTCAAATTGTAAACTGCTTAGAAATTCTCGACTGGATTAAGTTAAAATCTGCACTTACTAACACTAATATTAGGCACTATTTAGCGAATAGTATGCGTAATAGTCTGAATAGCAATTTCCTACGCCAAATATTGTGGTTTCGATTCCCATGCAGGATCCTTGCGACATATTGTTTAGGGTGAAGTTTGATTCATCATTACAATTATCATCATCATCCTGCTCTTACCCCAATTAGTTGAGTTTGACATAATATGTAATTTAATTTTCAATCATTTCATTTTGTATATTTATCTCACTGCTTTTTTTTTTTTTTGGAGGTTGGTTTGCGGTCGACGCGCTCCTCGCACCACTCCGTCCGGGGAGACAGAGGGGCGTAAGCATGCACACCCACAACCCACCCACGATGCACGTCGCCTTCGTCGTTGGGCCGACCACCGGAGCAGGGTGACTTGACGTCAGTGGTCTTCGGGGAGGACGTCGGTCTTTCCTCACGCCGTCGGCCTCTCGGCAGGTGACGGACTATCCGCGGTCACGTCACCCGCGGCCTCGGCTAGGTGATATTTATCTCACTGCTGGGCTCGAGCCTCCTCCTGAATAGGAGTGAAATTGACCGTGATTAAACCACGCTGGTAAGACGGGTTAGTATAGGTTTTAATTTCGAATTGCATAGATATTTTATGCGTGTTATATTCCTTAGACGTTTTTTACGACACAATAGGGGTAGATAGGGCTTAGTGCATAGTATTTTTACTCTGACTTCACACGACAAATATGTACGTAATTCCATAGCAGTCATTGCAAAAGTTTTCGCTATAGTTTTATTACCGGCCGTCCGTCTAACATCAACCGTCCGTGGTAATGTAATTCTTGACCAAAGGGCATTAGATAGAATAGCTTCAGCTCGATGTAAAGATCTTAATCACTTTTTATGACACCCCAAAAACAATGTAGGAGCATATTCATAGCCGCTACTACACAGTAAGAACCCTGATTAATGTGTTTTTTTTTAAATCATTGTTACAAGTTTTTTGTGGTTTTTTTTAATATATTTTTTAATGACACATTTTTTTATTATGATCTCATCTCATCATCTCAGGCCATACACGTCCCACTGTTGGGCTCGGGCTTCCTCCACTATGGGAGGGAAATAAAACTGGTCCATGCTGGTCAGACGTGTTGGTATAGGGTTTTATTTCAAGTTTTCCTTCTCTTGCATAGATATTATACGCATATTATATCCCTTAGTCGTCTTTTACTACACCCACAGGCTCTTGCTCGTGGTGATGGTATAAGAATACAATTCACCACTCCCTTTCTTGCTTGTGAATGGGATATAATAGGCATATGACATCTATGCAAGAGAAGGAAAACTCGAAACGAAACCGTATACCAATCTGCCTGCCCATATAGTGAGGTATGGTATAGTGATGCTAATTTCTCTCCTACTGTGGAGGAAGCTCGAGCCCAGCAGTGAGCCATATATGAGCCAAGATAATATAAGTATTACTAATACAATTTCCTGGTTGGTTGATTATAAAAGCACACAAAAAATAGCTCCTCCTTGTATTATTACACAAAAATCAACATGATTATTACACAAAAATAGCTTTCCCTTAATAAAAAGTTTCTACTATACCATATAAGAAATACAGTACCTAAGTAGGTAGTGCGTAGGCGTATATACACTTGGGTACTCTAGTTTTGTCGCTAATTATGACTCTACGTGTTTCAAGTATCAACGACAAGGAATATGCTTTTCAGCCTCGGAGATCATCTGTGTACTTGTTTGAATGAATGATCTCGTTTAAATGAATAATTATACATTAGAACATTAAACATGTTTGTTAAATGTTTTATTCAATATAAAATGTATTTTGAACAGTTTGTAAACATTTACGCAGTATTGTATTCAATACTGTAACCACTGATGTTAAATTGATTGTGAGGTTTATCACCAATATTTTAGAACTAAAAATATTTACAAGTATCATCAGCGAACATTCGTCATCCACTCAACGTAAGTCTCCCTGATAAAACGTCACATGGCGTGGCCCAGTATTATCTGCATCTAAAATCTAGCTGAGATTTTGCCGAAATCGTTAATAGGGAGAGCCTGTCTTATCATCATCATCATCATCATTTCAGCCTATCGCCGTCCACTGCTGAACGTAGGCCTCCCTCATGTTGCGCCACAATGAGCGGTCCTGTGCCGCCTGCATCCAACGACGCCCAGCTACTTTCACTAGGTCATCGGTCCACCTAGTGGCCCCCCCACTCCGTCTACACTGCGCCGTCCGATACGTGGTCGCCACTCGAGAACCTTTCTTCCCCAGCGGTAGTCGGTTCGTCGAGCGATGTGGCCTGCCCATTGCCACTTCAGCGTGCTAATTCTTCGTGCTATGTCGGTTACACCCGTTCTTCTGCGGATTTCCGTATTCCGGATTCTATCTTGCAGAGAAATCCCGAGCATAGCCCGCTCCATAGCACGCTGAGCGACTTTGAGCCTTGATATGAGGCCTACATTTAGGGACCACGTTTCCGTGCCGTAAGTCATCACTGGTAACACACACTGGTCAAAGACCTGTGTTTTCAGACACTGAGGTATGTTGGACGAGAAGATCCTCTTAAGTTTCCCGAACGCTGCCCAACCGAGTTGGATTTGTCGGCTGATCTCTTTCTCGAAATTGGATCTACCTAACTGGACTGTTTGTCCTAGGTAAACATAGTGATCGACAACTTCAACTGTCTGATAGTGGTTAACATTCAAGAAACTTTCTTCTCTAGCGTTTATTGATATGTCGAGTAATGCGTCGAGTAAATGCGACTTTACCATACTAATTGTTATTGATTATGACGGTTAGGTACATCTACTATTCTATAGATGTTCGTGTTTGGACTCTATCTAGCAAAAAAAACCATTTCATAGCTGTATTAATGATTCTAGTAATGCAATTATTTTAAAGACTATGTTTCTATGGCATAATTCATCTTTGGTAATATTGTGATCGTTTCTCAAAGAGGAGGAGAGGAGGCAAATAAATAATAAAAAGACAATATTAATAACATAATATTAGTATTTTTTAAGAAAAACAACCCTATGCCCTTACTCCGTTTGCCAGGCAAGCATTGCTGCTTATTCCACTAACTTATAGGCTTTTAGTAATATTTGCAATTTAGTGATGTTTAACTACAGCTTGCAGCTAAATCCACTTCTAAAGCCTTAAAGCCAATATCAATTTTAATACAATCGAAACTTACAAATATTTTAAATGGCAATAAGTATTCATTATATTTAAACTCGAGGAATAACAATACTTACATAAATTTACCTGTTAAGGATAGGCAAATCTAACAAGTCGTTAAGTCGAAAGCATACCGTACTTATGTACGTTCAGTAACTAGCTAACTTGCAGTCGCTTAATTTATAGCCAATTAAGTTAGTGTTAAGCTAAATAAACTGACACGAAGATACCACATAACCGTAATATAAAATACTCGATCCAGCAGCTAAATAACAACCAACAAGTTATATAAGCTTACAATATGTACTGAATTCCCTTCAACGATTCAACATTTTAAATAACCCGGTTTATCTACTAGCAAGCTTTGATATTGCGGTACTGATGACAAGAACACGACTATTTGATTTATAATATTAACCACCGAGCTAGAAAATACTCCCTCGCTATTACTGCTATACATTGTCCTTCATTATTACTTATTGAATCCATTTCCAAATGAGGATTAATACGGATTTATGGACGGAGAAATAAAATTAAACGTACATTGGCGACTTCATTTAATATAGTTTACCATTCATCTGTCACAGTCTACATTTATTCTAGAGCTAATTGAATATCGCAAGTAAATTAACAACGGCTGCAAATATTATCTAGCATCCAAAGTTTTTAAGTACCACTTAAAATAATTTTCGTACTAAGTTTAAAATGATAAAGTTCTTGCAACAAGTAAAAACTCAACTAAAGAAGCCAGATGTTGTAGACAGTTCAAAACAACTGGCCGAAGATCTTTATAAAAAGTTAGCTTTTAAACCCTTGCTATAAATCAATAGAAAAGAGTTCAGGGGAAGTGGAAGCGTAAGGCGGATATTTACGATGATGCTACATTTGCTCTAGTTGTAGGGTGATAAATCTTTAGCCAGTACACTTTGTAGATTAGCTTTAGGGAAGTGTTAATCATAATTGTTATAGTAATTGGCCTATAAAGTTCTTAGCAGAAGACTAATGACCAAGAAAGTTTATTATTTACATTTGAAGGAATTTCTTAATTAGATTTACATTTAATTGAACTAAAATGTTTTATACCATCATGTTAACAGCTCATATACGTGCCACTGGGCTCGAGCCTCCTGCATGATGGAATTGAAATGGATTTACTATACCACACTGGTCAAACGGGTTGGTACAGGTTTTATTTGGAGTTTTCCTTCTCTTGCATAGATGTTGTATAATATGCATATATAATCTCTTAGTCGTCTTTTACGACGCTCACGGGCAAGAAAGTGGGTGGCGAATATTTTTTTTATACTGAGCCGTATCCCTTAGTTTATCTTTTGATTTATAAACTGGAACAGTTTAGATATATCTTTCTATCTTCGCTGAAATTCACTATATGTTTAATATCAAAATCAAATACATTACATCAACAAAGATTTCAGAGTATTATAAAACATTATTTGTAATTTCATAATATTATTCTTTACTTCCAAGATGAAAGAACTACTAAAACTTATCCATTGTATGTTCAGAATTACGTAAAGATACTAAAGAAAGGGTTAGAATTTTTTATAAGAAAATCGTCACGCTTCAATTGGTATCCAATTTACTTAGTTGAGACCGCCCGTCCGAAGCTACCTGACTCTTTGTCGCGTGGTCACGCCAACGAACGTCTCGAACCGTTTGTAAACGTAATAGCTTCTTATTTATGTTGGTACCTTCAAATTAAAATATTCGAGAAACGATATCGTGTTGAACAAAAAAAAAGAATAGTACTAGATGACTTTGATGAGAATAAATGGATCGAGTAGATACTCTAATAGAAATGGACTTCACAATTTACGCCGACATAGAATTAAATATTAGAAGGTACGTTATTGACGTCAACTTTTCAGATACTGTAATATTATGTGTAAGTTCTGAGCATATTTTGGCTTTTTAATGGTTCTTAAGCTATTACTGTGGTCAGGATCATTGTGTAAGAAGAGCAGTTCAGACCTATTTATTCTATGAATATTGGTTAGTTCACGCACCAAAAAATCTTTCGGGAACGCATCTTTCTTTAAGCTTTCATTTGCTTTTTAGAGTATCGTAAACTCACAGCAATAGTAATAGTCAAATAGAGAATTGCTACTTAAAGTTGTCGGGTTTGCTTATAAGGACGCATACCTTATCAATATGTAGCGACAACTTATTCCTCCACCGCACTTGTTAACTCATACTATATTGAAATCATAATCGCATAAGTGAACAAAATAAAACAACAATTAGCATTTCAGAAATAAGTAAAAGAAAGCCAATTGCGTTTATTTGTTACCGTTGTGGCAGCATAAAAGTATAAGGAAAATTATCTACTTACTAAATAATACTCTGACTAGCTACTTAGTACACAAATGCTTCTTAAATCAGCAAAAACAAAAGCCGACTAAGTAAATGGCTCTCATAGTGCCAGCACTTTGTACTTGTGTATCCAGAGAGAGCTTATCTATGACACGGCTAACTTTAACTAACTCCAGAGATTTGGCCGTGAGAAGACGTGCCAAACTAAGGTTAAGTAAGATTTCTGTGTATTTCTGTATTCGTTAGTTTTGAATTTGGAGTGTAATTCACTTTTAATAAGCTATAGGTTGTAGTTAAGAATACTTTATAATATGTTCAAGATGTTATAAAATTTATCCATGTGGTGACGGAGTAAGAATACAATTTACCAGCCCCTAACTTCCCCGTGGGTGTCGTAAAAGACGACTAAGGGATATATGCAGATAACATCAATGCAAGAGAAAGGAACGCGAAATAAAACCCTATTCCTTCACGTCTAACCAGCCTGGAATAATAGGTAAATTTCCTTCCCATTGTGAAGAAGGCCCGAGCCCAACAGTGGGACATATATGGGCTGAGGTGGACGGTTATAAAATTCTAAAAGTCTGCTGTGAGTCTTTTTCGGTCAGTCATTACAATAATTGAAATCTTTTAAGAACAATTAAATCAATTTAGGAGTCCTTTAATCTCGGGCAGCGCAGGCGCCAGTACCTGCGCCTGATGCCGCTCTACCCGAGGCCGCGGGTGACCGGACCGGGGACTTAGTCCGGCACCCGCAGAGAGGCTGACCGCGCGACGGCGGCCGACGTCCCAGGACAGGGACTTCAAGAGGTGAGGGTACCCGAAAGGGTATTCTGTCGAGCCGATCACTAACGATAAGTCACCCTGCTCCAGTGGTCGGCCCAACGATGAAGGCGACGTGGGTACGGGCGGGTTATGGGCCCGCGCGCAGTCGTTTCGTCACCCCGGACGGAATGGATGGCGTGTGCGCTTACCATAGCCCACCCATAAAAAAGATCCTTTAATATTGATCAATAATTTGAGTACGTACGTATATTATATTTATAAAAATATTTTATTTTTTTAAATAGCACTATTTAATATAACATACATATTATTATCTATTATGCTGTGTGGTAGCGGCTACGAATACTAAACCCTTACATTGCTCGTGGGTGTCGTAAAAGAAGACTAATAGCTTTACATAGACCACGGCCAAATTCAGCTAATGTCTTCTCGTTAACAATTACATTCCCAAAGAGGATTTACGCCAGGCAAGTAGCCGAAAGTATTGGCAATAACTATGTATATATATAGGTACCACCTTATGCAATATAAATGAAATTATATATGATTTAATGATATGTGTTATTTATAAAACTTTAAGAATTTACAATTTGGAGGTCAATTTAGTCAAATAGTTGCAGTGTTTGACTCAATTTTAGTTATTTACTTTTTGTATTAGTGCGTTTCACTAATCAAAATCTTTGCTTTTATAACACTTGATGCAGTAAACATAGCTCAAGTAAATGTCAATATCTTACAAATACATTTTAAATTCACATAAGTATCCTTACGTTGCGCTGCCACGATTAAATGTAAATTATTGGTCGTTTGGGAACAATTTCACACGCCTGTTGGGTTGTCGAGTTGCCCTTTCAATGAGGTAATGCGTTAACGTAACTCTAATGCACTCTGCAGTGGTTTTGTTACGAATCACCATATATATAGGCTCTTCTAAGTACTAACAATGTTTTCGTTTGCGAATACTGTAAAGGCCAAGTATCTATACCGAGCAAAGATGTTCAATGTAAAAAAAATCTACACCAATCCGAAACTTGCATCAGTGCCGTTCAGTAAACGTTTACGTTTCTAAGAAAATTTGAATCAAGTGGAAAGGCAGCCTAAAGTAAATCTTTGGCAAAACTCTAAATTCTTGCATTTACAATGAAGACCTACTGACGGACATGCATACAATAATAATAGGGATTATGAGATATGAATTAATTTCAGGATAAAAGGTAAAATATAAATATAATTACATTGTTACACATAATATTACCATTTTTAGGCGAATTAATTTTTTTGGGATTTTTTAGTTTGACCATTGATCTAAATTCTCATAAATAATTATTCTAAAGAATGCGGCGGTTAGGCTCAAAATAGCCATTTATAGATCACAGAAATAATTCTGCGATAGCACGTAATATTTAGCTGAAGTGAACATGTTATCATTATCACAGGGATCCTTTTTCAAGAGAACACAATATCCTTACTAACATTATAAATGCGAAAGTTTGTTTGTTTGTTTGTTACGTTTTCACGCTTAAACCATAGAACTGATTTCAAAAATTTGCTCACCAATGGAAAGCTATAATATCAGAGAGTATAGGCTATATTTTATCCCGGTATTCCTACGAGAACAGGAACTACGCGGGTAAGACGACTGAAACCGAAGCGAAGCGATGGCGGATTACTAGTAAGTTATAATTTTGTATACCAATTTTTTTTTTATAAATTGGTAGCAAAATAACAAATAAAACCGGCTAAGTGCGATTCGGAGTCGCGCAGGAAGGGTTTCGTACCACTATCTATAAAAAAGGCATAAAAATTGCGTTTGTTGTATGGGAGCCCCCCTTAAATATTTATTTTATTTTGTTTTTAGTATTTGTTGTTATAGCGGCGATAGAAAGACATAATTTGTAAAAATATCATCTATCTAGCTATTGCGGTTCTGGTGACAGACAGACAGATAGACAGATGGACGGACGGACGGACAGACGGACGGACGGACAGAGAGCGAAGTCTTAGTAATAGGGTCCGGTTTTTAACCTTTGGATAAGAACTCTGTAGATACAAAAAATCACAGCTCAAGTCATATCCCACAGCTGGGCTTGAGCCTCCTCCACAGTGAGAAGGAACGACACGCTAGACAGACGGTAAGGTACAGGGTTTTATTTAGAGTTTGCCTTCTTTCGCATATATGTCACCTGTATGATATCCCTTAGTCATTTTTTACGACACTCACGGGCGAGATAGGGGGGTGGTGAATTTTATTTTTATTCCATTACCATACAGAACAGAAAAATGATTATACTAAGACTAAACTTAAGACTAAATCATTTATACTAAGACTTAAGTCTAAACCTCTTAAAGTTTAAATATCAGCCATGTGTTCGAAAAACAAGATGGGCTTTTTGTGGACAACAATAGGGTGTTTGTTTGTAAATGTTAATGATCGAATTGTCTGTGTTGCTCGCAGTGACATGTGACCATCCACATACCACCATTAAACGTCACATAAACATAAGTGACGCATTTAATAAGAACATGAAAAGGCTTTATTGTTCAACGGCCTAAGAGGCCAGAAACTCAAGTATTTCAAATGTAAAACGTTAGATATCGATTTCCGTTACCCGTCATGTTTTTTGTTTAAGTATGTTTCCTGTTATTAATATCAATACCAGGTAATTACGCGTTCAAAGATCTTAACATGTGAATTGTGAGTTATATATTTATTTTGTTAAAAACTAGATTTTGGAGGGGCCTCTAAACACGAAGTATTTTTTTATTTTTGAAGTTAAACTTCTTTTGGCGGATTAGGGAAAAAATATGAGAGTAATTTTATTACGATGCAAGACACGGACGTCACGACCGATGTGTAACGAAAAACCGACACTCTGAAGTTAGCTAGTCAATATTTTTTAAGGTGCGCATGCACACCGGCAAAAGTGTTAACTCGATGATAATGCGTTATAATAAAGCTTTTAATGTGTTAAATACCTTTTTCTTTATTATTACTGTCGTTTTTTTTTTTTACAAACGTAGGATAACGCAAAAGATATAATTTTAGAAAGTTTTTTTTCTCTTTACGCCAAAGAAGTATAATTTCTTAATTGCGTACATAGGTACACATACAAACTTTTTTTATATATATAATTCGTCTTTACGTGTGTATGTAACTGAACTCCTAAGCGGCTGGACTTGTTTACATGATTTTTGTATTCTAATGAATTCAAAAATGAAGTTTTATTAACTATTGGACCCTATAGAATCAATGCGATCGCTTTCAATTATTTTTTCTATATTTGTTGAGAATAGCACCAGTTGGATTATCTAATAAAATTATAAGATAGTAATTTAGAGCAATAATAATAATATTGTAGATGCCTCGAAGTTACATAATTTTCAAATGGATCCCCATTACACTGTTCATTCAAAGTTACAAAACAATTTATAAGTTTAGTTGTTAATAATATTAGTCTCATCTAGCTATCAGTCCATTGATGTTTGCTGTTATGTATGATTCTTCCTCGTTGCGAGACAATGCCTACTACTGCGCTAGGTAATTGTAATTGATGTTCTAGCTTTCTCGAGAGAGTATTGCTGCGTTTTGCCCTGGTAATCTTTTGCACAACTTCCATAAGAAAGTGATGGCATCATCATCATCATCATCATCATTTCAGCCTTTATATGTCCCACTGTTGGGCTCAGGCTTCCTCCATAATGGGAGGGGAAATGACCTACTGTTCCATGTTAGTCAGACGTGTTGGAATAGGGTTCTGTTTCGAGTTTTCCTTCTCTTGCACAGATGTTATATGCTTATTATATGCCTTAGTCGTCTTTTACGACATGAATGTTGAATTATATTCTTACTCCGTCACCACACGGATAATAATATACGTGATGGCATATTTAATGCCATATAGCGGGTAATCCATATAGTGACGGAAAAGAAGGAAATTTTCAATGAGAGTTTGTGGCAACCCAGAACCCAAGGCCCAGTGTGGTATAGTCGCTTAATATCCCTCGTTTAGAGATACTACCAGAATATTTTAATAAACCTTTTGTATGGAGTAGCAGCTTTTTGACACCAGTTCATTAGATGATACATCATCGTCATCGTCAACGTTCAGTTCTTATTCTAATTACTTGGAATTAATGCGATGTGTACTCTTCTGCTAACTTTATACATTGCAAAATAGTTTAATAACACGCCAAATGCTTGACATCAACTATCCTTGGGAATGTGATTGTTGACCAGCTGGAATCAAATAGGTAGCCCAAATTCATGTGAAGGTCTTAGTCATCTACGCCCACCAGCAATTTAAGGGTTGATAGTATTCCTAGCTTTTATGTCTCATGTATTTAATTACTAGAAGCTGACGAATTTTTATTAATACTATAGGTATATCAGTTTGAAGCTGACGTAAACGATATTACCACGATTTTATTACGTGACAATATTTTCAAGTAAATGTTCAAATAATTACAGACATCTGTTGAGCTTTGTGGTAGCGGCTATAAATACTATTAGCCCTTACATTGCTGTTAGGTATCGTTAAAGGCGCATTTTTTGGGGGTGGACTACTGTTAGTGCACCCGCCGCCCGGCTTTCATTCCGGTGCGATAGAAGGGCGGCCCCGTAACCCACCCGATAGCACGTCGCCTTCCTAGTTGGGCCGACCATCGGTGCAGAGTTCCTTAACTCCAGTGATTCAGTGATCTGCCTGACGGACCTGATACCCTGAGGAGGTACTCTCTCCCATCGACGTCCCCTTTCCGGGAAGCTGGTCATCGTCGCGAGGCCAGCCTCTCCGCAGGTGACGGACTATACTCCCCGGTCGGGTTACCCGTAGCCTCTGCTAGGGCGGCATCAGGCGCAATCTTAAAAGACGCCTAACAGATTTACATCGACCCAGGCCAACTCCATCCAACGTTGTATGGTCAACCATGACATTCCCACGGAGGGTTCACGTCAGACAATCGGTCGGTTCAAACACTATTGGCGATCATTTTTGCGATATATATCTATTATGTGAAAGGATCACACTTTTAGCCGATTCCAAGTAATTAGAATAAGAGCAGGACGATGATCATTATGCTGACTGATCTATTGAATTTGATTAAAATCATTTCATGACTTTTACTAAAATTACCTTATCAAAATAGTATTTAAAATTAATGATTTGATTTAAAAAATACAAAAGATTAATTGCGTTAATACTACTAACCTACTAATATATAATGGTTAATATCAAAAGTGAAGTTTTTAAATAAAGCTACGGTGCAGATTATGAAGTCTATGGTAAGATTATAAAAGGTTTTTCATTTAATTATAGCAGGAGGTTATGTATGTTCAGTAACAATGACAATAAAAACTTCTATCTGCATCTAAACTAAGACAATCTTACACGCTCAATTATATCAAAGATTACTATTTAATAGACTATTAATATAAACGTCAAACAACTATTAACTATTAACATAAATTACAGTCTAATAAATCCGTAAATCTCTAAAGCCTCCAAGCGTATCGAGTCGGGATATTCAGTGTGATATGGAAGTAAAGCTAGCTAAATCAGCTTGAATACAATGCCGGAATAGCTTGACAAATGGTGGTATGACGTCGCACGTGTATCTTGAGCTGTGAGCGATTACGACATTTACAATATCATTACATGCGCATGATTCCACATTTAAAATTGGTCTTAATGTTGTACTTGTACAACAGTACCAGTAAAAGAATAACGTTATTTTTTTAATTATGTACTTTGTCTTTAGAAACATATTTCTGATAACATTATATACTTTAACTTAAACATATTTCTGATTAAATTTCTGTCAAATTTAAAACTATATTTTTATGCTGTATCTCTGCAATATATGGTATTACCTTATGGCTGTAAACAATCTCTTTTGGAACTTATTAAATTAGATTCTTTCGTGTGATGATGGAGTAAGAGTATAATTCAGCACCCTACTCTTTTACCGTGAGTATCATAAAAGATGACTAAGGGATATGATATGCTGGTAATAAGTATGTAGGAGAAGTAAAATTCGACATAAAACCCTATGTGAACATGTCTGACCATCACGATATAGTAAGTTTATTTCCCTTCCATTGTGGAAGAGCCTCGAGCCCAACAGTGGAACCTATGTGGGCTGAGATAATGAAGATTGCAATTGAGTGCAATTGTATATATTTGAACAAATTTCTATCTAATAATCAGTCTCTAACAGTGGTAGATTAAATTAGTATAATGTAAATGATTAATATTGTTATAATCTATACCAATAAATAAAATTGGAGTGTCTGTTTGTAATGTCAAAATAATAGACTTTTTTCATGCTCACACGGTAATTTGCACGACACCTAAAATAGCAATTAAAAAATTTTTGTCTGTCTGTCTGTTTGTTCCGGGTAATCTTCAAAACGGCTGGACCGATTTCAAAAATTCTTTCACCAATGGGAAGCTATAATATCAGGGCGTAAACTAGGCTATATTTTATCCCGGTATTCCCACGGGAACGGGAACTACGCGGGTAAAACGACTATAACCTATAACCGAAGCGAAGCGAGGGCGGGTCGCTAGTACATTATATTATAGGTTTGTATAAAGTAAATTAAAATAGTAGTGTCCACTTGATCGTCCCGCACTGGGTGTCTTCAGTATTTCATTAAAACACGTGTTTCACGCTTACAAATATTATAGAATATTTTAATACTGTTAATAAAAGATAGTAAAAATCACATAAACACTTAACGATTGACCCACTAGGAGGTCTCAAGCCGCAGTTCGATAGTAAAAACTGCCCAGCACAACTAGGCCCCGTTGGTCGATATTATCTCGTTTATATTGTTATAGTAAAAGATAGAAGAGCGTTCTTTATAAAGTGGCTAAGTTGAGGCACTTCGTGTATCTGAGTATCAGATGCAGATGGGACTGCAGATAATGTCCATCATGGCGTATGAAATATCGGGGAATTAATTATTAACAGACGTAATGCGATTAGCTATCGCGCATTCTTGCGGTAGCCATTGTAATCTGACTACTGAAGGGAGATTATGAGAAAATTCCTTAAGAGGAAATGTTTTGACATTATTTTGCGCATTAAATATCATTCAGAATGGACAGCGACGTATAAGGCGGCACTCTATTAGTAGGTAGTTATTTTATTGAAAGTATTCTAGCCAAGGCAATAATGGCAAGATATAAATGCATGAATATGAATATGTGCAGTCCCTTTTTAGTCTATTTAGTTTAATTGCTAATAGATTTGTTTAACTCCATATATGAATAGAAATACGGATACAAATATTAACGGAACTAAATTATTACGTGTAGATTTTTTTTATGTCTAACCATCTCGGTCAACTATCTAGTTATACAAACCTAAGTTCTTAAATAGATTGATGATGAACTTATCGTGGTATTGTGTTCCTCGGGTGAGTGTTGGAAATTTAAGCAAATGAAAGAACTTTCACAGGAGAATATTGTTAACCATTCTACCAGCGATTTCTCGTGAAAAATGAACGGCAATCGCAAATTCGTACACCACACGATGTTCGTTCCTTATGGAGAAGTCAATGTTTGACAGTGGGCATCAATATGTGATGAATTTAACGATATATTATTTTGAAAAGATGTATTATTTCAATTTTCTGTGTGGTGACAGAGTAAGAATACAATTCACCACCTCCTTTCTTGCCCGTGGGTGTCGTAAAAGACTACTAAGAGATTATTGCAGATGACATCTATGCAAGAGAAGGAAAATTTGAAATAAAACCCTATACCAACTCGCCGGACCAGCTTGATAGTAGGTCGATTTCCCTCCCATTGTGAAGGAGGATGATTATTATTTCAATAATTAAAGCTATAATACTTTCTTCTGTGTGATGACGGAGTAAGAATACAATTCACCACCCTCTGCGAAACCCACGGGCAAGCGTCCATGCGTGTTTTAAAAGATGACTACAGCGTGTTGTATTACATCCGTGCAAGAGAAAAAAAATTGAAATAAATTCCTATCGTTGGATGAACGTGGCATATATAGGTAATTGGTAAATTTCCCTCCTATTGTAAAGGAGGCTCGTGCCCAACATTAGTACATATGAGCTGAGATGAATGAAATAACGCAGTATCCAAAAAGTGTTTAAAGAATTCATTGTCGATTGAACATCAATAATTTTATTTACAAAGCTATTTGTCGATAGTGTTAAAGCCAATTAGAAAGGAAGTGCATTGGTCGTTTTCGCATACAAAAGCAATGGCGGCTATTGGACGCGTTCCATTACACGTCGATAATGGACAAATTATAAACAGTTCACTTGCCTCAATACACGGGACACATCACTTCCTGTAACCATTGTCAGTTTTCAATACAATAACTTTTATTGAAATGACGATAGAACGTGTCTTTTGCCTACATTGTATGGACATGATTTATTTTGTGGGTTCGATTGTAAACCGGTCAGTATGTACGATTTCCGCTCTATAAAGGTTCGGATATACAACGCTAGCGAAATATGTGGAGCCCAGTTATGGTACAAAGAGGTTTTACTTCTGACAAATTTGAAATTGATATTGGTTGTTATATCTTTTTATTATGTGGTTACTTACAATAGTTAGTTGGTAAGAAAGGAAACTGACATCTAAAATTACCTGTAACAGAAAAAAAAATAATGTATGAATACATACGTTATGTATGTTATACTTATTTTCATAGGATGATGGAGTAAGAATACAATTAATGAAATAGTTGTCCATAGGTGACGTAAACGACGACTAGAGGATGAATAAAGGATCAGTGTGGTACAGTTTTTTTTTTTTAATTTCTCTTTTATTATTAAAGAGCCCAGCAGTGAGACGTGTGTGAGTTGATATGATGAGCTGTTATATTAAAAACTCGATGTTCTAGTTAAAGCAACTTATGCCACTCATGACGTCAGCAATACCAGAGGTCTAGCTAGGTTGTTGCTCAGCGTAAAGTGGGATTTGGATCTCCGGCTCTCTTGTTTACCGAAAGAAGCGCAGCAATAAAGTGCTTCGAGCCGACCACGGAGGACAAGGAACTCAGTACCCATCGGTACTGAGTTCCTCCGCTTCCGGTCGGCCCAACTACGAAGGCGACGTGCTATAGTAGGTTATGAGGTCGCACGTCGCCGCTCTGTCGTCACGAACGGAGCCGGGTGGCGGGTACGCTGACCATAACAAAAAACAACAGTAAAGTGCTAATATTTTCTACAAGAGTATGAGAGAACCGAACCGTTTAAAACTACTGTCAGAAAACTGTCAGCAATCTGACTCTACTCTCTTTCGTAGTCTTAGAATAAATTTACATCGTAAGTAATGTGTAACAAGTTTTTTTATTATATTTCTACGCCTTTATCTCCAAAGAATGAAGTACAGTTGTAGAATATAGACATAAATTATGTTTAAAATATAATTGAGTAATTACAATATAATTCATTCAACAAGAACCTGCCGACTAGCAGTTCAAGCCTATCTTAATAATATAACGAATATACTGACTCCATATGAATGTAACAATCAGAAGTTAGTATTATCTAGTACTCATAAAGTAGTCTCAAGAAACTCGCTTGCAATTTGTGCAAGTAGAAAAAATATGTAAGAAAAATACTTTTGTATATTCGGTCGGCAATTTTATTAAATTCTTAGCAAAGAGGAAAAAATAAAATAAAGTATAATATAATCCTTAGACTTCCTAAACATGTAATCGAGATGGTAATTTTTTTTACCTGTGCGTAGATGCTATCTGGTATATTCTGAATCTAATAGGGGTTTGCATTTTTGCATAATAGATTTATAAACATGGTCAATAAAAAGAAAATTTTGTCATTGGAAACATAATTTTAAAATTAAGATATATTAAAATAGAGAAACATAATTTTAATAAATTGAAGATGTGGGTGTAAGTGTAGTAGTGCAAATAAAAAAGTCTGTTTCATTAAAATACCGCGACTCACTATACCGGGCTAGACAAACTGGTTGGAATAACATTTTATTTCCAGTTCTCTTTCTCTTGCATGTTATATGCATATTTAAATAACTTCGCTACATAAATTATTAAAATGATTGATAAATGCCTGATTGTTTCATATGTATTGATAAAATACATAATTTATTTTTTTTTATAATAGGAAAAGCCTGTAACAGGAAGTGAATTATCAGTTTCTTTATTTTGGAAAATTAAAAATCTTAACACACTGCCCATGTATATATATTTTTCACTACACATGTATATATATTTTTGAATGTGCAGTATTTACCAAAATTAATATGGCGATATATACGTGAGCGGGATGTATTAGAGGAAATACTCGAAATCCAAATCGATTGGTACTATAAGAGGTTCCGAAAAGTAGTCGAATGCAAAAAAATTGTTACGTGATGTGTAGAAATATTTATAATAACATTCCAGAATAAATTAGATTACTGGTACTAAGTTCTTTTAAGGTAACTCTAAAAAAGTGGCTCTTAGAAAAGGCATTTGAATCAATTAATGAATTTTTGACGTATAAAAAGTAGTATGAAATGAGGCATGTATAGTCCATAAAATATAGCTTGATCTCTGTGACAGATGTCAACGAAACCGACGAAGTAAGTTTGAACGAACGACATGTTTACAATTTGATTTGGTATCGCATATATTTTCATTCTTTTTGTGCCAGATTTATTTCAACTGAAGTGCAATATGTTATAAATATAAAAATAATAATATTCATGCCTAAATTATACCTCGTAAGTGCTGAAATACATACTAAACGATTTATAGAAAAATGCCGCTTACGTACGTACAAGGTCATACTGGACTGAACATAAAAAAGAGATGGGACAGTCGATATTCGTAAATCGATAACTGATCTTTATTAAATTTTTCATAAAAGAAATAAACCCAATACAGTACCAATATAAAACTATCAATATATTTTTTACAATTACAACAGACAGTTACATTATAAAATAAATAAATTGAATTAATTAAACATAAAAAACTACTTTTTGTCTCAGAGTAAATGATACTATTATGTACGCATTATTAGCAATAAACTAAACATTTTTATTCATAAAACAGTCGCAATTGATCGATTGATCTAACGACTGTCCCTATTTTGACAAAAAATGACAAATGATCTAGCAGGAACTCGCCAGTGATGACGATAATAGTGATCTAGACCTTGATGTACTCCTTTCGAATAATTAAAACAGTCAGAAAACAGTTTTTGTTTGAAATAAATTAAAAAAGATTTTCTTTGAATATATTTCAATAATAATAGAAAATCACAATTATAAAAGTAAAGAGTCTTATCGATAAAACACCACGGACTACATCGTAAACGTGACAGCACTAGGGACAACTGTCACAGAGATCAAGTTATATTTTATGGACTATAGTTTAAAGTAGTTTTTAAGTATTTATATTTACATGCTATTATTTAATGGTCAAATAGGTGATTTAATTTCAAATATTCCTTTAAGACCATGTACACCCTATTATTGAGCAAAGGAAAAATTTGAATCGTTGATTCCTAAAAAATACTTTTTTTTTAGTAACAACACTGGTGAACCAGCCCGCTGGTGTAGACAGACAAATGTGAACAGTGTGGTCCTACCACTACAAGACAAACAAAAACATGCATATTTTGGGCAAAATGTAAAAATGATTATAAAATATTATCGTTTTATTTATATTTAGAAATTAGAGACATATGAAACCGTTTGAATAACCACTTGGTTATTCAAACCTTTTGCAAATAAAAAAAGGCATATTTATATTTTACTAATAATATTCAATGGTAATCTATAAACATGGAATGCTATAAAATAATTTATATTCAACTGGTTTGCTAACTTCACTTTATAAGCAAACCTATTATTAAAGTCAGAACACATCACACGTGGGACATATTATTATAATCGGTATGTGCGAAGCAATGCTACTTAAGAAGCAGTTACTGCTATAACTTTGTTTGATGTATAGTATAAGTATACGTACGGAATATCTATTAACACTTATTTCAAGTTGCCAGAGAAGGTCAACACACTGCCTGTGCCGTTATGAACATTCTAGGTCGCTGATTTCTAGTGGATTGTGTAAATTACTAAATAAGGATTTGTACGAAGCTTCCATACAATAGCAGTTACATTAGTAAACTTATAATAAACTCAAAAAAAAATCACAATTATAGTGTAGTTAATACCTTTTTCATTGTACAACTTCAATATATCTCATTGTTGGACACTAGCTGCCCACTTTTCGAGAGAATGTAGACAAATTTTATGTTATTTTATTTACTTTATTCCTAGGAATTACTTAGTTTTTTTGTAGTCTTCTTGGTTTATAAACTGTAGATATGGCGGAAATGTAAAGCGCTCGAGGGTTGCTAATTTAATTCAAGTCCGACTTGTTTTCCTGCTGGGAATCTTGCTACTCACACTTTACATATTTAATTCAATCTTTCTCCATTATCTGTATTTTTATAGCTTATCGTACGTTTCAGTCTCTGTAACTACCTCTTCTGCTACTCGGCGTTTGACATACATAAATAAAAAGTATTTAAATTTTTTAATCTATAACAGTTCTTAAGACAGCCTGAGCAACAGTGTTTCCATTGGCACTCTTTCGGCATGATACCGTAAAACAGATCAAATACGAATATAGATGATACTAATTAAAGAAAAAAAAGCACTCGTTACTATTAGAAATTGATTAAAGGCTCCTTTAGTTAATCGATCCTAACCAATTAACTATTTTTTATAAATACACTATGAAAAATTAAATAATATAATAAGACTGTTGTATCAACAAATATTTATGATAGATAACCTTTCGTAAACGCGCTTCGGTAATCTATCAAACAAAATGTCAAGTTGAATTGGTCAACATTTTATAACACACTGTTGAAATCTAAAAAAATGAAATAAATTCTCCTTGAAATCAAATTCAGTGCCACCTACTACGTCCAATTATTAATCCACTGAAACACATACAAAGAAAAGCATCAAAATCGGCGCAGGCATTTAGGATTTGTGGTAGCCGCTATGAATACAACCGACTCTTACATTGCTCGTAGGTGTCGTAAAAGACTACTACGAGCTCTACATCGACCTGGACCAATTCCATCCGATGCCGTCTGGTTTACAATTACATTCCCAAAGATTGTCAACATCAGGCAGATGGCTGGTCAAAAATTTATTCCCAAAATTAGGAAAGAAGAGTATATTGACTCGACCCGAAATAATTGGAATACGAGCAATATTATGATGAGTGTATTTCTGGAGGAAGAATACATTGGTCACCACCTGTTTCTTTCTCGCGTTTATCTTAAACAACAATACAAAAAAAAACGGCTAAGTGCGAGTCGGAGTTACGCACGAAGGGTGCCGTACCATTATCTATTAAAAGGGCAAAAAAATCGCGTTTTTTGTATGGGAGGCCCCCTTAAATGTTTATGTTATTTTGTTTTTAGTATTTGTTGTTATAGCGGCAACAGAAATACATAATCTGCAAAAAATTCTACTGTCTAGCTATCGTAGTTCTTGAGATACAGCCTGGTGACAGACAGACGGACGGACAGACAGCGAAGTCTTAGTAATAGGGTTCCTTTGTTACCCTTTGGGTATGGAACCCTAAAAACGGCAATCTCAAAATAAAACGCTACGCCAACCCGTCGGGAAAAACCAGTATACGTATGGGGCTCATTTCTTACATCAGGAAGAAGCTCTAGCCAGAGTGCTATGCTATCTAGTTAACCTTGGTTAAAGTTGTGAGCGTATTTCGTGTAGCATTTGCCCTCCAAAACCTGTATGATAATTAAACATACTATTATAAATCTAATGCCATATCGAGTTCCAATCAATTTTATCAGATTACCTACCTAATAAACAGGCTAGAAACGATATTATGCAAATGAAAAGGCCCACATAAAATACCCTCTTACATATTTAATTAAAATAAAAGCTTTTAAATAATTTATGCAATTCAATGTTGCGTAAAGACTCCACAGTCCTAACAATAAGAAAACTTCTTTCCCCACTTGACGTCACATAAAGTCGTGGGCGAGGAGGACAAGGAAAATATTTTTTTTTTTGTATTTAAGTGGAAGAGACAATGAGCAAATACAGATGGTGGAATGCAAAACGAAACTGAATAAAGCGAGAAATCCATGAATTGTGACATTAGCTAAAGTAATCCTCGGTAGTACCAAACAGTCGAGTAATTTATTTGCAAACAAAGTGTCTGGATAAAAGAATTGTCACATCGTGTGCGATAAACGACAGCCAGAACAACGAGAAGAAAGAATTGAGAATTTGCAGTGAGCGGATTGCAACGATCGATGGAAAAGATTTTTATTTAGTGCGCAGATAAGAAAGTATCGAATAGCAGATACCTAACTGACACTGGCCGATAGGCTTCAACGATAATGCATACGTTATCTGATAAGATATTTCTTCGGACTACTAAAAAGAAACTCCAACGCCCAAGATATTGCTGTGACTATTGCCTATCATAAAGCATGGCTGCGAATCCTTAATTAACTAGAAACGAAACTGTATAGAGCTACATCGCCTCCGCTGCTATAAAACCATGTTTAAATGGCTCACTTAAGAGTATGCTTCGATGTTTATAAATAAATATGTCCGATTAACACGATTCATGGTCAAAAAGCGATATTTAGGAGTCAATTAAGAGTAAACATGTTAGAACGCCTGGCGCGTCCCGCGTAAAACGTGAGTAATAGCCATTTAGATTGTAACACTAAACAGCAGGCAGCTATGTTGAAAAAGCCTGTGGCATTTACTCTGCAGACATAACGGACTGTAGTCAAGTTTATGATGCTAACCCCCTGTTGCTGTTGATTGGATTTGCTTCAAAATAACAAAGTCTTTATTCTTGTAAATCTTTAGATACTTATATGCAAAATGTTATTATTAAATATAATTATATGATACTTTATATATTAAAGAATGAACTATGATAAAAAAAAGATATAATCTGAACTATTAGGAACAGTTCACTTGTTGCCCGCGCTAATTACAAGGACTAGCAGTCAGTTTTGAGGAATTTTTACGCTAAATATTGAATTGTATATCTATAGAAATAAATAAAAATGAAGTGTCTGTAATGTCAAAATACTGGCCTTTTTTCATTTTCACACGGTTATATGCACGACACCCTATGTCCAAAAAAGTTTTTGTCTGTCTGTCTGTTTGTTCGAGGTAATCTTCAAAACGGTTAGACCGATTTTGATAATATTTTACTGCCAGGTCAACTACCTACCTCTATATAAGGAGTAACTTACTATTTTTCACTCATAAAAAGTCTATAAAATTTTGCCTATACTATATTTTATCCTGGCATTCCCATGGTAACTATGCGGGTAGGCGACTGAAAACTAAGCGAAGCGAGGGCGGGTTGCTGGTAAAAAATAAAACGTTCCAATATGCTGGGACATAGGCAGTACTTAAAATATGTATTAACAAACCAAAGTTCTTAATAACGATGAAATATCGGCATTCCTCGCAGTACGTCTTTACGGAATAGCCAAAGAGAAATTTAAGGCCTATAAAAGCTCAATTTTTTTCACTGCGTATTGTGTTCTCTGTTGCACATAGACCGCTCTAAGAGGGGATTTTAATGTAATCGGCACGCTTATTAGTCAGGTTAGCGATACCGCTCAGTATACCTTGGTACACTATACCCATACTCTTGTTGACCACTTAGTCGGCTTTTATAAATTCTACGGGAAATGAAGGAAGTCTAATATGCGGTTTTTATCCTTTCAATACTACATAACAAGCTTATTTGAGTCTTCAAATCTTCATTACACTAATTTCAAATATCTCTTGTTCACAAATTTCTCTTGAAGATTTTTAAGAAATGTGAATATAAGTGTCATTATATTACTTCACTCAAAATAGTAACAAACAAACGAAGAAAAACAGATCAAATTTATTATTAAAAGAAAATACTGTATTCCTTATAAAATGACAATAGCATCTATTGTGTAAGGTGATACCATTTTACGACTTAAGAAGCCATACGAACCAGACCGAACGAGCATTGAGGTGTCATTTCTGAAAGTGCAAGCGATACGCTAAATCGGTTTTAGAATACGAGTGAATTCACAATAATTATAATAAGGAATGATAGTCGACGCACATTTAAAATGAGAACCATTTATTATGTTCTTATTTTATAAAGAGTGATAATAAACAGCAGCTTCCCTAATTTTTACAAAGATGCATGTGCTATTTCACGACTCGTGAAAGAATCCAAAAATAAAATATGAAACGCGGCAGTAAAGTCAACAGAATGTATAACAGTCATCTCGTAAATATTCTAAAAGACTCAAAAGACGCGTCAAATTGTCAAGCCGAGGTCTCCTTCAAAGCACGTCCCGAACACGTCAATTTGTTTACGAATTACGCATAAATTCGTCCCCGAAGACAAGACATCTCGTGCGGCGATCGCTGTTGCGACATTTCAATAAAATTTACGATTGTGACTTAAATGGCGTGTCCGATGAACAAAAAATGTTCCGACATGGTCCTCTTTTATTTTAGACGTGCGTTCGGTTCGTTAAAATATCTTAGCTGTGATAATAAAACTGTCCATGTACTGCACCACTAATAAATACACTATTGAAATCGATATTATTTGAATAAAATGGCTGGCTAATTCGATTTCCAATCGTTGCGTTTACACAAGAGTTCGATCGTTTTTATAGTCTACGTATGTTTCTGTTTTGAGATTACAGTTTCTACGCATATTAATTTGTATTTATGACCCAGCATAGGCTTTTATATAGTTTTCTACACATAATATTGAACATTTAGCTAGCGTAGTTGCATAATAAATGGAATAGTAAAAGCAATATCTATGCGTTCCTTAAATTTTTATTAGTTGTTTAATGATTTTTGCCTGTTCAAGCTTCATAAGACAGAGCTATAATCTTAGATATAATGTTTCAAAATGTTTCATATGCATTTTAAAGTCCTCCTTTTAAAGTATTCCAGCAAATACATATACATTTTAAAATTGACGTTATACATTTAAAATTGAATCATACCCTATTTTAACTACTATTCTATGCAAAGCCATATTAAAAAGGGTGCCCGGCTCATTTATGGGTGCAATAGGATCAGTCCTTAGCTTGGCACCAATATCGATGAAGTAATTTGCTGTGATTAGCGCATTAAAACAAGCAAACTCTTCAGATTTACAACAGTAATATAATCTGTATTGTGTATCTCTATGTATATACATATATTTGAAACTAGAATATAAAAAGATACAAAAGTGGAATCTAAAGTCATAGTTACAATTCGTCACTGTCGCATGGTGTCACAGCTCCACATGCTTTAAACACAATAGTCGAAGAGACCGAAGGAACAATATTATTTTAAGTTTCTAAAGTGTGTTACGTGCTTCAACCAAATATACGTAACATTGATGGCCGCTATTGGCCATGACAGGCGACTTTGAGACGAATGGCTTGGAATTTGGAAGCCCATTGGTATTTTAGACTACTTCTTCTAATCGTTTGTTTACTCAGATGAGTTTGTATTTTAAAATTAGGTAGTGATTTATTGAGGAGCGATCCGTGAGTGAGTAGTGACTGGAATTTAAACAAATGTGAATGATATATGGATCGTGTGGTGACGGAATAAGTATACAATACATATATTGCCACCCTTCTGGAGGGTGTCGTAAAAGAAGAATAAAAGATGTTAACAAATATTATCACTAAGCAAAAGAATATTCAGTAAAAAACTGTATAAGTACCAATGAGAAAAAAAAAAGACAAAAAAATTGCCGAATATACAATGTACTAGTATACAAGGCTAATTTCCCTACGATTATGATCATGCTTCATAGTAGGACGTATATAAATATAAAATCTGAGAATAAGAAGAATATATATAATGATCATCATTAAAGCCCATATACGCCCCACTGTTGGGTTCGAGTATGTTGGTCAGACCGGTTGGTATAGGGTTTTGTTTAATGTTTTCCTTCTCTTGCATAGATTTTATATATTCAAGAGAAGGAAACGTATTGTATCCCTCAGTCATCTTTTACGACATCCACTGGCAAGATAGGGAGTGGTGAATTTTATCTTATTCCGTCACCACGCGGCTAAATATACTATATCAAAGTTTTGTTAACTACTAGCAATCCGCCTTCGCTTGGCCTCAATTTCAGCTGTTTTGCTTGCACATTAAATCTCGAATATCTTCTAACGCCTCTGGTACGAGTCCTGGACTGGGCAAAATTTTATAGAGTTTTTATGAGAGGAAAAATAGCCTAAGTTACTTCTTATATCGACAGCTACCTGGTAAAAAACTATTATCAATATTTCTCGGATAAATTCTATCAACTTTACATTGCTCGTGGATGTTGTAAAGATCGAACTCCATCTGAGCTCGTCTGGTCAAGAATTACATTCCTCAGGAGGGTTGATGTCAGGCAAGCGATTAGTTATAAAACTATTGTCAAAACTTTTTTAAAACGTAGTATGAAGTGTATGTATTGAGTCGACCCCGAGTAATTGCAATAAAGGCAGAGTGATTAAGTCGTCATTCTTAGATAATGATGACTTAATGAGATAAACATGCGGGCGAACGTATGGTGAATAAATGCTTAAATATTATTGTTTGTGCAAGAGTTATATCTTCCTCGGGGCCAAAATGCATGCACAGATGGCGTAGTGGTTAAGATACTGACCTACCGTGTCAGTGTTGTGGTTCGAATCCCATGCAGGACAACACTTTGTGCGATCCACAAATTGTTGTTCTGAATCTGGATGTAATTTGTGTCCGTTAATTATATGTTTTCAAAG
The DNA here is from genome assembly GCA_032191425.1 of Lymantria dispar. Classification (NCBI taxonomy): domain Eukaryota; kingdom Metazoa; phylum Arthropoda; class Insecta; order Lepidoptera; family Erebidae; genus Lymantria; species Lymantria dispar. The sequence goes on along the minus strand of CM063454.1, from coordinate 15,041,906 downwards.
TCTCCCGCAACACAAGGACTTTTTCCTTAGTGCAGCAAGTTGTCTTTAAAATAAAAATACTAAATGGGTATGATACATAATCATCATTATCATTCAAGCTATCGCCGTCTACTACAGAACGTAGGCCTCCCACATGTTTCATCACACCGCATCCAACGACGCTCAGCAACTTTCCCTAGGTTGTTGGTCCACCTAGTGTGGTCCTACACTGCGTTGCCCAATACGCGGTCGCCACTCAAGAACCTTCCTTCTCCAACGGGTCTCGGTTCATCGAGCGATGTGGCTAGCTCATTGCCACTTCAGAATATTAATTCATCATGCTATATCGGTTTCACCCGTTTTTCCACGACCATATTTCGGATTCTATTTCATAAAGGAATCCCGACCATAGCCCGTTCCATAGCACGCTAATATTAAAGGAAATTGAATAGTAGACAATGTACCTTTATATATCCTATATAATGTCACATAAAAACTACATTATGCATTAACAACTGATTTATAGAGACTATAGAATGACTCTCCTTATGATATCCATATATATAATTGATATCCAATTGCAAATATTAGTCTGTAAGCTACTAAGCTATAATAGCTGTCTGTAGAAAAAGTTTGATGGTTTTCGATGTTTGATGGTTTTCATGTTACAAAAGTAGATACCCAAAAATTAACTTATTGTTGCACATAATAATATTATTCAAGGATAGTTCAAATAATAATCATCAAGGGTAATTCGAATAAATCTTTTTTGCAAGTCAAAAATTAAGTATTGAATACTTATTATGAACTTTTTATTTGTCATGATCTATTATTATTATTGCAATGAAATACTCAATTATACAATGTAAATAATTTAAAAAAATATTGCATGGTTTTTTTATAAGTACCTACTTTATGTCAGTTATAAGTATAACTTAAGACAAGGAATGATAAAAATAGATAATTATATTTTGAAGAACATTCGTTTAAAGACTGTGTTACTTTTTTAATATACAGTGTTTCAAAATGTATAATTATATAGTGCTTTAGAAAAATACCAGTGAGTGAGACTATCATGTGTCTTTTATATAGATAGTGAGACCTTTTACGTTTAAAACTTTAGGTCACAAAACAGAACTTCAGAAGGGTGCTCTTAAAAAAATAATATTTCAGTAACCACTTATTATTTAAAAAAAATACTATTTAAGTACTTGATCATCTAACATTCTTATTGGTTTTGCCTTCAAAAGAATAGAACACAAAGCACACAACTGCATAAATAGTAAAACAGACAAATAAGACCACTAAAATGGATGTATGCAGAAGCAATTCTATGGGTGTCTTCCTGTCCCTTCCTTTGAATAGATTCCACATAAACCATCTGTCTAAAATGAAACGTTCATTCAGTATAATTGTGAATCCATTAAACTTTTATTCATGTTCACTTCATTAAAACTTCAAACTGAGATCTGTATGTAGTATTAAAATTTAAATGATTTATTTAAATGTCTTACTTATCTATTAAATATTAATATAAGAAATTAAAATTCATTTATATCTATGTTATTGAATGTTAATTTTACAAAATAAGTATTAATAAAAAATCTCAATCTCATTCCAATATTAAACGTATTCTCTGCGGGTTGTGTTTTAAAAAAAAACAAATGCTTAAAAGTCCCAACGTTTAACATAAAAAACTTTATAAAAAGGCATATTTCATTATTTCTTAAACTCTAAAACAACGGGGTGCCTCGTGTTTTTTGTATGAAGAATGCCAACTGTGTCGCGGCCCACGCAAGCCCCCAATGATCCGTTCACACTTTAAGTGGCAGTACAGTAGTGATATAAACATGTTCCGACTATTTTTAAAACAACTTATAGATGCAAGGAACTTCAAACGTGGGTAAATTGTCTACTACTTACACTATTAACTGTTTCTGCGAAGCAGTTCATTATATTCATTAAATATTTCGTAATAACGACCGTAACTATTAGAAGTAATTTAAACGTATTATGCAAATATGTTTTAAAAATTCTTTTATAGTATGCAATGTTATATTAACTGAGCATAGAAAAACATATTTTCAAAAGAATAAAAGGGCAGTAAAAATGAAAATTTCCGTTGCTTGATATTGTTAAACCATATTCTATTGTTAATTTTAACTACAGGTCTTAAAAACTGAACTATAATTAAGTACAATTTCCTACGTTTGTGACATACACTGGGCTTGTATCGACACCTCTAAGAATTTTCATCGCCATGTTTATAAAACTGAGATCTAGATAAAAGACGGTCTCTCATCAATTTTATAAAATATTTAGTAAGATCCAAAGATTCGTTTTTATGGGTTTTTAAAGATTAATGTGAGGATAAAGAGATTTGGGGCGGTTGTGATGGACTGGAATTTTCAGAACACGATAAATTTTGACACCTTTTATTACCGAAAGAATAACGAAAATGGTATTATATTACGTCTTTTAAACAATTTTAATTTTAAATTAATCTTTTTGTCTCGTCTTAAACTTTCATACCTATGGGGTAAGTAGGGATCAAGTTGGATATATTAACTTTTATTTCTTCTTTACTTTGTATGGTTCATAGATTTAAAGCTATTGATATCTACGGGCTGCGGTTCCAGAAATCGTTTGAGGTGTCGAACCGAAGGAGGATTTCTGCTGCACTAAGAAACAAACCAAGAGCGGCCGATTGAAAATTTGAACCGTGATTTAAAACCGTGATCACTGCGGTAATTTCTTACCTTAAACAAATAGCCCCTCCCCTCTTAGACTTTAACTAGCCCATGGAAAGCGTTTTGCTCGGCGCATACGCAGTGCAGCTCCGCCCATTGCGGACATCCCACTATTCTTTTTAAATAATATTTATTGTGTCAACCATGACATTTTGTTTTTATACTGTCGTCTCAGCTTATAAACGTCCCACTGCTGGGCTCGAGCCTCTTCCCCAATATGGAAATTGACCTACTTGACCTTGTCAAGCATTTTGGTACAAGGTTTTATTTCCAGTTTTCATTCTCTTGTGCAGATATTATATGCATATTATATCCCTTAGCCGTCTTGCACGGCATCCACGGACAAGAGAGGGAGTGATGAATTGTATTTTTACATCGTCACCACACGGCACACATACCTGATTAATGGACAACTTTTAGAATTTTTTTTGTTATATCTATTTTGTAGAGAGCATCTACCTACACAACATCTAAAAATATTAACACTCACAATCACATTTGATGTAGATTTTATAAACCAACGTCTGAGCTCTAATTTTACTGCTGACACTACGAAAAGAGTCAAGAAATAAATTCGGTCCTAGTATTACATTTTGTTCACTACTTAATAATGAAAAAAATTAAGGAAAGATTTATTAATTGAAAGTAAACCCAAAGTAGATACTGTTTATCATTGGAGTACTATCCATGCATCCATCAGTCCATAGACGGCTACTGTTGGACATAGGTCTACCCAATATTTAGGTATATTAAAGCTGAATTTAAATATGATTTCATAAAGAATATGATATCAAAGTGATATAAATTACATAGATATTGTGTAAACTTAATTACCTAAATGCGCTTTGAATTTAGCTTCCGAGAATGAAAGCAGAGTTTACCAAATGAAGTTCAATATTGATAGTAGAATTTCTTCAAACTGAACTTCAAATTGGGCTCTAGAGCAAACGATTACATGGCGCCACACAAATCTATCCATCAGCCTATCGAATAGCACAATATTTGACACCAAATATATTTCAAACGATGAACCTGATAAGCAACAGTATATCTCTCTGAATACTCAAATAATAGCTATCAACTTTACCTAATCGCAAATTTTAATTTTAACTTTTTAAACTCCTAGCAAAATGATTAGTTAATCGAACGTCAAAATCTCAGAATGAAATAATGCTCGTAGCATTAAAACTATGTCCATTTCAACACTGCCTGCAGGGCTTAGTCTGCGCCTTTATTGAGGGCAGCTGTTTTTAATCGAATCCCAATCAACTACGGAACGTTGTAAAATAGTTTACTGAAACATTAAATATGTAATCAAAACTGCCGCGCCGGCTTACTATAACATTAAAAACTGATTAACGGTTTCATAATTTTTAATCTTTAGAGACCCGATGTAATGTTTATCTTATTTCTTTGTTTATGAGCGATAGTAATTTGTAGCCGAATAAGTTTAAAAAAGCAATAAGAAAGTCATGTTATGAAATATAAAGATGACTCTTATGCATATCATCATGAATCTTCAATTTGTGTACTATATTGAGCCCTGAAGTGAAAAGAAAATTGCATTATCTATGCAATCTAGATTTTTTTTTTTTTACAAATTAACTAAATAATAACTATCCATGATAGAGAAATACAGCCTGTTACTTTAAGTACTTGTTTCCTTTACAAAAAATCACGGATTAAAATCTATCTTTAATCTTAGATATGTTATTGAAAACAACCATTAGTTTTCTGTTTGAAAATAATGTAAGATAACCAAACATAAGCCATTAGAGATGGTGTGCGTGTGTATTTGATTGATTACAAAAAAAGATAAATGGGAGAGCACCATTAATTTCTTATTTACCCAAACCTAAACAACGTGTGTGTTTGTTGAAGAAAACGGTTAACGTCAAAAATTGGACGTCGACACAATGGTGGTGCGAGGATTAAAAGCGAAGTGTTGTAGCAGTAGCGGACACATCATTTATCAGGACAAGTCGACAAGATCGAGCGGAGTTTTAGCTGCGATGGATATACCAGCCCAAGAACTACGGGAAACGAATGAAACTTGATTAATAAAAAATAAGAAATATTTCAATTCAATTATATTTAAAATTTCTTATTCGACGTACCTACTAGGGAATTCATGTATCGAGGAGAGTAAAAAATAAATACAGTATTTCACAGACGCAAATTATATCCAGACTTTGGGTAAACATTTATGAGTCACATAGAAGATTGTATTTTGTGGCATTCGAATCCACGGCACTCGATACGGGACTTCACTATTTAGGCCACAAACATACTATGTGTGTAATAATAATGAAAATATGTTTTTTTGTGATGAAAAGATCATAAATATTCTATTTGTTATTGACCATTTCGACGTTTACAGCTTTTTACAAATTTATAATAAAAAATCCTACCATCGAATTGAGAATCTTGAACTTGAAATTACTAACAATAATAGTTAATTTGTTGAGGTATAAAATAGTATTCAATTTATACAATTTATTACAAATACATACACACACGTATTGTAAATTATAGCTACCTCATTTTATGGAAATATTGTTGACTAAGTTTAAAAAGGTCGCCATTTAATTATAAAATAAAGCTAATGATGGCTTAGCTATGAAGAAATTTCACTGAGGCGGTATCAATCAATGTTTGCGTTGGAATCAAGTTTAAGTCCACCTTTTACTTATTTAAGTCCGAAGCGTGCTTTATCGCCTTATCGCGTGACAAGAGGCTCTACGTCAACTTTAGGACTAACGAAACGTCATGTAATTTCCAGTAACGATGTGTTTCTTTTATTGTCGTATAGCACCGGAATATTAAAATGTTTACTTACGATCGCATAATAAGCAATCATGTTGTCACATGCAAGTTGTAACTATTATTATTTGTTATTTATATTTGACTTAAGGAATATATATTCTTGCGCGAATCATAACGTAAGCCTTGCAGACATTTTAACAAGAATAAATATTAATAATTTTATTAAACTGATGCAAAAGGCATCAAGAACCCTTTCGAAGTAGCTTAAGATGTATAACTTCACACTAAAGTCAATTGTAACGTCAGCTTATTGCCATCAAACAGATAAATTCCTTTACCTTCCTTATCTTAAATCTTTAAGAGAAATCCGAAACCGTAAACATGTACGTTGAGCATACAGTGTTAACTATTCATTCGATGTCTCTAGGGAATATATTGAACAAAAGACGGGCTCAGCATCCGACTACACTATTTCTCACTACATCGGTGCGATGTAATCAGAGAAGACGACGTGTCGCGCTTATTTATGTATGAACAGGGCGCGGGCGAGGGTGGGCCAAAAGCGCTGGATACAAACAGAATAATATTGATGACACTGCGCTACGAGGGGTCATGAATCATTAATCGTCTGCTTTGCTATACGGCTCTATTACGACTGTCTTGCCGGATAAGCCACCCTTCACGATGTGAGGCCGTATGAGCGCGAGCCGCGAGCAACGCTTGCCTTTTTATGCTTTTAACAGTTACGTAGCATATGCTTTTCATGAAAACGTTAAATGAAAAGTTATTTCCAACTTCTCCGTGGCATAACGGGTTGAGAATATAATGTCTCAGTGCTCCTTATTTTTCCACGGGAATACCAAGTATCACCAAGAGAATTGTCAGTAGTATGTATTGGCATACTTATAACATTAACTGTGATCGTCAACCCGCTTTCTAAGCGTGACAGTCATGATATTATTTCTCGGTGGCGAGGGCTAGACTAGCCATCTGTAAACTGATATACCATAACCATCTGCTTATTATAGTAGGTAGGTACTCTAAAACATTTAAATAAAACCATATAGATAATTATTGCACCTATTAAGTCTTACAAATATTAAGTTTTTATTGAAAAATCTTTTTCAATTTCTCGCTGTTTTTATTATTATTTTTATCTATATGATTAGTGATAATCAGACTTTTCATTCCCGCGATTGCGTAAAAGACAACTAAGGGGCCCAAGCAGATAAAGTCACTGAAAGAGAGAAAAATCAATAAAAGTTATATGCCATGCCGTGTGGTAATTGCTACGAGCAATCCTTATTTTGCTCGAGTGTCGTAAAAGACGATTAAGAGCTTTATACCGACCTAAGCTAACTCCATCTATTGCCATCTGGTCAACAATTACATTCCCAAAGAGGGTTACCGTCAAGCGCTTGACCAGTCATAAAATTATAGCCAACTTTGAAATCTCTAGAGTGGAAGAGCAAAACATAGTCGATCACCCTCACCACCTCAGTTACTTGTAATTGGGATAACAGTAGGATAATAGGTAAATTTCTCTTACACACTCAATAGTGACACATAATTAACTGGCAAATATTCAATTTTAGGACAGAGAAAGTATTTAAATTTACATCATCGTTCGTAAAGCACAAATACATAATAAATATTCAGAATATATTTAAAATAACAATCCGAAAGTTAAGACACCCGTTAGTTCATTATGTCCATCACAATAAATTATAATTTCTAATGTAACTCAAAGCAATTTTCATGAGCATAAAAAGCAAAGGCAATTTAACTTAATTCAGTAAGCAGTAGACCTGGCTACTTCAAAATGAACTCAAACGTAACAAAAACGAAAACAAATCGTGTATAAAAACGCAGGTCATTTCAGTGTGGACTTTCTCGTTTATTTTTTCTAAACGGAACATCGCCTGAGGACGTCCACCACAAGCCTTGATATATTTTTTTATATTTTTACCCAAACAAAATTTTATTCTGCTCTTGTGCATGGTTGAACAACGATAAAATAATAATGCTCAGAGCCAAAGTGACTGCTTCTATAAGGGACGGTAAAGGAAGGTCGGAACGTTTCTAAATTTCTAATCGAGATTTTATTTTGCGATCACTCTGTCCGTTTTATGTTCTCTTTTTGCAATGTTTTAGATCTCAAGGTTAAGTCGGTATTATTTTTTAGTAAGTTTGATGGCTTGGTAGACATGAGTCTGAATAAAATGTTTTATTGAAATGATTGCCAATCAACAAATTGTTGGTTCCATTAAAGTTGTTGAAATTATAGCAGTATTAATTTATTGTTTTCACAAAATAATTTCTGATAACAGCATCTTCCATATTTCGACATATAATGAATACAATGTATCATAATCCCCGTGAGGTAAAAAAAAATAAGACATTCGTACACATTGCAACGCCTCTTCAAGGTTAAATAACATTTAAAGAAATATGAATTATAAAAAACATTAATATTGGATGTTATTTACGTAGCCTTAGATGTTAAATAGTTTTTCCATAGGGTCAAGAAAATTAATTAACTTATATGTCATTTATATTTCCTTAGATATTACCAAAAATATTATAAATAGTATTGTCTCTGAACCGCCTATGGTTCACTGGTAGAGAATGCCTCTGGCATTAAGTCCACCATTGTACTCGATACATGAATTTTAATAAATAAAAAAAGAATAAACGAGCATTGAACAAATAACTTTATATTATGAAAACAAAACCTGCACACATCACCGTTTAACAACTTGTCCGGTTAACATGTTATTATAATAATCCTCCTATTACTGAAGAGGCTCATGTGCAATAGTTCTGCATATTATTTTCGGAATGAGGAGAAAAATATTATCATATTTTAAATTATGTAAGGTATCTAAGTATGAAAAATTAACGCCTTTTATGAACGCATACATCTACTAATCAGAGTTTTAAAAGTAAACTTTAACTTGAAGCCCGGCATTTCAGCTAAACAAAAACTTTAGTTTTTAAAATTTAATATATATAGTGCAAACCTAAAGGCACGCAATCCTTGTCACTTTTAACGTTGGAAAAAACCCGCTAGTTGCCATAGAGAACATACTTTGGAAATTCAAGCACGTAATAAATAAATATAAATAATAAAAATGAAGATAAGAAAATAAGTACTAAAAGACCTCATTCTAATTCTAAGCACAACATACACATACCATAATAATTTACCGAGCATGAATATACTCCAACAAATTTTTATAAAGGGACGGCACATAAAATTTACATGACAAGTCAACTTACATACCATAATGTAGTCATAAGCATATCTGTATCTTGGCACTTAAAGCACTTTTTAAAATTCATCACGTGTTCACGATGTCCGACTTACCATCGAGAGAGATACGCTCCTAACAAAAAGGCTACCCAAAGAAAAACAAAATGGAAAAAAGACACAAGCCAATATATTTTAAAGGACCATGTTTCAATAAAACACAATAGGAGAAAATAGTGCCTGGCGACAACGTGGCCCGTTAACGTCTGCATTTTTTACTGGAGCAGTAACTAACTGTTTTTGTTATGGACATTTTTCAATACGTTTTAATTGTTTTCGATGGTAAAGCATTAGGATTCTATATGATAGTCGATTTTTTCCTTCTATGAAACTCTAAAACTCACCAAATATGGAAATAAACACTTTAAGGGTTTTTAAAGTGCATGGTTTAGTAACTCGAGTATCACGTTTTAGGTGTTGTATATTTTTTTAATTTATTTTTGACATTTTTACTATTTTTGCCGGGGCACATCCTTCTTTTATGGTAGGCTACGGTCTGGACACAACTCGTCTCACCTATCCAGGGTGACGGATGACCGGCGTGCGGCGCTATAATCACCCCATCCCTATCGCCCTTGGTCCGGCCATTGGTACCGATTCTTTAACATCCATAGACGGCCCGGCGAGTTACCCTTTCGGGTACCGTTTCTTACGATCCACCGGAATCAAGGCAGTGTTGCCGGCGGATCGTAGAGAGACCGAATAATCCTCAGTCTATTCATCCAGGCATAGGTACTCGCACCTGCGCCGCCCAACGCGCTGGCGGCGGAGCGTCCCGTGGTAGATGTTCTCCTCTCGGACACTTTCCACCGCCTTCTGCGAGACAACTGCCTCGCAGAAGGTCACGACCGAATCTGAGTTTCTGACGTTGTCGAGCATCGGTCTAGCGATAGTCATAGGGGCACACTCCGGTATTGCTGAAGTCCATAAGCAGTAGTTACCAGATATCATCACATGAGTCGTTTATTCGTAGCCACCAAAAGGCAATAGGAACTATAAAAATTTAATAATATAATTATTTTTATTATGTCTCCGAAACTTTCAGCTCTCTTCCGCTGATAAGTATAACCTGCTAACGGACAGTTGTAAAGGATAAAGCGGATGCAGATAATGTCTTTCATACTACTAGGGTTTTTTTTGTTTCGTCTCACCAAATTGAACTAAGCCGTTGGCGACGGCAATCGTCATAGGCCTTAAACCCCTCATTTTTCGCTTTCTGTTTATGAAATGAGCCACCGGTTTTCTATTTCTTGAGTTTAATTTAGATGCGGAACCCTAATAGTAATTTTATAAAATTACACCTATCTACAATTTAGTATAAAGGCAGGTACGTAATCGATTTCAAAACCTATGGTTAAGCAATTTGCGTATTTCCTCACTTATTATATTAATGTAAAAAAGAACTACCTATCCTTCCGTTCCCAATAAAGTCACGCACATCCCTTCAGAAATACTAAAAAAAGGATAATAGCACGAGATTGTCGTGCCTTTGTTGCAGGTAGACCTTGTAAAAAAACTAAAGGTTTACCTTTAGTTTTTTTTAGCATTAGATCCGCAAAAACTCGAAGCGTGATGCAGCCTGAATTAGTAGCAGATGTCGATATTTGAAATGATAAGAATGAGATGGGTCTTATTTTTTTGTAACAATTTTACCTGAAGATATAAATATAGCGCAAAATTTAACTGAATAGGCTAATATTAGCGGGCGTGTCATGATAAATAAATAGGTACGAAATAAAGGATTATTTGATCATCATCACAACTTATTTACGTCCCACTGCTGGGCTCGAGTCTACTCCACTATAGAAGTAAAATTGTCCCACAATACCACCCTGGTCAGACGTATTGATATAGTTTCATTTCAAATTTTCCATTTCTTGCATAGATGTTTATATAATGCGCATGTACCCTTAGTCGCTTTTTACGACATCTACGAGCAATAATTCAATTCAATAGGGGGTGGTGAATGATATTCTTACTCTATCACAGTGGTAAACAATGATTTAGCTGCAACAAATAATGATTTCTGATGTTTACAAAGATTTGCTTTTAAGACTAGGTTATAATGTAATCTCGTCTAAAGAAAAAGGAGAGAAGTTTTTTTTCTTAAGAGCCCATGCTTCTTACGTTCCACTATTGGGTAAAGCCCTACTATATAATGGAGAAAAAGTAATGTACTGTCCCAAAGTATAATAGTTTTGTTTAGAGTTTATGTCTTTTTGTAGTACTTATATTTTCTACGTCATTTTTAGCCCCACTAAGATTTATACTGTGTGGGAATCGAACCCATAACACTCACCAATAGAGGTCGTTACTTGATGGTGTAATAAATTATTCATACATTTAAAACAATTATCTATTCATCCATACATTAGCCTATCAACGTCCTCTGCTGGACGTAGGTTGATTACGAATAATGGTAGTGTTTTCATGCTACAGTTGATGTTAAAAGTCTCTCAGAAGAATACCACTACCCAATTTGGTTATCCCTCGCCAACTTTTACGATTCAATAGAAAAGTGAGGTGTGATGACACATTGTGTCCTTAACTAGGGATGTGACTTGGAGGGGAAAATAATCGATTAATTAAATAATCGATTTTTTGTTCCTTAAAATAAATCGATTATAAAGTAATCGATAATTAAAAATAAATAATCGATTATAAAATAATCGATTTTTTTCGCCCAACAGGTTTATGATGACCTTTTTTTTTTTAGGAAATGTGAACTTTATTTTCTAATATATGTAGTATACCCCTGTTCAAATATTAATAAAATTTAAATATATGTATTTTAAATTAAATATATATAAATTTTAAATTATCTTTTTTTAATCTACATAGGCCAGAGTTTTCCTATCAATCATCAGATAATGAGGGAAAATGGTCTAAATTTGTAAATCATAATAACTAAAGCTTTCAGTTACATCTTAAAACCATACTGGACTATAAGCGTCATTTTAAGATTCAATTGATTGACATATTGAAAAATATAGATGGTAACCACCAAGTGTTGTTCAAAGACTCATTTCCTTGATTAACTTCTAGGATAATCATGGTAATAGAACGGCCAAAATATTTGAATTTCATTTCGTTCATTTCATCACGAAAGATAGTTAAAAAAATAATTTTGTTAAAAACTTAGTTAACATTCAAATCATCGCAATGCGAACAAACGTACATTGCATACGATCAATTTCCTTCAACAAAAGGTTCGATTATAGAGGAATTTTCAATCTAAGTAATTTGATTCACGTATTCATTGGTACTTAAGTAGTTAACTTGGCTGACACTACTAATTTATGATTCCATTGAAATCTGATTTGAAATGTGGTCCCGGTTTGATAAAGTTAATGGACTCCGAAGCTATTTCATTGGTAGCTACTTAGTTATTCTGTGGATACATTCTTTATTGCTTCCCTATCTAAATATTCCTTGATAGCTCTTCACTTTAAAAGTTTTGTATTACTTTTTGGAAAAAAGAATACTAATTTGTACAGGTATAAGACTAAGAGAAATTCTTTGGCTCTCGAATATTCTATTAATCCCTTATGAATATATAATTTTGTATTCATTGCCATAAATATTATTTTACTTAACGATATGGCAGAATTACTTAATTAAAGTTTACTGATCTAAGAAATTTATTAACCAACAAAATAATTTATGGCGTAATCTCTCACTGGAGAACTGAAACAAATAAGTTTATTCCAATTTAAAGGGGATAGGCGATACAAATTACATTTACGGGAGGCATCGTCCGCGTACCGATAACCAGCAGGCAACCTGTTCGGACTTTGGAATGATTCGAATAAATAATACGAAGAGTTTAGATAAATTCTATCTGTAATCAGAATAATATGCATGGTAGGTAATTTTTTTAAAGATTATCGATTAGTATTCGAATACCTTATGTAACTATTTTTCTTCCGATTACTGAGCATGTTTTTTTTTTTTCATTCATTGAGGCAAGAGAAATGCTCCTTTATGCCACATAATATGGGTTGCGGGGCCGGAACACCTCCACGTGGTGCACCCTGGACAATGTTCATTTGTACGGCTAAGATTTCGGCAGAAAGGGGTCTCCGCGTGCCGACTCTGAAGGTCTGCCTTCAGAGCGCTCTGGCGCATGGCGGATTTGACCCGGGGCCAATGGGGCGGATGTGTCTCATGGCACTCCGTCGCCAGAGACGGTTGCGTCACGGCCCGGGGGCGGGACGGGTCGGTCGCTTGCGAGCGGCCAGACCCGGAAGGCCCAAACTGCTCCCTCACTGTGCCGGTGTCTGAGCGCGAGATGCGCACAAACACCGGCACAGTCAGTCTCCATTCGTATGGGAGGGGGACAACGACTGTCTTTGGTGCCAAGAGCCCGGCCGAACATCCAGAGGCTCAACGGGGGGGAGGGGAAAGAGGTGAAGTTGAAGGAGGGAAAGAAGAAGGAGGAGACGAAGGTGGCGAAGAAGAAGAGGAAGAAGCCAAAGACGATCACGTCGAGGTATAAACTCAACGTGATCGTCAAGCGGGTGGCGGAGTGGAAGGCGCTAAAGGCTGCCGCCGCTGCCGCGAGCAACGAGGGCGGTGTGACCGCAGAGCCGTTGCGGGAATGGGACGGCGGTACTGCTGGGCCGTCCGAGAGCGACGAGGGTGGCATAGCCGCAGAGCCGTCGCAGGACGGGGACGGCGATGCTGCCGGACCGTCATATAGTGAGGAGAGCGACGAGGGCGGATCAGCCACAGGGCCGTCGCGAGACGAGGGCGGCAGGGCCGCAGAACCGTCCAATGAAGGGAGTGACGCCGACCAATAGAGCGACTTCAACCGCAGCGGTAGCTCGATATTAATTTCGCTGTCGCTGTCGAGCGACGAGGGCGACTCTGTCGCAGAGCCGTCACAGGACGAGAGCGGCAGTGCTGCAGGGCCGTCGGAGTGACAAGGCACGGCTGGGTCGAAGATGTCGACGGTCGAGGGTGGCAAGGCCGCAGAGCCGTCTGGAGATGGAGGGCCGAGAAGCGGTCGGAGAAGTGAGTCCGGGATGAGGGAAAACAGGTCGTCCGGATCAGATAGGGTGGCTAGGAAGGATAGGGAACCCCTAAGGAGTCCAAACCGCATCCCGCAGCGAGGTCTCTAACGGCGGCCCTAAATGTTAGGAGGGAGAGGACCGGAAGCGCCCCCTGCAAAAAGGTGGCAGCTCCGCGTCTGACTCGGAGGGAAGCGCTACCATCAGGCCTGCCCCCAAGCTTGCGACCGCACGCAGGGGTCGCGGGGGTGAGGTGGCGGCAAGACCGGCGACGCTGGGTCCGGCCGGCCAGGAAGGCGAAGTGGCGGCCCTCCAGGCCGCGAACGCCCGCCTCAGCGAGGAGGTCTCCGGCTTGCGGGAACGCAACCGCAAGCTGGAGACGGAGTTGGAGGCGGTGCGGAGGGAGAACCGCAGGTTGGCCAAGGACACGGCTGACCTGCGGTCTCAATTCGAGCGCCTGGTGCCGGCTGCGTCACCGGCGCCGAAACGGGCCGCGCCAGTGAGGGGGGGACCGTCGTCTGCGCCCGTGGCGCCGGCTGCGCCCGTCACGGCTTAGTCCCTCCGCCGGCTCGTGGAGGCGGGAGACCTCGGCAGGGGGAGGAGCCACCGCCCGACGAGGTGCACGGTGTGTCGGAGTCGGCGATACGCGTCATCCTAGCCCGAGTAGGGGTGATGATGGATCCGCGTATCAAGGCCGTAGCAGCCAGGCTCCCGCCTGAGCCGCCCCTCCAGCCGCCGCTCGCCGCGGACAAGGCGAGGCGGCCGCAAACGTCAGCTCCCACCCCGCTGCCCTGACAGCTGGCGCTGAGTAAGCTCCGCGCGCGGGGCGCCCCCCTCACCTCGACTCTCCAGCCCGGCCTTCTCATTCGGGTCGTCGAGGACCTGTTCCCATGGCGGGCGGAACACACGCCCCCGATCATAGCTCCGCCAGATACTGACCGGGAGGCGGACGATGACAGTGTTACGCCCACCACGGAAACCGAGATGGGGGTGGCGGTGGCGCGCATGCGCGGAAAATCCACCGCCTCCGGGCCCGACGGTGTTCTCAGCCGTGTGCTGGCTTTGGTCCTCGAACACCTGGGTCCCTGCCTCAGGGGGCTGTTCGACGCGTGTTTAGCGTCCGGACGGTTCCCTGGGTGGTGGAAGGAGGGAAGGCTGGTGCTCCTGCTGAAGCCGAGATGTTCTTCACAGTCAGCCTCGGCCTACAGGCCCATAGTGCTGTTCGACGATGCGGGCAAGCTACTGGAGAGGGTGGTAGCTGCCCGTATCGAGCGGCACCTCGTCGGCACGGGGCTGGATCTCGTCGGACGCCCAGTTTTGGTTTAGGAGGGGTCGTTCGATGATCGCGGCTCTGTTGCGCCTGAGGGCCGTGGCGACTGAGTCCGTCACCGGCGGGGGAGTGCTGTTGGTGGTGTCCCTAGACATCGCCAACGCATTCAATAGTCTACCATTCAGCTGCATCAGGGAGGCGCTCCGGTATCACGGGGTGCCAGCTTACCTGAGACGGCTAGTGGCAAACTATTTGGAGGGGCGCAGCGTCCTTTACACCAACCAAGCAGGGGACGTTGTGCGAACGCCCATGACGTGCGGTGTCCCACAGGGGTCGGTCCTCGGACCCACCCTGTGGAACATCGGCTACGACTGGGCGTTGAGGGGGAGCCTCAAGGGCTGGGCGTGATTTGTTACGCGGACGACACGCTCGTCACAGCCCGCGGTGGGACGCTAGAAGAGGCGGCAAGCCTGGCAACTCTAGGCACCGAAGAGATCGTCAGGCGAATCGAGGCGCTGGGGTTGAGGGTCGCCCTGGACAAGACGGCCCTCTTGTTCTATGGGTGCCGTATGAGCCCTCCCATCGGCGTCTCGATCACCGTCCATTCGGTTGAAATCAGCATCCGGGCCTGGTGCTCGACGGGCAGTGGTGGTTCCGGGAGCATGTCCGCAGGCTCACTCCACGGCTCGTCGGCGCGGCGTCCGCCCTATCGTGGCTTATGCCAAACGTGGGCGGACCGTGCGCTACGTGCCGACGGCTGTACACGGGGGTCATCCGGTCGATGGCCCTGTACGGCGCACCAGTGTGGGCGGGGTCCATGACCGTCCGACTCAGGGCTCTTCTGTGGCGACCACAGAGGGCCATGGCGGTCAGGGCCATCCGCGGATACCGCACGATGGCGACTGAGGCAGCCTGGCGTGATCGGGGAATTAGTCCGTCACCCGCCGAGAGGTCGACCGCGTGAGGAAAGACCGACGTCCTTCCCGAGGGGGGGACGTCGGTCGATGGGAGGGTAACCCAAGTAGGGGGTATTCCGTCGGGCCGACCACTGATGACAAGTAACCCTGCTCCGGTGGTCGGCCCAACGACGAAGGCGACGTGCATCGTGGGTGGGTTGCGGGTGTGCGTCCTTACGCCCCTCTGTCGCCCCGGACGGACTAGTGCGAGGAGCGCGCCGACCGCAACCCAACCCAAAAAAAAAAAAAATTCCACATAATGTCCCGAAGGATTTTAGGTTACGATTAGCGTTTGCTTTTTTTTTAATTAAGAAATTGTGACACCATAATAAATTACTCTAAATTAATACTATCCGTCTTAAAACAAAATTGTGCTATTACACTTTATATATTTGCTGGTTGGTATATTATATATTATTGTATGTGGATAAATGTTCATAAAAATTAATCGGTAAAACTGTAGTGGCAGATAAAACGTCTATAGTATGGTGGACGTATATTTTTATTTTTTTATTTTGTTTTATATCCCCATCTAAGGAGTAAATTCTTGTATTGCGGAGGACAACACAAACAACAGATAAAACTACGAGGTTTTGTCTTGTGTGGGAATCCAAATTATGACACTTGACTTAACTAGTGCGCCATCTGAGAAGATATAAAGAATTGCTGAAAATATATTTTCGGTATTTTAATGAATACGCTCTACACTAATAAATAAAATATTTTTTCACTGGATCCTCTAATCATTCAGTTAGGGTTTACAAAGTGTACCTATTACCCAGCACTAAACCTGGATAATGTTTATAACCTTTGGTTAAACCTTTTGTTTTTGTTTTATAACAATACCTGAACAAAGGAGCAAATCCCTGTATTGCGGAGGACTTTAAGAATAACGGATAAAACTAAAAGGTATTGTCCTGTGTGGGAATCTAAACTGTGACACTTGACCCGGCAGGTCGGTATTTTTACTACCACGCCATCTGTGAAGTCAAAAATTCTTGTTAAAAATACATTCACGGTATATTCATGTCTAAATAGTGTATGAAAATTCTACATGTAGACTTTTTAACATAATAATTAAACCGGCACAAATCCATAAACAATATTGAACTTTTATAATAAAAGCTACACTTATTTAAACCTTATCCAACTACAATAACCCGTTATTCAATAACCCGTTGATCTTTCACAACTTCTTCACAGTTCATAATCTACCCACAATTATGTATACTCCACCAAAAAGAAAATTTAACCTGTTGACCATGCTGACCAAATGGTTTATATATATAAGAGATTTTTTTTATTGCCTATTCTTTTCCGGTCACAACTCTCGCGTAGCCAAGGTATAAACAGATAAATCGATACTAGCATTTTGCATCGGTCTGATCGACGTTTGCATATTCTATGGGCTTCATACGTTCGATTGGTATAGAATTTGTCTAATGATCAAACCGGTGCAATGTATAAAAAAAAATAATTATTAATTAATCATACTCTGGACTAAAATTTGGTAGGCAACCCATATGCAATATATTTATTGACATATTAGATTAAATAAAAAATAAGTTTCATCAAATAAACATCTCGGTGAAGGTCGTTTTATAGCGGGATCCTATACTATAATAAAACTGTCTTGCGGAGTCAATAAGAAACAATATACCGTATAATATAATTCACATTTCCTATGTTTTGACGGGATAAAAATACAACGTGTCCTTATTCTTTAATTTCTGGTAGATGTTGTAAAATCTGACTGAGGGGCCACAAAGCGTCAGCACTCTTCTGGAGAACTTATAATAAGAACTGTAATTGCCAACTTACTTGCCTAGTGGTTATGCATTATCCGCCTTTATACCTCAACCTACCCTTTGAGTTATTATTTTATTATTCAGGTGTATCTATAAAAAATTGAAATCGAAAAACATGTTTAAAATGAGCCGCATGCAAAAAATGGTGCAAATCCTAACCTCGATCAGAAAAGTAGTTAAACGTTTCAAAACAAAACAACATTAGGCCAAAATTTGAAGGTACCAGTAAATATTTAAAATCATCAGACAAAAATTTAAAGGTCATTTGAAGGAACTTCTGTCTGACAGCTCTTATCTAGATATAAAATTCCATGGGCCGCATATCTTCGTGAGCTGAGCATATTTTTTTTTCATTCATAATAATCGAGTTCTCTTTAATTAACTGAGAGTTAGCTATCGCCTACTTCAGCCTATTTACAGTGTACTATTTAATTCACGTCATCTCACTCATATACGTGCTATTGCCGGACTAAAGCCTCCAGCACAATAAGAGAAGAATCTATTATACCACGATGGTCAGATGTGTTTCTAGAGGCTTTTAGTTCGAGCTTTTCTTCTCTTGATTTCTCTCATGGATGTTATTTCCCCATCATATCATATCCCTTTGTCGTCTTATATAATACTTATAGGTAAAGGAAATTGTAATAAATTGTTTTCTTATTCCGTCACCCCACAGAAATCTTCATTGACCATGGAAGGGAAACTTTTTGTACCAACAAAAGGGAAGTTTCACTTCGCGTGGTCGCTGAAGTGTTGGGATAGGCTTATACTTCGATTTTTATTTAGTCTCTAACACTAATGTACCTAGTATTCTTAAACGACACCAGATAGTAGAAAGCAAATGGTAAATTTCTTTCTTACTTCTTTATAATACATAAACGTAGAAAATATATCATTTTTGCACACAAATCTTTAAATCATAGTAAAAGTTTGAAAGATTAATTACTCTGAAGTTTAATGCTTTACTGTAAGGCCGTATGATAGTAATATATTGTATTCTTTATCGACCCCCAGTTGAATACAAATATAAGAAAGAGTGAATATATGTGAGTCAATATATGTATGTTCCAATTATATGTAGCACAAAAAAGCCTATTGAGTTCAATAATTTATCCATAAGTGCGCAAGGCCTCAGACCTGTAACGCACAAGAAATCGAATATATTCCGTACTCGCACCAATGTCGGGATGATGTAGGTTATTATATTTTACATTTTGCCCGATTTTTTGTAATTTATGGTTGTTTCTCTAGCCATGGGCAACCTTTTTATGTTGTTCAATTATCATTATTTAACATAAAAAATGTATCGAAACCGGAAGGTTGTATTATATAAAATTCTACTTCATGAAAGAACGGCTTATCACTCTAAACAATAATGTAAGTTTTGAGTTTAAAGTCATCATGCTGATACCAAACTTGCGTCGTTTAACGCTGCTCTACAAAACATCGACAAATTTAATGTAATTTGCCTCCACTAAAGTAGGATAAAAATTGGCTTACAATATCAGGCTGGTTAGACGGATTCGTATAAGGTTTTAATTCAAACTTTTTTGCAATGATAATTACATATTTATGCGTTTCTTGACGCTTACGACACCTATGGGAAAGGAAGCGACGGCAATACATTTAATTGTTTTTCAATCAACACACGGGAACTTGTAGTAAACAAAATATATTCTGGTAACATTTGTCGTCAAAATGTCAACAATATCCTCAATATAATATTAATTATTTCCCGGTGAGACATAATTAATATTAGGTGACGAATGACATATGATACAGATACATCTAGCGTTAGGAAGCTATAATCTTTTTTAGAAGATGATACAATATATCTGTCAAGAAATAGTTAAGGAGATAGTTATTGAGTAATAACTGTGATTTTTCTTATATTGATACCTCTATGATAATATTTTAAAATGTTTTATAACCCTTCTCGGTGTATTAATGAGTAAATAAACAATAGTAAGGTTATGTATTATTTTTTATTCTGTATGTATTAATGATAGGTGCTAATAAAAATAAGTCATTTAATTTTATTTTGGCCAACTCTAAATTATTATATAAGCCTAAAATCTATTACTGAGAATATGCTTGAAATTGAAAATAAGATTTTTGACATATCGCAAAATATAATTCAGATAACTAGTTAACTAATTTCTCTGCATTTGTGAATTTTAAAGTTATTTGAAAAGCGAATATTTCAATGTCAGAGAAACTAAAGGTGACTTTCTCTGATATCGAAATATTCGCTTTTCAGTACCTATCTAATGAATTTATTCGTTAATTTTGTGAAATGAATAAAAGAAAATATTAAAGAAATAAACAATAATTTAATACCTTTTATGTGTTTTAATTTTATACAAGATTCGATTTTGATAACAGTTTCATTTGAGATCTGGTTCAACGATAAATAATTTGGAAAAGTCAATACAATCAAATTGGTTCACGACCTTATTCGCTTGCTTTTCTCTCCAAACGAATTTAATCATTACAGTTGTTGAACAATAAAACTGTTGAATAATTGTGTTATTTTTTATTGCAATATTTGTAATAATTAGAAAACATTGTAGAAGGTAATAATGAGAAAGTAGAGACTACCTTGTTTCTAAAGAATGTAAGTCATTTACGTGTCTAATATTATTTTGCTCCTAAATGACATATTTTTCATTTTTTTTATTCGTAATGGTAAAAATGTCTTTCCATCATCCGGTATAAATCTTAGTATTTAAGTCTAGAATTATTTCTTTTACAAATGGGTTAAAGGATGTACGATCTCTACATACAAGTATATGGTGACTTGAACTTCAAAAGGCGTATAATTAAAAATTCAGTTGAAAACTAAATCACTTCAAATATAAATGCAAAACTGCACACTCGTCTCAGTTATTACACGTCCCACTGCTGGGCTCGAGCCTCCTCCCAAATAAGAGGGCAAATTGACCCATTATAGCACGCTGACCAGCATGCTACAATGTTAGGACCTGTTGGTATAGGGTTTTATTTCGAGTTTTCCTTCTCTCGCACAGATGTTATATGATGGCATCCTTTAGTCGTCTTATACTACATCCAAGGGCAAGATGGGGAGTGGAGAACTGTATTCTTACACCGCCACCATACGGAAAACTGCGCATAGATCTACATAAATCTAATAACAGTAGAAAATATTTGAACATTAGATCTTACCTTTTGCAAACATGTTGCTCTGCATTGTGCTACTCGCAAAGGTGACGACACTTCCTCCTCAGCTGACACTCCAATCCATGACATTATAAGAGTAAATAAGGAGAAACAATAAAATAATATTTTGGCACACATCTTCTTTGGTATATCTATTATACAAATCCAAGTATTGGCTATATCGCCGAGCTTATCATAACTGGCACATAAATCTTAGCGACAAAATATCGCTCATAACGTCTTGCTAATGGTCCTTTTACGTTCACAATTTGGATTTTACAAGTTTTTCATCACAATAACATCGTAAATTGGAGAACTAGAAGTCATTTGCGGTTTGAATGCCGTGAACTCAAATTCAGACAATAACGTAACATTTAATTAAAAACATAAAATAAACACAAAACAATAATTACAGGATTTCGCACTTGGAAAATAATTTTCACAGTTCGGGTCGTTTCCAGTTAAATATTCCTTAGAGGCGATGTTACCGCTAACGCGGTCGACTGCGGACTAACCACCCCGCTTGAAGAAGCTTAGTTCCTCTCCCCTCTGTTGGTTAATTTTTGTATCTGTCTCGCTTGCGCGCGAGAGCTTTCTTGTGTCCCTTTTCCTCTAGGCACACAGCACCCATCTATTGCTACGTTCCTACTACTACTACGTGTACCGCTCTCTCTGTCCTGTATACTAGTGCATATACAATATTCTATCTCGTTTCATCTCAGGCGGTTTTACGTTGTTTTTCTTGATGCAGTTTAACGGATGGGAATGTAGTGGTTATTGTTAGACAAAGACGGTGGTAGTAAAAAATTTAGGGTTGTTCAAAAGGGGTGACAAAGAATCAAGCTAATTCAGGGCTTGCGTTTTTTATGGGAGCCCACGCGGTAAAAAGTATCCCGCCTCTCTCGTTTGTTCAACTTTATGGTTCTCGCATCGTGAAGCCATATTAACAATATTAATGGCTGCCGCATCAACTATTAATATAACTCTTTTTATAACAGTGTTTATGATTTCTTAATTTTATAATACTTTATATTTACCCTTTAAAGATTTATTAACGGCTGATGAAACGAAATTTTCAATAAATAAAGTCATAAAATGATAAAGATACCTAGAGAACTGGTTTATGTTCAATTTTAATTTAAGAATCTATATCATCAAACGTCTAAGAAATATATTCGTTTTTCTCATTAAAATTGCAGTAGAAACAATGCATTACGAGAGAGAACCTTGCAAAACCTCTTGAGCAAAAAGATTAAATAAGAATACAGTGTTCGTGACAGCGCACAAGCCTTTACGTAAAGGAATTTTTTGTTTTCTTTCTCCAGAATCTAGGCTCGTTCTATTCATTTCGCTGTCTTTAATCTCTCAGCTTTGCCAGACTTTGTCTAGACTATCCAGCTGCTCGATATTATTATCACATAAATATTTTATATGGAAATATCTTTAAAGATAGACAAATAATTAAAAAAATGTGTGAATGAGTGACGTGATGCATTACACGTTTACATTGTAATCTTTGCATACTTTACCGTAGAAGGACGATTAACATCCACTGTTGAATATAAGACGGCAGGGTCTTAATCGCAACACTTGGCAGGTAGGTTGGCGAACGTAGTTGCTGTTATAAGTTCACCAGAAGAGCGCCGACGCACACTCAGTTAGCACCCCTTATGGGGTTTTTATGATTCCCATGAGAAAATAATGATACATTATATAAATTATTTGAAGTAAACTTATATTTATACTTGGATAGTTTTAGCTATTATTGCGGTGAAGATTTTATTTTTCTAATGGAATATTATCAAATTTTGCTCATATAATATTGAATATTTTTTATATTGCAGACGGTAGCAAACGAGCAAACAGTACACCTGATGGTAAGTGTTGCTGCCGCTCATGGACCTTTACAAGGCCGTTGCCTACCGCGAAGAAAGTGAAGGGAGCGTGAATGCATGCATTGAGGCTCGGTGATACCAAGGGCACCACCAAAACTCTCCACACGCAAACACCCTCAGAAAGTTGGGCTTCCGGCTCTCTCGCTCACCGAACGAAGCGCAGTAACAAATCGCTACTACTCAGACGTCGATTTTCTGCGAGAGTGTGGTACTGCTCCGGACGGACCGGACTGTAATTAAATTATTATATATGCATTTACAAATTAGGATAGCACAAAATTATCCGATACACCTTTTTTATAATATATTGCAATCTTTGGTATTTTTCCAAATGCGAGATTAAGACGAGTCTTGGTCTTGTATTTGGCCAACACTAGTTACTGTTGTTTTAAATAATAATTTTAGACTTTAATATAACGCCTATAAAACGCAATACATCAATGAACCCTACAAGGTACAACCGACGTGATCTCAAGTTTATATTGTTGACAAATGTGATCTGTCCACCACGTCGGCAGTTTATTGCGCGCCATGACAGCCGACTTATTGTTGACCACGAACAAAGGTTTACGGCGACCTCGTAAAAACAAGTGTATATTTTCGACAGGTCAAAGTTTGTTGATTTTTTGAAGTGGATGAGTTCGATCTACATCTAATATATTAACAGAATGCAATGAATAAATGGTATTGTTTTATTATTCTAAGAAAGACTTATATTCAATGTCGATAAGCTGACTGCACAGATGGCGTAGTGGTTAATGCTGACTGCACAGATGGCGTAGTGGTTAATGCTAGTGACCTACAGCGCCAGTGTCGGGGGTTCGAATCCCACGCAGGACAACACTTTGTGCGATCCACAAATTGTTGTTCTGAGTCTGGATGTAATTTGTGTCCGTTAATTATATGTGTATGTATTTCTCGCGGAAACGCAATGAGTTTCAAAAATTAAAAAACTGTACGAATGGCGGCGATGTGGCTCGCGACACGTCACGTCTCGTTTCCGTCGGGGGCGAAAAGTGGCCCACAGAGAACCGCTTTGCTACGCTGAATATGTCAAAGATCGTAGCAGGTGGAGGGCAGTGGACTCTGCCTACCCCTATGGGAAAAAGGCGTGAATATATAAAAAAAAAAAAAAAAATAAGCTGATTGGTGGAAATACGCATTATATCTACAGAAAATGCTATGTCTATAAAACTCCGAAACGTATAGCAAGGATATGTTACAGCTTCATGTTAGGTTAAGTACAGGCGAGAAATACGTATTCTCTATGTAATATTTTAACCATAAGAACAAGCCTATGGCTACCTTTCGCCACGGCTCTAGGATATTTGCTCTTGACAATATCTTGTTAGGGAAAAATTATAACAATTCAGAGTTAATGCAGTATTTGCGCTTTTTTTTATATTTTGCATAAAAATATCTAGGAGGAACATATAAATAGTTATATTTATGCAAAAGCTTTAAAATTTGATTTTCCCATCCTCTTTCTGTCATTGTACGTTTACATAAAGAACAAGTTTACATATTTATTTACATATTTTAATTTAAATCATAAACTATCATCAAAGACTCATAATTTACCGTCGGCTATGTTCTTGTTAAATGCTTTCTTGTAGTAGAAAACTATAGGTATATAAAAAAGGACATAATATGTATGTGATAATATTATAAATGCGAAAATTTGGATGGATTATTGATAAAGTATTGTAGTTTACATTCTGAAATAACATATAGGTAGGCGACTTTTGTCCTGAAAACTGAATGTGTGATCAATTTGACTGAAAACATCTACATTAATAAGAGTGAAAATGCGAGTACTAAGGTATCATAAATATATATTACATATAGCTATAGAGTTGGGTGGAATGTCACAAGTATGATCCACCCTTTCTTTTTCGCTGTTATAAAAAACAAATAAAAAGCATAATGGTCTTTTGACAAAAAAGAAATTATATGTTGGCTGGTGACAATCTAAACCCGATTACACGAACCGAGCCCGAGGACTATTTGAAACTACTGAACATATACTCGTAAGATATAAGTAATGTAAGCAGATAAAATTACTGCAGAAGAAAATCTCAAAACAATGCCTAAAACTAATCTGGCCAGCGTGGTCCAAAATGCTTCCCTATTTTGGAAAAATGACGTGGCGTAGCAATATGATAATAAATTTTTGAAGAAGAATATACTTTTAGATGAAGATTTCGAGGTTGCGGAAATATTTTTCTTGTACAACTTAGTCAGGCAATGATATTTTTATAACACACAGCACTACAAAAAGTATATTTCGTGTGTATCTATAAGAATAGGTGAAGCAATCGCTATCGTATTTATTATGTACGCATTTTCCCCGGCTACAGAGGAAAATCTTACTGAAATGTAACGATAAATTATGGAGTAAACATAAACGCAAGCGATAGTAACAAATGGAGGGTTTGTAATTTTATTTCATTATTGCCTTATATTTACGCCTCCACCAGCTGGACCGACGACTTGATAAAAGGGCGTTGGCGCGTATAGGCGGCATAGGACTGCGCTATATGGTGTTTTATGGGAGACGTTTACATCTAGTATTAGCTAATGATGATGATTCCCTTATAAAATATATGAACAAAATCTCTAACAAACAGAATTTATTCTATTCATATGATGGATAGAATAAATTCAATTTCATATCTTCGTTATTATTAAACGTGAAATATTGATAATATTAAACATTAAGTGAAATTAAAAATAATTATAGTTCTTAAAAAATCAGGATCGGAACTTCATTAGACGTTTTGTATGACCTTTTTTTACAAATTTGCAAGCATTTAAAATTTTACGGTGAGCTGATTAAATAAATCATAAAATTACGTAGAACGTATCTTTCTAAATATAGTAATTTGGTAACCAAGCAAATCCATATAAACAAAAAAAAACAGAAATTTTTGCTTATAAAATAATATAATTTAATCATGGCATTGCCGTCAACCGAATTTTATTCTTACTCTGTTACGAGTCGACTCTCTCTATATCACTATAAATAGGTGTTTCTTTTTTTTTGGGCACTCACAATATACATTAGAATGATGATGATGTAATGAATCTTTAGATTATTGTTCATCTATTTATCAACATATCAACGTTCACTTCAGGAATATATTCCGTCATAATCACCACGGGCTGACAATCGCAATTGCTGCTATAAGTTTCAGCACTTCACTAAAATATTTAGACGGCTGTACTATTCTTTTAAATACATAAACTGAACTCATTCTTCTCCTACGCCATTTGTATAACGGAATGTAACAAACTATTTATTTATATTCTATTCTATATATTATATTCTATTACTAAATTTTTTCCCTTCCTTGTGATGACAGAGTAAGAATACAATTCACTACTCATTCTCTTGGGTATTGTAAAAGGCGACTAAGGTATATCTTCTGCATATAAGAAAAAAAAAGATCAGGAGAGGGAAAACTCGAAATAAAACCAACCCGCGTGATCAACGTGGTAGTAGGACAATTTTCCTTTCAATATGGAGGAGGCTCGAGCCCAGTAGGGGGGACGTATATGAACTGTGATGATTATGTGGTCACACAAATATTATTCACAATATAACTCAAATATTTCTCTATTTCTTAATTAATAGATTAAATATTTTTTTAATATAACGCATTTTATAATGATAGACTATTAATTAATTCAAAAACCTACTGTATTAAATATCTAGAGATAATTATTACACTATCACAACTAATATTGACCTTGTCCTTAAAGTAACATACACGAAATGTAATATAAATATCCAAACATGGCCGTAGTTAGCTGTTTCATGAGACAAGCGGGCTAATTAGAAGTTGTAAGATGGTCGGAGTAAGTAATGTTGAAGGCTTAGTAACAACTTGTGGCATTAGCGCGACAGAATGTAGGTACGTGTATGTGAAATACTGGAAGCTATGTATTGGCCTACTACTAAAGTTTTATTAGACATGTTCAATCTATATCACAATTGTAAAGCTAAGGATTTTGTTTATTAACCGACTTCAAAAAAGGAGGAGGCTGTCAATTCGACTATTTTTTTTGTGTTTGTAATCGCAGATCTGTCAACTGGGTGATCCGATTTTGACGATTCTTTTTTATTTGTAATCTGGTGCTTTCTGTGTCGTATCACTTCAATTTAGTTCAGTTCGAGGTTTTTTTTTATTAAAATATTTTGAATAATAACATCTGCATCAATTTTGATTTAAATTTTATTTTAGAAAAGTGCCAAGTTGTATAAAGTTCAGCTGATAACACAACGATCGGCAAGTTCACAAAATATAAAATGATTAGAGTAGGGGAATATTGTCTAACGAAGTCAAGAAATTGGTCTCAGTGGCCTGTTCGATTGGCGATGAGAGGTAATACAGCACAATATGGGGGTCAAAAGCCGCCCTTCCATCGCCTCGGGTATTTTAGGATGGTTGTGACTAGACCATAGCTTTTAAAAATGATAGTAGAAATTTTAGAGAAGATTTAAGATAAACTATTGACAGTCGTTTTACCTGGGATACTTACATAGATACTGTTGGGTAAAACTTGTGTTCAGTGCTAGGTAAACTTAATAACCCAAAGTAAATGAATATTATACATAGTTTATCATGCTCTAGCTAAGTCAAGTGTAAATTATAGGTTAGGAGCTTATGGACTAACTTTTCCAATACATAAATTATTATTCCAGTTGTGGAAAATTTTGTAATTTATTCAACATTGTGAAAAAATATTTAAACTTTGCAGAATCTTGGCAGAATACAGCTTGCTCAATATACAGTTATACTATATATAAACATAATTAAAAGAAAATTGTGTAGCAGAAAAATTTATGTAAATGAATTATAGCCGAATTTCGACCACGCCGTGACTACTAGTATAATGAAATACATACTATGAAAATAATTGAATGTATAAATATGAAGACATAAATATGGGATATAGGCAGATATGTGTACTTACATTTGTATTAGTATTAGATATATATATATATATTATTGCAATCCGTGATAATAACAGTGCGCCTGATGGTGTTGCTGCCGATCATGGACCTTTGCTAGGCTGCTGCCTATCGTGATGAAAGAGAAGGAAATGTGAATACGTGCAATGAGATTCAGTAAAACTAAAGGTATCACCAAAATCCACCACACGCAGACACCCTCAGAAAGTTCGGCTGTCGGTTCTCTCGCTCACCAAACGAAGCGCAGTAACAAATTGCTACTACTCAGACGTAGATTTTCTGCGAGAGTGGGGTACTTCCCCGGACGGAACGGCCCGCGGCTGTAGACAGATAACTGTCAACACGTGTTAAATTAAGTGGGTATAAACAAATAATTCTGCCGACAAACTGTTTTGCAGATTAGCAGAGGATATTTGAGAATAAACTGTTGTATACTATAAATGTAAATAAATAAATAAAAATATACATGCAGCACAATAGGCTTACACATTGACAGTCATTAAAAAGCAGAGAGCAACGCATGGCGAATTAAACACAAGTTGTTTCATAGATAGCTGCCGTAAATGAACTGGCAGGGTACTGATAACACTTCTAAAAAACCAAAGAAATATCAAAGATGTTTTTTTCTAAATCATGACAATGAGCTTTTAGCAACTTTATTACTTATGATGACATAATCATAACAGTAAATTAAAAGAATGTGTGTTTTGTTTTAAATAAATTGTTGTTATGTGTAGTTATTAGTTCCAAGAAACCAGCACAAAGTCTAGATAGTTAAAGACGGATTAATTAGGGCAATATAAGCGACTGCTTATAAAAGCATTTTATTTAAGACACATGTATTGACATTTTTAGAGATTCTTGTAATCAAAATATTGTAGGCTAGATTCATAATTTCTGTGTGCGCGCGGATTAAGAATACAATTCACCACTCCCTATCTTGCCCGTGGATGTCGTAAAAGACGACTAAGGGCTATAAAATGCAGATAACATCTACATCATTTCAGCTCATTCACGTCTCACTGGCTTGAGCCTCCTCCGCAATAGGAGCGAAATTGACCTTACTATACCATGTTGGTCAAACAGGTTGGTATAGGATTATATTTCAAATTTGCATTCTCTTGCATAGATGTTATATGCCTATTATATCACTTAGTCGTATTTTACGACATCCACGGGCAAGATAGGGAGTAGTGATTTGTATTACTCCGTCACCACACAGACAACATCTACGTAAGAGAAAGAAAACTTGAAATACAACTCAATACCAACTCATTTGACCAGGAGACCCAAGGAGACCTCCTCAGACGATATTGACGATGATATTCTTAATAAAGCCAATACAACTAACAGCAATCCTTTTTGCCTTTTCATCCAAATTAAAAGTAGTATATCTGTTTTATTGTTGGCCATACACAGTAGAACATAAAAAGCAATCGTCAATAATTTTCATTCGTATTTGCGGAAAACCAATACGGGCTCCCCAAAGCTGATCGTAAATTTTCACGCTTACAGTAACAAATATAAAAAATAAGTAGAGTTTTGTATATTTTTCCATCGTATCATCTAGTATGCATAAAACCTGCGGTCGGGAGGGCTAGGGACCGCAATCCTCTACTCCTTCATTGATTTTACGGTACTACGGAAGGGTCTGAGTCGACGTACCGATAAAAAAATTCTTCCAACCGATTTCCATGAACAGATATTATGTGATAAATAAATCGAGATAAGAAATCTTAAGAAATTCTTTATCGATAAAATGTATTTTTGAGAATTTCAGTTCAATTTAAGTGATGAAGATTTTTCGTCTGAATCAAATTAAATTTTATTAATTTTAAAATAACTATATATTAACATTTTTTTACATAATTGTTTAAAATAAATATTATTTTTATATTAGGAGGTAAATTTATTACAATAAAATTATTGTAATTCCAAGGACTCTCCTTAACATTCCTACTCCGAATCGTCATCATAATAATGCATACTTTCGTTTATTTCTTCAGTCTCAGCATTTTTATTTCACTCGTTCCGTCTGCTATGCAACTACAGATCTTAAATTACAGAGATTACTGCAACTAGAATTGGATCATATAAATTTTCGAAAGCTTATTACAATTTATATCTGATTATATTATTATAGATGATAGATTTAGGAACAGATTTATTATAAAAAAAATATTGCTTTAAAAAGAAATCTTTATAAATAAATAAGCATAATATCACTTCAAGAAATGGTTAACCAAACTCTATGCTTATGAGATGCATATGGTAACGGCGATAGCATATAGGGTAGTAGGTATGCGAAGATATAGTAAGTGACAACTTGGTATAGTAGGACAATTTCATTCCTAATGTATATTACACTCATACAGGTAGGACGGCGATGATTTGAAGAAGACTTAGACATATGTGTAAATCTCTACTAGCTCTTCCAATTGCTTCGTTACCTTAGATTTCTTACGTATTAATTCATATTAAGCATACATGTTTTTTTCCGTATCATAACGGATTAAGAATACAATTTACCACCCTTTTTCTTGATCTTGGGTGGCGTAAAAAACGACTAAGGGACTAATATGCATATAATATCTATGCAAGAGAAGGAAAGCTCGAAATGTAACTCTATACCAATACTTTTGATCAGCGTAGTACAGTAGTTTAATTATTTTTTTTTAAATCATCATACAGTACACTAGCAACCTGCCCTCCCTTCGCTTCGGTTTCAGTCGTCTTACCCACGTAGTTCCCGTTCCCGTGGGAATACCTGGATAAAATTTTGTCTATGTTACTCCCTGATATTATTGTTTTCTATTGGTGAAAGAATTTTTGAAATCGGTCCAGTAGTTTCGAAGCCTATTCAATACAAACAAACAAACAAATCTTTCCTCTTTATAATATTAGTATAGATCAATGACATAAATAGATATTTGTCGTGAGAATTTAATTTTTGATGTCACTATAACGATTATTTAATAATGTATTACCAATAGCACATAGTTATAGATTTGTTACCCGATTTGCTAATATTTATAAGCGTGGGTTTGTTTTCATTTGTTGTATTGAATAGCTAAAAAGTTCTCTTTTCTATAATAGATAACCAAATTCGATGAAGCTTTTTCTAAGCTAACTGGTAGTTTCGAAGATTAACGTTTTCAAACAATTAAACACTCTTTATAATAATTTGACTGCCCAGATGGCGTAGCGGTTAAGATACTGACCTACCGTGCCAGTGTCGTGGGTTCGAATCCTGCGCGGAACAACACTTTATGCGATCCACAAATTGTTGTTCTGAGTCTGGGTGTAATTTGTGTCCGTTAATTATATGTTTGTAAAAGTCCCCGCAACACAAGGATTATTTTCTTAGCGCAAGGTATTTGTTGTCTTTGTTTAAAAAAATAGTTATAAAGATTCATTTCGTTTCAACTAGAGATTTACTAATACGCTGAGTCATCATCTCATATATGTATGTACGTGGATATTTTCAAGATAAAAGTAAGGAGCCTAAACACGAATGAATTATATAAATATATTAGGTGAATGAGAATTTCCTATGACTACGAATGAATCCAATTATGCGACATTCTGTTGATGTCATATTTAAGTATCACTTAAATTACAGTCCACTGTTGGACATAAGACTCCCTCCAATGGCAAAGAACACCATGTTTGATACCGAATAAAAGAATAAAACACGACATAAATAAAAACAATCAAATTGTGATTTCCATCGCTAAATATATACCACTTCGGATTTTATTTACGTTAAAAGCATCATTAATTCTATGTCTATTTCGTTGATCTGTTCTTCTAATTATGATAAACATATGCTAAATTACTTTTTAATTATAGGATTTTTTTTTGGTGGTGGGTTGCGGTCGGCGCACTCCTTGCACCACTCCATCCGGGGCGTAAGCACGCACACCCACAATCCACCCACGATGCACGTCGCCTTCGTCGTTGGGCCGACCACCGGAGCAGGGTGACTTGACGTCAGTGGTCGGCGCGACGGAATACCCGCTATTTGGGGTACCCTCCCATCGACCGACGTCCCCCCCCTCAGGGAGGACGCTGGTCTTTCCTCACGTAGTCGGCCTCTCGGCGGGTGACGGACTATCCCCGATCACGTCACCCACGGCCTCGGTTAGGGCGGCATGAGGCGCAGGTATTCGCGCCTACGCCGCCCCAGTCGCTGGCGCGCCACCGCCGCGGCGGCGGATCGCCTCATCGAGGCTGCGCTCCTCGCGCAGGTGATCCACCGCCTCTCCCCATATGCTAAATGACTTTTTAATTATAGGATAAAGTATATACCCAATTGTATTTTAAATACTCAATTGCATTATACCTGTCGATTTCCATTGTTAAACATAGGGCTTGCCACGAGAATGCTGTCGAGATAAGGCATATGTCACCTGCATCCAACAGTTCTTTGAAACTTTCATGATGTCGTTATTTCAGATAAAAGGTACAGTTCCTCATCAGATGATGGGGAATTGTCCTACCCTTGAGAACTTTTTCTCTCAACGATTGTCAGTTCGATGACCGATTTAGCCTACGTATTGACACTTAGATGTTCTAATTACACATGCTGTTCATGTGATTTCGTTTACGTTGAGAAATCCTGGCGTACCCCTGTCACATAGACTGAGCCCAGTTATCAGGACAACATTTTGAGATCATATTTCAGTGCAATGAGTAATTGGTAATACAAACATTCATCCTAAATCTTTTTGAGACATTGCGTAATATTTACTGCGTATTTACGAGATGAACCTCTAAGCTTAATTATTTCTCCTACTCTCTAATATGCCCGGAAATGTTATTTTAAATGGATATACTGTAATACTATTTCGCCTTTTTCTTCTGCATACAAGAAAAAGATAAAATATTATTACAGGTTACAAGCGATACTCCTTTAGATTCACTTTCATGGTTTACTGAAATAACTTTTAAGTTCGTTATGTGTGTTAATGATAATAATAGATCTACTTAACAAGCGATCAAAAATCCGAGGGTGAAATGTGGGTGTGATACTTACACTTTCTAAAGCTTAATGAAAAAGTGTCAATAAAAAATAACACAAAGCAGTCATGAGAACTGCCGACAGAAGCGAAAACTTAAAAGTATGAACAAACAATTGTTATTTTTGGATATTGAAATTAATTGTTTGATCTTGAATTTAATATCTCGGCTCATATACGTCCCGCTGCTAGGCACGAGCCTCCATCATAATAGGAGGGAAATAGACCTTACTATATCATGCTGGTCAGACAGGTTGCTTTAGGGTTTTATTTTTGAATTTCCCTCATTTGGCATGGATATTACACGCATATCCCTTACTTGTCTCTTACAACATTCTCGAACCAGATAAGAAGTGGTGAATTGTATTCTTAATCCGCAGCACAAGCAAAACAGTGTTGAATTAAATTTGTTTATTTAAAACTTTTTACATTTATCTGGTTTTGAAATATATTAGCACAGATATAGTGACATTGATATAGCTACAGATATTATAGTGTTAGCGTAAATAAGTCACGTGACCATAACCTGTCTATAAAAGTTTTTACTTATATTTAAAATTTAAGATTTAAAAAGTATAAAGCTAGTAGTAGGTAGTAAGCAGCAAAAATGTTAGCTGTCTGGTGAAAATAATAGCGCTGTTTCTTACCCTTTGCATTACTCTGTTTATGAAAATAAACAGTTGCGAAGATGCAACTGTTACACCAAAAGAAGAACAGAGCCAGCTCCACTTATGCTTACATAATATAATATATTATTTTTAATTCAAAATATTTAATTTTGAATTAAAAATAAAGATAATAAATATCTGTAAGCTCTTTCTTGAAGTTATCAACCTAAATATGTTATCAATTAAATTAGATGTAGAAAAAATATATGCTAAACTTAGTTGTTATTATTTTTAACAAAAATAAAAATGTATGTAGTTTATCGTATTTCAGATTTGTTGTTATCTTTCTGATATTTCAGAAACTTGAAACATGAAAGGACTGGCTTTGTGGGTAAACAAAGTTTATGATGTCATTAATTGTATCTCACTGTAATTGTATGTTAAGTTAAGGATACCAGCAAAGTATCTTCTGTCTTTATTTTTAGTGTGTAAAGTAATAAAAACATTCTAGATTTAGACCACAAAGTTATCTACTTTCTGCAAAGGGATTGTCATTAACAAAATGGTACCCAAAACGACTATTCGTCGGGTAAACCATCAAAATCAAGGCAGCCGTATCGCAACGTAACGCTGACAAATAAATGCAGGGTTAGTTATGGAGCTCCACGTTGATCGTCTGTTACCTTGTAGTATCATCGAGTGGCCTGATCAAAAGAAGCGGTAAACCCTTAGACTCTTTTTTATTTCCAATCGTATTGAAGAAATAGCCTCACTTTGTAGACCATGTATTATTAGGCGATATCATTGATGAGAGAAGAAAAATTAAAAAACCCATGCAGAAAAAAAATTCAAACAGATTTTTGTTATAAGTACCATTTCTCTACGATATAACTAAGCTTAAAGTCGCTCAACGTACTATGGAGCGGCTTATGCTTAGATTCCTCTGCGAGACAGTACCCGAAATACGGCAATCCATAGAAGAACGGGTGTAACCGACATAGCACGAAGAATTAACACGCTGAAGTGGCAATGGGTAGGCCACATCGCTCGACGAACCGACAACCGCTGGACAAGAAAGGTTCTCGAATGGCGACCACGTATCGGACGACGCATTGTAGGACAAAACACTAGGTGGACGGACGACCTAGTGAAAGTTGCTGGGCGTCGTTGGATGCAGGCGGCACAGGACCGCACTCTGTGGTGAAACATGAGGGAGGCCTACGTCCAGCTGTGAACGGCGATAAGTTGAAATCATAATGGAATATAAAAATACCAGCAAAAAATCCAATATTCTATGTACAAACTTAACTAGAAAACTTGTATTTTAAAGTTAGCGGACAGCCATCGCATTCTTTGAAGATATAAAAGAGTTTTCGGTCTCTGAGGATGAGCATGAGCTTGTGTCGTAACTTTGATTAGAAGTTTGCCAGCTACCCATTCCAGTACAAGGTATATATATATTCCCAGGAAATTTTGAAATCATTAATATTTTGTTATGTTTTATAATTTTACTATAAATACGATTTGAGGAGATGGTTAGGTAGAAAATGTGTTACTACTAACGGACAAATATTCTATCAGAAACTATTATTTTATGTATGTATTACACTTGTTTATGATGACGGATTATAAAAAAAATACCTAAATCCATCCCCCGGATTACATAAAAGATGAATAAGGGTTGTAAGCAGTTACTATGGTAAGAGAATGCAAACTTGAAATAAAACGCTATATTATCTAATCTGACTAGCGATGTACAGTAGATCAACTAAATTCCCATTTTAATGCTCAATGCCCATGCTCAATGTTAGGACGTACATGTGATGTATTCCGTAATATGCCAACGCGCCTGATCAACGTGGATGTAGTAGGTCAATTTCCCTCCCATTATGGAGGCTCGAACACAGCAATGGGATGTATATGAGCCGTGAGGATGAGGAGGAACTTTATTTTTATTACTTTGTAGTGATTAATAAGATCCGTTCGTGTGGTGACGGAGTAAGAAAACAATTTACCAACCCCTCTCTTGCCCGTGGATGTCGCAAGAGATGACTAAGGGACATAATATGCATATACCTAATATTCATGCAAGAGGAGGAAAAGTTGAAACAAAACCCTATACCAACACGTCTGACCAGCGTGGTATAGTAGATCACCAGATCGTAGATTTTCCTCCTGTAGTGGAAGAGGCCCGAACCTAACAGTAGGACGTTTATAGGCTGAGATGAGAACAAGATAACATAAAACTTGTTCAGAGATCGATTTGATTACTCAGTTTAAATAATTAATTAATTAAGGAATTAAATATTTAAATACTCGTATAAGTAATCTACACAAGTAAAGCTGATAGTACAGCTACTCTCTAAGTAAAATTTGATTAAATTTTTTAAATTCATGTTACTAAGAATATAATACAATCACTTATCTATATGTGACAAACAATAAAAATTTTAATTGTGTCTTTTCTTGTCGTTACCGGAATCTAAGTACCAATCATAGAAGTTGAATTTTATCTTAAAAGTATATATTATACTAGCTGATCCAACAGACGTTGTTCTGTTCAAATAAGCGCCACCTACCGGGTCCAACTGTGAATCTAAACCATTCTCGAATCCCCTTGAACATGCAAAAAAAATGCATCAATATCGATCCAGTAGTTTAGGAGGAGTTCAGTGACATACACACGGATACAAGAAATTTATATATAAAGATAATAAACTTTCATATGGATAATGTATCTTGATAGTTTATTCTTGGAATATTATTCAACAGTTAAGTTTTAAGTTAGCGTTGTCCGCGTGTACCGAGTCCAGAATTACTTGGCCAGTATCTTTGACCAAACTTTAATGAAGTTTCCCTTTTATTACGCCAAAGTCTTAACCTCAAGGATCTTTGTGTTTACGATCCTGTTATAACTTTAAAGAGATTGAAATAGCAATATTTATTTTTATGTGTAAGCTTTATATAAATATGTTACTGGAACTTCATATATTACTATCATCATCATTGGGTGAGCCTCCTTCACATCAACATCATCATCACCATCACAGCTTATTAGCCTCCAAATGCTGGACTCAAGCCTACTCCATAATGAGATTAAAATTTATCTAGTATGCTGATTTCATTTCGAGTTTTTCATCTCTTGCATAGATGTTATATGTATATTTTATCCCTTAGACGTCTTTTACCTACTTGCAATTGGGTGGTGAATTGTATTCTTACTCTATCACCAAACAGACTTCGTCCTTCACAATAGGAGAGCAATTGAGTTACGATACCACGCTGGTCAGATGGTTTGATATAAGGTCTTATGTAGAGTTTTCTTTCTTTTGTATAGACTTTATCTGCATATTAGTAGACTTTTACGACACCCACAGGCAAGAAAGGGAATGGCGAAGAATATTTTTACTTTGTCGTCACAACGAGGTAAAATTATTTTTTCATCCAGGTTATGTATATGTGTTTCTTTATAAGAGTCACTTTCAATATATATATATATTTATCTAATACATAAACACTCAGAATTAATTTTTCTCTTAAAGCAAATATTTTTGGTGAATTTACATTTTTACTCTCATAACGGACATAATGCGTAAATGCAATTTCCATAAATTTTACACACAGTGAGCAGATTCCTCGTCCGAAAAGATTGGACATGACCGCATGACACATAGGTATGTTGAAAATTACGAAGATTTATTGTAAAAATACTTTTGTTACAGATATGATCTTTATCTATAACATAGTCATCTCAGCTCGTAAATATCCTACCTCTGGGCTCCAGCCTCCTCCGCAATAGGAAGGAAATTAACCTACGATACCATGCTGGTTAGACATGTTGGTATAGGGTTTTATTTGATTAACTGCGCCTGATGCCGCCCTAGCCGACGCCGGGGGTGACTGGACCGGGGAGTTAGGCCGTCACACGCCGATAGGCCGACCGCGCAAGGAAATACCGACGACCTCACCGGAGGGAGGGGGGGCGTCGGTTGATGGGAGGGTACTCCTCAGGGGGTATTCCGTCGGGCCGACTACTGAGGACAAGTAACCCTGCGCTGATGGTCGGTCCAACGACGAAGGCGACGTGGTGTTCGGGGGGGTTGCGGGTGTGCGTGCTCGCGCCCCTCTGTCGCCCCGGATGGAGTGGTGCGAGGAGTGCGCCTACCGCAAACTACCCAAAAAAAAATTCGGGTTTTATTTCGATTGTTCCTTCTCTTGCATAGATATGCATATAATTCCCTTAGTTGTTTTTTACGACATCCACGGGCAAGATAGCGAGTTGTGAATTGTATTCTTACTCCGTAAACACTCGGAAAACTTTAACTGTAACATACACTCGTATATATGTCCCCTAGCCGAGGCCGCGGGTGACGTGACCGGGGATTAGTCCGTCACCCGCCGAGAGGCCGACTGCGTGAGGAAAGACCGACGTCCTCCCCGAGGGTGGGACGTCGGTCGATGGGAGGGTACCCCAATAGAGGGTATTCCGTCGGGCCGACCACTGATGTCAAGTAACCCTGCTCCGGTGGTCGGCCCAACGACGAAGGCGACATGGTTTTCGGGTGGGTTGCGGGAGTTGCGTGCTTAAGCCCCTCTGTCGCCCCGGACGGAGTGGTGCGGAGGCGCGCCGACCGCAGTCCACCCACAAAAAAATAAAGTTGTTTTTTACGACATCCACGGGCAAGATAGCGAGTTGTGAATTGTATTCTTACTCCGTAAACACTCGGAAAACTTTAACTATAACATACACTCGTATATATGTTCACGTAAATACAAAGAAAAACTTCTTCAATTATTTAAACCCCTTTTGCATGAATGACAAATTTTTCATTGTGCATCTACCCAGACATACATTTTCATGAGAGCTAGTAGGGAAGTGCGGTCGTAACAAACCCAATAAATTATAAAAAGAGATCTTGGAAAGGAGACAAGGCTTTCCTTGGGACAAGTCGTAAATTTAACGGTCGAAAGAATCCTTATTTCCCTCAGCTATTCACGTGGTTGAGCTAGCAAAACTATCTGCTTTATGACTAATAGAAAACTTCATTACCACTTAAATATTTAGCGCAACCTGCGAATAATTTTACTTGTTGAGTACTTGTGATTGCGTTAAAATGATGTTATTTTTTATTAATAATATTTGCCTCATCATTCATCATCATTTCAGTCTATCGCCGTCCACTGCTGAATGTAGGCCTCTCTCATGTTACGTCACAAAGTGCGGTCCTGTGCCGCCTGCATCCAACGATGCCCAGCAACTTTCACCAGGTTGTCGGTCCACCTAGTGGGGGGCGCCTTACACCGCGTCGTCGGAGAACCTTTCTTCCCCAGTGGTTGTCGGTACGTCGAGCGATGTGGCCTGCCACTTCAGCGTGCTAATTCTTCGTTCTATGTCAGTACCAATCCGAAATACGGAAATCCGCAGAAGAACGAGTCTTCTGTGGATTTCTGTATTTCGGATTCTATTTCCCAGAGAAATCCCGAGCGTAGCCCGGATATATGTTTTTCCTACTGCGAAGATATTATTAAACCTTCCATTTTAATATAACTCCGTGTGTAACTCCCTTAATTAACATCATCGATCTCCCATTCGCCTCAGAAATAGCTCTATTGTATAAAATTTGTAACGTAGTAAAATTGTGGGACCGCAACAGAATTACTCCGGCATTATGAGAATAATTTAATTAAGACATAACAGCACCTTTAATACCGATTAGTCACACGATCCGTGGTTTGGGCGTACTAGGTAATTTGAGATCTTAATGGGTTTACCGCGGCTTTGGTTATACCTCCTACTCTGTATTGACCAATCACGAGCAGTAAACTTTCGGGGCTTCGATGGCTTCACTGATTCATATGATTAACACTTGCTAGTATTCTTTGTTAAGTAATTTTCTTGTACTTGCTACAGTTATTAGGCTACTTAATTATCTAAATTATTATTATTATTGCCCATCATACTTCTTGAAATAGAAGCTTAATGTCCATTATGCTATAGCACATCTCGTATATTAAGTATTTTCTTTGATTTTAGCCTTTGTTAGAAGGTTTGAATTGTTTTCTCCGCAGATAATGTTAAATGTTGTCAGTTACAAATGTTTTGTTAGTATATATTTTTTGTTATTTTTAGCATAGAAACAAGTCATTTATATAATGTAACAGAGTCTAAAACAAAGCGAAGCCTACTGGCCGTCACAGCGGGCGTGCTAATAAGCCCCTTACGTCAGTTGACTCAAAGCTAGTATTATTTTTCTTAAAGATAGCATTGCGGGAGTTTTCAATGTAATTGCCCCGGTTTCTTCAAGAGGCTGACAGCTCAAAGGCCAGTCACTGACGTACTCATTGTCGGAACGCCCACGTTTACTTTATTCAAAGTTTGTTGGTTCTTTCTTTAAATATTCACTGGAAGTCAGATGCTAATACTTGGTAGTATAATTTTTATTTGAAATATTTTGCATAAATATTTATTAATAATTTGTCATTCTTTGAGATAGTAATTAATTCAGTATGTTTTTATCCTTCATTATAACTCATATAGTTCCCATTATTGAGGCACTTAGCTCTTTAAGAATTTGGTTCACATCCTAATGATCTAGAAAGGAAGACATGATGGCGTCTGCGTTTATCACACTGTGTTATCTCATCATGTCAGTTCATATACGTCCCACTGCTGAGCCTCCTCCAGGGGGGAAATTGACCTACTATATCGCGCTGGTGAGACGTGTTCGTATAGGGTTTTATTTCGTGCCGACCACTGATGTCAAGTAACCCTGCTCCGGTGGTCGGCCCAACGACGAAGGCGACGTGCAGGTGGGTGGGTTGCGGGAGTTGCGTGCTTACGCCCCTCTGTCGCCCCGGACGGAGTGGTGCGAGGAGCGCGCCGACCGCAACCCACCCAAAAAAAAAAAATAGGGTTTTATTTCGAGTTTTCCTTCTCTTTTCTTCCCTTAGTTGACTTTTACTACACCCACGGTCAAGATGATGGTGAATTGTATTCTTACCGCGTATGGAATGGCAGTTATGGTTAATTCTCACCACACAGGTGATTCAAATTAACCATAACTGCCATTCCATAAATGTTATTTTTTTTTATATTTTGGAATATAAAATTATATAAATTAAACACAGGATATCGTAATAATTCCTTTATAGCTTAAGGGTACCATATAATCGCCCATTTATAAGATATATTCCAATAAACATAAAATTAAAAGGTGGTTGTAAAAACTAGTAATTAGTGAAACTAATAGCGGTAATTGACTTCTATATGGAAATTACAATCATTCTTTTCATCGTAAACCTTTTAAAAACTATTATGAAATTGATTTGTCTTGATGATTTCATAGAAACTTTGTTTTTTTGGTAACAAATATTTTGAGAATTTCATTTTGCTTTAGCTATGTTATCGAATCATTTTGTTCGTGTTTCCTTAGTTAAATCGTATGACAAAATATACAAAAGGGCAAAAACTGAGACCATTCTTTCCTCTTGGGTAACCCGATATTGCTCATTCAGTTGTTTTCTGCTGTTTGGGTATAAGATTACAAGCAATTTATTTCAATATGGCAATCGAATTTACGGACGCACTCAAATTGTTTAAGAACTTCGTTTTATAGCCGACAAACTGTTGTTTTGTTTTCTTTTCTCTTCATTTTAATTTAATTCTAACATGCTCACGGATATCTACGTAATACATTAATACTTGTTTACGTTATTATATTAATACATAGTATAATTTTTGAACATCTAATAATCTGATAAAATAAATAAAATTGGAGTATCTGTTTGCAATGTTAAAATAATGGGCTTTTTTCATGCTGATACGGGTATTTGTACGATACTTATACCTAATATCTGGTTTAAAAAAAATTGTCTGTCTGTCGGTCTGTTTGTTTTGGGTACTCTTCAAAATGGTTGGACCAATTTTGCTATTATTTTTTTTTTAATACCAGGTCTGTCTATATAAGCACTAACTTAGGCTATATATCATTCATCATCATCATCATTTCAGCCTATTGCCGTCCACTGTTGGACGTAGGCCTCCCTCATATTGCGCCACAATGTGCGGTCCTGTGCCGCCTGCATCCAACGACGCCCAGCAACTTTCACTAGGTCGTCGGTCCACCTAGTGGGGGGGCGTCCTACACTGCGTCGTCCGATGCGTGGTCGCCACTCGAGAACCTTTCTTCCCCAGCGGTTGTCGGTTCGTCGAGCGATGTGGCCTGCCCATTGCCACTTCAGCGTGCTAATTCTTCGTGCTATGTCGGTTACACCCGTTCTTCTGCGGATTTCTGTATTCCGGATTCTATCTCGCAGAGAAATCCCGAGTATAGCCCGTTCCATAGCACGCTGAGCGACTTTGAGCCTTGATATGAGGCCTACATTTAGGGACCACGTTTCCGTGCCGTAAGTCATCACTGGTAACACACACTGGTCGTAGACCTGTGTTTTCAGACACTGAGGTATGTTGGACGAGAAGATCCTCTTAAGTTTCCCGAACGCTGCCCAACCGAGTTGGATTCGTCGGCTGATCTCTTTCTCGAAATTGGATCTACCTAACTGGACTGTTTGTCCTAGGTAAACATAGTGATTGACAACTTCGAGAATCGCATTGCCAACTAGGACCGGTACAGGAATGATATGGGTATTTGACATGACTTTCGTCTTGTCCATGTTCATTCGTAGACCCACTAGTTGGGATACCCTGCTGAGATCATTGAGCATAGTGCCAAGGTCTTCCATGGATTCTGCCATAACGACGATATCGTCTGCGAATCGAAGGTGAGTGATGTATTCGCCGTTAATGTTGATGCCGAGTCCAGTCCAGTCTAAGAGCTTGAAGACATCTTCCAGTGCAGTGGTGAACAGTTTCGGAGAGATGACATCTCCCTGCCTCACGCCTTTCTGCAACTGGATCGGTTTCGTACTCTTATCCCGGATACGGACTGACATTGTGGCGTTCCTATACAAACACTTCAGCACTTCGATATAGCGATGGTCGATTTGGCACCGCTGAAGGGACTGCAGCACCGCCCAAGTTTCGACTGAATCAAAGGCTTTCTCATAGTCCACAAACGCTAAGCACAGGGGCCGATTATACTCCTCGGTCTTTTGTATAATCTGCCGAAGCGTGAGGATATGGTCTATGGTGCTATAGCCTTTTCGGAAGCCGGCTTGTTCTGGCGGCTGGAAGTCATCGAGCTTGCGCGTGAGTCGATTGGTAATGACCCTCGAAAACAACTTATAAACATGGCTCAGGAGTGAGATGGGTCTGTAGTTCTTTAAAAGAGCTTTGTCACCCTTCTTGAAGAACAGCACCACCACACTCCTGGTCCACGACTCTGGAACGTCGCCCCCGAGGATAACGGAATTAAATAGCTTCTGAAGGGCTATTAATACCGGCTTGCCGCCCGCCTTCAAAAGCTCTGCCGTAATTCCGTCATCTCCCGGTGCCTTACCGTTACGTAGTTGTTTGAGAGCCATTCTGAACTCGTACAAGCTGATGTCCGGGATTTCTTCGGTGTAGTGCCGAGTTAGCTTGGATCTGGGATCTTGGACCAAGCCGACAACAGGATTTCGGGATGATTTGTATAACTGTCCATAGAACCTTTCGACCTCTCCCAAGATCTCACTTTGGGATGAAATGACAGTGCCGTCATCGGTCTTCAGCTTAGTCATTTGGCTTTTCCCAATAGACAGATCTTGTGCGAACACTTTCTAGCCACGATTCCGCTCTATCGCTTCTTTAATACGGAACGTATTAAATCGGCAAATATCGCGACGCACAGACCTGGAGATCTGTCTATTTAGCTGCCTATGTTTGGACCAATCGGCTGCAGACTGCACCGTCATCTCTTTTCTCCGCTCCATGAGCTCGAGAGTCTGGTCAGAAAGTTTTTTAGGTCTATTAAAGCGGTGAGCCTTGAAAAATTTCGACCCAACCGCGTGGACAGTTTCCACTATATATATCCCGGTATTTCCACGGGAACAGTAACTACACGAGTAAGGCAACTGAAACCAAAGCGAACCGAAACGCGGGTAGGTTGTTAGTATCTGATATTTTAAGTTTTTTACATCAATAAAAGTCAATAATGATTATTTTTTAAATAAAATTAAAGTTTTTATTATTTTAATGCTTTTTTAGTGCTGTGTGGTAGCGGCTTCGAATACTACCAACCCTTGCTTTGCTCGTGGGTGTCGTAAAAGACGACTAAGAGCCCTAGATTGACCCGGACCAACTCCATCTGGTACCATTTGGGTCAACCATTACATTCCCAAGGTGGGTTGACGTCAGGCAGGCGGCCGGTCATAAAAGTAATTGCCGAAACTTTTTGCAATATGTCAAAACAGATGACATATTGCGTCGACCCCAAGTAATTGGGATAAGAGCAAGATGATGATGATTATTTTAATGCTTTTGTCAA
The DNA here is from genome assembly GCA_032191425.1 of Lymantria dispar. Classification (NCBI taxonomy): domain Eukaryota; kingdom Metazoa; phylum Arthropoda; class Insecta; order Lepidoptera; family Erebidae; genus Lymantria; species Lymantria dispar. Next base: position 14,997,946 of record CM063454.1, on the reverse strand, counting down.
TACTACTATAATGCATTATTCATCGAAAAAAATGTTCCCTCGCTAACTTCAGAGTGTCGGTCTTTCGTGACGGTGGGCGCGGTTTCGAAAAAATTTAATGTCACCATTTTCCCTAAAATGCCAAAAAAAGTATAACTTCAAAAAATCTTAATTTCAAATAATAAAAGGTATTTTCAATATAAAATTTGTCTTTAACATACCTAAGTAAAGTCGACTTAGCACTGAGTTTCATAACTCTCATGTAACTTCAAGTGCAAACTTTTCTTCATTACCGTTTCTAAAAATAAGAGTTTGTAACTTGTCAATATATGTATATTAAAGTTTGTTCATATATTAAAGTCAATCGGTAAATATTTTTGACGTCCACTTTAAATTTACTTTTTATTATGTTTATATCCAAAGGAGAGAGTGATATCCCAGCGTCAATTTATTTTCTTTTGAATCTTATGAAACTAGAAGAACGGGTTTTATATTTTTATGGCCAGAATTTAAGGTTACCTGTATCTTTATACATATATATTTCTTGTGTACGTGTGTATGTCACTCAACTCCTCCTAAACGGCTGGACTGATGTATCTAAAACTTTTTATATGTGTTCATGGGGTTTCGAGAATGGTTTAAATCCACAATTGGACCCGGTAGGTTGTGTTTTATTTGAACAGAATAACGTCTGTTGGGTCAGCTAGTATTATATAAACCATAATCAAAGCAAATTCATCATCATCATCACAGCTCATATATGTCCCTCTGCTGGGCTCGAGTCTCCTCAGCAATGGGAGGGAAATTTACCTACCAACACCACGCTGGTCAGGCGGACTGGTATAGGATTTTATTTCAAATGTTCGTTTTCTTATACAATTGTTATACCTATGCATAAATATATCCCTTAGTCGTCTTTTATGACACCCACGGGTCAAATAATAGTGAATTGTATTTTTACTCTGTCACCACACAGACTAAGCAAATTGTCAGATTGTAATCTATATATATAAAAGAAAGTGTTAGTTACTACATTTATAACTTAAGAACGGATGATGTACGGATTTGACAGAAAATTGGTGGGGGAAGTAACTTAGAATCAGAAGACGGACATAGGATACTTTTTATCCCGTTTTTTTTTATTATGGAGTTTACAAGATTTTGCTAATAACTCTTTTATCCCGTTCGATCGCGTTCCCGTGTGACGTAACAGAAAATGTCAAAGAGAATACAAGTCACTATGAAACGTAGTATAAAGAAAAACGCATTTGATATATAATGTATGAGTATGAGTAATAAAAAAAAACGCAAATGATAGCCAAGAGTAATTTTGTCTATAGTTAAGTATGGTTTAAAATTTGATAATTATAATTTTGTCAGATAAAATCAGTAATTTGTATTCTCTTTGAATCCTCATTAACAATGCCGCGACCAAGACGATCGAATCTTTCCCGACGAAGCTGTAATGGTTCTTCTATTAGATACTATATTTTCGGAAATTTAGAAAATATATTTACGAAAAAAATAATGGCGTTACGAAGTTCGCCGGGTCAGCTAGTATATTATTAAAATATAATACAATATACGATACAATTAAAAATCCCTACATTTCCTACTTCATTTACAAATACTATTGAATATTTGCATTTTTATCTTATAGTAGGAGCGCCTCCCAGACCTCCTTCAAAGTCTGCCATCTATCTCTCTCTCTCTCTCTCTCGATCTTAGGCTAATATTTTTTATAGCACCATTTTAACGTTCAAATGGTTGTCTTATATGGCGCTTTCCTGTGCGCCTTACCATGTGGTAACAGTTTTATCCGCCTATGATCTTTAAGTTATATTATTTGGCACACCCATCTCTATTTTGATTCATCATTAGTGGGACAGATATGTGCTATGATGGTTACAGCATATATCTGTCCCACTTCTGGGCTAGAGCCTAAAGTGAGAGATGGACTCTCACTTTTTTTAGGGTTGAGTTATAGACGGCGTACGCCTCACTCACCTCCGTCCGGGGTGACAGAGAGGCGTAAGCACGCACACCCGTAACCCACCCGCGACACGTCGCCTTCGTCGTTGGGCCGACCACCGGTGTAGAGTTCTTTGACTTCAGTGGTCGGCCCGACGGAATACGCCGAGGAAGTACCCTCTCCCGTCGACGTTCCCTACTAGGACGCTGATCGCCGTCGCAAGGCTAATATCTCCGCGGGTGCCCAGACTAAATCTCCGGTCCGGTCACCCGCAGCCTCTAATAAGTAATACTTACAAAACATGATGTTCTCCATTGCGAGGCCTTTCGAACTAGGTTGCATTTTTTTTTAATATATAATATAGTAAATTAAAACAAACTTTTATTGTATTAAAATGAACTAGAACGATAAAAACAACCAACTCAAAAGCATATCAGTATTTCTCTTTTTGTTGTTTTTAGATGTAACACGCTTTTATTTTGGTTATAGATTATTTGTGTAGTATATTTGTTACTTCCTCAACTCCCTATGAATCTTCTAAAAGTCGGCTGAGGAATCAAAAGCGGAATATGCAAAAGTATTCTCTAGTGAAAATTATAATACCAACTGCTTCTAAACAAGTTGACCAATTTTGTAAATTACGGTACAGTTCGTATTAGTTAGGTCAATATTTAATAGGCGGTTTCGATAAGCCGTGTGTATGTGTCAAACAATTTACATGCATTAGTTTTTTATTTATGTTTTTGACCTCCCGTTTATAATAGTTTTTCACAGACGAAATAGTACTAAAAATTGGTACATGATTTCCTTACGTGAGGATTGTAGATTCGATTCTCATCTAAGGCAATTATTTATGCAATTTTTAAATATTTGTTTTAAGTTTGGTTGCAATCTGTCTGTTTATTTAAATTTTGTACTTAAATTCCTCATCATCATCATTTCAGCTCATAAACATTCCACTGTTGGGCTTAAGCCTCCTTCACAATAGGAGGGAAATTGACCTTACTTACACAATGCTGGTCGGACGGGTTGGTATAGGTTTTTATTTAAAATTTTCCTTTTCTTGTATATCTATACTAATATTATAAAGTTGAAGAGTTTGTTTGTTTGTTTGAACGTGCTAATCTCAGAAACCGCTGGTCCGATTTGAAATATTATTTCAGTGTTGGATAGTCCATTTATCGAGAAAGGCTATAAGCTATATTATATTTTCAAAAAAATTAGGGATCCGTACTAATAATCCAATAATGTAACCCAAGGTGTAAAAAAATGACCCGAAAAAATCCTTACATCGCGTGTGCTGCAAATACTATTGACTATAGAATAATATAATGTACTACAACTTAGTAGAGAATATAATTATCTACAAAAAATATCATGACATTATATGTCTATTGTAGTTATCTCATAATAAGGGTTTTATTGAATTTTTCTAATTAATTTAAATCTCGTCGCTTAAAAACTCATTATTTTGTACCTTGGTATTAATTTTTATCAAAATAAATTACTTCATATTTAAGATGGATTCCAATACCTTTCTATAACTCTTTGCATCATTAAATTCGGACATTTCATTCAAAAGATATCGCGATATTAAAAATGTAAGTGTTGTAGCCAAATAAATATTAAGTATTGCATGCTGTGGCGGGCGGTTATCACGAGCGAGGAGGCGGTAGCCTCATTTTTTTTTTCCGGTGTTTCAGGCTTTTTTTTTTTGGGTGGGCTGCGGTCGGCGCACTCCTCGCTCCACTTCATCCGGGGCGACAGAGGGGCGTAAGCACTCACAACCGCAACCCACCCGAACACCGCGTCGCCTTCGTCGTTGAGCCGACCACCAGAGCAGGGTTACTTGTCATCAGTGGTCGGCCCGACGGAATACCCCTTATTTGGGGTACTCTCCTATTGACCGACGTCCCCCCCTCGCGGAGGACGTCGGTCTTTCCTCACGCGGTCGGCCTCTCAGCGGGTGACGGATTAACTCCCCGGTCACGTCACCAGCGGCCTCGGCTAAGGCGGCATGGCGCGCAGGTAGTCGCGCCTGCGCCGCTTTAGTTGCCGGTGGCAGGTTGCCTCGTCAAGGCTGCACTCCTCGCACACGCGACCCGGAGACGGTAGCTTCTGCGAGATACCATGCCACGCGGCTCATTCCAGGGATGGGCGATCTTGCTGAAAAAGATTATTTTTAGGAAATCTGAAAGTGTTATTAATCTTATATATATAAAAAATTATCTGCGAAATGTATGTACGCGCATAACTTCAGAACGACCGGAGCGATTGCGCTAATTCTTTTTTCAGACTATTTCTTGAAGTACAAGGATGGTTCTTACGCAAAGAACAAAAGACGCAAGTACACAAAGAGCAAAATTTCAAATATTGCCTAAAAGGTCTGAAAACACACCTTTCTAAACTCCCATACAGACAATTCGTTATAACTCTTAAGAGTCAATTTGAACTTTAATCTATACTAATATTATAAAAATAGTATAAATTATTTCAGGATAGTCCATTTATCAAGGAAGGCTATAGGTTATATTACATTTTCAAAAAAAATAGGGATGCAATTACGGGAGGGCAATCAGGGACAAATCAGTTTCTTCAACATTTTTTTTCAATTACAATTTAATATTTCAGATGTCATTCGTTAGCTGAAAAGTAAGTAATATTCAATATTTCTATCTTCTTATTTTTTGCACTGTTATAATTCTGTGAGCCCAAAAAACATTGGCATTATTTCAGCTCACAGCCATCCCACTGCTGGGTTCAAACTTGAAAATGAGAGGATTTTTAAGACCTTCACTAAGGAAATATTTTTTGCGGAGCGGGGAGACAGTTACAAATATGCTACTAACAGACACAAATTACACTCGGACTCAAAACAAAATTCGTGGATCGCACAAAGTATTGGTTAAACATCGATTCCATGACACCTGACTCGGTAGGATGCTTTTACTTACGAAAGAGGTGCTGGTAATTGTTCCTCCGTTTTTATACAAAATAATCAACAGTCATGAAATTTAATAAGATTTAAAAGGATTTAAGAGGAAGATAAGATCTCAGCGCCCTTTCCCGATAAATATAGCATAACTCGATCAAGGAAATATATATATTAACATCCATCCTCTTTTAACATATAATTGAAAAACAAATGTAATTAATAGTTATTTGTTTAGATACCTTAATGCAGCCAAACATATGGTACTTTACTTATGTAAGCTTAGACTTGCACAAGTAAATAACTGTTATCAGTTGAGTCAACGATAACAACCGTTATCAGTTGAGTCAACGATAACAACCGTTATCAGTTGAGTCACCGAAAACAACCACTATCAGTTGAGTCACTGATAACAAATGTTATCGGTTGTGTCACCGATGACAACCATTATCAGTTGAGTCACCGATAATAACTATTATCAGTTGAGTCACCGGTGACAACCGTTATCAGTTGAGTCACCGATAACAACCGTTATCAGTTGAGTCACCGATAACAACCGTTATCAGTTGAGTCACCGATAACAACCGCTACCAGTTGAGTCACTGATAACAAACATTATCAGTTGAGTCACCGATGACATCCGTTATCGGTTGTGTCACCGATAACAACTGTTGTCAGTTGAGTCACCGATAACAACCGTTATCAATTGAGTCACCGATAACAACCGTTATCAGTTGAGTCACCGATGACATCCGTTATCAGTTGAGTCACCGATAACAACCGTTATCAGATGAGTCACCGATAACAACCGTTATCAGTTGCGTCACCGATAACAACCGTTATCAGTTGAGTCACCGATAGCAACCGTTGTCAGTAGAGTCACCGATAACAACCGTTATCAATTGAGTCACTGATAACAACCGCTATCAGTTGAGTCACCGATGATAACTTTATCAGCTGAGTCACCGATAACAAACCTTATTTCGTTGAGTCACCGATGACAACCATTATCAGTTGATTCACCGATAACAAACGTTATCAGTTGAGTCACCGATAACGGGACAATGGGAATCAAGTAAAAGTTCTCAACGTTTGGCCACAGAAGTTTTAAAATAAATAAATAAATCCTGAAAGTCACTATACCCCCCAAAGTCACCATTCCACGCGGACGAAGTCGCTGGCACTGCTAGTATGTTATATGCGTATTATATCTTTTAGTCGTACCTAAATTAGTCTCCTGTAATTCATGACTAAGACTTTCTTTCAAAAAAGAGTTTTGGAGATTACTAATTTAGTGTAAATTCTTAAGTTGAAGTCATCGAACTACTGCTATGGAGTCTGAGACCCTTCTGAGACGTTTTCGTGAATATCGGTTATCGATACAATTATCGATGGCGAGCACCAGCCGACCGAGAGATTGCAATCTCTAGAGAGGTTAGTTTAATCCGAGGATTTATAGTCGTTGCTACTTCGTTTTAATCCATTTAAAGTAAAAAAATCTTATGTGAATATATTTTACTTGAATTAGCTTTTTTAGTGATCGCGTTGCCTCTAACAAGTACTAATAGGGTCACTTTAATTAATGAATTGTAATATAGAAAATAGTGTTTTTTTTTTTTTTTGTGGGTGGGTCGCGGTCGGCGCGCCTCCGCACCACTCCGTCCGGGGCGACAGAGGGGCTTAAGCACGCAACTCCCGCGACCCACCCAAAAACCACGTCGCCTTCGTCGTTGGGCCGACCACTGGAGCAGCGTTAACTTGTCGTCAGTTGTCGGCCCGACGGAATACCCCTAATTGGGGTACCCTCCCATCGACCGACGTCCCCCCCTCGGGGAGGACGTCGGTCTTTCCTCACGCGGTCGGCCTCTCGGCGGGTGACGGACTAATCCCCGGTCACGTCACCCGCGGCCTCGGCTAGGGAGAAAATAAAGTATACACATATTATATAAAAAGAGCAGTTATTTTTGTCCCTGAATTTGTTGTTCCAAAACTGAATAACTATAAAGCGGGTTTAATAAAATTTTGCATAATTACAGCTTAAGCCCTCGAGTATCTTAAAAGATAACAAAAAGCTATCGAGATAAAATCTCATTATGTTCATTAGAACTCAATACATATTCTCTCTATTGTACGAATTTGAGCAGATAATAAGGGTCTTTGATAATTGGATCATACAGAAAGCGCAGGTACGCTACGGGGGCACTTAGTACATCACTGCAAGAGAAGGAAATCTGTAAATAAAACCCTATCCCAATTAATTTCTCTAGCCGTGGTGTATTATACTAATTTCCTTCGTCTGAAGGGGTTCTACACAATGGTGTGTTAGACTGAGAAGAAGTTGGTTATTGAATATGCCGTTAAAAAATGACAATATTATTATTTAAGTTGTTGTGTGGTAACGGCTACGCAAACTACCAACACTTACAGTAGTCGTGGGTGTCGTAAAAGTCGACTAAGGACCTTCTTTTTACGATAGGCTATGGTCTGGACACCCTACCCATCATCTTTGGGCTGACCATTGGTACCGCTATACCAGACCACTATTTCTTGACATCCATGGCCGACTCGGTGGAAGCTTAATATAGTTTTGGCCAAACTCCATCTGATCTCCATCATCATAACATCTGATCCATAAGTACATTCCCAATGAAAGTTGACGACAGGCAGGCGGCCCATCATAAAACTTTTCCCGAAGCATTTTACAATATTTTCGAACCAGGAGAAGTAAATATTGTGTCGACCTCGAGTAATGGGATGAGATTACAATAATGATGAATGGTCGTTTAAGTTAATAAAACTTTTTTAGCTTTTTCAATCGGAATTATATTCTGCATTAAAGTTAAGTTTCTTATATTAACCGTTAGTTTTTCGTTTAAAAGTTATCAATTAAGAAGATAAGTTAAACTAATTACGTAATCGTAAAGTTAAATTTATTGAAAACTAATTGCCAATACGACTTTCGTCATGGTCGCCTGGTGATCTTCTTGTGTATCTCATACACCATTAGGCAAAGACCTTGGAGGGCAAGCGTCAGTCTAGATATCGCAAGGACATTCGGTCTGGCACAGGGCATTTGTGTCGAAGCAACCATCACACAAAATTCCTGAGGGATGTATAGCTTTCTGTATGGTCGACAATTACAATGCTTGATGAAAGACTTTGAATTTACGAAAAAATTCTAATGATTCTTTCGCAAGTAACAATCTTTAAGTTTGTCAAAGTATATAAAAACAGAACATGGCAAACTTTCTAAATATGTAATAATAAGTGAAGCAAAAAAAAAACATCGAAATTATTTTGTGATTGTGTGTGAAGAACAGATTACGACAAGAACAAATATAACATAATGTATAAATAAAATATTGCGATTCATATTTATATTATTATTTAAAATATTACACAACAATGATAATTATATCACCGTACAGTCGCTTACGCTGAACATAGTGTCGCTACGTCACACACGTACATATAGACTACTTATGGTACATATATTCCGTTTTATAGCGTGGCGTTGCGTTGCCGCAGCTAGTTTACGCCACGCCAACGATTAAGTTTATCCTAGGCTATAGATGTTTCACATCAAAACTTTGTACCCCCTTTTACGAAAATTACGCGGACGCACAATTATGAAATATGTCATAGTAGAAGAATATATTGAGTGTAGGAATTACTACCAGCGATTATAAATTTATTGAACTTATATATATCCCACTATTTGTTACGAACCTCTTCCATAAAGGCTTATAAGCTCCCGCTGGAAACACGGGTGGGCTAAAAATTTACTTTTTGGATTGTTCGTTCCCGTACAAAAATGATGGCTTTACATCGCTCATTAGTAAACATTTACACCAGTAAGGAAGAAAGGGCTGTTGAATTTTGTAATTAGTTCTTCAATACAAGAACTTAATTATTACACCAATAATTATTATTAAATCATAATATTATACACTATAGTTTAGTTATTACAGTTGTACTAGTTGTTACTATATAGCTAAATAATACCCCAACTTTGTACCTCTAAAAACAAGCCTTTGGGTTTCATTCTCGATCTAATATCTTTGACAGCAACGGACAGAAACTTGAGAATTCTTCGAAACTGGTTAAGTTATGGAGGTCAGATGGCATAAGGAATGAGTATATACTGGATATCAGTGCCATCAATTTAGATTGGGGACCAACTTAAATAAACTCTGTGATAGTTTAGAATAGTTTAAAGTTTGAAATTAAAACTTCTCACAAAATATTCTAAGAAGCTCTCCAACTTTAAAATTGAGAATGTCCACTTATAATTTATTTACTGAAATTTATCCATCTAAGTTTTAGAATAACTCATAGAAGCTCAAATTCGCGCACAAAATTTGAGGCTTTTAAATTGGAGCCAGAATGGCTTCCTTCGCCGTGACGTAGAATACAAGGTCACTCTACTCTACAAGGTTACAAGGCAATACTATTGTGCAGTATGTATGTACGTGCGTGTGCATGTATGTAATATTTTTGGCTTCACGTTTATGATCGCTAAGTACCGACACTATCCTTCTATACAATAAATATATATTTATCAATCTTTCTATTTCCAATAGTATAGTTATACTCTATGTTTCTATACGTCATTATGGTAAGCATCTTAAGTATTATTTTTATTTAATTCTACATTTTGCAATCATAATAATTTTCATGTACCATAAACATAATTTCAACACTCTTTTTAATACAAGTTGAAAAATAGTATTGTACTATTATGAGTCATAACCTTCACAACAAGAGTGCCATATCGTATCTATGCAAATAAATAAAATTGGAGTGTGTGTAATTTTTTTTTTTATGTTCACGCGTTTATATGCACACTATGCCTAAAAACCAGTTGAAATTTTTATGTCCGTCTGTCTGTTTGTTCCGTGTAATATTCAACACAGTTGAACCGAATTTGATAATGGTTTACTACCCAGTAGCTGTTTATATTAGGAGAGAAAACTCTATGAAATTTTGCTCAGTCTGGGAATCGAACCCGCGGCCTCATAGTCTGCAATCGCGTAATATCGCAAAGCGAATGAGACCGAAGCGAAGCGAGGGCGTGCGGCTAGTATACTAACCTATATTATATTATATAGAATATAAGGTAACTTTAGAGAGCTCGAGCACCCATTACCATTGTTGTACAGTCTTAAACAAAAATGCAAGCATTAATTTTTTTTTCTGTACCTACGCACTGCGTTCTCACTTAAATGACTAATGACTAAAGAAAATTGTTTGCCTTTACTGTTAATATGATTAGTACCTTTATCTGAATGTCTGATTTAGAGCCTCATTTCTATTAGCTTATACGTTAGGAAATTGCGAGATTTGGTGTGTTATAAGTTAACGGATCATGTCGGATACGTAAAATGATCTCGACCCTTTGTGATAACCGTAATTCACATATCTTATAGCAGGGGTTACAGGCAGGGAAGAAGGATTTGTTTTTTTTTTGCTAAAAATAGATTACTTATTTTTAGGTATAATTTTAAGCACCTGCGTCTTATTTTTTTAGTTATTACCTTCACTGTTTTAACCCCTGCAGCAAAATGAGGTCGACGTCAAACTTATGTGTTATAAGTCTAGCTGTCTCTCTGTGTGTATGTCTGTCTATGGCATCGTAGCTCTCAAACGGATGGCTCGATTTTGATGCGGTTTTCATTTGAAAGTCAGTTTTCCTGCCGTAATTCTGAGCTATGTTTGGTTAATATCGGTACAGCAGTGTTTGTATCATCTCTTTTCCAAAATGATGTAATAGCATATGATTACTGGATTAAGTGCTTCACGCGTGCCAATATAATCGTTAAATGACAATTAACTGATAATTACTGTTGAAGCAAACGTAATACTTTTTTTTATTAATTTAGTTTGTGTCGGAGGTTATTCAAAATTTTCAATTTTTCTTATATAATTGTATTCTTATCCATTATTTTATATAATAATGTAAATTTTTTCCATAACTTTTTGCCTAGTAACACAAAAATAATATTGTTTTCTTCTCGATTATACTTCATCTTCATCGTCATTTCAGCTCATATACGTCCCACTGTTGGGCTCGAGCCTCCTCCACAATGGGAGGGAAATTGACCTTACTATTATACCATGCTGGTCAAACAGATTGGTTATATTTATCGCAGTTATATTTTATAGCCTGTAATCTTTATTTACAAATGGACAATGTGATATAAAAAGAAGTTTTTTTTTTTTTTAATCTAACTTAATTCATCCTGCAGATATAACGTAAATAATCTTTTGAATATCCCGATCGTGATTTATGCATCATATAATATGAGATTTATTTAATATAAAGCAGTTACTTCATATATCAATTATTATATAAAGTACCTGGATGACTTTGACACCTGGACACTTAACTTGGTATAATTAATAAAACTAGTGGTCACCGTGTGGCCGAAATTCAGCCATAATTCATTTTAATTAATATTCTGCTACACAATTTTCTTTATGTATAATTGCAAATTGAGCAAGCTGTATTTCACTTATCTATATATATATATACACGTCTTTTTATATATATATATATATATATATATATATATATATATATATATATATATATATATATATAAAGACGTGTTAGTTACACTATTTATAACTCAAGAACAGCTGTACCGATTGGGCTGAAAATTGGTGGGGAGGTAGCTTAGAATCAGGAGACGGACATAGAATACTTTTTATCCCGTTCCTTTTTTTAATGGTGTTTACAAGATTTCGCCAATTCCCGTTCGATCGTGTTCCCGTGTGACGTGACATAAATGTCAAACAGAAAACAAGTCACTATGAAACGTAGTATAAAAATCGCATTTGATAATTAATAACAAAATGCAAATGACAGCTAAACGAAATTTTGTCTATAGTTAAGTAGAAAATTTGATAATTATAATTTTGTCAGAAATCAATAATGAGTAATTTGTATTCTATTTGAATCATCATTAACAATGCCGCGACCAAAACTATCGAATCTTTCCCGACAAAGCTGTAATGATTCTTCCATTAGAGACTATACCTTCGAAAATTTAGAAAATATGTTTAGAAAAAAAATTAGAGCGTCACGAAGTTCACCGGGTCAGTTAGTAACTAATATATAAGGTAAGAAGTACAAATGCCTATTAGACATTGTCATCATAATTATGATTATTTGACATTCGGTTTGACCAGAGATTTTAAGAGCCATTTTGCAAAATCATTACGCTCGAGTTTAGGTAAAAGACTGCAGAAATGTTTATGTGTGCGTAGCTAACTACAGATGCGCGTATAACGCGAGGGTCGAGATAGACAAAGTAGTCTTGAGCCGTAAACGGGATGTGATTTGATAAAAGATTAATTGTAAGAAAATAAGTTACTTATTTTAATTGTCTAATGATTTTCTGTTAGATTAATAAGAAAACACAAATAAGTATGTTATGTAAAACATATAATAACAATTACCATAAAAACAAACACATGTCAATTAAATTCTAAATGAATATTTTATTTGGATAGCATTTTCTCCTGCCAAAAGGTTGTCTTTTTCTACTGACTATTTTCAATAGAAAATGAGGACCAATCCATATAGCACATACACATAAGTTTTCGCTATGTGCAATTGGCCTTGAAACCAGTAATACCAGTCGTGATTTAAGATTGGCTGTTCACTTTAAAACATTTCAGTTCTTTAGCTTGTTCTGACAGCATCAGGATCATTTTCTAATAGCGAGGTTGGACATTTCACTTCCACTAATCCTTCACTGTACAACGCATCTGGTGTTGCCCCTAAATAAAAAAATTCCTCGTCTATAAAAAGACATTTTTCTATATTATAATTTTCTTGAGCACTGAGTTGGGCCAGAATCCACCAGAATTATTACGCAGTCCTTGCGTCCCATGGCTGAAATAAGATAACAAAAAACTTCGCCCGCAATTATCTAAGAATGGGATCTACTTATACTTTGAAAGTCCCCTAGTTTAGTTTGTTAGGAGAAGGAATCTCGAAAACATTTCTCAATGAAAATTTGAAAATGTAGACATTTAGCCAGGAAAAATCTGTGTAATCATAATCATCACCTCAAATATATATCGGATTCTATCTCGCAGAGAAATCCCGAGCACAGCAACTGAACTTGGTTATGAGGCCTACAATTAGGCATCATATTTTCGTGCCGTAAGTCACCACTAGTGACATATACAGGATATAGATATGTTTTCAGAAACCGAGGTATGTTGGATGATCCTTTTAAGATCTTAAGGTCTCTGAACGCTGCCCAGTCGATCGGGATTCATCGACTGACCTCTTTTTTGAAATTTGACCTACCCAACTGAACTGTTTGTCCAAGTTAATCATAATGATCGATAACTACGATTATCGCATTCGCAACTAGGACCGGTACAGGAATGACATGGATTTGACATGACTTTCGCCTTGTTCATGTTCATTCGTAAACCCGCGAGTTGAGAAATCGTACTGAGATCGTTGAGCATGGTGCCAAGGTTCTCCATGGATTCTGGCATAATTCAAGAGTGGTAGGACCACACTGTCGACAGTTATGTCTACAGCCACGGGCTGGTCCGTCCAGGGTAGTACCACGCTCTCGCAGAAAATCGACGTCTGAGTATTAGTTACTGCGCTTCGTTCGATGAGCGAGAGAGCCGACAGCCCAACTTTCTGAGGGTGTGTGTATGGAGGGTTTTGGGGGTGCCCTTGGTATCACCGAGCCTCAATACACTCATTCACACTCCCTTCACTTTCTTCGCGGTAGGCAGCGGCCTTGTAAAGGTCCATGAGCGGCAGCAACACTTACCATCAGGTGTACTGTTTGCTCGTTAGCCACGGTTTGCAATAATAAAAAAAAATGACGCTATTACTGTAAATCGAAGATGAGGTTGATGTTAATGCCGAGTCCGACTCAGTATTAGAGCTTGAAGACATATTCCAGTGCAGTGGTGGATAGTTTCGGAGAGACGACGTATCCCTGTCTCATGCCTTGCCGCAATCGGATCGGATTCGTACTCTAATTCCGATCAAATCTTACATACTCACACATGTGCATCGTACGTAAGTCATACATACTTGATAGTATAAAAATCTTAACTTATGACAAAATGTATCAAAACTATGTAATTGCACTATAATAATGATTTTAGAATACTAACGCACTGAATCGGCACGCAGGAACAAGCGACATAAGTCCATCCTCAACGGGTGCTCGCACCGTACTAATCGGTGCCCGCTTGTGTATCGTAATTTATTGTAATTTGGACTAATATTCAATAATTAAATACAATTAATTGCATACAAGGATTTTCAATATAACTGTAGAATTCGATTCTCCAAAGATCATAGTTTAATGTGTAATTTAATTTAGAATAATTTTATTATTTTAACGCCATAAAATAGGCGATAAAAAAGCAATGCAAAATTTAAAAATCGCCCTAGAGTTTTATTTTTTTTCTGATTAACGGTATAAAAAATTTAGAATGTGTTAAATTAAATGGCAATAAGAGTATATTTCTGATGTTTACTATATTTTTTGTGGCTAAAATGTAAATATTATTCATAGATACAAGGCTCTGAAATTGACTCTGAGGCGATTTTCCAGTAAAATGGTTGTGGGCGATGGGCTACTATGGATCGAACAATTGACTTTTAGAAAAAGTGCTAAATTAATCGTCAATACAAAAGATTGGCCCATTTTAATATGTATTCAATAATATCTAGATGTTACTTACGACGGTAAATTAGGAGCCCAAAATCAGATAATTTCGCGCGTAAACGCGAAATGGCTCTTAACCGCAAACAAAAGTGTATAAGCGCGCGCATGTGTGCGTGCGTGTGTAGCGATTGCATTGTAGTGTGCGTAATGCCTTTTTTTAATGAATTTAATGTATTTCTAATCCATGATTATATGAAATTTCAGTTTTATGCACTTCTCCTTCTTATATACTTCAACTGTGCCAAATTTCATACTTGTCCATCCACGTAATTTTCGTAAAAAGGGATACAAAGTTTTTGCTTCACGTATTTATATATAGATAACAAAAAATATATAAGGAAAAATTATGAAAATGGGAAACCGAGGATTAAATTAAGCGGCTGTCAGAATAAAGTGAATGTTCGATTTTCAAACTGATCTATTTTTATTCTTGATGGTTGTGGCTAAAATTACTTTCATATTCTATATATTTATTATTCTATATATTTTTATTGCCTGAAAACACTGATAAAACGAGACTCTCTTAAAAAAAAACTTATGCCCTATTAAATCACATTATTTATTCCGTACGCTATATTCTGTATGTTTATGTGTAAAAGAATTTGTGGTGAATTATTTCATTACCCTGTGTCCACACGGCAATTTCATTATTATTTAGCCTACCATTGTCATTATTAGTTATAAATAAATAATTAAATAGACATAATACAATAGGAAAAGATTCTAATGCTATAATTGCTGCGCTTTGTTTTAGCGATTGCGGTTTGTAATATAAATTTTTCAGTAAAGTGCTCAGCCGATTTTTATGACTCTCACAAGAAATGATGTGGTGGTATTAAGAATATTTAACACACAACTACACCGGGAAAATTTTTCTCTATATTACCAAAATATTCTATGAAATAATTTCCAATGTTTACGCAAGTATTAAATATTTGAAATAAAACTCTATGCCAATAACGGCATAATAATTTCTGTAATTTTCTGCAGACCGTTGTTTCTTCTTGGAAAAAGTTCAGAGATACCTAACATAATACATTAAAAATGGTAATAAACAAATTAGTAGAATATGAAATTTCACATAATTTTTTTTCTAAAACTTTTTGTCGCACAGTTATAGTTAAAGAGCTGTAACGCTATAAGTGTAAAGTCGACGCACAATAGCCATTTAATATTTGTATTTTATTGCAAAGAATATATTCAGTATATTTAAACATATATTATGCTTCTATATATTAGTGTGTGTTTCAAGTCGTGTAAGTTAGTTACCCCTCGTAACATGCCAAAGGTATTTAGATATTAATTGATTATTTTTCAAAAGTTTCGCTCCCTTTACTAATAGCGCAAGGATCATTGTATTGACATTGCAAAGATAAAATTAACAAAAGCTGTCCTAAAATTTTTCATTATTTTTCCACCTGTAGTGAACAATCATGTGATATCTTATCCCTAGATGTATTGGACAATGCCATCAGAAACGAAATAGAAGAAGAATCTACCTTAGATTCATGTCCTTTGGACATGGTGTAAGTAGAAAATACATGTATTTATAAGGTGATACTGGCTGGCTACCTTCGTCATGAAAAAATATGAGCCTCACCATAAAATTAAGGTACCCACACTTTATTACAAAACGTTTTAATTGCTTTTTCTTATAATTGGCTTTAATAGAATGAAAATTAGTCATTTTCATTTTCACAGTCTTTATAGCTTAGATTACTATAACATTTGAGGCGCTTTTATGCGTTATTAAATGTTTACTACAATTATCATAAGCACTGATAATTGACGAGGTGAAAGTTTTATCAAGTTTTAGCTCTTAAACCATAAATATGACGGCAAAAAAATCTTGTAAAATTTATGGAAAATCATTTCTGCATACATTAGCATTTGATTTTAAATTTTGCGATATTTCGAAAACTTATCGAAATGAATACTATTATTACTATACATATAGTTTTATTCTTAAATGACACGTGATATTATTAGCATACAAATTCGAAGTATCATGCAAAAGTTAGATACGTCAACATCATATAAAATGGTATCACGACTAGCTCTATATTTGAAAACTCCAATTTAAGCTTTATTTACAGTGTTGCAGCTGCATCGCAAACTCGTAATAAAAGCGCATGTGGGTGTATAAAAACAAAAGCAATAGACGGATCAATGGTAAGCGAAATTACGATTTCAGTCGAGGTTAAAATTGCAGCTTAGATATACAGGGTGTGTCGTAAATAGTGGTCCACCGTTAAGGATTCGATAAACCAGATAATTTACTATAACAAATTCCATTTTTAACCATTTTTAGCCGAGGGTTCCGTAAATATTAATTTTTAGTTATTTATTTACCAAATTTCTACCTCTTGTAACAAATTTGGTTGTAGTTTTATCAAAAACCATTATATTTTCATTTTGATTACTGTTAATTACTGCTGAATACAAGAGCTATCGTTTATTAACATGTTATTTAATGAAGATTTAGATCTTCTGCAAAAAAAAATGATTGTACTCGAATTTTAACGGATTTTTTTAACATATCATGCTAATTCAAAAGCGATTTATGTAAAAAAAATGTACTACACTGTCAGTGCCCATTAGTTTAATAATATGCCTATTTAATACCAATTTCAAAATGGTATCATAATACCAGATCCCTATAAAAAACAGCAAGATATCTAATTTTAATTGAAGAAAGTAAGATTAGCATGATATGTTAAAAAAATCCGTTAAAATTCGAGTACAATCATTTTTTTTTGCAGAAGATCTAAATCTACATTAAATAACATGTTAATAAACGATAGCTCTTGTATTCAGCAGTAATTAACAGTAATCAAAATGAAAATATAATGGTTTTTGATAAAACTACAACCAAATTTGTTACAAGAGGTAGAAATTTGGTAAATAAATAACTAAAAATTAATATTTACGGAACCCTCGGCTAAAAATGGTTAAAAATGGAATTTGTTATAGTAAATTATCTGGTTTATCGAATCCTTAACGGTGGACCACTATTTACGACACACCCAGTATGTTTCTTGGATATTCGATATAATGATTTGTCTATTTACTTTCATTTTATCTTTATCTTTATATATATACAGGTGTCCCGAAATTAAACGTCTAACGGTAAGTGGATGGTAGATGACTTCCATAAAAAATTCCATGTCACTTTTTGTGATATGAGTATGTTACTAACTCTTTTGAAATTACTTGCCACTATGGTTACGGTACATTTTTTTTTACAGCGTGGTGTATTAAAATCCTTTGGATTTTAACGTTTTCTTCCAAAAAAAATAAAGAATAGTCATAACAAATGTATATTTTTTTAATGTTATTGTAACATGTCTGGTTTTAATTGTACTTATGGTCGATAGTGCAGTTATCTGCGCTTCCAACAAGAAATATCCGTTGCCAAAACTAGCCTATTTGTGGTTATAGTACTTGAAAATATCGTACAAGGTCTGATTTTGCACCGTTTTTAGTAATATACTCATATCAAAAAAAAGTAACATGGAATTTTTTTTTTTATTTTTTTCATAGCTGTCATAGAGTCATTCATCTACCACCCACTTACCGTTGGACGTGTAATTTCGGGACGCTCTGTATATATATATTTTTTTGTGTACGTGTGTATGTCACTGAACTCCTCCTAAAGGGCTGGACCGACGTGGATGAAATTTTCAAGGGGATTCAAGTATGGTGTATATTCACAATTGGACCCGATAGGTGGCACTTTATTTGAACAGAACAACGTCTGTTGGGTCATCTAGTATATATATAAATCTTCTGTTTATGTTTTTTTTTAATTGAACTCCTTCTAAACGGCTGGACCGGATTGATGAAATTTTTTTGTGTATGTTCAAAAAAGTTTAGATTAATATTTGGACCCGCTTGGTGCCACTGCGGTCGATTTCAAGAAGAATTACTTTTACTATTGCTTTAGATTTGAACACACATCTGTTGGGTCAGCTCGTATTTTTTTAATACTAAGCTTTTCCGCATTAAAGGCTCACTAACCATTACAAACACACAATTATTATTATCAGCAACCACAAAATATATGGATTTTTTTTTGTGGGTGGGCTGCGGTCGGCGCGCCTCCGCACCTTCCGTCCGGGGCGACAGAGGGGCTTAAGCACGCAACTCCCGCAACCCACCCGAAAGCCACGTCGCCTTCGTCGTTGGGCCGACCACCGGAGCAGGGTTACTTGACATCAGTGGTCGGCCCGACGGAATACCCCCTATTGAGGTACCCTCCCATCGACCGACGTCCCCCCATCGGGGAGGACGTCGGTTTTTCCTCACGCCGTCGGCCTCTCGGCGGGTGACGGACTAATCCCCGATCATGTCACCCACAAAATATATGCATGCACTCGTTTAACAAAAAATCGAAATTAAAAGAACAATTAAATCAATTGTCGACTACCTAAATGCGTTACTTTAATTCCAATTTGTAAGTTATTTATATTTTACACAGAAAACTCTAGGTGGCGCTGACCTAAAATTAACGTATAAGTGAAAAAAAATGCATTAAAGATAAAGTTAGCTATCTGCGACTAAGTTTCGTTTGGAGCAATAATAGATTCAATTTCTGAATGGAACTTGAAATGCAACATAAGTGAAATATGGCTATTACGAGTATACACCTTTTTGTCTATAAATAAAGTAGTAAATTAGTAATACATAACGCTAGATATGCAATGAATAATCCTATTAAGATGTAGGAGAGAGATTTAAAAAAATACATATTTCTGAAACTTATGAATAAATGTTTACTTTTACTGCATTTTAATTTTTAAATTATAATAATAAAATATCTACAGGTAATTGATAAAGCGAGCAATTTAAAGGTATAGGGCCTTAAGCTTTTTCCCAATACAAAATGCACACTAAAACGCTGTGCGGTATAATTTTGATGACTTAATACGATGCACTGTCCGAAGCTTAACAAGAAAATTACACGAGTACAACCTCCTTATTTGTTTTGAGCAAAACAAACAGAATTACGTAATTACTTTAAATAGTACAATTTATTTTTATCGTGTACGAAAATATGATCTCAAAATATGAACAGTGAAACTTTGAGGTAAATTTGTGGTTTCTTGTATTTATATATTTACTTAATATTCTACCATTTTTTTGCGGGGGTGGGATACGGTCGGCGCACTCCTCGCTCCACTCCGTCCGGGGCGATAGAGGGGCGTAAGCACGCACACCCGTAACCCACCCGTGACACGTCGCCTTCGTCGTTGGACCGACCACCGGAGCAGGTGACTTGACGTCAGTAGTCGGCCCGACGGAATACCCCCTGAGAAGTACCCTCTCCTCGACCGATGTCCCCCCCTCGGGGAGGACGTTATTCGAGGAGAGGTTACTCCTTAATATTCTACCTAAAAAAAGAACATTAAAGATAATTGACAAAAAGTACCTAACTTTGACATCGTTAATACGTAAAAGATAATTTTGTTTTATAATAGTACTCTTAAGCATTTGCAACGTATTTATTTTTGGATTTAGTAATAAAATAGGAACAATTTTATTCTTTGAAAGTGAATAATCAACAAAATGTGAAGTTTAGCAGAGCGTGGTTTCGATCCACGGACCTCTGGGTTATGGGCCCAGCACGCTTCCACTGCGCCACTCTGCTTGTTTGAATACGGTGTTAAATAGTACATGTGTTGTACAGATTATTCCAAGAACAGCAATCTTTATAAAATTCCTGACGATTTTACAATTTGAGGCCATGTTTAATTCATAAAGTTGTCTGACTTAATAATAATGGTAAATAATATTAAACTTCAAAAAAAAAGGAGGCCAATTTCGAAATATATTTAAATATATGTAAAGTGCTGTGTGGTAGCGGCTTCGAATACTACCAACCCTTGCTTTGCTCGTGGGTGTCGTAAAAGACGACTAAGAGCCCTAGATTGACCCGAACCAACTCCATTTGGTACCATTTGGGTCAACGATTACATTCCCAAGGAGGGTTGACGTCAGGCAGGCGGCCGGTCATAAAAGTCATTGCCGAAACTTTAGGCAATATGTCAAAACAGATGACATATTGCGTCGACCCCAAGTAATTCGGATAAGAGCAAGATGATGATGATGATTTAAATATATGTAAATAATATTTATGTATAAAACCTCTGATTTCCAATCGTCTCGTCTCAGCTCATATATGACCCACTGTTGGGCTCGTGCCTCATCCCCAATAGGAGTGAAATTGACATATTATAGCATGATGGCCAGACATGGCGGTATAGGGTTTTATTTCGAGTTTTCGTGTGTACAAGAGTACAGATATTATAAGTCGACTAAGGTATTTAATATGCATATATTAAATCCCTTAGTCGTCTTTTACGACATACACGGCAAGATAGGAAGTGGTGAATTGTACTCTCATCCCGTCACCACATTGATTTCCAATGCGTATTGGAAACTATAATTATTTTATATTCAATTCCAGAGCTGTCGTATTCGATTCATCGACATAATTATTTTCTTCCGCTTAAATAACGACAAACAAAGACAGTCTGACAAGGTGGGCACTGTTTCTTCGACCCGAAGCGTTGTCCCATGAAATTGACAGATGTTCAAAATAATAACAGAAAGTTACAGTCCAATGATTATGACAAAACGTAATTGGATCTTGCTCTCAAATCGACTTTGAAATAACATAAATAAACCATCGATAAGTTAAATAAGTAAAATTGTGTTCAAGTTTTTTTCATAACTGCGTCAATTAATTCAGGCTAGACTATGTTTTTTTTATTTGCCAATCATAATCAGGTTGCTTCCCATCCAGCTAGCTAACAATCACCGTTCTTATTTTTTCTGATAACTGAGTAAACCCCCATCACCGCTGCTCTAGCTGCCAGCCTTGCATTGAAAAAACAAACCGTAACTCAAGTGCGTTCTGATCCTTAGGTATAGGTATCTACGATGCTCCATACCTCGATGACAAAACATACAGTGCGCTTACTCCTTGATCCTCCTGACTGTCGAGTTCCTTTTTAATCCGCACAACCATTTCCGATTGCGAGCCTCGTAGGATTCAATGATCACGTTTCTTTTACGTTCGCAGCAGATCATTACCCTCAAGACGGATGGCAGTGATAGACTAGCTATGATTAGTTCTATGTTACCATATTGCCTTATTATTTATGTTTAACAAGTGTACCACTTTTAAACAGCATTTTTAAGTGTTTCGAAAATAAATACCAATTTTTAACTAGTAAAATATAATTTTGATGTGTAATATTCATCACCCCTCATGTCTAAAAAGATAACTAGGGTATATAATATGCATATAATATCTATTCTAGAGAAGGAAAACTCGAAACAAAACTCTATACCAATACGTCTGACCAGCGTAGTATAGTAGATCAATTTCTCTCTCATAGTGATCCTCTACTCCTCGGCCTCGGCCCAAGCCCAACAGTAATAAGGGTAGATTGCTTAACCATAATATATACATATATGTTTTGGTTGAGAAGACGAAGATATACGAAATGTCCAAATAAAAGTCGGCGCAGACTTAATCGCCAATTCAAGATTAAAAAGATAGGAGAATTTATGGAGTCTAGACCTGGACCTACATTAAGTGTTTCTTTGTGCCACTATATTTAAGTCGCACATTTTATTAATGTGCGGCTTAAGTACAGTAAAGTCAGTCTAAGTTTCAGTGTATTGGAACAAGGGCTGAAGTTGTGCAATTTCAAAATAATAATATTAAACATCGGATAAAGACATAATATTTAACATCGGATTACTTGTGTATGTGTGAAAGCGTAAGAAACATACAAACAAAAAATCGTAGTGCGTTGTGGACAACCTTAATATTATAAAGCGCTCATTTTGTTAGAGGCTTATTTTAGCATCTAAACAAAGCTTTTGAGGGTGGTTTCGAGAAGAAGAAGAACATTTAAACGTTTTAATATATATATATGTTACTGGAAATGTATGTAATCCGTCATTGTATACAATTCCTAGGAAATGTGTGTAATGTGTAAAAATAAGATATATTAGACACATTTCCTAGGAAATCTATACATTTCTTAAATAGCAATCGGAAATGTAAAATATTTGAGATATCAATGAGTACGTGGGGATAGCGGGGCGAGGGGAGGGTATTGCTTCGTCTGATCAGTGGTAGGTTAGGTTAGCTTTAATTAGTAAGATAATATGAAGATTATTATATTTTACGATAGGATTGTTAGCTGAACGTTGTTGTCTCAACGAGTGTTTTAAAAAAATTATTATTCTCATTTTAACAACGTGTTTTATAACAGAAAGCATTATTTTTATACATTTCCTAACACGATATTGGAATTATATACAATTCCTAGCAATTGTACACATTTCCTAAGAAATATACGTATTAAATAGTTATCAAAACAATTTTTATACATTTCCTAAATAGCTGCCGAATTGTATAAATTTCCTAGGACTTGTATACAATTCCTAGATTTCATACATTTCCGGTAACACATACACGTATTTAAAAGGAAGGGAAAACCAAATCAATTCTATAACTCGTCATTTCAACCTATATATTGTCCCACTGTTGGGCTCCTCCATAATATGACCTACTATTCCACGCTGGTCAGAGGTGTCGGAATAGAGTTTTCCTTCTCTTGCACAGATGTTATATGCTTATTATATCCCTTAGTCGTCTTTTACGACATCAACGGGCAAAATAGGGAGTAGTGAATTCTATAACTACCATAACAATAAGAGGCTCTTATTATCAGACATAGTTTCCAATCGTAAAAATTAAAAAATTCAATTGTGAGTTGTTTCTTTGCAAAATATATTTTATTATTACTACTTACTATAAAAACATATTTTGTAACAGCTAAAAGTACCGGCAAATTTTATTAGTACTGTAACAATGCTTTATGATTATTGGGTCTATTTAAATAGGATTACGTAATAAAATTCAAGGAAGTAGACGATAATACCGCGGTACAAACTCAAAAGGTTTTATTGTAACATTTTATTGTATCGCTTGTGATTCCAGCTAGTGGGTTTTTGCGAGAACTGTCTGAAGCCGCCATGTTACATTAGACGTATCATTATATTGAAACGTCTAAGACGCGGCCACCCGCATTGGACACACAGGCAAACTCTCAGGAACACTTGTGTGGCAAGTCCCGAGTTGCGAGAATCCTTGGTAAAAAATAACAACAGGAATGTTTAGCAGATGTAGGTTAAGGATACCACTTTTAATTTTCAAGTGTTACTCAACAAATGAGGGTTGTCAAATTTGATAAATGTGCTGTGCATGATTCATAAACACTTCTATAATTTTTAACACTTAACTGTTGCTTAAGATGTTTTATCTGAAAACTTTTTTCAAGTGCTTTTACCTTTTCGTGTAATATCGGAATAAAAATACACCACACTGCTCCATTTCTCGGTCGTAGATATCTTAAAAGTCGATTAAAGAAAGTAATATATAGAAAACATCTAATATACAGCATACACACCATCTGTCTGCAGGAACACCCAGCTAAAAGAAGTGGACAATTTCAAGTACCTAGGGTCAGTCATCAGTAAAGATGGGTAAATAGACACTGATGTCACTCATCGCATAAATACTGGGTGGATGAAATGGAGAGAACTGTCGGCGTACTATGCGATAGCCGAATGCCCGTGCGATTAAAGGGGCGAGCATATAGCAGCAGCCATCCGACCGGCCAGGATATACGAAGCTGAATGCTGGCCACTCAAAAAGCAGCACGAAAATCAGTTACACTGCGCAGAAATGAAGATGGGCAGGTGGTGTAATTATACTGGATCATGTCAGAAACACACACATAAAAGGTACCTTCAAAGTGAGACCTATCCCAGATAAACGGTAGGAGTGCCGTCTGTGGTGGTACGGGCACGCTATGGGGCGACCAGCCGACCATATGACCAGAAGAGTGTTAGACATCGAAACTAAACCCCGAGGACGAGGAAGACCCCGAATCACATGGATGTTCGTAGTAAATAAGAACCCTAAAGAAGGCCAAATCAACAGAGAGACAACCCAGGACCGAGCGACCTGGAGACGCATGACACGGAGGGCCGACCCCAAATAAAATGGGAAAGGGCCAGGCAAAAGAAGAATATATAGAAAACATGTACGAAATAGAAGCACTTCTCGAAATAAAATTCTTAACTGTCTGACCAGCGTCTGACCAACGTCTGACCAGCGTATTTATATATCATATTTCCTCCCAGTATGGAGGAGGCTCGAGCTCAGTAGTGGGACGTATATGAGATGTAATGAATGAATGAATGAAGTACTAAATATGCAAAGGGGAATTGGGAGGGAGGTAAATTAACCTACTATACCACACAGTTCAGGCGGGTTGGTATAGGGTTTTATTTCGAGTTTTCCTTCTCTTGGATTGTTGTCATATGCACAAGATATCTCTTAATCGTCTTTTACGACACCCACGGGTAAGAGAGGGGGTGGTGAATTGTATTCTTACTCCATCATCACAACGGTTATTTAGTACTTAGTAAGCTGCTAAGCATCTTATTTGATTCGACTTTTTTCGATAATATCTAGCCCAGTCATAATTCTAGCCCAGTGCTGCATATTCACTTTAATATAATATTTGTGTGTCATTTTCAAGTCTGAATGGCATACATAGAAGTATGACATGTCCAGATTTGTTAATTTTTAACTTCACAAAATATGAATGAGCCCGATAGGTACCGAGAACCAATGAAATCTTGTTGAAAAATCCAATAATATCCTTCAACTTACCCAAAATTGGAACCCGGCACCTCACCCATTACCTAACTAAACAAATAACTTACACCTAGATATATAAGACATCGTCATAATCTAGTAAACCTTTTGATCACAAAAATCAGAGGATCAGTCACAGGATCAGTCCTTAACCATCAGAAATGTTGCTATATTATCCGTGCGGTTATAGAGAAAGAATACAATTAACCACGCCATCCCCTCTTACCCATGTATGCCACAAAATACGACTAAAGGTAACATCAATGCAAGAGAAGAAAACCTTAATATAAAATTCTATTCCAACACATCTGACCAACGTGGAACAGTAGGTCAATTCCCCTCCCATTATGTATGAGGCCTGAGCTCAACAGTGGGATATGATGATGATGATGATTATATTTTATAAAAGAAGTTACCTAAACTGTAATTTTTGAATTATAAGTTTTACATGTTCAGCAATTATACTATTAGAAAGATATATTCTTTTTGGGACTAATCCAACCACACATTCCCACCATTGTAACTCCTGTAAGCCAGGACCCACAATGGTCTCCATAAATGACACCGAGGTTGGACTCTCAGGCAGTCCCGGGATATGATTTTGATTGTCTTGGGACCCGCAACAAATTTAATTAGAAAAACTTAAAGAGGAGGAGTTGGAAAGAGAGATTCCACTTCCCTTCTAGGCAAAGCGGGAGACAGGACAGGAGGAAAGATATATTACAAAATCATCTTTAAATATATAACAAAATATCTTTATTTGTTTACTAGCAACCCGTCCTCGCTTCGCTTCGGTTTCAGTCGTCTTACCCGCGTAGTCCCCGTTCCCGTGGGAATACCGGGGTAAAATATAGCCTATGTTATTATAGGTTTCCATCGGTGAAAGAATTTTTGCAATCGGTTCGGTGGTTTAAGCGTAAAAGCGTAACAAACAAACAAACTTACTTTCGCATTTATAATATTAGTAAGAATATCAAAATATTATAAAATAATTAAGTAAGCTTAATTATGGAAAATCTTAGATTAAGGTCACATTAATTATATTTCTTTTGAGAGCTAGCGTACTTACGCTTAAGTAAAGTTTCAAACAGGTAATTAAACAGTTAATTAGTATTTCGTGTGGTGATCGGCTGAAAATACAGTATGTCACCAACCTTTATTTTCAAGTCATCGCAGGCCACATACGTCCCACTGTGGGACTCGAGCCTTCTTCACAATAGGAGGGAATTTGACCTACTATGCCATGCTGGTCAAACATGTTGGTATAGGGTTTCATGTCGAGTTTTCCACCTTTTGCACAGATGTTACCCCTTAGTCGTTTTTTACGACATCCAGGGGCCAGATAAGTGGTGAATTGTTTTCTTACTCCGTCATCACACGAAAACTTTTTACTTTCAAGTAGGAATCGTTATATACAGCTAAGGAATCATTACGAGAATAGGCAGTTACACTTTCGCGGGAAATATAGCACTAACTGCGATCCCTAATTTATCTGCTAAGCCCAGGAATAATGACAACATCACCCCAGATAACTAAGGCTATGTCCAACAGTCGATGTCGGACTAAGGTAAAAGATATATAAAGATATATATATATATATAGATATAGATATATATATATATATATAAATAAAAAAAAAATATATATATATAGATATATATATATATATAGATATATATATATATATATATATATATATATATATATATATATATATATAAAGATATATATTCACTTGTAGCTGGTTCTTCAGAACAGTGCACATGATTTGTAGGCAATTACTAACATACATTTTGTGGTGATGGAGAAAATACAATTCACTACTCTTACTTTGCCCAATAGTACGTGTATATATATATATATGGTAAAAGACGACTAAGAACTACAATATGCAAAACATCTGTGCAAGAGAAGCAAAATTCGAAATAATACCCTATACCAACTCGTCTGACCAGCGTAGTATAACAGGTCAATTTCTCTCCCATTTTAGAGGACGCTCGAACTGAGCCGGGTGTAAGGTATAACATATACATATAATAATTTTATATATACATAATCAGATCCATTTCTCTCCCATTTTGGAGAACGCTCGACCATATATATAAGGGTATACCATATAAAATAATTTACAACGACACAATTGTTCCAATTGTTCTTGTTTCCGTGTGGTGACGGAGTAAGAATACAATTCACCACTCCCTATTTTGCCCGTGGATGTCGTATAAGACGACTAAGGGATATAATACGCATATAACATCTATGCAAGAGATGGTAAACTCGATACAAAATCCTATATCAACTTGTCTGACCAGCATATTTTCCTCCTATTGTGGAAGAGGCTCGAGCCCAGCAGTGGGACGTACACGAGCTGAGATAATTGTTCCAAAACAATTCTTCCAAATAAGTATATTATATGCTTTAAAATAGGTACTCATATACAGTTTACTTAAAATATAAAACAATATTCTGGTTTATAATTGAGTCCTCTCTAAACTTTCGTTGGAACATTTTAATTAATTTACTTGGAACACCACTACAATGTTATTAGAAGCACGTGAATAAAAACTTTGAAATTAACCTTGTTATTTCTGTAAAATATTCTATTTTGTTTAATTCTATTTTGCTTACATATTATTTATCTTTTCCAAGAATGACTGTATTTATATTATAGTTACGTTTATTTATTTATATGGCCAGCGTATTGCCCATTTCTATAATCATTATCCATGACATTGTAGCGAGGACCAAGTGGTGTGACCAAGCAGTGAGATATTTGATAAGGTTTATAGGTAAGGTTTAAGATATTTATTTCTCAAAAGAATAATTCACTTACACTGAGAAACACTTGGTAGGTATAATGTACAGCTTATTTGAAACGAGGATAACAGAACAGCTCGTTAAACACTAGTTTTATAAGTAAATAAACACTAACAAACATATTTTTATGTATACACTCCACTAGTAATCAAATATTGTAAATAAAACCACTTTTACGGATTATATCGCGTTGTATTTGATTTATGATTGCCCGACGTTTCGAACACTATGCAGCATTCATGGTCACGGGCGGACTAAGGTGTCTCACGTCCAACAAGTCATCGTTATTACAAACATTTATAATTATCTACCCGATACACCTTAGTCCGCCCGTGACCATGAATGCTGCAAAGTGTTCGAAACGTCGGGCAATCATAAATCAAATACAACGCGATATAATCCGTAAAAGTAGTTTTATTTACAATGTGTAGTGCTCGCGTAAACATCAGATATCATTAATCAGATATTATTATGCGTATATAATATTGTATTTACAATAATACTTAAAAGTGCCAACGTGATTCACAATAATTTTTATCACATACAATAATTCTTACATGTAGGTAAACAGAAAAAAGAAAAAGTTAAATTGTCACTAAAGAATTAGTGACTGTCGGATATGGACTGTCCTATATTAAGTATCGACTGGCAATTGTTAACATATTTATTGTAAAGGCAAGTAAGTGGTATTATTGGTATATTAAGTATCGATTGGCAATTGCTAATATATTTATTGTAAAGGCAAATAAATGGCTATTGATCGATTGGCATATCTCTTATATGACATTTTAATTTATTTTTAAATAAAGACGAAGATTGTGACTCTTTCATATCATTAGATACTATTATACATTTTAACACCCTCAAAAAGAATATAAACTAATGTTAATAGCGCTTCTCATTGAAACTGTGCTTTCTTTGTAAAAATTATTCGAGAATGAGAATTTTTGCTAGGATTTTTTTTTTTATGAGAATGCATGTATTGTATTTGTACATCAATTATTCTTCCGTACGGTGATGAAGTAAGAATACAACTCAACACCCTCTCTCTTACTTTCAAATCAAATCATTTATTCTGCATAGGCCCCTTAAGGGCACTTACATATTGTCAAATTTCACAACGTTTGAACACAATAAAATAATCTACCACCGGATCGGAACGCGGCCACAAACTGAGAAGATCCGGCAAGAAACTCAGCTTTGCATATCACGTCTAGAGTAATATACTATATAGACCTTGAGCAACTCAAGAAAATTTCCATGCGTTCAGGCATTTCTGCCATACTTATTGTAGCAATTAATCTTAAGGCTCACATAGGTATAGGCCCCGTCAAGTACACTCAAATCCAAGGTGCTGCGCAGTTGAGTTTACCATAGCTGTATGTCTTCTTATATATTAGCTAACTCTTATATATTGGTTTCCAGCATTACATGTGGGTGAAACTGGAGTCAATCTCTTCCCACGCCTCCATTTAGCTTTTCTAATTAAATTTGTTGCAGATCCCAAGACAATTAAAATTATTTCTCGGAACTGCCTGAGTGTTAAACCTCGGTGTCATCTACGAAAATATTGTGGATTCTGGGTTACAGGAGTTACAATGATGGTAATGTGGATCCATCTTCAACAATAATTGAATCTTTAACAATTGGATCTTTAACAATAATTTCTCTTTCCCCTCTTTACGATAGTAAAAGACGATTAAAAGTAAGAGAGAGGTATCGTAAAAGATGATTAAGAGATCGTCGTTCCAAGAGAAGGCAAACTTGACTTAAACCCTATACTAACATGTCTGATTAGCGTAGTATAGTAGGTCAATTTTTTTTTCATTTTGAAAGAAGACCAAACCCAATATTATGATTTATGTGGGCAGTGATGATCACGACTTTAATATTATAACATATAACAATTTCATAAAAATAATGTTTCTATAAACTATCAATTATTTAATATGGAAAAATCTTTATTATCAGAATTTTTCATGTAGATCAAGCATATGCGAGAATTAAAAGCTTGTGGTAGTATACCACAACTTACTGAACATCGGGTCTCAACCGAGACCCGATGTTCAGTAAGTTACTCTACTTATGAACAAAGGCACATTTTAAAAAATAAATTTTAAACTCAAAATAATCAAAACTGATAGTGTAAGTAAATCATGAGGAATTATATAATTTGAACAAAACAATGGCGAACCATAAACTATATCAATAATCCACATATGATACACAAATACATTAGCTATAAATTAGAAGTCTCACAAAACGTTGGTTAAACTTATCTACAGCTTAACCACAGCTTCATTACAACTAAATAATGCCTTCTGATGGAAGTTTTCAATAGTCCCGGCTCGGAATAAATCAAATAACTGAGTCGGATTCGCTGTCGTTGGCAAATGTGTCTTCATTCATGATGGTAGATTGAAACTTCAGAATGGAATAGAGATGATCTCTTAGTTTAATATCAGTATTATTTCATATCTCAATCGAAATGCTTTAATTTAAAATATAAAAAGAATATAATAATCATAACAAAGCAGCTTTAAGAATATAATTTTGAATGTATATAAACGTATGTACATTAGTAACTTTTTCATGATATCAATATTTTATTTAATACAAGAACCACTCTTAATTTTTAAAAGAAATGGACGATACCTTAATCTAGTATCATTGTAATACAACATTGCAATCGTATTTCTAATTAAAATTCTATGCATTTTGACTGCAAAGATGGCGTGTTAGTTACGATTCTGATCTAGCCAGCGCGCTATTATAGTGTCTTAGGTTATATAGGTACGCAGGACTATACTCTGTTCAACAAATTTTTGTGCCGAGTCTACATGTAATTTGTGTCCGTTAATTATTATGTTTATAAAGTGCATCGTAGCAGAAGGATTATTTTTAAAAAGTGTATCGCCTCATAATTAAAATTTATATCCCTCATATTTACCGAATTTTTAGATAAGGTAGACGAATGATTTATCCAATATTACTGATAAATATTTCAGTAACGTTAAGTTATAAAAATTACCCCACATCTGTACAAAAATTAATTTACAAAACATGTATTAAGGTTTTAATTTTTAGCATTGCAAAATCTCATCTTGTTTCATCTTCTCATCTATTTGGCATAAGCAAGCGATTGCAGATCACGAGATCCGATTACAGTAGTTCGAATTCTGGATTTAGCAACTAAATTTAACAGGTACCTATGCTCGATATCTGGAACTGAGACCAATATTCGGGATTAGATTTGCCCATTACTTGAGATCAAATTTACTAAATACAGTTATGGTGTTCTTGGCCTATATATTTGAAGAATATAAGTAAAATTTGAAATTTTGACGAACCCCGACACAAACTAAAATAATAAAAGGAAAACAATTATGTTCTCTTCAGCAGCAATTATCACTTAATTATCATTTAACGATTATAATGCCACGCATTAAGCACTTAATCGAGTAATCATACGGCATTACATTTTGGAAACGAGGTGACACTCTTACACTGCTGGACCAATATTAACCAAACATAGCTGAGAAACACCGCAAGCTTTGAAATATAAAAAAAAACCTCATAGAAATCAATCCATCCATTTGAGAGCTACGATGTCACAGACGTGTCTATCCGACACACACACGAACAGACAGACAGACCTCGACGTCAAACTTATAACACTCCCCTACGCCACCCCTCCCCTCCACCCCTCCTTTAGGTCACGAGTTATAAACCTCAAACTACAAATTACTTTAAATCTAAAATATATAGCACTAGTGACATCTCCATAGCATTTTTTTCTTGACAGACGCAGACAGGTTTGAGCAAAAATAGTCTGGATTGTGATCGGGCGTACGTACAGACGGACAATACATTCATTATTGTGAACGAAACACTGCCGGTATAAATAGTCATTCGACTAGAACTACTAGATTGTATTACTTTTTGTCTAAAATGTTATTAGGTATTTGTGGTATACTAAATAAATATATGGTAAATACAAGATATACTTCCGTATGGTGACGGAGTAAGAATACAATTCACTACCCCCTATCTTACCCGTGGGTGATCGTAAGAGATGACTAAGGGATATAAAACGCACATAACATCTATGCAAGAAAAGAAAAACTCGAAATAAAACCCTATATCAACACGTCTGACCATCACGGTATAGTAGATCAATTACCCTTCCATTATGAAGGAGGCCCGAGCCCAATAGTGGGCCGTATATGGCCTGAGATGATGATGATGAAATACAAGATTCCCATTCAATTATATGTGACGAAGTGAGAATACAATTCACCACCCCCTATCATAACCGTCATAATACATATAAAATCTATCAAAGAGAAGAAAACTATAAATATAACCCTTTACCGACCTAGTCAGACGAATACGCTAGTAAGCGTAGGTACTTGATAGCAAGTGATAACTGACGCTTTTGGACTACACCAATATCAAGGGTATATAGCCAATCGCTCATTGCCATGGGGTAATTATTTGACTGGATGTGATGAGTACAGAAAAACAGGGACAAGGGACTTTGAATCTCAGACTCTCTGGCTCACCGAATGAAGTGCACCAAAATTGCATGTTCTGATTTCATTTTCGGCGACCTTTTTGACGAGCTGCCCATTTATGAGTACAAGCAGAAAATTGTCAGTAACGTTAGTACTAGTTAAATTAGTTTCAATGTCTGCAAGAAAAGTCAATTTTAAAATAAAAGCCAATGGTACGATTGACCAGTGTGATACGTATATTAGGGTCATTTCCCTTATAAAAAAAATATTTGCTAAATATCTCACTTTATAAACATTTAATATAAAATATCAAGGTATTCTTTTTAACTAATGAAAAAGTCATTGTTATTAATTTCATGCAATACTTTCATCAACTTTCTCATAATAGTAATATAATCTAAAACAATCTAGAAAATACCACACATTTTACCCTTTCATTCAATGACTGTAAATAGCTTAATCTCGACATCGATGAGCTTCAGTTTCTTCAATACAAAACATCTTCCAAATATAAACATATAATATCCAAAACATTTCTTTATCACTCAACAGTGGAACGCTATTCTATCGGCAAGCGATCTCGAAGCAAAACGAAATAAAAGTTAAAAGATCACCGTTCTTCGACCAAAATAGTATTGGACTCTATTCAAAACTCTTTGGAATTACTATACTATTTGTTACCATCGCCCATTCAGTAACTCAACGAATCACTGTAATTTGTTGCGTCAAGAATTCGACAGTTATTAGACGAATATAAATTTTTAACGTTCACATGTAGCCGTGGTGTATGTTTACAATACATTCACTAGAACTCAAATGGCTTTGGTTATTTATTACACGTATTAATTTTGATGATTTGAAATAAGCATTTTAATATGGCAGCTATTTGTAGACACTTAACCAATAGATGCTTAAGTCGTGTTAAATGCTGATTTATATACATATGTGAAGGTAAAATATTGTTTTATTAGAAACAAAACTGTTCTGAAAGTATTCACATATTTTGTATTAAATATATTTATACTTATTCATTGGTGTTTCACCCTAAAGCTTAACACTTTTCCCCTCTTATAAACTAGCGTTTTTATCACCCTATTTTACCCTCACCCGTTAAGACATTCAATCAATAGAAACCTCTACTTTTAAATTAACTTTGTGACGCTAATCAAGCCATCTAAAATTTTATATTTTCGTACATTATTCCAGCGCTATAAAGGCTAAATAAAATATTTGGAACTGGTAATTAACAGGTGATAGTCATAGAACTAGTCTAGAAATAATTAAGGAATTTTATATTTATTTTCTCTAATTTCTACTTTAAAACCAGTGCTTATTGATGAATCAAAACAGAAAGTTTTACTATATATATATATATAATCATAACATACCAATCCTTAAGAGCAAGGACATCTTTGTCTAACTAAAAAATACAATTTAGTAATTGACAAGTTCAAGTATCCGTATAGTGACGGAGTAAGAATACTATTCACCACTCCCTATCTTGCCCGTGGATGTCGTAAAAGACGACTATGGGATATAATATGCACATAACATCTGTGCAAGAGAAAGAAAACTCGAAATAAAACCCTATATCAACATGTCTGACCAGCATGGTGTAGTAGGTCAAATTCCCTCCCATTGTGGAGGAGGCCCGAGCCCAACATTGGGACGTATGTGGGCTGCGATGATGAATTGACAAGTTTAACGAAAAGAATAATGCGCGTCAATAATAAGATCAATATTATAACCAGCCCAATATAACGTTACCTTTACTGAATTATTCCTCATATACGTTCCACTGATGGGCTCAAGCCTCCTCCACAATAGAAAAGAAATTGACCTACTTACTACGTTGTGTGGTGACGAAGTAAGAATACAATGCACTACCCCTCTATTTCCCGTGAGTGTCGTAAAAGAAGACTTAGGGATATGATATGCAAATGACATTAATGCAAATATTATCATATCAGCCCGCTTATGTATCCATCACCGTATTATTGTACGAACCGTTAGTTTATAAACTATCTAGTGAGATTATAAACTATCGATAGATTGTGAACGGACACAAAAATTTACAATCTAATGCTTATATTTTCGTAAGATTATAAACTGACTATGTTCAACCGTCAAATTGTGATTTTAATACTTTTAACCATCGGTTCAAAAAGAAATGACCCAATCACAGCACTGTCTTACAATTTCTCACCTGCGAATTTGTGAACCGTACTCTGATTGGTTGGCGTTATAGAAAGCATGTGTTCGTGAGTATAGAGTTACAAACATAATTATGTATCAGCAATTAAAAAGCTCATTGTCAGCAAATATTAACGTACATTATTAAATACCACCAAATAACTATTTTTAATATTTTTAAATTGATATAATGTAGTAATGTCGTCGCTAAAATAATAATGACGGCGGGGCATCGTGTGAAAACAATGATTCGTTAAACCAATCAGCGTGCCTTTTGCGTTTTGTTTACAATTTGACGGTTGAACATAGTCAGTTTATAAACTAACGAAAATACAAGCGTTATATTGTAAATTTTTGTGTCCGTTCACAATCTGTCGATAGTTTATAATCTCACTAGATAGTTTATAAACTAACGGTTCGTACAATTTTACGGTGACATATCCACTGTTGAGTTGATAGGAGGGATGTTAACCTACTATACCATGCTGGTTAGAGATGTTCGCATAATGTT
Organism: Lymantria dispar; assembly: GCA_032191425.1. Classification (NCBI taxonomy): domain Eukaryota; kingdom Metazoa; phylum Arthropoda; class Insecta; order Lepidoptera; family Erebidae; genus Lymantria; species Lymantria dispar. Next base: position 14,962,547 of record CM063454.1, on the reverse strand, counting down.
TTATGTGGAATTTGTCTTTTCTTGCATAGTTGTTAGTCATCCTTATTAATATTATAAATGCAAAAGTAAGTTTGTTTGTTTGTTACACTTTCACGCATAAACCGCCAAACCAATTTAAAAAATTCTTTCACCAATGGAAAGCTATAATATCAGGAAGTAACATAGGCTATATTTTATCCTAGTATTCCCATGGGAACGGAAACTGCGCGGGTAAGGCGACTGAAACCAAGGCGAAGTGTGGTCGGGTTGCTAGTATATAATATCCCTTAGTCGTAATAGTGGGTTTTAAGGTGAGGTTGGGAATTGTATTCCTATTTATACACGGAAATAATAATAATTCTTTACGGTTTTTAATTTAAAGTTTACTATTAATTTTATTTTGAACTTAATTTTACTTACATGTCAACGTAGCTTTTATACTTTCTCTAATGAATGACAATCAGTCTTCTTACCACATTGACTAGACGGGTTGACGTAAGGTATAATTCGAGGTTTCCTCGTCATCCAATAAAGGCCTTTTTTTACTCAATTCTTGTGATACCCATGGTAAATGAAATGGAAATAATCATTGTATTTCCATCACCATACGGACAAATCGATATTATTGAATATCGCTTAGGTAATCCTATGAAGGCAATGCCTTCTAATCTGCGAAATTGATAGATTAGTTAACCAAAATATGGGCCTTTACTGCTGCTTACCTCTTCTGTGAATAGGATTAGAGAATATACAGCGTACTCATAGTTATTACATTTTTATTTTATATCTATTTTTTTACAAAATAACATATGAGAAAACTTAGAACGGCTATTGCAAAAAGAATAAAAAGTAAAAAAACTACATCGAAGTCGTGCTAGGATGTTATGTCGAAGGAACGTACCACTGACATTTTACACATTAATTACAAACCAAAGGCAGACCACAAACGTTAAACAAAGGGTAATATACTCTGGAGTTTATCTGATTCGTATTATTGAAGTCGTAACGCAACATTCCCTGGATTTATTACAAAAGAGCTGTTAAGAAAACCCTTTACCCTGAACAACGCATCAGCACTTCCAATCAACAAAATGAAGCGTTAGAACATTTTAAACGAAACATAATTTATCAAGCAACCTATAGTTTATAGGCGAGATATGTTATGCTTACGCGAATCAGTTTCGTGCAAAATGGTTTTCTGGTTTCGCACGCAACAAATGTGTTTATTATCTAATGAACTTTTGCGAAACTGAACGTTAAATGAAGAAGACTAACTGTGACATAGACATGATGTCTACGATAATTATTTCCTATTCTCTAAGGCCTTTATGAATACAGCTTTGCTGGATACAAGCATCCTTCATAATAGGGTCAAATTTAGTCACACGAGTTGGCATATAGTTTTTTAATCTTACAAGGATATTATGTGTTTAAATTCATTCCTTAGTTGTCTCTTACGATACCCGTAAGAAAGAAATAGGTGATGTCATATAATATTCTTATCTCATCATCACACTAAGAGTATCTATACCAATAAATAAAATTGGAGTGTCTGTTTGTAATGTCAAAATAATAAGCTTTTTTCATGCTCACACGGTTATTTGCACGACACCTATGCCTAAAATAGCAATTACAAATTTTTTGTCTGTCAGTCTGTCTGTTTGTTCCGGGTAATCTTCAAAACGGCTCGACCGATTTCAAAAATTCTTTCACCATTGGAAAGCTATAATATCAGGGCGTAAACTAGGCTATATTTTATCCCGGTATACCCACGGGAACGGGAACTACGCGGGTTAAACGACTATAACCTATAACCTATAACCGAAGCGAAGCGAGGGCGGGTTGCTAGTATAATATATATTTCTTTGGCAATGTTGAATAGAATTGAGGATAATAAGTATTACTGTTTTAATTTGTTCTGCTAAGTTGCATTATGTATTTTCAATTTAGATTTCGATAATAACTTAATTAAGTTATTTTGGCGTATAAATTAATGGATACAATTAGAAATATTTCACTTGGGTATTAATATACATTTGCTTGTTAATAATCAACTTCAAGGTGTAATATTACTGGGGCGGCGTAGGCGCAACTACCTGCGCCTCATACCGCCCTAGCCGAGGCCGCGGGTGACGTGACCGGGGATTAGTCCGTCACCCGCCGAGAGGCCGACCGCGTGAGGAAAGACCGACGTCCTCCCCGAGAGGGGGACGTCGGTCGATGGGAGGATACCCCAATAGGGGGTATTCCGTCGGGCCGACCACTGATGTCAAGTAACCCTGCTCCGGTGGTCGGCCCAACGACGAAGGCGACGTGGTTTTCGGGTGGGTTGCGGGAGTTGCGTGCTTAAAGCCTTGTGTCGCCCCGGACGGAGTGGTGCGGAGGCATGCTGACCGCAGCCCACCCACAAAAAAAAAATAAAGGTGTAATATTTTAAATATAAATGATATTAAAAGTTTAATTATCTAGAAAATGATACAACATAAAAATAAAACTAATAATACACATTGTAAATAAAACTACGGATTTTATCGCGTTTATATTGGATTTTTTATTGCCTGACGATAGAAACACATATGTCATACTATTATTGTACCTAAAAATGTGGATCAAGATGTTATAACTAATTTCTGTGGCGGGTAGATAATTATAAATATCTGTAATAACGATGACCTGTTTGGACGTCAGACATCTTAGTCTGCCCGTGACCATGATGAATACTGTAAAGTGTTCGACACGTCGGGCAATCAAAAATCAAACGCGATAAAATACGTAAAGTAGTTTTATTTACAAAACAAATAATACTCAAAATACTTCTCAGCTTCTTCTCAGCCCATATATGTATATGTCATTGTTGGGCACAAGCCTTCTCAAGATGACTAAAATTATGGCTAAATGCGTTAGCATAGGATTTTATTCCAAGGCTTGCTTATCTTACCATGATGTTATCTACTTACGTTTTCTTTTATGCAATACCCACGATAAAATAATGGATACCATTTCATTCTCACTTTGTCACAAAGATAATACGGATCATTAAATATATCTAACCGTTTACCCAATACTTTTGGACTAGTTATAGGTGCGATTTCCCACAAGTAAAGATACAAGGGGTATCAGTCGTTGGCTTTCCATAGATTCCATCTCACACGTATTGTTACCGTTTTATTTTATAACCTGGTAGTTGTTCCAGTAGCTTAGCTATCATTTTTTTTTCTTTTTTTTTATTTATGAGTGGGCTATGGTAAGCGCACGCATGGTCCAGTCCATCCGGGGCGATGAAAGGGAATCCACCCGTACCCATGTCACCTCGTTGTTGGGCCTACCACCGGAGCAGATGCGACTTGTCGTCAGTGGTAGCTTAGCTATCATAGGATGCCTAATTAATATATTTATTGTTATTATTTTGATTGTCTACCTCTTATTTTAATATAAAAACATCTCATTTTAATGGCAATTTAATATTAAATTGTTATCACAGCGTTTGCTGTGCAAAGAATCTGTACATTGCAACCTTATCTACTCGTTACTACTTTGGAAATTTACTAAAATTTATAGATTCAGCTTAGCTGTAATTTATTAGAGAGTTTTCTTTATTGCCTATTATAAACTTGCTCAACTTGCTTGGTCGTAGTACAAGATGGACTTTTCCAAATATGATCAACAGTTTCTCAAAAAAGTAAATTTACTCCTTATTCAACCTCTATACATTATACTTTAGGGTCGTATTACTTTGTCGGGTCGATCACTGAGGACAAGGAACTCGGCACCGGTGGTCGGCCCAACGACGAAGGTGACGTGCTACGGGTGGGTTATGGGCCACAAGTCGTCCCCCTGTCGCCCCGGATGGAGCCAGGCGGTGGGTGCGCTGATCATAGGCCACCCCAAAAAAAGGGCCGTATTCATTTAATAGATACAAAAGTAAGAGTTAACCTAATACACTATCCAGGTTAGGTTATAGTTGATTAATTTTAATAGGGTTTTGTTTTGAGTTTTTCTTTTTCTTCAATGATGTTATCTGTTTACTGCCCTTAGTTTTTTGCATTTGCGACATCGGTAGATGCTGAATTAAATTCTTACTTTGTTACCCTTCAAGAAAGAAATAGGGTAGTAAAACATTACTAAATATGATGAAATCAGTTTTATTTTTTTATCCAAACTCATTATAACATTTTTACTAACTTGATAAAAACAATATAGTAGCTACAGCTAATTAATTATATCCTGGCATCCTGGTCCTTGATATTGATCTAAGGAGATCATTTCACTAGGCCATTAAAATAAAATACACAAAATATTAGTGGTCAAATGCCGGGGACAACTCACGGTGTTTTGAAAGAATCCACATGGCTAATCTATCGTATTCTCTGATTAAATATATACATAGCCATAACATAAATATATAAGAGAGCCATAATTATTTACACACAAAAGATACAGTATTTTGCAAAAAATATCATCGTCATCACAGCTCAAATACATCCCACTACTGTGCCCGAGCCTCCTCCATATTGAGAGGGAAATTGAACTACTACACCACGCTGGTCAAGCGGGTTATTATAGGGTTTTATTTTGAGTTTTCCTTTCCTTGCATAGTTATTATATATAGAAAACTATAATAGCAACCCGCCCTCGCTTCGCTTCGGTTTCAGTCGTCTTTCCTGCGTAGTTCTTGTTCCCGTAGGAATACCGGGATAAAATAGAGCCTAGGTTACACCCTGATATTATAGCTTTCCATTGGTGAAATATTTTTCAAATCGGTTCAGCCGTTTTGAAGATTACCCGGAACACAGACAGATAGACAGATAAAAAAATATATCATATATACAAAATATCTTTTACTATACCCACGGGAAAGGGAGGGGATGGTGAATTGTATTCTTACAGGGATAAATGCAAAAAATATATTAAAATTTATTTACGAAGTAACACTAGTACAAATATCGGATACAACAAAGCGCTTTTACTGTATAATTCACTGAACAACAAAGGCAATAAATGCAAAAAGTCAATACATTACCGTCGTAAATTCCTGTTCACCTCTGGGCATTGTTGGTCTGTGTCCCGTGCGTGTCGTCGCGATTCCAATCGACATCAACCTATATGGGAGAGCTTGGATGCTCTGTATTACCTCCCTCACTGATATCATTAATGCATAACTAGCGATTGTGTTTTGCAATCGAACTTAATTATCACTGCAATTACATGTTCATAGTTACGATGTTTTTATTTACACCTATGAGTTTATAGGTCTGATTAATTTTGCCATTAGATGCCTTTACTGCCTTGTAAATTATATCAAGTTATCAGACCTGTTTACTTAATAAAATATGCAGTGTCGTTAGACAGATCATCAACATTTCAGCTTTTATATGTCCCACTGTTGGGCAAGAGCCTCCACCGAAATTGACCCATTAAACCACGCTGATCAGACGGGTTGGTTATCAAATTTACCTTCCCTTGCATGGATGTTATGCGCATGTTGTATGCCTTAGTCGTCTTTTACGATACCCACGGGCAAGAAAGATAATAGTGAATTGTATTCTTACTCCGTCATCACGTTGGAGAGTACAATGCTACTATAATATACTTTTAATATTGTGGGGTTGACAGAAAAATGGAACGCTAGTTCATCATTAACAGTTAATTTTTTTTACCAAATTTGTATGGTTCAGCTCAGTCATTAAGCAGTTGACAAAATAATTCATAGCTTGACAAATATTTGCAATGTAGTAAAAGTGAACTCAGTCTATCTGTAATTACTATCAGTTTGATTTGGTACTAACTTCGAATGATTTTTAATGTTCTAGTACCACAGTACTTTTAGTCAGATTATATGTAATATATAATGACGTATTAATCATTTCAGCTCCTATACCCACTGCTGGGCTCGAGCCTCCTCCATAACAGGAGGGAAATTGACCTTACTATACCATGCTGGTCAGACAGGGTGACGTAGGGTTTTGTTTCGAATTTTCCTTCTCTTGCATAGATTTAATATGCATATTATTTGCATTTACGACATCCACGAGCACGATAGGGAGTGGTGAATTGTATTCTTACTTCATCAACACACAGAAGAATGACTTTATTACGCTTAGGTATTAAAAAATGCCTTGCAAATTTAATTTGTTACGCTCAGAGTGAGTTAGAATTATTTTAACAGTGATTTTAAGCGTAACATTCACATAATAATTTTTGACTGAGCAAAACATGCACTTCAAATGAAAATTTTGTCAAATTATCTAAATTATCTCAAATTATCGTCTGGCTCGGATACCGTGGATGCTACCCATCATCAATGGGAAGCATTAAGGTTCGGCCTGAGGCAAACCCGTTGCGTGACAGCGTTGAAATATTAATAATTATTATAAGTAATTATGGCCGATCGATTCTTTATGGCCGCACGAACTTTATTTTATGCAAATATGTTGAAATTTGCCAAAAAATTATATGTTAAGAAATTATATACATATGTTAAGAAATTTGACTGCTATGAAAATTGGATAAGAATATGCTTTTAAAATTACGAAAACGTTTTTATTCAACTGCTTTTATACTATTAATTTATACTCAATTTACCCACAGGTAGGTGTCGGATTAGTGTTAATATAATGTGAGGATCCCTCCTCTTACTTTACTATGGGTGCTAGAAAAGTCGTCTTAGGGAGGCTAGAGAAATATGCAGCGGCTGGACAACTCAAAAAACCAATTGCGGTCGCCAACCTTCGACTTCGACCGCGATCGATCCTTGTAGACTTTTTTTTTTAATAATTTTAAGACAACACCATGCACTAAGGAAATAATCCTTGTATTGCTGGGAACTTTACAAACATATAATTAACGGACACAAATTACATCCAGACTCAGAACAACAAGTTGTGGATCACACAAAGTGTTGTCCCGCGTGGGATTCGAACCCCCGACACTGGCGTTGTAAGTCGCTATCTTAATCACTAAGCCATCTGTGCAGTCAATGGAATTATGAATTAAAAATACATTTAAAATTCATAGTTATACTATGAATTATTTATTAATATTATTTACTTATTTACATAACCAGCCGAGATCATTAATACATTAAATGAATACAATTAGATACAAACTAAAGTCTAACTTTTTATTAGCTACAGTAAAATGACGTTTCTAAATGTCATTCCGTAAAATAATGTTGACAGCCTAATCTCAATAGGGATGTGATTCAGTTCACAAAAGTTTACAGAATATCTAATCGTTCCATAGCCGACTCATAATGATCATACTAAATTCTATTTAATATTAATGTAAATAAAAGGCTGTATAAACGTTGATCCTTTTAGACATATACAAGGTAACACTCAAGAAAACGCTCTCTCAAGTTGGTAGTACCGGTTTTTGGTTACGGTGCTACGATGACGCTTGACCGCCATTTTGTTTCGGTTGTCATTCGCTCATTCGGCTTCATACTTCTGTTTTGAGTGCATGAATAACTTTGATTTGCCCACTGCGCGTTGTTTTTGTTATCATTATTGTTAAAATTATGTTACGTTGTGTTTGTTTTTCATTACCTGTTTTCGTTAATCGTGTTAGTTTTTTTTTGTTTGATACATTGAAGACATGGATGCTCTGCCGAGCACATCGCAAGATGGAGACACATTTTTATCTCCTAAGAAAAAAAGGCCACGTGTAGCTCTAAGTGCAACTGAAAAACTTTGGGTCCAAAACGTTTACAAATATGTGTTTGAAGTGAAATCTTCAGAATCAAACATTGAAGTTCCAAAAACAAGTGAATGCGTTAACAAGGTGGCTGAAGTCTTGGGAATATCCGTCCGCACAGTTTATTCCGTTTTAAAGGAGCACAAGGAGAACGACAGCGAATCACCAAAACCTCCCGAAAAAACGGACCCAAAACTTACATTTAAAGATAAACTTGATGATTTCACATTCACTGCTGTTAGACGAATTGTACATCAGTTCTTTCGTATAAATGAAATACCCACCATCGCAAAAGTTAGTTTACACATGTCGTCACTCATCTTTTTATTATACGTTATGTATGTTTTCTCCCATCCCATGTGTAATCTTAACCAATTAGGTAATAACTTTAATCATTTTTAGGTGCTGCAAGTTGTAAATGATGACCCAGGATTGCCCAACTTCTCGAAAGAGACATTGAGAAAAATTATGAAGCATCTTAATTTCGAATTCGCTACTCGATCACGCAAGAGTGTGCTTATTGATAGACAAGATATCATATCATGGCGCCAGCGCTACCTGCGTTTAATTAAACAATATCGTAGGGAGGGAAAATACATATATTATCAAGACGAGACCTGGGTCAACGCTGGTACGTATCAACTCTGAGTCTCTTCTATTTGTTCCCTTTTTGTTTTGATGTCGAAACTTATGATTCTTTTTTGTTCTTTTCAGGTCATACTACAAAAAAATCCTGGATTGACGGAAGTATTAAATCTTCTCGACAGGCATTTTTAGACGGCCTGACTACGGGATTAAAAAATCCCACAGGAAAGGGCAAACGACTCATAATTAGTCACATAGGCGGAGAAGAAGGCTTCCTGGTCGACGGACTTCTTATGTTTGAAGCAAAGAAAGGTACAGAAGACTACCATGATGAAATGAACGCGGAGTGTTTCGAGAGTTGGTTCGGCGGTATTCTACCTAAACTCAAGCCGAATGCAGTAGTCAGTAAGTATTAAAGAGGAAGATAAAATGTGCCACCTCGATCATATTATAGATAAAGTGACAGATAGATTTGTTATTAGTGTGACCGAAAGCGACAGCGACAGTGATTTCGAAAAAGATTAATTAAATAACATTATTATGACGTTTTTGTTTCATTTTGAATGTACCTCCCTATACTTCCACTAAAAAAGATCAATCCTCTTGTATAGTAATAATAATAGGTTAAAAAAATACATTACAACTTAATATTAAATCTCAAAAAAAAAACCAAACTGATTATTCATTTATGATTCACTCATTTAGCTACATCCCTATTTATTTTTCTTCAAAAACCGGCAACCCACAAAACGTCATTTTACTGCAGCTAATAAAAAGTTAGACTATAGAAAATGCCCGCAGATTCACCCGCGTCTTTCCCGTTCCCGTGAGAATATGTATAGGGCTCAAAAACCATGTTACTCACTGACTTATTTTACTTTCAACCACGTAGTCTGTGTTTCCATAGGAATATGGGGATAAAATATATTTATATTACTCGCTGATAACGTGGTTTTCTATTATTGAAAGAATTTTTAAAATTGATTTAGTCGTTTAGGCTTGAAAGCATAAAACAAACAAACTCGTAGAGCTACGGTGCACGTTAGACAATATTTCATACTCCAAGTTCAATAGTCGGTGACTTACCTAGACTATTTACTCTGGAACTGAGAGATCCTGTACACACTTTATCAAACGTCATTTCACAAGTACCTACCACGAAGCGTCCATAATATAGAAGCGCTTAGAAGCACCAAGCCATCAGCATAATTAATATTGCTAAAATATATATTGCCAATATGATAATTAAAATATATATGTCGTGGAATATGATATCGTATAGTCAATTAAACAACTTATTACTAATGTAGTGCTATCAATGACTGGCATACACGGTGGCGCCACTAGATACTATATTGTAATGGCGGCACGCGGACAGAGTCGTATTGGAGAGTGAGGTTTGTGTGATATTCATTTCGTAGTCGGCAAGTCAACCAAGACACTTCTCCACAGCGAAATTGTCAGTTAGCCACGTTGTTATTTTAAATTTAAATCAGTGTAAATCAGTGTAAGAATACAAGTCAGTTTATTTAATTGGACTTTGACGTTTTATTTGTCTACTATCATAAAAATGGAGCCAGTACCACTGAGCGGTGAGAACGCAGACTCTATCGCTCAGCCATCGCTGACGCCGTCATATATATCACTAAGCCCCTCTGACATCGCATTTATATACAAATTAAATAATTGCAATAGGCTCGAACCGCCTTGTTTCACCCCGGAATTTATTGTATACCGAATTGAATAACCCCAGCCCCCCGAACAATGTTAACCTGTCTCTTATTAAAATAAAAGTTTTAGTTTTAAAATACATATTAGTCCATTAAGAAATAATGTTTTCACAGTTTCTGCCAAAACATTTTATAAAGAACCTGATCAAATTCCTTGGACAGGCCGAGGAAATAGGCACAGGCCTATTTTCGTCGATATAGTACTTATCCGGCATTAACATTAACGGGGATTACATCATTCACCTTCCATTTGCAGACGATATCTTCGTAATGACAGTATCTATAGAGAACCTTTGCACCATATTCAACGATTTGAGCAGGATATACCAACTAGTGGATTTAAGAATTAATATGGACAACACGAAAGTCATGTTAAATGCCCATCTGATTCCAGTACCGATACTAGTTGGCAATACGATCTCGAAGTTGTTGATCGTTATGTTTATCTTGGACAAACTGTCCAGTTAGTTAGTTCAAATTTCGAGAAAGAGATCGACGACAGCGCTCGGGAAACTTAAGAGGATCTTCTCATCCAATATACATCAGTGTCTGAAAGTACAGGTCTAGGACCAGAATCTCAAATATGAAAATCTGTAAAAGAATGGGTGCAACCGACATACCTAGCACGAAGAATTAGCATGCTGAAGTGGCCATGGTCAGGTCATATCGTTCGACGTACCGAAAACCGCTGGGAAGAAAAGTTCTGGAGTAGCGGTCACGTATCGGACAACGCAGTGTAGGACGCCTTCCCCAGTGGATGGACCAGCCACCTGGTAAAAGTTGCTGGATGTCGTTGGATGTAGGCGGCATAGGACCGCACTTTATGATGAAACACGAGAGAGGCTTGCATCCAGCAGTGGACGGTGATAGACTGAATGATGTTGATGGTGAATAATTGACAGTTTGGTTTAAATACTTGCTGTTTTCATAAATCGATTATATTATGTACTTTTAAAAACTATGTGTGTGATAATAAAGTAAGAATTAACTATCACAACTTAATCCATAAAAGGTACTGCAAAAGAGATCACCTCAAGAGAAGGGAAAACTTTGAACAAAACCCTATGTTAACAACATTCCCTCTCTATCAAGGAGGCTCGTATCTAACACTAGAAAAAGTCAATATTTAATACATGCTCAGAAAAAGAAGTAAATAAAATCGAATTTTCCAATGGAATAGTTACATATATACAATTGTACATAAATGTTTTTCAATTACTTTTATACGAATGCCTATTTAGAGTAATTTAATTACATAAATTCAATATACTGATATTATTTACTCTATGTGATAATTTGACCTTAGTCATAGTAGGTTATTTGCACAGGTGATAGTAACATCTGCCTATTTGTGTTTAGAATTTGATCCATCCAAAACTATGTAGATATAGGGTCTTTACAATAATGAAGGACAGCTTCGTTGCAGTTGAGCAAATGGCATAGGGATTTCAAGCAAGGTAGCCTAAAACTTCTGTATCTATTATTTTTATTACTATATATATATATATATATATATATATATATATATATATATATATATATATATATATATATATATATATATATATATGTGTGTAATTGTATAGTCGTTTGCTTGTTTAAACGCGTTAATATCAGTAATCATAAAGGATTCACAAAAATAACGCATCGTACAACCTATTTATCTAGAAAAATTAAAGCGATTATCTAGAAAAATAAAACATTGCGATCAAAACTAGTTATGATGTTCAAGTATAAAAAACAAGAACGTTCTGCCAAAACAGATTGCCTTTTAGATTTCTGTTAAATTTTCTTTTTAAATTTAGGTATATTTAAAACAATCTGAATAACCCTACATAACCGCGAGTTTCTCTCAATCAACTTAGTCATCACGTTAGCTTAGGAAACTTTATAATTTTACCTAAAATTAGTAACAAGACATGCTCTACTTCTATTATTTTTTTTTTTAAATAATCGCGCAGTTCCTGTTCCCGAATACCGGGATCAAGTTTAGCCTAAGTTATTCCTTATATAGATAGCTACGTGGTAGTAAAATATTGTCAATGTCAGTACAGTCGTTAAAAAGATTATCCGGCAGAAAGAGACTGTTTTTTTGGACATAGGACGCGTATGCATGAAAAAACCTACTATTTTCACATTACAAACAGACGCTTTAAATTTATTTATTAGTACCTAGAGATTTACCAATAGTCCATATATTTATCATTTATTTATTTTTTATGAAACAGTCTTTGTTGCCGTAAAAGTTTAATACTACGCATTCTTACGAACAACCACATACAAGTGTAATCAATATTGGTGTTTATACTTTAAAATATTACCACAAATGCTTACCTCTTTAATACGATATCTAATATTTTTATTTGTGTGGTCTAAACGTCATTATGTGACGAAGATTTACTTACAATGCGCCGGCCGCATGAGGATTATGGACCCGTCTCAAATTTTAAAAGAGAAAAAGTTCAATGTAAAGATCACTGACAAATTTGTAACAGAACAATGAATCGGATATTAAAGTATCCTCTTTCATGACACGGGCAAACGGATGGGTAGATTAGGTAGTACACATAGTGTCATAAGATTTATGTATTAATATTAAAACTAAACTATAATAGGTTGCATCTTTTTAATTTTTAAAAAGTTTGATATCAGTACGATTTTTCATTTATCTCAGCTCATATGCGTCCCACTGGAGGATTCGAGCTGCCTCCACAATAGGAAGACGATTGACCTTACTATACCATGCTGGTCAGACAGGTTGGTATGGGGTTTTATTGCGAGTTTTCTTTTGCTTGCATATTTGTTATACACTTATTATATCACTTAGGCGTCCTCTACAACATCCACGGGCAAGATATGGAATGGAGAATTGTATCCTTAATCTGTCGCCACACGAAAACGTTTTGTCGCCATTCATTCAAAACGTCATTCATGACGACGATTGAATGAAGATTTTTGTTGTAAATAACTATAAATTATTTGGAACCATTGTCTATCAAAGGTCTCGCTTGCAGTAAATGAAAATATCGCGAGTGGGCCCGCATAATTAGGAGAAAATATTTTGATGATACGCAAAATCTGTGATTAGGCTCCTCACATGTGTATATGCTATGTTCTACCATCGGAAACATCTGCGACAGCTAATTTAATGAGCACTCTCAAAATAGCTTGTCCTATGATTAAATATTAGGAAATCGTTATCTATTTAAGTTGTAAAAGTCAGAATGCTATTGTTTCGTAGAAAATTAAATTTTGTCGAAACAAGTTCGCCTAGATAGGCAAATATAATATTTTTAGAAATATAATAATTTTTAAAGCTTACCGAGCTTAAGTCACAACTGTTTGAATACCAGACTAGCTTTTGTTTAAAAAATACTAATTTGATCTTTAGTATCTGGCGTTTCAATATTCGTAAAATAAATTTACCTTTTAGTGGAAACTTTAAGGCTATGTTGAAGTTGTACAAAGCACGTACTCGTACTAAGCGTGCGTGATATCAAGTAGTCTTGGGTAAGGTTACAGTCGCTGTGGAATAACTTACGTTTGCCGAACTATCGACATCGTCCTTCGACCTACGCTTGCCGCATCGCTCATCGCTCCGCTTAATGCCCTGCTATCACGCGACACGACCGCTTGCAAACCTCTCGGTGGTGTTAAATGTATCCGTCTGCTTGTATCAGGTTACCGTACCAAAGGCGTGGGCATTGACATGTCCAACTTGTTTTGTTTTGTTCACTCGACCATCGTAAAGGTTGACTTTCTACGCGCATCGATGTGACATCCTTCCCGGTTGGATTACTTTCAACTTTATAGGAGATGCTTGTCAAATGTCAAATCGATGTAGCGATGCACCTTTATTGACATCCTTGTGAACAGCAAACTTTATGTTGTACTAGGAAATTATTCTTATTACTATAATAGTATTTAGTATAAGGCATTTATCCTAATCGAATTTAGTGAAGAAGGCATGTGTCTATTTGTGTATTATGGTGTATTTATGTTGATATGATGATATTGATGATGATTTACTGCAAAGAATTTAGCTTATAAAAATTATTTAAGTTATAAAAATGTTATCTCTTTTTTATCGCTGCATTTTGCGTTGAAATTATATATTTAATGTTGAATCAACATTAAAAATATTTATTCGCGAATTTGAATTAATGTAGCCGTAATTTCTGAATACATCAAAGTTATTTATTTCAACGTAAAATGTCACTCGGTTGAAAAATAATTATGGTGTCGTTGGGAACACGTCATGCTGAGCCGACATGGACCTTGAGCGGATTATTAAGATGTTCGAGTGCAGTGCGCATTTAGCAGGTTGTCTTTCATTGTTAGCAGACTGAGATACGCCAACAGATAATCAGACACGACTCGAAGTGACGATTCATTTCATGCTTGTCGATTTGGATGTGAATATTACGAATCAATAAAAGAAGATTTATAATTAATATTACCGTGTACTTTTCTTTTGGATGTTTTAATTAAACAAAACCTTGACCAGTGAATATATAGATCTTTAGGATGTGGTGTCTTGCTGTTTTATTAATTGATTAATGATGATAAGAATATGTATAATATTATCATCATCATCATTTCAGCTCATATACGTCGCACTGTTGACCTCCTTTTCTACAATAGTACCCTCCTATTGACCTTACTATACTATGCTAGTCAGACAGGTTATCATAGGGTTTTATTTCGAGTTTTCCTTCTCTTGTATAGATGTAAGATACGTATTAATCGTTTTTTACAACATCCACGGGCAAGAGTGGTGAATTGTATTCTTACTCCGTCATCACACGGAACAATGAATTGATTAATGATCATAATTAGGGGAAGCCTGAAAGTGTCACCGGTGATTAGAAGCGCTGTCTTGGTAAGGACATGTGATAAAGAGGAATAAAAGGCATGTGATAAGCAGGGTTATCAATATGATTATAGATGGACGTAAGAAGCGTGGGAGACCCACAAAGAGATGGATGGATTGTGTGAATGAGGGTATGCGTTTGAAGTTATGCGTATGAAAGCAGCGAGCACAGTTGTGACGGCTAATAGGAGACTATGGGAGATAAGAACATGTTGTACCGACCCCATTTACCGTGGGATGAGGGCAGAAAGAAGATGACGAGAATATTCATAATATAGGTTAGCATTAGTTAGGATAGCAGATTTAAATTTTTGTACGTTTATTCTATTACAGTAGACTTTATCTATAAATAAAAAAATACTTTACTAATTTATCGTTACATTATAATACTTATAATTATCGTCTTTTAATTTAGAAGTACTGTAGGTAGCGGTTAAAACAGTGGTCATTAGAAGCTGTCGTCTAATGGTGATCATTTGCTGTAATAGCTGTCATTTCTAACACTTCTCATTACTATCTCTAGCTATGATTATATGTTTTGGGGTCTGCTTACTAGTCTAATGATATTTAACAGGTATTATTAACTGAAATGCTGTCTGTTATTCTAGGTTTAATTTACAATAAATGGTGTTAAAATATTAATTTTTGTTTATCATAATCATCATTTCAGCGCACATATGTGCTGCAATCCTCCACATCAGGAGCAAGATTAACGTACTAAATCACGCTGGTCAGATGTATTGCTATAGTTTTATTTCGAGTTTTCCTTATCTTGTATACATATTATAAGAGTAGTTAATCGCTCAGACGTCTTTTACGACATTCAAAAGGGCAGAAGAAGAGAAAGGGGGTGGTGAATTGTATTCTTACTCCCTCACCACACGGAAAATTTTTATTGACTGTCATTTATCTTCAGCTCTTTTTGGTACAGATCTTTTAAAATATTAATTGTATTAATTATTAATATTATTAGTTACGTATAATTTTCTTCGTAATGTTCCTCCTCCTCATTAAATCAGATATTTAATAATTTACTATTTAATGCAATTAAGTTCATAGTGTACGGGCTATGAGCTCAAAGCAGATTCATTTATGTGGTTCGTTACTATCGCTCGTTAACTCATATTTAATTATTGCGTTAACCGCACCCCTTATTGGTATTTAAGTAATGTAAATAATATTTTATATCTATACTACCATGCATCATTTATGAGCTATGGTATCTAATAAGGGCAAGGAACTTTTAGTTGCTTCAAACTACTGCTATGCGGCGCCACTAGTTCGTGAGACTATTTATTACTAGAATAATATTAATGTTAGTAGTATACTATACTTTATTTAAATATTAGTAAAGTTGAAAATGGAGTAGTTCAAGTATAAAAATATCTGTAAGACAAAGTAAAGCTAAGCACTACACTTGAATACATATTCAGTTATTATTTTGATAAAAACAGTGCCAATGTGGTTGAAAGTAAGTACTCTCAGATACTCAAACCATTTGAGATGTTGTTATCTGTCTGATACCTATCATAATGACATCTCTTTTTTGTCATAATGATATCTCTTTTTGAGATGAAATAGTTGTC
Organism: Lymantria dispar; assembly: GCA_032191425.1. Lineage (NCBI taxonomy): Eukaryota > Metazoa > Arthropoda > Insecta > Lepidoptera > Erebidae > Lymantria > Lymantria dispar. Next base: position 14,946,099 of record CM063454.1, on the reverse strand, counting down.
TTAATTTTTTTAGTTAGGTATCCTTAATTTTAAATACTGTCCATAACGCTTTCGACCTTCAAAGTTGGATATGGGGTAGAGTATTCTTACTAATATTATAAATGAGTAACTAAGATTGTTTTTTTTTTACGCTTTCAAGGTTAAACAAGAAAAAAATCAACAAGGCAACTGAAACCAAAGCGAAACGAGGGCGGGTAGCTAGTAGTAAATAAACGCCATGCTTAGCAGGCGGGTTAGTAATCAATATCTAGAAGAGTGCTGGAGGATTGCCTCCTAATGGCATATACACTAGATGATTTTTACGAATTCCTTAAAAAAACAGGGACTGGCAACACATTGTGTTCTTGACTTTGGTAATATTCTAAACATATAGCTTTGCAACGTCAAATAAAAGTATTAGATTATCTATGATGCATTATATGTGATGGATTATACCACATTGTCGACAGTCTTCTGTCTAAAGCCACAGGCTGGTCCGTCCGAGGTAGTAGTACCACACTCTCGCAGAAAATCAACATCTAAGCAATCTGTTACTGCACTTCGTTCGGCGAGCGTTTAGTGTCACCGAACCTTATGACACGCAATCATGCTCCCTTCACTTTCTTCAGGATAGCCTAGGCCTAGCAGAGCTCTATGGGCGGCAGTATCGCCTTTAGGTGTGCTGTTCCTCGTTTGTCAACAACAGCAATAGAAATAAATTGTTACCAGATAGTTCCAGTCCAATCTTATTAATTATAGCTCTACATTTCATACGCTATAGTTTTCTTTTATCAAAAGAAAATAAAAATTGTAGATGTTGCAATAACAATGTCGCATTTCATTTGAGAATAAACAACTAACAAAATTGTTGTCACAAGGATAAAATGCACCGTATTCGAATACAAACTGTACCTTTCTTTATAAAATCTACTGCTTACTTATTCAATAAACGTTTACAGTGTGGGAACGAAATATAACCCACTTTGTTCAGAAGAAACTACAGCAATTTGTCAAGGTGTATCCGTATTCTGTGAACTGGTTTAAATTTATTTGAATTTTTGGTGTTCTTCTGCGACTTTAAATATAAAATTTTATGACCATCAAGTAAAATTTCTACAGAGAACTCTATTCTAACTTCTATCATTCCTATCATACAGAGAATTGCAAATTTTTTTTTGTTAAAAGCACTTACTACATATATGAAAAAAATTTAGATTCGATAACGTACTGTATTATTTCCTTTTATTTGTAATGCTAGCAGAGTTAAGCAGAGATGTAAATACAATATTTATCCACGCAATATTCAATCTAAAATAACGTTAGAATACAAACCTATTTCGAAAACCGGGGAGGTCAATCCGTCGCATGGCGTTCCAAACTTTGAGATTGTAGTGTATTGACGAATATTGACAATTAAATTAGTCTATAAAAAATTAATGAATAAGTAGAATTAAAAAACACATATATAATTTGTCTAATAAAAAAGTAGTACTTTATAATGTCACAATATAATGGGCATAGCTGTAAACTCAAAGTGTAAATAATGGTCATATATAATACATAAGATAATTTTTATTTTGTAAATATACAAAAATGAAGTTACAATGCGCAGGCCACATCGCTTGGGCAGTCCGGCTGGAGAGGCCTCGCTACGGTGTCTGGACCGTCGAGGCCTTTCGGCCGGTGCTGATGGAGTGGTTGGAGCGGACGCACGGGGTGCTCTCTTTTCGACTGGTGCAGGTTTTGACGGGGCACGGTTGCTTCGGCAAGTACCTGCACAAGATTGTCAGGAGGGAGAGCACACCGTTCTGCCACCACTGCGATTGCGACGAGGACACTGTGTAGCACACATTCGAGGATAAGTTATACAAGACAAGTTACCCTGCACCGGTGGTCGGTCCAACGACGAAGGCGACGTGTCACGGGTGGGTCATGGCCACGCGCCGGCCCTCTGTCGCCCCAAATGGATCCGGGCGGCGGGTGCGCTGACCATGGCCCACTTCTAAAAAAAAAGAGGCCACGTCGCTTGACGAACCGACAACCGCTAGAGAAGAAAGGTTCTCGAATGGTGACCGCGTTGCGGACAACACAGTGTAGGACACCTCCCACTAGGTGGACCAACGACCTGGTGAAAGTTGCCGAGCGTGGTTGGATCTATACGGCATAGGACCGCTCTCCGTGGGGAAACATAAGGGAAGCCTACATCCAGCAGTGAACGACGATATGCAAATGATGAAATATATTTATATCAATCGTACCTGATAGTATATTTCGTTTAGATCTACCATGACAATATAAAATGTACAATTGTACATGTATAAAACTACAGTCAAATAACTTATTTGTACAATAAAACTACTAATAATAATCCTAAATATATAATTATAATATATATAACATTTTAAATAGAGAGTTACATAGATTAGTAGTAAGTAAACAGGTTTCACACTAGAACATATACGCTATCATTATCCGCCTTTGCCAATGTTAAATATAGTATTACGTTAATTAGTAACAAACATGACTTCGAAGACCTATAACGAATGTCTTGAGGCTGTATGACTGTAATTACAATTCAAGATTAGTAGTCAAGTATTACTTGTAGCTTCAATGTAATATACACAACTGACTCGGTACAGAAATACACTCAAGCTGACATAATTCATATATGTATCATATTTGTGATGTTTTTCTTATTCTCTTTATTTTTAAGACAACATTTTTTATACACAGAACCTTCACAGATTAGTTTATCCACCTAGAATCGTAACAATGATTTGTAGATAGAGTAAAAAAATTACATGTGGGTATCATAGTCTGAATACTAAGGAACAACAGTTCCTTCCACCTATCGAAGTTCACTATCGGAAATAGGCCTTCCTAAGGAGTATAATTTAATAATAGAGGAGAGTACCTACTTAGATTATTACAAGATTTATATAGTAAATTCTCTTTGTCATACTCACGTCAATGTTTAAGTTTAAAGTTGAATTTTGACTCCTCACTGCAACATCAAGAAAATATTCATAATACTTTATCTTTAACTTTTGGGGATAATTAGGCAATGCAAACATGTCGGTTACTGAAAAGGATTGATTAATGTATAATCTCAGTATAACTATATTATGCATATAAATCATAATCATCTAAGTAGTTCTAGAGATGGCACTACATACAACTAGCTACTGCTCGCGACTTTGCCTGTGTAAAAAGCGACTTGCCCAACATGAAATTCTAACTAAAAATGTATAGTGAAATTCTTACCAAACTGTTAGTTAATGATTGTTTGAGTATAATGAGTGAATTTGAACCATTGTCCCAAGAATATTCATTACCGGGATAAAAGTATCATATGCATTAATCCAGTAAATGGTCTGTCTACGTGCCAATTTTCATACAAATCTATTCAAAGGTTTACCGTGATTAAGTAACACACATCCAAATATTTAAACATCTTCACAAGCTTTCGCATTTATAATATTAGAAAGATAGGATAATACAATATTTGATTGGTAAGATAGTAATAATTATCAAATTTAAAAAATATAATTAATAGGCAAATAATCATTACCGGTCTATCATTTTTAACTTTCATTCTGGATAAAAATATTGTTCTTAAGGAAAAAGAGAAACACATGCAGAACCATAGGTAAAATTAGTTTATGCGTAGTTTCATAAAATACAGACATTCAGAAAGGAAGTACATGGTACGACAAATGTAACATCATTGCGGCCATACAGGCAGCACATCACCGACATTACATCTAAATTTCACTGTCGGTATTCCCGTAAACAAATACCTTCTATTCGCCGAACAATTTCACGCCCTATTTTACCCACATGAAATTTTCTAGCCCAACGGCAGTTGAAAATTTCGTGGGTAAAAGCTCATTCTTTTCATGTAGATTTTTTATTACACACCATTTTAGTTATTCTGAATAAATTACCATAATTCTTTGCGCAATTTAATTTCACTGACATTTTATGTTGAGTAAAATTGTAACCCGTTTCTTGTAATATATTCATGCATCTCTCAAAAGTGTAAGCAGAGACTGTGGATTTCTGCTTGCCACGTTCCTAATATAGGTACTCTTTTCACGTACATTCATCAATCATTTTCTGTAACCATTTGCGATATAATGTTAAAGTAAGAATACAATTCGTAAAACGATTAAGCTACCTAAGCAAATTACTCTACTCTCAGATAAGGTACACTGTATATAAAACCCCATGTCAACCCTTCTAGCCAGTGTTAAGGTATAGATCACTTTCGCTCTTGATGTGGATAAAACCTGTGCGCTATAGAGGATAAGTTGAAAGAGAAAAGAAGACTTGAACTGATTAACTTTATGTAAATGATGGTGTTTATTATAAAGTAAAAAAAAGGTTCTCATATAGTTGATTATTATTATACTCAGTCTCCTTATGGTCGCTTTTTATCAAAATATTTTCGATAATATCTCGTAATATTCAGGATATTTTAGGATATCCAACTTGCCTCATAATAACTGGGACATAGGTGAACGAACAAATATACTATGATCTTGAAAACATAGATTTTATAGTCTTTATATCACGATTAAGATGTTTGTCTTTCTCATTAAAATAATAAACGATTTAAGATTAATTTCTTATCGTATCTATTTTGATAATTCGTTCATCTATCCGACCTATATCAAATATAAAAATCAAATATAAACACGATAAAAACCATGAAAATAATTTTATTTGAAATATGTAAAATAGCTTAGTGCGTTAGGTTCGAAGACTAGAGTTCCGAGTGACAATCTGTTAGCCTTCATAATAACATATTCTTGCCTAAAATAAAATAAATATATATTATATAATGACTGAAAGAAATAGTATGTTTTTAACTTAAAGATCCTAATATTATTTTTTTTTATATGATAGAAAAACAATAAAATTTTTAGTTTTAAACGTCGACACCTGCGCCAATACAGCAAAGTGACATTTTAATCAAACAGGTGTAGAGAAATCCAACTGTGCAGATTGAAGTATCCTCTGAAACTTCATTTCTTTCGTAATAGAATCCATTCCTATTTTATATAGCGTTAAATAGAAGAAGTAAAGTATATTTTACAACTTTGGAAGCGATAGTTCAATTTTAAATGTGTTTAAATTTAAAAGGTAACATATATATATCTTTATTAACACTAAATTACTTTAAGTATTTTTGGTTTTGGAATAAAATAATTAAAAGGTTAATATTTTGATGTAATTATCATATAAGAAAGAAAGGCTTTTAGTTTCATAAGCCACCGCCTCTTTTTTTAAATGAATCATTATAATATGATTTTTATTAATTTAGGTTTACGTATACTTAAAGAACAAACATACGAGCATTGTATTCGGATTCATTTCTAACTCAGCTATTGTATCTTTATATGTAGATAAAACAGTTTCTATTTACGCTTACATTTTAGAAGATTTGCATGTAACGTATATTAAAATAGTATACAATAATAATAATGATAATGTCTTCTTCTCTTTGGAGCCCTAACCACCTTCGGCTTGGTCCCTGTATTCGCCGCTGGTGGGTTAAAACGCTTTTCATATATATATATAAATATATTTTTTTGATTTCATATTCAAAAATGTGTTAATTAGTTAGCATATTAAACAGAAAAAATAATAATATAATATTCATTTAATATGAATCAATAACGATTTCATCATCATCTCAACCTACATAAGTTCCACTACTGGGCTCGGGCATCCTCCACAATAAGAAGAAAATTGAAATACTACCCTGATCAAACGTATTGGTTTTGCTTCGAGTTTTCTTTCTCTCGCATAAAAGTTATCTATATATTATATACCTTAATCTTCTTTTACGACACCCACAGGCGGGATAGGAGGTGGCAAATTATATTCTTACACCGTCACCACTCAGATATTAATTAAAAAATTATAATTCATATGAACTTTTTCAGTTTATACGAATTTATATTTCTCTTTTTATACAACCCAGATACAATGAATCATATGGTATTAGTTATTTTGTACGTAATCCAAAACATTTTTATTTTTGTTTAATCACGGTCATAATTTTAAAAAGCATTAATGTTTATCATATACATTCTGATATACAGTATAACGTATTGCGAAATTTGTTCATGCTGATTGTTCAACCCTTCTAGGTATATTTTGTTTCCTTGTTAACCGCAGCGAGCGGTAGATGTGCACTGCAGGATGCCACTCCAAGACTAAGTGATTTTATTTGTGTCCACATTCCAAAGTGTATCAAATTACGTGGCTACACGACCAACTGCTTGATCGATTGTCCATAGGCTTGCTAAAAGCGCTATATCTTATATCTTTAAACGAGTAATTCTTGTATATATATATTCAGGATCTCGGAAACGGCTCCAACGATTTTGATGAAACTTGGCATACTATTTGGCTTCGGGGCCAAAAAATCGATCTAGCTAGGTTTTATTTATAGAAAATGTTGATTTGTCGGTGTTTTTAGCTAATGAATACAACGACATAAAATGTCAACAGAATATGGTTTCAAATTTCGCCGTCAACGTCAAGAGTGACGATAGCTCAGTTGAGAAGTTGTCCAGTTTGCTTTTTGTTTTGTTTTGGTATTTAAACAGCGTGGGATCGAATCTCGGTGTTATTATTATTCTCTTTTGGTATTTTTTCATTATTTAATTTTTATTTTTTATTAATATATATCTAAATAAATTCGACAAAAATACAACAAAAATATACCGAGCGAAGCTCGGTCAACCTGATATTTGACTTGAATAATTATCTTAATGGTGTTATGTGAATTTATTTCTGATCCTTAAAAAGGTACACAAGTTATTGTTATTAAAATTATATAAATTTAAAACTGTTTTATTTTTGTCAGCATATTTACCTCTCATTATACTGCCTATTATAATTGGTTAAGAAACTTAAATGGGACCAGCGATTTTTTCCATGAAACTTGCAAATACTAGCTGAAAGATCACCATAAGAATGGCAAAATCACTCTCCTCAGCAATTTGAAACAGCGATCGCCAACCCGCTTGCCAAATAGAGCAGTTACAATATTACGGACTCGTTCATAAATCAAAATATAAATAAAGTATATTTAGAATTTTTTGAATAACTTTATGGATTTATCTTTTTGTATCGTGACGGAGTAAAAATACAATTCATCACCCTATTTCTTACCCGTGGGTGTCCTTAAACGACGACTAAGGGACTAAGACTAATATGCAGATAACATCGATGTATGAGAAGGAAAATTTGAAATAAAATCTTACGCTGCCATATCTGAACGACGTGGTATACTAAAAGTCAGATCAAATTTCTTCCCACATTGAATGAGGCTCGAGCTCAACAGTGAGACAAATATGGGCTGAGATCAGATGCTGATGATTAATTTGTCAATCAAGTATGTATTTGTAAAATTACCGTAGAGCAAGTAGTATTTCATACTCAATATATTATCCTTGAAATAATTTTAGATACACGCTCTATTTAAAATAGTAGAGAATAGTGAAAAACATATGGCACTTAACATAAACATTTATTTTACACTTTATACACCATGTTTTCTCATATTAAATTATGCTAATGAAAAGTCATTAATTGCAATTGGAGTATAGGTGAATATATTAAATTACTACATTTCCTAAACACGTTAGATGATTAGGAGATCAAAGCAGGTAATATCACACAAGAGAAATTATACTCAATATTACATCCATATTCTGTAACTTGTATGAACAATGTGCTCCCCGAGGAGAGGGGGGGGGGGACGTCGGTCGATGGGAAGGTACTCCTCAGGGGATATTCCGTGGGACCGACCACTGACGTCAAGTCACCTTACTCCGGTGGTCGGTCCAACGATGAAGGCGACGTATCACGGGATGGTTACGGGTGTGCGTGCTTACGCCCCTCTGTCGCCCCGGACGGAGTGGTGCGAGGAGTGCGCTGACCGTAACACATCCCCCAAAAAAAAGAGAACAAATTTCCTCCTTTATAGAACAGTTTATAGAAGAGTTGTATGTTGAAGAAAGAGCTGTGTATAGTAGATTAAGAATATCAATAATCAAATTAGCTGAGCACGGAGTGGTAGCAACTTACCGCAATGAGTGTCGTGGCTCCCGAGACAATTTTTTATAAGTTTGACGTCAATGTCTGTCTGTCTGTGGCATCGTAACTCTCAAACGAATGGACGGATTTCGATACGTTTTTTTTTTCATTAGAAAGCCAGTATCCTGGCGGTGGCTCTTAACTATATTTGGTTCATATCGGTCCAGTAATGTAAGAGTATCAGCTCCAAAATGATGTAATGGTGTATGATTTTTAGACGAAAATATTCGTTTGATTAACATATATATTCGCTCAGGCCAAATTTACCTGTGTTCGAAACCAAATCCAAAACTTTAGTGACAGATCTCAAAAATATGGTGGCACTTTTAGATCGATGATCGATAACTTGAATTATTCCACCTTAATAAATTACACAAACAGATAAACGTATTGTTTAAACCATATGTTTACCATTATGAAATAAATGTCAGTTTTGTCCAACAGTTTGGTTTATTGAGTAAGTGTAAACTCCAACCTAATGCTATTTCAATTAAAGAAATTACATTACTCTTAAATGTACAACCTCCATGCTGTGACTGATAGGTTAAGAATGTAGTTCAATGTGACATTATATTATCCATTATTATCCCAAACAATATACATTAAACGGTCCAACAACCCATCTGACCAGGGTGGTACATTTTTTTCCCCACTGCAGGAATAAGAGAAAGCCCGAGCCTGTCAGTGGGACGTATGTATATGGCTTGAGAAGAATATAAAATATTATTCTTTATGTTGACAGAGAAAGAATACAATGTACTATCTTACTTTGCCGCAGATATCATAACAAACAACTGAAAGATTTTCTTTTTTTTTTTTTTTATTGCAAACGGTGGCAAACGAGCAATCAGTACACCTGATGGTAAGTGTTGCTGCCGCTCATGGACCTTTACAAGGCCGTTGCCTATCGCGAAGAAAGTGAAGGGAGTGTGAATGCGTGCATTGAGGCTCGGTGATACCGAGAGCACCACCAAAACCCTCCATACGCAATCACCCTCAGAAAGTTGGGCTTCCGGCTCTCTCGCTCACTGAACGAAGCGCAGTAACAAATTGCTACTACTCAGACGTCGATTTTCTGCGAGAGCATGGTACTGCCCCGGACGGACCGGCCCACGGCTGTAGACAGATAACTGTCGACAGTGTGGTCCTACCACTCCTGGATGTGGAGCAGATTACATCTTAGCAAAGAAAGAGAACTTAAGAAAGCCTTTACTACCCAGGCTAGTCAGTATGGTATAATAGGAGATTAAACTTTTCATTATGAAGGAGAACCGTGCCCAATCAGGCTCGTAAATTGGTTGAGGAAAAAAAAGAAATATTAGAAGACACGATTATTTCGTTAAGTTAAAAAAACTCGCGAAGTGCGTGTTGGAGCCGCATACAAAGGGTTTCGTACCATTATATACAATTAAGTATTTCGTACCCTCCGTGTGGTGACGGATTAAGAATACAACTCACCAATCTTGCCCGTAGATGTCGTAAAAGACGACTAAGGGATATAATATGCACATAAGATCCGTGCATGAGAAGGAAAACTCGAAATAAAACCCTATGCCAACATGTCATACCAGCACGGTATAGTAGGTTAAATTCCCTCCCATTGTAGAGGAGGCCAGGTCCCAACAGTGGGACGTATGTGGGCTGCGATGATGATGATGATGATGATGTATAAAAGGGCAAAAAAATCGCGTTTGTTGTATGGGGAGTATTTGTTTGTTATAGCGGCATCAGAAATACATAATTTGTAAAAAATTCAACTGAGATACTTTCTTGAGATACAACCTGGTGACAGACAGACGGACAGACATACAACGAAGTCTTAGTAATAGGGTCACGTTTTTACCCTTTGGGCACGGAATCCTAATTAAACATAAGTCTGTCTACTCTATGATTTGAAAACGCACATTTACATCGCCATATTTGAAATTTTATATTTATACCAACGAATATGACATGTGGAATCTCTTCAATAAAATAATATTCTCTTCAGGCCCCCAATAGGTTGATGTGTTAAATGACGCGCAACGGGGTGCAATAAAATGGTTGCGGGTGGCATAATGTTAATGTTTGACATTTTTATGTTCATTTTACGCAAATAAAACATTGATACTTCCTTCGAGTTGTTTATTATGACTTATATGTTCTTGATTCAATTTTTTAAATTGATGTCGACCGATAAGAATCAATTCATGTCTGATTTCTTAGTGTTCCTTTGACTGATGTCAAATTTTTTGCTACTGCCATCAGACAATAAAAAGTACCTGAGCGACCAAAAGTCACTGAGCGTTTTAAGTTGTTATTGGCAATATCGTCTTATTGAGTTCTGAGGTACCTAAAAATTGAGAATAACAATACAAGTATATTTCTCAATGATTTACGAGACCACTTCATATTATATTTGTGGAAATTCGCATTTTTGATGTGAAACATCTATAGGCGAGGGTGACCGTGATCGTCGCGTGGCGTTTAACGCCACGCCTCGCGGTCCCCTAATAATTAAATATAAAATATTTTTTTTTTTTTTTTTGTGTGACTTAGTTGTTAGCCTCACATGGCTGTGACAACTTTACCCGGACTGGTGGGTGAGCGCTGAGGGCTCTCAACCCGCTTAAAGTTAAGCGACCCATCCCGAGGGCACCCCCTGTGGGGTACGGACCTCGGCTCGGGCGGTCGCTGGCATAGTGGGCACTCCCAGGTTTATGATTTTAACGCGACACGTCTTCCTTCCCCGTCGGCGGGGGCGGTAACGTGGATATTTACTACTATTTGTCAAGGCCGCGCGGGCTGTGTATGCCTCAGTCTGGGCGAGCGTTATAGTGTCGTCGGGTTCGTCGAGTATTAGTCGCGGTTGTTTAATCGCGGACATTTTAGAGGGGATGTAAGAAGCCGCCCTTACCACTAATGGGTTCGGGTGTGTCGCGGCAGAGTCGAAGTAGCGGCGAGAGCACTGTTTCATGAATTGCCTGATGGTCGGCAAGCCAAGATCTATGTGAAGAACGTTTTTTGCTTTCTGACACAGTTATTTTCATGATACCTATGGCTAAAATCAGTTTAAAAATTATTTGTCTGTCCGTTTGTCTGTTTACTTTAGATAATCTTCAAACCGGCAGAACCAATATTGATAATATTTTACAACCAGGTATTTTATTATTTATATAAGAAATAGATTAGGCTACGTTTGCTCCTGGTATTCTCACAAGAACAGATTATATGAATGAAACCGCGATCATTTCCTAATCTTTATAAACTTGCTAATATTTATGTCACTGAACTCCTAAACGGCTGGGCCGATGTTGATGAATTTTTTTGTGTGTGTTCAAGGGAATTCGAGAATGGTTTAAATTCACAATTGGACCCGGTAGGTGGCGCTGCTGTCGATTTCAAGGCGAATTCCTATTATTTTATTTGAACAGAACAACGTCTGTTGGGTCAGCTAGTGTTATATAGATATCAGGAAAACATTTTACAGCCCTTTTTTTTTTTTATGGGTGGGCTATGGTAAGCGCACGCGCGGTCACTCCGCTGTTGAGAGCGCACGTCACTTCGTTGTTGAGCCGACCACCGGAGCAGATGTGACTTGTCGTCAGTGGTCGGCCCAACGGAATACCCTTTCGGGTAACCTCACCTCTCGACGTCCTGGGACGTCGGTCGCCGTCGCGCGGTCAGCCTCTCTGCGGGTGATGGACAATTCCCTGGTCCGATCACCCGCGGCCTCGGCTAGGGCGGCATTAGGCGCAAATACTCGCGCCTGCGCCGCCCGAGTCGCCGGCGGCGGAACGTGTCGCCGAATAGGAGCTCTACTCGCACACGATCCGCCGCCTCCTTCCGTGAGATTACGGCCTCACAGAAGGCGGCGACCGCGTCCCAGTTCCTGACGCTGACGAGCATCTCCCTGGCGATGGTCGGCAGCGCCAGGTCGGCACCGATAATTGCGACGAGTTCACGGCGATCCCCCTCCCATGCAGCACACTCCTCAAGCGTGTGCTGCGCCGTGTCCTCGTCGCAACTGCAGTGGTGGCAGGACGGTGTGCTCTCCCTCCTGATAATCTTGTGCAGGTACTTCCCGAAGCAACCGTGCCCCGTCAGCACCTGCACCAGTCGGAAGGAAAGCACCCCGTGCGTCCGCTCCAACCACTCCATCAGCACTGGCCGGAGGGCCTCGACGGTCCTGACACCGTACCGAGGACTCTCCAGCCGGACTGCCCAACGGGCAATGACTTCTCGGCAGGCGTCGACCCGCCAGGCGGTGATCTCTTTGATGGAGACCATGCCGCCGCGGGCGCGCGTTCTCGACACCCGCCGATACATGTCGGCGAGCATCTCCGCCTCCAGGTCCCACGGGGGAGTTTCAGCCAGGAGGCACGCTGCCTCTGTCAAAACATTTTACAGCCCTATGACTCCATATTATGAAATATTATGAAATTTGGCTCCTGGCTCCATATTATGAAATTTCCATGACAATAATCGTCTTTCATGCCAAACACGATTTCAATTATCACATTTGATAGTGCACCTTAAAATTGCGTTAAAAACAGCGTATATATGATTTAGAAATGAAAAATCACATTGCAAACCTTTCTCACATACCCCTAGGCCCCATCCAATATTCATCCTTCTATTCTTTATGTTAATGTAAAAACGACGAGACGTGGGCCAACCATATCCATGAGTGTCACTCTCAGCTGTAGAATCGATTTGGAAGTTTATTCAGGCTGACAACGCGTGAAGCAGGGCTGAGCTCGAAATCTATTCTCTGTATACCTATATAAGCCGACGTCTCAACTACGAGCACGCGTATTACCAGAACGTTCAAACGCCGATTCGAATTTGGTACGCGAGAATGCTATCCAAATCCAATCTATCGAAAAACATTAGATTCTGATGTTGAAAGAAACAAATTCATTCTAGTACTCAATATTGATATAACAGTCCAATATCTAAATGAAATTAAATTTTCTTTTGCTTGTGTTTAAAACTGGTAGGGAGTGCTGTCATTGTTTGGACATTTTACGTTAATAATCTTTTGTGATTTTGTACATTTAAATAACTCTAGAGTGTTGTGAAGATAGGCATCGAAATTTATGTGTTGGGGTCGCGAAACGGTGGCCGTGTACAATTGGATGTGACAGACATCGCGCTGTTTCCCAGAGCGGTTCAGTCGAATACAGTGTTGTCACATAAAACGGGAAAATTGTAAAAGTAAATGAGGGAGTAGATGAGTCAGTAGTGTTTTGTTATAATTTATACTGTACTTGTTAATGTTACATGGAGCATTGTTTTTTCAGATTTTTTTATATTATCTGAATTTAAAATTAAGAGATTTTTCTTTATATGATTTTAGGAAGAAATGAATATGAATGAAGGTCTTCAAATAATTTAAGTTACAGATTGTAAATAAAACTACTTTTACGGATTATATCGCGTTTGTATTTGATTTACGTTTGATTTACGCGTTACGAAATATATGCTTCGCGACTTGAAAATATACAGCGTAAATTTATTAAATACCTGTGCTATCGTTTAAAAATTGACTATAAAGCCGAGGATTATCTAAGATTGTGTGCTAGATTCCACATCTTACCTTTAGCCACAAGACGAGATATAGCTGATGTCACGTACTTATTAAAAATAATCAATGGATCTGTTGACTGTCCTACACTATTATCAAAAATAAGTTTTAATATACCAATTAGAGCTTCGAGACATCATACCCCCTGCCATCTCCCATTAGTATCTACTAATTACCGACAGAATGCGTTTTTGTGGCGAGCGAGCAATACACTGAATAATCAATATAAAAAACATAAATTCGATATATTCAACGCTAATACGGATGCGATAAAACGGACACTCAGTCTCGATTTTTTCACAACACATCAATAGGCTAATTTAATGTTCTCCGTTGTATTGTTTTATGTGAAGCATAGTAGTGAAGACCTGTTATTGGCTTTATGTATCTTAAATATGTTTTTCTAGATTTTTATTACTTTTAAGCTGTTGGTCTCCCGATAAATAAATAAATAAATAAAATAAAATAAATAAATAAATTTATGATTGTCCGACGTTTCGAACACTTTGCAGCATTCATGGTCACGGGCGGACTAAGGTGTCTCACGTCCAACAAGTAATCGTTATTACAGACATTTATAATTATCTACCCGATTCAGAAAATTTGTTATAAATTTATTAAATTTTGACCCACATTTTAGTACAAATTTATTGCCAGTGTAAGAAGCCCGTGACCATGAATGCTGCAAAGTGTTCGATACGTCGGGCAATCATAAATCAAATATAAACGCGATATAATCCGTAAAAGTAGTTTTATTTACAATGTAAATTTAGGAGTGGTAGGAGCACACTGTCGACAGTTATCTGTCTACAGCCGCGGGCCGGTCCGTCCGGGGCAGTACCATGCTCTCGCAGAAAATCGACGTCTGAGTAGTAGCAATTTGTTACTGCGCTTCGTTCGGTGAGCGAGAGAGCCGGAAGCCCAACTTTCTGAGGGTGATTGCGTGTGCAGGGTTTTGGTGGTGCCCTTTATCACCGAGCCTCAATGCACGCAATCACACTCCCTTCGCTTTCTTCGCGGTAGGCAACGGCCTTATAAAGGTCCATGAGCGGCAGCAACGCTTACCATCAGGTGTACTGTTTGCTCGTTTGCCACCGCGGGCCCATAACCCACCTGTACCCACGTCACTTCGTTGTTGGGCCGACCACCGGAGCAGATGTGACTTGTCGTCAGTGGTCGGCCTAACGGAATACCCTTTCGGGTAACCTCACCTCTCGACGTGGTGAACGTCGGTGTGTGAATGAACGGTGGCCGTGTACAATTGGATGTGACAGACATCGCGCCGTTTCCCAGAGCGGTTCAGTCGAATACAGTGTTGTCACATAAAACGGGAATATTGTAAAAGTAAATGAGGGAGTAGATGAGTCAGTAGTGTTTTGTTATAATTTATACTGTACTTGTTAATTGTTACATGGAGCATTGTTTTTTTTTCAGAATTTTTTATATTATCTGAATTTAAAATGAAGAGTTTTTTTTTATATATGACTTTAGGAAGAAATTAATATGAATGACGGTCTTCAAGTAATTTAAGTTACAGATTCATAAAATAATATTAATTTACATTGTTTTTGCTCTATAATAAGAAGATCGAGTACATTGATATATATATACATATCTGGATTGAGGAATTAAGAGCTTCTTGTAAGGGATTTTGTAGCAGTTGGCAATAAAACAAACTTTTTAACTAACTTTTATGGCTCCGTATTATATGCCGCTGTTGCAGAAAAGTACCTACTAAAGACGTTAATATCTAACTCAAAATAAAATATGATTCATCACTTATTTCTTTTCCTTGTCTCCTTTACCACAGGAGGAAAATTAACATACTATACCACAACTGGTCAGACATGCTGGTATAGGATTTTATTTCAGTTTTCCTTCTCTTGCACAGATGTTTTGTACTTATAATATATCTTTTGATTTTTACGACGTTAACGGACAAGATAAGGAGTGGTAAACTGTAGTCTTGATCCATCACCACATGGATAAACCTGACAAGCGTGGTTATTTACATTTTCCATTGTTGCAAAATATGAGACGTAGGTACATATATATCGTTGAGTAAATATGGTTGGTAGATGATAATAGCCCATCAAGCCCTTTATAGTGTAAGACTTGAAATTACCTACTCTTAGTAATGCGGTTGTATTTTCAAATACGTCTACTCTCTTTGGATGGCCCCAAAGCTTTCCTTTGGAGACAAGAATGTAAGAATATGAAAAAAGACATTAAATCAAATTGCATAACTATTTAACTATTTCAGAACTTAAAATTAATTATTCATCATGTCGACTCATATACGTCCCGCTGCTGGGCTCGAGCCTCCTTCCCGATAGAATGGAAATTAACCTACTATGCCACGCTGTTCAAACATGTTGGTATAGGGTTTTATTTCGAGTTTTCTTCTCTTGCATAGATGTTACACGCATATTATAATAATAATAATAATTAATAATAATTTAAGACAACACCATGCACTAAGGAAATAATCCTTGTATTGCTGGGAACTTTACCAACATATAATTAACGGACACAAATTACATCCAGACTCAGAACAATAAGTTGTGGATCACACAAAGTGTTGTCCCGCGTGGGATTCGAACCCCCGACACTGGCGTTGTAAGTCGCTATCTTAACCACTACGCCATCTGTGCCATTGTATCTCTTAGTCGTCTTTTACGAAACCCACGAACAAGGAGGACCAAATTCATTCAATTTTATTTCATTATTGGTCACACAAATTTAATTTTTAATTATATTTAGTTTCTAAATTTAAAATAGCAAGTGAATTAACCTATAATGTAAGTACAGTCATTAGATAAGTCCAATCAGTAATAAAACTTGAAACAAGCGTACACAATGTAATTCTACGCGTACGTTAACTTCAAAAAGTTAATTTCACACATAATTACGCAGCCATCGCAGTAACAATCTTTATTAAAGAAAGATTGTACGTTTACCAATTTAAATTAGCTTATTAAGTGTACACTATCGTCTATAAAATTTGAAGCAATTTGGTTTGTAATGATAAAGTTTTGAAGTATTTTAAAAGTAAGGAATGTTTGTAAAAAGTAATCAATATTTTCGTTAATTAGATTCCGTATGCCATCTAGACAGTAAATATTAGCGGTATACCCATGCAATTTTGGCATTAAGTTATTTTTGATTTTGAAATCACTTATGTTTCTATACATGCAATAGTTTAAAAAAATTGCGAAAAAATTCGTTGTTATTTTTATCATACATCTCAGGTTATAATTAATATCTGGTTGACCGAGCTTGGATCAGTATATATGTGTATATTTTTTTTTTGTAAATTGTATTCTTGACGAACATATTTTATATAATATATATCTAATATTAATATATTAGATATATATTAGATATATATTAGATATATATTAGATATATATTATATATAATAAAATTTCGGATATCGGTTTTTGGATTCGATAAAGTTAGTTTAGTTAAGAGTTACTGAGCTTGTAAGCTTGTAAGCTTGAGAGTTAATGTGCCCACATGCCCGCTAAATTTTTATTTGCCAAAAAATGTTTTTCACACAGTACATAGCAGTATAACAAATACTTATAATCAAAATTGGTCTAGCCGTTTTGGAAATAAATGAATGAGAAAAAACAGACAGACAGACAAAAAATGTTTACGCGGAAGGAGGCAGCGGAGCCAGCGTGGGAGGAACGCCTCCACGACATCACGGTTTGCCAGCGACGACTCGGGCGGTACAGGCACGAGTGCCTACGCCTGATGCCGCCCGAACCGAGGCCGCGGGTGATCGGATTAGTCCGTCATCTCCAGAGAGGCTGACCGCCCGACGGCGACTGACGTCCTGGACGTTGCCACGGTATTCCGTCGGGCCGATCACGGAGGACAAGGAACTTGGTACCGATGGTTGGCTCAACGACGAAGGAGAGGAGCTGCGGTAGATTATAGAGCTGAACGCCGCCCCTTCGTCACCCTGGACAGAGCCGGACAGCGGGTGCGTTGACATGAGCCCATCCAAAAAAAAAAAACATACAATGTTTCAACTGATTTTTAAACATAGGTATCGTGCCAATAACCACGTAAGGATGAAAAACTACATTTTTAAATCACAAATAGTTACTTTAATATAATTTATTTGTACAGATGTAAATTAGCCGATATCAATTTATTTAATTAGAGAAACTTTACATTTATTGGTGAACAACATACTAATTTAGCAGAAGTTAATGTTCTGAATTTATAATTAACAACACTATTGCAGGAGGTAGTTAACTTGTATAAGTTTATAATTTTACTGCTTGCAGTTCTAAGACAACCAGCAAATATTTACGCCTTAAATACAGAAATATTTTATAGCAAATTGATGTACCATGTAACTACGTACTTTTTAATGATTCGCCGATAACAAGTTGCTCTGATGTCAAATGACATATTAAAAGAGATGCTCTTGTAACTCTTGTCAGGCGCAGAAAGTTTTAATGTACCATAATTTTATATGACCTTACTTTATACGACTGGACTTATGGAAGTACCTAGATTTTTATTTACAGAACTCTATAATGTTTGGTGGTTTCTATACTAGCCACTTTGGCAACTATTTTAGAATCCAACAATTTAGTTGAAAATATAAAATAAAATTTTGTTACAAGATTTCAAACTATCATGGTCACTAACATCAGATAGGTTATGGTTAACGACATTTATACAATGTATTTTTTAATATAAATCAAGTAAACGATAATTTATCTAAAATTTTTGTATTTATATATCTAGTAAATAATTATTTCCAATCATTCAATGTGTTGATGGATTATTAAAAGTAACGATATGTAAGTATCTCTTCTCTAACCCGGGTGGCGTTTAATACCAATAGGCAATGAAACAGTACATAGTCTACAGAATGTGAGTAGAGAAATAAATTTTAAATAAATCCTATAGACACCAGCTTGTCCAGCTAGTATACTTAGTATCTAGATAGTATTGATAGCGTAGTATTGTCCCGTGAGGTTACGGAATAAGAATACAATCAACCATCCCCTCTCTTGCCCGTGGGTGTCGTAAAAGACGACTAAGGAGTATATGCAGGTAACTTCATCATCAGACATGTTGAAATAGGGTTTTATATCCTTCAGCAAACTCGATATAAAACCTTATTCTAACACATCTGATCAGTGTGGAATAGTAGGTCAATTGCCCTCCAATTTTGGAGGAGGTCTGAGTCTAATAGTGGGACTTATATAGGCTGAGATGATGATGATTGATACCATATTAGTAGTAGTAGTAGTCGAGCTAGAGATAGGATTTATTTAAAATGTATTTCTTTACACATAGTGTACAACAATATACTGTTTGGATGCCTATTTGTAACCCCTATGAACAGCGTGGTACATTAGGTCGATTTCCCTCCTACTGTGGTGGTGGCCCAAGTCTACAAATGAGCTGGAATGATGATAAATATATTAGGAAATTAATAATATTTTATAATTAAATTATAAAAATAGCGTGAGTACTAAGTACGCATGTCAGAAGTGAAACTTCCTCGATTCCATGTGTTTTTATCATTTAAAAAAAAATAATAACAAAAATAAAAAAAAAGAAAAAAGAAAATTAAAAGAGCAGAAAAAAAAATCTCTCGAACTTTTTCACTCACTTGCTCCCTACTCTCACCCCATGGTTGTGCTTTGTGCTATGTTTGCCCTTTCTCACTCTCAATCGGTCTCAATCGCTCTCGCCCACTTCTTCGACAAAAATGCTGCACATCTTCGTGATGCAAAAATAAAAAAGTTACCCTCATGCGTGCAAAGAAGTTTCATTTCAAAAAAAAAATCATTATTATTCTTCTTCAAAAAATAATTACGACATTATTAATTTTACGTAAATATGAGATCCAAATAAATAAAGGAATCATCTATTTGCAAAGCATCGGTCATATTATTCCAACAACTTGCAGCGCGAGCTTATTATTATGCAGACCTGGGTGGGCCCTGTTCCCAATTACGACAGAATTATCGACAATTACACCTTGAACAACGTGAGTACTCGTCAACCCAATGTCGTTCGGAAATGACGTTTAAGGGCCATGAATTGTTCGCTCTGAATTTGTCGTCTGTTAATGTGACACGTACGTATGGGCGTAATTTTGTTCGTAGAATGACTTCAATATGAGGAATAGTCTGTCTTATTTTAATATTATATTTAATGAATTAATTTTTTTTTAACTAATACTAAAATATCCATTCGGCAACAAACCAAAATATATTTTATGCTTTTCTTTGAACTGGTTGATGAATTTTAAATGATAATTAAGGATTAGGTATAGTTTATTCTTGTGGTGAATAAGTATGAATATAGTTTACAACCCCCCGTTTCTTACCCGTAGGTATCTTAAAAATATTATACCTATGGTATTATAATAAGCAGACGCATTTTTGCAAGAAATTGATTTGAAATAAAACTGTATACAAGGCTGACCAGCGTGATATAGTAAGTCAATTTCCCTCTCATTATGAAAGTCTCGACGGCTTCATTGGGACGTATATGAGCTGTAATGATGATACATAGATAGCATTGCAAGAGAAGGAAAATTCGAAATTAAATTTGTAAAAACTGTTTACCGTGTGGTAGTCAGAATTTACGAATTTCAAGAGCAATTGTATGATTTTCGATATAAGTGCATCGACGGATAGGGTAACCGAGCACCCGGGAATGCGATGGGTTATGCCCGCGCGCCGCTCTTTCATTACCCGGGACACAACAGATGATCACGACCAAAGACGCGAAAAAAGATTGGTTGTTGATATAGGTAGCTGATACCATCCCTCCATCTAATCGTCGACCTATCTTGATCCACTGTTGGATTAAACATTACAAATAAGTATGTTATTATTTATTATAGTCACTTATCAGATGATTCATCGACGACAGATGATTTTATAGTTTAATTGCACAAATCGCGTACTAGTTAAAATACTACAGTGCCGTCGCCAATTCCTCACCAATTCCCATGTAGGACTCTGCATGATCTACAAATTATTGTTCAGAGTCTAATCATAACTTTTTTATGAATTATATTTGCTTGCAAAGTCCCTTGAAATACAAAGAATATCGGCATCATTATCAATAATATAAGAATCTTTAGAGCAAAATATCATCTTTTAATAAATTCTAGGACAATACAGGAAACTGCGGGACTCTTATGAGAAAGTAGCTATTGACATTTTTTGTATTCTTAAACTATCTCTATGCAGAAAATAGCTGATACAATACGACATATTTTGGTAAGATAAGTGAGAAAGTGTAATATAATTTTATTGAAATTCAAAGCTACAGAAATACTTTTATAAAAACTCATGTATTATATAACCGAGAAGAATAAAGCCTCGCCCGCTACTATAAGCCTTGCAGCTGATTGGTTGATGAAGCTTGGCTTACCAACTGTATAAGGTTTCAACCTCTTGTGGGTCACATTAGTAGTACTAAATCGCTCTGATTCAAGTTTTAAGCTGTTTTAAAATGGATTTTTTATGGTTTTTAGTTGGCGTGGAGGTGTGAAGTTTTATTACCTCAAGGACTTGAATTACACATCGTAAAAAGAGACGGTTTTAAAGATTAAACACATAAAGAGAGTACTTCATAGGCTTCTCCGTAACTAGCTTGCTGATATAAATTAACACATCAAAGAAAAAATGTCACTGCACAGCGTGAGTAGTAGCAAGTTGTTTGATGATATTAAACGCAATCTTGGATAAAAATATTACGGTAATATAGATATACATATACATACACGTACACAAACAGGTACACTCACCCACATACCTATACATGGGTTAGTGTTCTGAGGTAACCTAATGTGCAAAAAAATGTTAAAAAAATACACTTTTGTCAAACTTTATAAACACATGTATTAGACAACACGCCAACCTATTGCAGTCACTGGAGCGCAAATCCGAATAAAACACTAATAATTATTTTTTGCAAAAAAGAAAACCGCCTTCAATAATGTAGATATTTTTTTAGATTTTTGTTGATTTTTCACAAACCGCTAGTCCGATTTCGATCAAATTTTTATGGGATTATTTGGGAAGTATACTCTTTCCAACAAAAAAAAAAGAATTATCAAAATCGGTTCATATATGACGAAGTTATCTGCGAACCAACATAAAAAAGCGTAATAGGTATACGGTCGAATTGAGAAACCCTCCTTTTTTAAAATCGGTTAAAAAGGAGATCTCGCAACTTGAAAACTTTGCTTTAGGCATATTTATTTGTTCTTTTTAAACCAAAGACAAAATCAATAGAGTATACTGTTATTAAAGAATTAGTTAAGCGGTAATTTCTATTCTCTCTCAACTAATGATCCGTTTTAGAAGTCCTTTAACTGTTAGGAAGCTACATTATCATTAGTTTCAGGTGCTATTATTTTCTTACATATGCCATGTAATACTGTTAACAAAGACATGAACGACCTTAATATCAACGACAAAGTTCGCAACCTTATAGCCAATTGACATCCAGACACGAATACCGCTTTCGGTCGTGATCGAATGAAAGAAAGATACTCGTTATTTGTGAGTCGGCGTTCGCCCATAAACGTTATCACTAACTAGCGATCTGGGCGGATCGATCCCCTTGATTCGCTCACGAAATTAAGGAAATCGCTCATGGGGATATTATTCTCAGCGAAGATACCATCTGTTCTGTATGTGTAAGATTTGCGCTTTACTTTCACGAGATTTTTCGGTTCGACCAAGTTTTTGTTGATGATGTGCTTTTATCTGTTGATCAATCTTTGGCTATGGGTAAAGATATAGAGCTATAAATTAATATATCTGATTTATACATTATTTATTTATTTTCCTATAAAAATTTGGTGTTTTATGATAATCGAATGACAAGACAATAAATCCTTGTGCCGCAGGAGATAAAAAGAAGGATTAAAAAATATATTTTTTGTTTACATTCGGACTCATAAAACTCGACCCCCTATAACTTCGTTGTTAATAAAACTAGAAAGCTAAATTTTTAGTAACCTAACAGGCATTGTATACATATTGTGTATTTCAAATTTCATTCAATTTGAACCAATAGTTTAAGAATTATAACTAGTCAAAATTTCGTAATTTTGTCACTCACTGACTGACTGACCGATCATCAATATTAAAGAGGCACTTCTAGCAGACTTAGAAGCTTTAAATTTAGAATACAATTAGTGTTTAGTGTATAAATGAAGGAAAAATTATGAGACATTATAATTTTCATCCAGTTTCCGAGATACACTAACTGCATAAATAATTTTGTAAAGTCATATAAATATATAGGATTACAAAGTTACATTTGCAGTTAATGGAATGTAACTTTGTAAAAAATAAGAATACATTTGTCGCCATCATTGCTTCTCTATGGGAATCGTAACAACCAGCTAAAAGATTGCGTAGATGACGTAGTGGTTAAGATACCAACGTACCGTGCTAGTGTCGCGGGTTCGAAGCCCATGCAAGACGACACCTTGTACGATCCACTAATGGTTGTTCTGAATCTGAATGTAATTTGTGTCGGTTAATTATATGTTCTTTCAGTATAGTGACGCAGTAAGAATACAATTCACCACTCTCTATCTTGCCCGTGGATATCGTATACGACGACTATGGGATATAATATGCACATACCATCTGTGCAAGAGAAGGAAAACTCGAAATGAAACCCTACATCAACACGTCTGACCAGCATGGTATAGTGGGTTAAATTCCCTCCCATTGTGGAGGAGGCCCGAGCTCAACAGTGGGACATATGAGGTCTGCGATTATGATGCGATGTTGAATTATATGTTTGTAAAGTCCCTCACAATATAAGGATTGTTATTCCCTTAGTGCAAGGCGTTGTTATTTAAAAAAAAGATTCAACAGGAAGGAGAGCTGAGAGTAGGCAGTAGCTCTCGTCGGGGAAATGTATGATATCTCACTGCGAAACCAACCCGCCTACCAAACGTGGCGACTTCGTCATTATTCCTCATATGGCGAAGAAAAATGAGCTTTAGTCATGACAACTCTATTACCCTTGAGCGTCATTGGATGCAGGTGCCACAGTACCGCACTTTATGGTGAAGCATAAGGGCGGGTCTATGTTCTACAGTAGACGGTGATAGGCTGAATGATGATTGGCATAATAGGTGTAGACAGATACCTAGATATAATTATGTTCAAAGATAACTTGTAAAATGGTCAATCAACTTAATGAAAAAGCAAGAGTGGGACATGTCTTATGAAATTGTACCAAAATCTCACAAAGTATTAAGCAAACTAAATTGCCTGAAATTTATCTGAAAGAAAGAACGCCATCATTAGGCTCGATTGCCATCAAAGCGGAGAGTAGACTAGAGGAGATGTGTTTCGAAAAACCAAGGAAATTTCTTTATTTCCACATCTCACCGCTTAGTTTAGGTAGAAGTGACTCAAACGGAAAGGAGAGATGTCTCATTTTTCAGAGAGTGGGCTCTAAGAAAATCCGTTGTTGGTATTCAAGAAGTAGAAGGTACCGGAAAGGAAAAGAAGTAGGTTTATCTACAAAAAGAAATGAGATACCATCAAAAACAAAACTTGTAAAAAAAAAGCCAAGCCTCGCAACTGAGTTCTTCTACCATAAAAAGTTGTAAGATCTATGTTATACCAAGTCGGTTAACTCATTCAGTCCCTGCTTAAGGGACCTTCCTTCTTAAGTTATTACGTAAATAGCTAACCTAACAACTTCTTATGGTGACTATATCAATATTAAAGATCTTTTATGTTTTAAATAAATAGATTGACTTTAAAATGAATATAAATAAATTTAGAGGAAGTGATGATGATTTCTTATAACAAAAAGATATAGCAGTTCAAGCTGCAAATATGAATTTCATCATCATTTCAGCCTATGTAAGTCCCACTATTGAGCTTAGACCTGTTCTACAATAAGAAGGAAATTATCCTACTATTCCACGCTGATCAGACGTGTTGGTATAGCGTTATATCGAGTTCTTCTTCTCTTCTCACTTCTTCTCTTGTATACGTATATATTGTCTGCATATTATAATCCTCTAATCGTTTTTTACGATACCCATGCGTAAGAGAAGTGTGATTATTTATATTTTTACTCCGTAACCACATGGATATATATATATTTTCAGGATCTTGGAAACGGCTCCAACGATTTTGATGAAATTTGGCATACTACAGGTTGCGGAGCCAAAAAATCGATCTAGCTAAGTTTTATTTCTAGAAAATGTTGTTTTGTCGGTGTTTTTAGCCAATCAATACAATGACATAAAATATCAATAGCCTATGGATTCAAATTTCGCCGTCGCCGTCAAGAGTGACAATAGCTCAGTTGTAAAGTTGTCCGGTCGCATTCAAACAGCATGAGATCGAATCTCGGTTTTATTATTATTCTCTTTGTGTAATTTTTGATATTTTTATCATTATTTCATCATTTTTATTATTTTGAGAATATACATCTAAATAAGTTCGACAAAAATAGGTACAATTTACGAAAAAAAGCTGATGTTAATTATTAATACAATATCATAATGCTATTTACATATGTATATTCTCTGAGACCTCTCTACAGATTTAAAATAAAACGAACACACCTACTCGCATACAATTATCAGTATTCATCATCTTTCTTAATGGCAAGGTAACAAATTGTTTTACAAATCGACAAACTTATCTCTGCGTGCAGCATTATTCGAAAACAAACAATATTTCATATTTGTAAGGCGTTCATTCGTCTTCCCTGCGTTACCAGTGGCGCCACAGCCGTACGTATTATCATGTATTTGTCAACTTATAGTCGTTCATAGTTGACATTCCTGTCACCGACCATTTTGACAGATCCTGGGTGGTCCGTCTAATTGCCTTCTGACGTCGTGACAAATCAGGCTAAGTCAACAAGAGATAATACGTTTGATCAATAACGTCCGGAATGAAAGACATTATTTTTTTTTTTAATTTAGTGGCTTCAACTAGATTAGATTTGTTATATCTGTTTAGACTTAAGAATTTGATGAGGTATCATTTTAATGATTACTGTCTTAAATATTCAACGACATGATTGTATCGTGCGATTTAATCATACCAAGGTCTGTGATACATAACTTCATTTTTTATGGACGACGCCGACGAGGCAAAAATCCTTACTAATATTATGAATGCGAAAGTAAGTTCGTCTGTTTGTTACGCTTTCACGCTTGAATCACTGAACCAATTTCAAAAATTCTTTCACCAATGGAAAGGGTTAATATCAGAGAGTAACATGGGCTATATTTTATAACGGTATTCCCAAGGAAACATGAGCTACGCCGGTAAAGCGACTGAAACCGAAGCGAAGCGAGGGCGGGTTGCTAGTATCTTATAAGTTTGACGTCGATGTCTGTCTGTCTGTGTGTGAATGTATCTGTTTGTGGCATCGTAGCTCTCAAACGGATGGACCGAATCCAATTAGGGATGTGACTTGGATGGAAAATAATAGATCTTTTGTTCTTTAAAATAAATCAATTATAAAATAATCCATTATAAAATAATCGATTTTTTCTCTCAACAGGATTATGATGACTTTTTTTTAGGCAATGTGAGCTTTATTTTCTAATATAGTATGATTTTAGGAAATCTGGCAGTGAAATAATCGATTAATTTCGAATAATTGACTTTTTTTAGGTAATGTGAGCTTTATTTTCTAATATAGTATGATTTTAGGAAATCTGGCAGTGAAATAATCGATTAATTTCGAATAATAAAAATCGATTAATAATCAATTTTTATTATTTTGAAAATCGATTGTAAAAATCAATTATTACAAAAAAATAAACGATTAATAATCGATTATTATAAAAATCGATTATTTTTCTCATCCCTAAATCCAATGCAGTTTTTTTTTTTCATTTTATAGCCAATTTCCTTGCTTGTGTTTCTTAGCTATGTTTGGTTAATATCGGTCCAGTAGTGTGGGAGTATCAGCTCTTTTCCAAAATGTTGTAATGGCGTATGATTATTCGATTAAGCGCTTCACGCGTGCCTGTATAATGGTTAAATGACAGTTAATTTATAATTCCTGTTGAAGAGAACGTAATACTTTTTTTATTACTTTAGTTTGTTTTGGGGTTATTCAAAATTTTCAATTTTAATTATCACAAAATATTTCTATATTATATACTGTAGCAATATTAATATATTATATTGTTAATGTTAATGTTTCGTAGTTTAAATTTTCAAAGCGAATAATGTATAGGTACATTCCTCAGAGAGTAACTCAAAGTAATCCATATATTGCTACGTTTTAATTTACATATAAATAATGCATTCGTAATTCGAGTCAAATTACTCCTGGGAGCTACCACACAGAAGAATATTAAATGCATATTAATCAGCTTGCTACCGGTTTGATGCTTGCTGGTGGTGAATAAATTTCTATATAAAAAAAAATGGAAATGGATTGAACGGTAAATTCTTAAATTGACAACTTTTGATATGGTTTGATATTAAGTTTATTTAATCATTTTTCTAAATTCTCTACTTTTTGCTGAACTGAGCTACTAAGAACTAAATTCAGTAGAAGGATTATACATTTAGTTATTCATATTTATTTTAATTGTACGTAATATAGTTCTCTCAAGTTCTCTTTAATCTAGTATTTTGTGGATACACTTGACACTGAGGAAGGATTAATTACGTGGAAGAAATGCAGCAAACGGTATTACAGAAAGATTTTACCCTTACATAACATGTTGTATCGATATAAATACAAATATATATATATATATATATATATATATATATATATATATATATATATATATATATATATATATATATATATATAATATAACAGCATTATTTCATTTATTAAATAATGTACCTAATTTAAAAATTATTTATTATTAAAATTTTCGAATTCATCCCAGATACGTGGCTGACGAGCAGACTGTAACATGCCGAGTTCCATACACGAAAAGGGTATAAACTAACATTATTTTCTCACTAATGCATTTTTAGTAGAAAATTGAGTTAAACGTAACCTCAATGAAATGGAACTTAAATAATGCGACGTCCCGATCACAATCTGATACATTGCTATCTCTTTGTTTATAGTACCGGCAAACGATATAAAAAGATTTTTTTTTCTTTAAAGACCACACCATGTACTAAAGAAATAATCCTTGTATTGCGGGAGACTTGAAAAATATATAATTAACAAATACAGATTACATTCAAACTCAGAACAACAATTTTTGGATCGCACAAAGTGTTGTCCTACATGGGATTCGAACCCACGATATTGGCACGGTAGGTCGGTATCTTAACCACTATGCCATCTGTGCAGTCAAATACATTAGGAGGTTTTCTTTTATTTCATATAATTAAAGAAGTAATAGGCAATCATTTAAATTTTAAAACTACTTGAACAGTATGTATGTAAATATATTTGTGTATAACTAGAATTACGTATAATCTTGTAATACTAAATTATAG
This sequence comes from Lymantria dispar, assembly GCA_032191425.1. Lineage (NCBI taxonomy): Eukaryota > Metazoa > Arthropoda > Insecta > Lepidoptera > Erebidae > Lymantria > Lymantria dispar. Next base: position 14,917,935 of record CM063454.1, on the reverse strand, counting down.
CAATCATTTTCTGCACGGGAGTTCCACAGATCAGCACCTATATAATAAAGTAGAAGAAATAACATATATAAAAGGAACAACAACTTAACGTCAGCTGAGAGATGTAAATTATTATTTTACAACATATGGCAAGCGATTATTGTATTACCATAATTATTTTTACACTGTTAAGATGAAACTGGTGTATTTTACATTCAAAAGCAAACCAAGTGCTTATTTTAGGTTCCTTTATTGTCTCTGAGTAGAATGCTTGGCATATTGGTATAACTTTTCATATTTATAAATATTTTAAGAAATCAATCAAATAGTTTAATTGTTTCTATGGATGTGATGAAAATATGTCGACAATTCCAAATAATTTGAATAACAGCAGAAATGTGACGGTGAAACGGCTTCAAAAATATAGCCTACAACGACGACGACCTATAGTCATACCATACTATAGACATTTCAAGATAATATTATCTTATATATCAAGATATATATATATATATCAACCTAACCTAACCTAACCCAACAGACGTTGTTCTGTTCAAATAAAATAGAAGCAGCGCCACCTACCGGGTCCAATTGTGAATCTAAACCATCCTCGAATCCCCTTGAACATACACAAAAATTTTCGTTAGCATCGTTACACACGTTTATGTCACTGAACTCCTCCTAAACGGCAGGAGCGACGTTGATGAATTTTTTTCTGTTTGTCCAAGGGGGTTCGAAAATGGTTTAGATTCACAATTGGACCCGATAAGTGGTTTAAGGAGAATTCCATTTATTTTATTTGAATAGAACAAAGTCTGTTGGGTCAGCTAGTTTTAATATAAAATTTTGTACCATTTACAAAACAATAGGTGAGTATTTGTTGTGATACTAAATATTATTTGTACCCATTATGTGTAACATATATACTTACTTATTACTTAAAGATATATCAAGAACACCCCATACTATAAATATTGTATTAATTTCTCTACCATGAAGTAAATTAGTATGAAATTTTCATATTTTACCGTCTAAGAACGCGCCATGTTGTGCCCGTCGTCTGGTTTTATGCACTATATCAACTGGTATAATTATTTTCGTCTCATGATATTACCAAAGTTAGGGGTAAAATGTTCGGCGAACAGATACTGATCATGACTTTAATTGTACGTGGCGCTAACGTAACGTTTCAGTTACAAGTAAAATCGGCAAGGTTTACATGGTTCGTGATTTAATTTATTATGGTAGGTCATGGCGATATGCATCCAGCGTATTCTAAGTTACTTCGGACATGTAGCTAGGAGGGGTCCAGATAACTTGGAGAAACAGATCATGCTTGGCAGAGTAGAAGGCAAACGCTACCGCGGTGGGGTACTACGCCAGAAACCTCCGCGTGGTGTACCCTGGGCACGAGCGACAATTTCTTGGACTGCTCTCTGGAATTGTCGCTTGTGGCAAATATCTGGCCCGAGGGGGGGCCCAGTTTGTGGGATGCCCCAAATTCGCTCCATGCCCTCTAACTGTAGAGGGTATTGGACGCGAAAATTCGACGGGCCCAGTCACTCATTCCTTTGAGGACTGGGCAGGCATTTGCCAACCGCGACAAATCGTAGACCTGATTCTTGCTTCGGGACATTTGTCTTGAGGCCTAGATTCAGGAGCGAGGGTCTTGGCTTTACCGCCTGGACCGCGAGCAAGAAAACCTCTATAAAACAATCACCCAGAATCCTAAGTTCTGGCGCGCGGCGAGAGGATGCATGGCTGATGGGTTGTTCAGTCGTTAGCGCGCCCCCAGCCAGGGTACCTGCGGACCCCCTGTGTTGGGATACAAATTTACGCTTGCCCGGGTATCGGGATCTCTGCCCGGGTCGACCTTTATTTCTCCCATACTCGTGGGAACCGAATGGATTCTTCGTTAAATTTAAAAGTAGATAGGAGGGGTGAGACGCCCAAAACTACCAACAGCGGGGAGCCTACTAGTTCCCACACTACAGCCCGGCCATGCTACAGTAAAACTGGCCCAGAGGAAATGGATGCCTCGTCGGACTGCAGTTCCGTACTGGAGGCATCCAAGTTAGCTGGAGGCCCGGCGACACAGGAGGCCCGAAAGAAGAGAAGAGGGGGAAAACCCACCCCTGCTACGGAGCGCATCAGACGGCGCGTCGCGAAGCAGCGACGGGCGGCAAGGAAGGCACTGGAGACTGCTGACATTCCATCCAGCAACGGTAGTGCCTCTGCCACAGAGCCGTCGTATGACGAGGATGGCAGCACCGCGGAGAAGTCAGGTGCGGAGACTGATGCAGGTCCGTCCAAGAAGGGCAAGGCCAGCTCGACAGCCAAGCGGCCCTCCCCTCGACGCGGCGGAAGCGCCTCCTCAATAAGGATGGCAGCTCTGGGTCTGGCTCCGAGGGGAGTGAGGACCTCATGCCTCCTCCCAAAGTGGCATCCACACGTCGGGGGCGTGGCGGAGCGGTGACGGCGAGAACCAGCACCCCGTCTCCAGCTAGCCAAGTGCGGGAGGGCGAGGCTCGCAAGCGGGCGAATGAGGCGGCGGCCGCGAGGATGCTGAGGGTGTTGGAGGATATCCCTCCCACTAGTGCGGCGGCTGCTGGTCCCACTGCTGTGTGCAACGACCCTCCAATCACAGGAGTGGCAGTCCTGCAGGTTGAAAATGCCCGCCTCAGTGGCGAAGTATCAGGCCTGCAGGACCAGAACAAGAAGCTGGAGACGGAGCTGGCGGCGGTGAAGAAGAAAAACCGCAGGTTGGCCAAAGAAATGGCTGACCTGCAAGCCCAGTTCGCGCGGTTTACGCCGGCCGCGCCGATTGCGACAACTGGGCCACCGCCGTCGACTGTGCCACGGACGCCACCAACGACGGCTGACGCTGCCGCCGCCTCTGCTGCGCCGACTCGCGCTGCGGCGTGTCCCAAAGAGGCCCAGCCAGTAGCACCAATTCTGCTGCCCGCAGTGGACGGTGTGCCGGACCAGACCATGCGCGCCATGGTGGATGTCTTCGGCAAAATGCTTGATGCGCGCATGGCAGCTCTGGAGTCGAGACTGCCTCCGGAGCCCCGTCTCCGGCCAACGCTTGCTGCGGACAGGCCGAAGGTCGTGACGCCAGCCCCTGCCGCGCTACCCTGCCAGGGCGGGCGCGTAGGGAGCTACGCTGCGGCCGTTGCTGGGTCGAAGCCGAAGGGGCCCGCCGCCAAAAAGAAGACGGCACCGGCTCCTGCTAAGACCGGACCAAAGCCGCCACCGGCAATTGCACCGTCGGCGGTGGCTAGCACAGCCGCGACCACGACTGCTGCGCCGAACGACCCTGCTGCGCCCGAAGAGGGCTGGCAGACGTCTGAGCGCAGCCGGAAAAGTCGTGGTCAGAAAAGGAGAGCGGAGGCCAAAGGCGTCGCCAAAGCCTCCGCTCCCAAAGCAGGAGCCGGAAACAAGAGGTCGCGCAGGAGGCTCCGGCCGCCGAAGTCAGCAGCGGTGGTGATCACCGTCCTGCCTGAGGCGGCCGAGAACGGCCTCAGCTATGAGACCGTCTTGAGTCGCGCCCGGCGGGAGCTTGACGTCTCCGATTTAGGAGGCGTCAAAGCCAGGACCTGCAAGGCCCGGACAGGGGCTCGAATTTTAGAGTTCCCTGGGGCCGAGGGCGCCAAGACGGCCGATAGCATGGCCGCCAAGCTGAGGGGTTTGTTTGCTGCGGAGGATGGCGTCAAGATCGCCAGACCCGTCAAGTGTGCGGAACTGCGGGTCACGGGTCTGGACGACTCCGTGACGGTGGATGACATCCGGGAGGCCATCGTCTCGAAAACCGGATGTCCCGTGGACACCGTCCGAATTGGCGCTATCCGCCCTGGTCCGGGCAGTGTCGGTGCTGCCTGGGTGCAGTGCCCGGTGGAGTCGGCCAAGCAATTGGCTGGCTCAGGCAGGCTCCTCGTGGGCTGCAGCTCGGCGCGGGTGACCGTGCTGGAGTCCCGGCCTGCGAGGTGCTACAAGTGCATGGCGGTCGGACACACTCGGCCGACATGCACTAACTGCTTTGACTGCAGCGACCTTTGTTTCCGCTGCGGTCAACCCGAGCATAAGGCGGCATCGTGCGCCGCCACTCCCCACAGACCCGCGTGTGCGGCGGGCAATAGGCCCGCCAAGCACCGCATGGGGGGAAAGGAGGGCAGACCCCCGGCTTCGGCCCCAAAGGGGCGGAGCGGCCCGACGAAACTGGCCGCTCCCGTCCCTAGCGCGACCCGATCGCCCGCCAGCGTGGAGGAGGTGATGGATACGGCCCATTAATGGCAACCGAATCCTACCACCTCCTGCAGGCCAACCTCAACCACGCCGCCGAGGCACAGGACGTTTTCCTGCAAGCCATGGCGGAGTGGTTGATCGGTGCAGCCGTAGCCGCAGAGCCGTACGTGGTGCCTGACCGGCCTAATTGGCTGGGCAGCAGTGACGGCTCTGTGGCAATCGTCGCCTCCACGTCGTGGCATTCCCCGCCCTTGTTGCTCAAGGACAGGGGCGATGGGTATGTCGCGGCGGAATGGGGAGACGTTACGCTATTTCGGGGCCTTCCTCACTATCCTGGGGGCCTCGATACGGCGACTGGCACCGCGCCAAGTCATGGTTCTGGGGGACTACAACGCCACGTCCACGGCGTGGGGGTCCCACAGGACGAATGACCGCGGGCGGGCGGTCGAAGGCACTGGGCCTCTGTTTGCTGAACAGGGGCTCGGTGCAAACGTGCGTGCGGCAGCAAGGTGGGTCGATAGTAGACTTATCGTTCGCTAGCCCTAATGTCGCAGCACGTGTGAGGAGCTGGTGCGTCCAAGAGGAGGTTGAGATCCTATCCGACCACCGATACATCCGGATAGAGGTCTCCCGGACTCTCCTGCAGCCCAGCAGGGGTCACACGGCGGACGGAGCTCCCGCGTTTCCGCGGTGGGCTGTGGGCCGATTGGATCGGGACATGTTGGCGGAGGCAGCCATCGTTCAGTCGTGGCTGTCCTCACCGCCCCAGGCGGACGGGGTGGATGCCGAGGCTGGCCGCATCCGCTGCGCGTTAACGCAGATCTGCGATGCAGCCATGTCCCGTGTGCGGCGTCTGCCCCCGAAGAGTGCGGTCCCCTGGTGGTCCCGAGAGTTGGCGGACCTTCGGGCCGCATGCATACGTGCCCGAAGGTCTTACACCCGCAGCCGAGCGCGTCATCGTGACGCTGAGCGGGAGGGCCAGCTGTACGAGGCTTACCGCAGTGCGCGGTCTGCCTTCAGGCTGGCCGTCCGTACCGCTAAGGACGTTAATCGGCGGGAGATGCTGGACAGTCTCGAGCGTGACCCCTGGGGTCGCTCCTACCTCGCGGCGCTGAACAAGCTCCACGGGCGCCCCCCCCCCCCCCCCCTCACCGAGACTCTCCAGCCCAGCCTCCTCACCAGAGTTGTCGAGGACCTCTTTCCACGGCGGGCGGAGCACACGCCCCCGGTCATGGCTTCGCCGGACAGTGACCGGGAGGCCAACGACGAGAGTGTTCCGCCCATCACGGAGCCGGAGATGGGGGTGGCGGTGGCGCGTATGCGAGCCAAATCCACCGCCCCCGGGCCCGACGGTATACCCAACCGTGTGTGGGCCCTGGTCCTCGAGCACCTGGGACCACGCCCTAGGGGACTGTTTGACGCTTGTTTGACGTCCGGGCAGTTCCCTGGGTGCTGGAAAGAGGGGAGGCTGGTTCTCCGGCCGAAGCCGGGACGGTCTCCCGAGTCGGCCTCGGCCTACAGGCCCATCGTGCTGCTCGATGATACGGGCAAGCTTCTGGAGAGGGTATTGGCTGCCCGCATCGAGCAGCACCTCGTCGGGGTTGGGCCCGATCTGTCGGACGCCCAGTTTGGTTTTCGGAGAGGGCGTTCGACGATCGCGGCCCTACTGCGCCTGAAGGCCGTGGTAGCAGAGGCTGTCACCGGCGGAGGAGTCCTGTTGGCGGTGCCCCTGGACATCGCCAACGCCTTCAACAGTCTGCCATTCAGCTGCATCAGGGAGGGGCTGAGGTATCACGGGGTGCCCATGTACCTCAGGCGGCTGGTGGCAGACTACTTGGAGGGGCGCAGCGTCCTCTGCGTTGACCAAGTAGGGGACATTGTGCGAACGCCCATGACGTGCGGTGTCCCACAGAGGTCGGTTCTGGGTCCGACCCTGTGAAACATCGGCTACGACTGGGCGTTGAGAGGAATTCTCCCACCCGGGCTGGGCGTAATTTGCTACGCCGACGATACACTCGTCACAGCCCGGGGTGGGACGCTAGAGGAGGCGGCACGCCTGGCAACTCTCGGCACCGAGGATATTGTCAGGCAAATCGAAGCGCTAGGGTTGAGGGTAGCCCTGGAAAAGACGGAGGCCCTTTTGTTCCATGGCCTCCATACCGCCGGCCCTCCCGCCGGCGCTTCGATCACCGTGAAGTCGGTCACCATCAGCATCCAGGCCCACATGAAGTACTTGGGCCTGGTGCTCGACGGGCATTTCTGGTTCCGGGAGCATCTCCATCGACTTGTTCCCAGGCTTGTCGGCGCGGCGTCCGCCCTTTCGCGGCTGATGCCGAATGTTGGCGGAACCAGCGCTACGTGCCGACAGCTGTACGTGGGGGTGATCCGGTCGATGGCCCTGTACGGCACACCGGTGTGGGCGGGGTCCCTGACCATCCGTCTTAGGGCCCTCCTGTGGCGACCACAGAGGGTCATGGCGATCAGGGCCATACGGGGTTACCGCACTGTGACGACGGAGGCAGCGTGCCTCCTGCCCGGAACTCCCCCGTGGGACCTGGAGGCGGAGATGCTCGCCGACATTTATCGGTGGGTGTTGGAGACGCGCGCCCGCGGCGGCATGGTCTCCATCAAAGAGATCACCGCCTGGCGGGTCGACGCCCGCCGAGAAGTCATTGCCCGTTGAGCAGTCCGGCTGGAGAGTCCTCGGTACGGTGTCAGGACCGTCGAGGCCCTCCGGCCAGTGCTGATGGAGTGGTTGGAGCGGACGCACGGGGTGCTTTCCTTCCGACTGTTGCAGGTGCTGACGGTGTACGGTTGCTTCGGGAAGTACCTGCACAAGATTGTCAGGAGGGAGAGCACACCGTCCTGCCACCACTGCAGTTGCGACGAGGACACGGCGCAGCACACGCTCAAGGAGTGTGCTGCATGGGAGGGGGATCGCCGTGAACTCGTTGCAATTATCGGTGCCGACCTGGCGCTGCCTACCATCGCCAGGGAGATGCTCGTCAGCGTCAGGAACTGGGACGCGGTCGCCGCCTTCTGTGAGGCCGTAATCTCACGGAAGGAGGCGGCGGATCGTGTGCGAGTAGAGCTCCTATTCGGCGACACGTTCCGCCGCCGGCGACTCGGGCGGCGCAGGCGCGAGTATCTGCGCCTAATGCCGCCCTAGCCGAGGCCGCGGGTGATCGGACCGGGGAATTGTCCGTCATCCACAGAGAGGCTGACCGCGCGACGGCGACCGACGTCCCAGGACGTCGAGAGGTGAGGTTAACCGAAAGGGTATTCCGTTGGGCCGACCACTGACGACAAGTCACATCTGCTCCGGTGGTCGGCCCAACAAACAACGAGGTGACGTGGGTACGGGTGGGTTATGGGCCTGCGCGCCGTCCTTTCATCGCCCCGGACGCACTGTACCGCGCGTGCGCTTACCATAGCCCACCCATAAAAAAATAAAAAAAAAAAACGCTCCCGCGGTAGAGCGTCCTGCCGCTGGTCTGACCAAGTAAAGGAGGTCCTTAATCTGCCCATTACCACCGCTCTCCGTGTGGCTGAGGACAGAAACTTGTGAAGGAGCCTAGTAAGGAGTACCGCCGAAGCTCATGAACAGAGTTAGACACGACCTTCAGATTTTTTTTTATTGCCAACGGTGGCAAACTAGCAAGCAGCACACCTGATGGTAAGTGAAACTGCTGCACATGGACCTTTGCAATACCAGGGGCACAGCCAGGCCGCTGCTTACCGTGAAGGAAATACTCTTCTTAAACCTCGTTTAAAGAAGGACATGTCATAGCGCTTGGGAAACACAGCAGCAGATAGTTCATTCCAGAGCTTGCACGTACGTGGGAGAAATGATCGCTGGAAACGTACAGTTGACCATAACGTTTCCAGGTGAAATGGATGAACCCTGCTACGATGTCGAGTGGTACGTTGGTAGAATGGTGACGGTGGTACCAAGTCAAACAGTTCCTCGGAGTACTCCCCGTGAAAGAGTCGGTAGAGTACACAGAGTGACCCAAAGTCTTTCCGCAGCTCCAGCGACTCCAATCTGTCCGTAAGATTGGAATCCCCAACGATTCGAACAGCCCGTCTTTGCAGGGAGTCAAGTGGGTCTACCTGATATTTAGGCGCACCTGCCCAGAGATGTGAGCAGTACTCCACATGAGGACGAACTTGTGCTTTGTGTAGCACAAGACGCTGTCTCGGTGTGAGTACCGCCTGGCTCTGTTCAGGACGCCCAACTTTTTGCTTGCCAATTTGGCTTTGTCCTCCAAATGACTCCCAAACTGGACTTTGCTCGATATTTTGACGCCGAGAATCCCAATACTCTCAGAAATTGGGAGAGTTACTCCTTGGAACTGTGGCGCCATGACAAACGGGTCCTTCTTTGCAGTGAACGCGTAAACTTGTGTCTTTGTGGGGTTGAACTGGACTAGGTTCCGTTCACCCCATTCCGAGACCCGCCCCAGAGAGCGCTCGACTTCAAACACAAGTTGAACCTTTCTTTCCTGAGTATTCCGAGGGATATTCCCTTGCTCAGTGTACCGCTCGTCACCCGTACTGTCATCCGCATAGCAACGCATACTCTCGATAGAGAGCATGTCATTGATATGCAGGCTATACAACGTCGGGGAGAGCACCGAGCCTTGTGGTACACCAGCATTAATGGTCATGGTATCGGAGCAAGAGCCATCTACGACGACTTTTATACTCCGACCATCCAAAAAGCTGGCGATCCAATTACAGAGTCCCTCGGAGATTCCGTAAGATAGTAGCTTCGATAGAAGTGCCCTGTGCCAGACCCTATCGAATGCCTTTGGGATATCTAGGCTGAACGCCAGCGCCTCACCCTTGCCCTACAAGGCCTCTGCCCAACGATGTGTGAGGTACACAAGAAGATCATCAGATAATTGAAGAACACGACGACGAAGAAGAAGATGGCGATATTCAAACTGTATGGTGGCGGCTACGAATATTACCAACGCAACATTGCTCGTGAACATATTAGGACATTGATCATAGAAGAACAATTTTTATCGATCTGGGCCAAAGCCGTCTATGAAAGAAGTACCCATACGTTATAACGCTCAATCGTTTTTGAAGTTAAACTTCTAATGTGACTTCCAACAAGGTTTTGATGCTACGGGAATAGAAAGAGACAGAGCGAGAGTGAATGCGTGGCACTCGAACGCATGCGCGTAGTATACCTGTTACAGGCCAGCGCGAGCGTTAGCAACGAGTAGCGTTCAATATTTTTCGTCATTTTTTATTATTTTTATCTTTTTTTTGATATTGACAAAAAACACGTGGCACCAAAGAAGTTTCACTTCTGACATGCGTATTTTGTTTTGTACGCTCGCTTTTTTTAGTTTTACCACACCCAAACGTAATAAAAAAATGGCATGTATGGTATGTTTGGTAGGTGTATTCTTTACGCTATATGACATGGATAAAACATTTGTTTCTTTGACAAATTAAAACATTGTAAAATGTATCATCATCATTATTTCAGCTCATATACGTCCTACTGTTGAGCTTGAGCCTCCTCCATAATAGTAAGGAAATTTGACCTACTATACCACGCTAGTCAGACGGTTTGGTAGGGTTTTATTTCGAATATTCATTCTCTTGCATATATTTTATTTATTTTATTTATTTAAAACTTTTGCACACAAAAAAAAAGGTACAAGGCGGACTTAATGCCTTAGGCATTTTCTGCCAGTCGACCTATATATGTTATTTGCAATAAAACCATAGTCGTCTTTTACGACACCCACGGGCAATAGGGTGGTGAATTGTATTCTTACTCCGTCAACACGCGGATAATGTATACTTTACAGCTATTTATCCATTTCACCAAATAATGTAAATGTAAATGAACTCAATAGTTATTTTATTGTTAAAAGTCACGGATGATTTGACAAAGAAAGAATTTTTGTAATGGCTCACCTCTATAACATCTTTATCGAATTATACGATCTACCACAATAAAACAAATGTTATAAAGTTGTTTCATTAATATTGTTTTAGTAAACAAAGGTCAAAGATATCATTGAATTAAACGGTACTTACAAAATATTTATAAACTTCATAAAAGTATTACCTATTTTACTCATCATCATCGTGACTACATGACTACTATTTTACTCTGTAAACATAGTATTTTTGATGTTTATGCCAGTAACAAATATTGCATATCATAGGCAATTATCGAACAAACTCCAGCAATGTAATTAGCAATATCTAGTACTATACAAATATTTAACATTTTGTAATTATGTCATTTCGATTAATACTCATCATAGCTGTTTAAAATCGTATCCAGATATTTATATGGTATAAATGGCACCATATTAAATTAAATTTAAGTTGATATAGGCTATATCGAACAGAAAATTAAGAGGCTTTTAACCACATATCATATTATGGAATCACCATAAACAGTTTAGAAGTTATGAGCGAATACATATCCGGTCGATGGCCCTGTGCGGCGCACCGGTGTGGGCTGGGTCCTTGACCGTCCGTAGAGGGTCATGGCGATCAGCGCCATACGTGGTTACCGCACGGTGGCGACGGAGGCAGCGTGCCTCCTGGCCGAAACTCACCCTTGGGACCTGGAGGCGGAGATGCTCGCAGGAGTTTACCGGCGGGTGTCGGAGACGCACTCCAATGGCGGTATGATCTCAGTCAAAGAGATTGCCGCCTGGCGGGTCGACGCCCGCCGAGACGAGGCCGACCGTCGAGGCCTTCCGGCCGGTGCTGATGGAGTGGTTGGAGCGGACGCATGGGGTGCTTTCCTTCCGACTGGTGCAGGTGCTGACGGGGCACGGTTTCTTCGCCAAGTACCTGCACAAGATCGTCAGGAGGGAGAGCACACCGTCCTGCCACCATTACGATTGCGACGAGGACACGGCGCTCGAGGTGTGCGCCGCGTGGGCGGGGCAACGCCGTGAATTCGTCGAGATCATCGGTGCCGACCTGACGCTGCCGACCATCGCCAAGGAGACGCTCGACAGTGTCAGGAACTGGGACGCGGTCGCCGCTTTCTCTGAGGCCGTCATCTCACAGAAGGAGGCGGCGGATCGTGTGCGAGAGACGCTCCTCTTCGGTCACACGTTCCGCTGGAGGCGACTCGGGCGGCGCAGGCGCGAGTACCTGCGCCTGATGCCGACCTAGCTGAGGCCGCGGGTGACCGGACCGGAGAATTTAGTCCGTCATCCGCAGAGAGGCTGACCGCGCAACGGCGACCGACGTCCCGAGTCAGGCACGTCGAGAAGTGAGGGTACCCGAAAGGGTATTCCGTCGGGCCGACCACTGACGACAAATCACTCTGCTCTGGTGGTCGTCCCCACGACGAAGGCGACGTTCCCACGCGCCATCCTTTCGTCACCCCGGACGGAATGGACCGCGTACGCGCTTACCATAGCCTACCCATAAAAAAAAAAACAAAAAAAATGAGCGAATACATGAATATTTCCGTGGTGACGGATCAAGAATACAATTCACTAGTCCCTATCTTCCCCATGGGTGTCGTAAATATATGAATATTTTCGTTAAGTTATACGAATAACATCTATCATCTGTGCAAAACAAGCACAACTTGAAACAAAACCCTGTACCAACTTGTCTAACCAGCCTTGTAAAATAGGTATAATTGCCTCGTATTATGGCGGAAGCCTGAGTTCAGTAGTGGAACATATAATTGCTTGGGTGATGATGATACGATTAACATTGATGCTCCACTCAAACTTATAAGTCTTAACCCTACTTTTGTTTTCGCTGTAAAGGAGAAAAATAGCGCTGAATATAAAAATTGGGCGCATATGTCAATGCTTTATGCATTATATATGCATATAGAGAATAGTTATCTACAGCAGACAACTTTTACGTGTTGTATATTTAATATGAATTCTGTCATATTGTCAATCGATTAATATTTAATCTAGCTAGAATAAAATATGTTGTTATTACCTTTTATTTTGTCGTAAAAGTCATAAAACATCTGAGAGATTATAAGTGAATTGGGGACAGAACTCTCATGAGAAAATTTATAATTCCAACGTCAATTGCGATCGCTAACCAGCCTACAAAGCTTGGCGATTATGGAATTTTCTGACTTAGGTAGACCTATATTCAATAGCTTGCCGTGTGGTGACGGAGTAAGAATACAATTCCCTTTCTTGCATTGGGTATCGTAAAAGACGACTAAGGGATTATAATATGAATACAACGTCTATGTAAGACAAGAAAAACTCCAAATGAAGTCTTGTACTAACCCGTTTAACCAGCGTGGTGCAACTCAATTTCTCCCCCATTGTGGAGGAGGGTTGAGTTCATGATGACATAAAATATTGCGTGTCGATAAATTGATACTTGACTTTAACTTGCCAAATACTTAAGAGCCCACCAGCGGGGGAGTGCTGTTGGTGGTGTCCCTAGACATCGCCAATGCATTCAATAGTCTGCCATTCAGCTGCGTCAGGGAGGCGCTCCGTTACTACGGAGTGCCAGCTTACCTGAGGCGGCTGGTGGCAGACTATTTGGAGGGACGCAGCGTCCTCTACGCCAACCGAGTAGGGGACGTTGTGCGAACGCCCATGACGTGTGGTGTTCCACAGGGGTCGGCCCTCGGACCCACCCTGTGGAACATCGGCTACGACTGGGCGTTGCGGGGGAGCCTCCCACCCGGGCTGGGCGTGATTTGTTACGCTGACGACACGCTCGTCACAGCCCGCGGTGGGACGCTACAAGAGGCGGTAAGCCTGGCAACCTCAGGCACCGAAGAGGTCGTCAGTCGGATCGAGGCGCTGGGGTGGAGGGTGGCCCTGGACAAGACGGAGGCCATCTTGTTCCATGGGCCCCGTATGGACCCTCCCATCGGCGTCTCGATCACCGTCAATTCGGTTGGGATCAGCATCCAGGCCCATATGAAGTATTTGGGCCTGGTGCTCGACGGGCTATGGTTTTTTCGGAAGCATTTCCGCAGGCTCGTCCCGCGGCTTGTCGGCGTGGCGTCCGCCCTACAATGCCGAATGTGGGCGGACCGAGCGCGGCATGTCGACAGCTGTACGCGGGGGTCATCCGGTCGATGGCCCTGTACGGCGCACCGTTGTGGGCGGGATTCATGACCGCCCGACATAGGGCCCTTCTGTGGCGTCCACAGAAGGTCATGGCGGTCAGGATCATCCGCGGGTACCGCACGGTGGCCACGGAGGCGGCGTGCCTATTGGCCGGGACTCCCCCGTGGGACCTGGAGGCGGAAATGCTCGCCGACTTGTATCGGTGGGTGTCGGGGGTGCGCGGGGGGGGGCGGTGTTGTTTCCTTGAAGGAGCTCACCGCCTGGCGCGTCAACGCCCGCCGGGACGTCATTGCCCGTTGGGCAGACCGGCTGGAGAGGCCTCGATACGGTGTTTGGACCGTGGAGGCCTTCCGGCCGGTGCTGATGCAGTGGTTGGAAAGGCGGCACGGGGTGCTTTCCTTCCGACTCGTACAGGTCTTGACGGGGCATGGATGCTTCGGCAAGTACCTGTACAGGATCGCTAGGAGGGAGAGAACTCCATCCTGCCACCACTGCGATTGCGACGAGGACACGGCGCAGCACACGCTCGAGGTCTGTGCCGCTTGGGCAGAGCCGCGTCGTGAACTCGTCGCAATCATCGGTGCAGACCTGACGCTGCCGACCATCGCTAGCCAGATGCTCGGCAGCATCAGGAATTGGGACGCGGTTGCAGCCTTCTGCGAGGCAGTTATCTCGTAGAAGGAGGCGGCGGGTCGCGAGCGCGAGGAGCACAGCCTCGATGATGCCACTCGCCGCCGACGACTGGGGCGGCGCAGGCGGGAGTACCTGCGTGCAATGCCGCCCTAGCCGAGGCCGCGGGTGACGTGACCGGGGATTAGTCCGTCACCCGCTGAGAGGCCGACCGCGTGAGGAAAGACCGACGTCCTCCCCGAGGGGGGGACGTCGGTCGATGGGAGGGTACCCCGGGTTGGGGGTATTCCGTCGGGCCGGCCACTGATGACAAGTAACCCTGCTCCAGTGGTCGGCCCAACGACGAAGGCAACGTGGTGTTCGGGTGGGTTGCGGGAGTTGCGTGCTTAAGCCCCTCTGTCGACCCGGACGGAGTGGTGCGGAGGCGCGCCGACCGCAGCCCACCCAAAAAAAAAAAAATACTTAAGAGCCCAGATCTCTGGAAATCAATCATCAAAGTTACAATTAAAAAAAACATCATCACTAACTTTAGAACTAAGTATTAGCGCGAATACTAGTGCCCTAACTTTGAATAAATTTTAATGGAATGGTTGCCAGAATTTTGATTGATCACAGTCACTGTGGGTATTTGTCTTTAGTAGATCAGCTTGCAAGGTTGTTCAAAGCTTCTTGTAGTGACATTTCAGGGCATCATAGTGTTTACACTTTCGCGGATCAGCATCAAATCCAACACCTAACATTACATATTTTTATTAAATTAATAGTAAGTGTATGTTAATATATATGATATTTCAGACGTTTCTCTCTCCATTATCGTGCCTTGTTTCATTCTACACTAGCCTTTCATCTCGCTCAATCCTCTGTGACTTGAACAGAAACTCTGAATGATGTCTTTAGACTCGTGCTTTGATTTGGCTGTTTAATTTTAACTAAAATAATGTCAAGTTAAAAAAAAAAATTGTAATATGTAAATTATCAAATAACTTGCTAGATAAATAAAATACAAGTAGTTTCTTTAGTACGCGTATTGGTGATTTATATTATAACTACAAACACAGAGAACAGTTACTATAACTGTTCATTAATATCGAATGTATTTTATAAAATTTATGAATACTTCACAAATTAATTTGGTGAATGTAAAACTTTTAGCGTCATGCACAGCTTGAAGTCATGTAGTGATGAATATATTTTTATTCAAAAGTTGTTACTTATTCCATTCAAATGTTTTTATTATTTTTTTGTATTCTAATATTTCTGTGTTGCTTATACCGTTATTCACGAGTAGACAGTCGAATAAAATCATTAAATACTAATACCAGTAACAATTATTTTTAATTTTTAATCCGAGGACGTCTTATTATTTCTTTTAGTAATATTTTTTTAAATACTATACTTTGACTGCACAGATGGCGTAGTGGTTAAGATACCGACCTACCGTGCCAGTGTCCGCCCCGGACGGAATGGAGCAAGGAGCGCGCCTACCGTAACCCACCCCTAAAAAAAAAGTTGTCTTTTACGATACCCGTGAGCAATGTACACTCGCATGTGCTCTCCGTGTGATGACGGTGTAAGAATGAAATTCACCACTCCTATCATGCCTGCGGGTGTAATAAAATACGACTAAGGGATTAAATGAGTATATAAAATCTATACAAGAGAAGGAAAACTCGAAGTAAAACCCTATACCAACACGCCTGATAAGCGTTGTATAGTAGGTCAATTTCCTTTTTAAAAGCTTTTATTTAACTTGCAATGTATGTAAGTATGTTTGTTCGGGTGGAATCTTTGAACTCAATTTTGAAATAGGTATCTTCAACCGATTGAGCTGAAATTTTGTATACACGTTTAGTTTGGATGACTATGCACGATATGGTGTGTGACAGCATTCTAAATCCAATATGGCGGACCATCCAAGATGGCGGAATAGATATTTTATTATGGAGGAGACTAGAGCCCAAAATTGGAACGTATATGAGCTAGAAGTATGATAAGCAATGTAAGTGTTGGTAACATATCTTAGTCGTCGGCATATAGCACATAAATATCTATGAAAAATTGTAGAGATATGCTATAACAACAAATGAACTAAAAAAAATCAATATAGTTAAACAGTATAGTTTATTATCTGTCTTAGAAAAAAATAAACAGTCAGTACTTAATCAAAGCACAAAAATATGCCATAATTATTTGATGCCATAAACATTAATAAGGTTGAAGTTAATTAATAAGTTAATAAGCGTGGAAACAGTTGAAACTACCGTCACATTCTTTCAAAACAGAAACATTTTTCACCTGTCTCTTGCTTAGCGAGCTGGCTATTTGACCTAGTGATATTCGTCAAGACGATGTGGCCCGGTGGACAGGCTTGATAGTCAAAGGATAATCTGGGATAAACAATCAGCAGTATGTAAGTAAACCATGCAAGCAAATAGTGTATGTATTTAATATTTGGTATCATGTAAACCAGCTGAAAGCGTGCGTCTAATTTGGGCCAAGTTGATTTCGTCGTTTTCTCATTATAGCGAATGCCCGGGTGGCCGACGCTTGACAAGAGGAAATTGTCCTCAGGGATAAATAAAATTTGACTCGCTTGAAAGTGGCCCGCATTTATATTGTTTATGACTGTAGTTTAACATTGCGGAATGGTAGCAAATAATATTTGCGACCGCAAGGCGTGAATTATTTCTATCAAGTACAAGTACATTTTCGTGTGGTGACGGAGTAAGAATAGAATTCGCTACTCCCTATCTTGCCCGTGGATGTCGTATAAGACGACTATGGGATATAATATACACATAAGATCTGTGCAAGAGAAGGAAAACTCGAAATGAAACCCTATACCAACATGTCTGACCAGCATGGTATAGTAGGTCAAATTCCCTCCCATTGCGGAGGAGGCCCGAGCCCAACAGCGGGACGTATATGGGCTGCGATGATGACGATGATGGTGACAAGTACATTACAGTGATTTGTATTATAATAATTGCAATTGATTTAATTATGAGAAAGATTAACACAAACATTGAAAGTAGGCCAGTTAATTTTGAGAGAATCTGTATGGTGACGGAATAAGAATATAAGTCACCACTTTCTATCTTGCGCTTGAATGTGGCTAAGGTATATAATACGCATATAACATCTATGCATGGGAAGGAAAACTCGAAATAAAACTCTATACCAACCTATCTGTCCAGCATGATATAGTAAGGTAATTTACCCTCCTATTGTGGGGGAGGTTTGAGCCCGGTAGTGGGACGTATATAAGCTAAGATGATGGAATTTGAAAGAAATTGATTTCACTGATAACAGAGTTGAGATCTCACTGATATCTAGTTCTATTCTATTTCAATATTTTTTATAATAGTACCTAGTAATAGAAATTTATTCATTTTTTGATTCTTCAATTAATTTAAATAATATCTATTTTTATGTCAAATTTCTAACTTAGCCAGTTAATATCCATTAAAAAAGTGAAATTTTAATATAAGTTTTTAAATATATACATAACTATATTTGTTAAATTGCCAAATTTCCATCTTCTACAATAAATCGGTAATCACATCGTTAACGCGATTGAACTATGTATAATTATTGCTATTTATAAATGGCTTTATAAAGTTATAGTGTTTGTTTTAATATTGTTTGTTTTAAGCACATTGATATTATTTTAGTTATTATATTATTTACTTTATCTGTCAAAGAGTTTATGTTATTAAGTTTCAAGTTTCTAAATCAGATAAAAATTATGCATATTTTAATGAGTGATTCATAAAGTATACATTTTCAGACTTTAATCGTTATTTTTTTATTAAAGGTGTATAACCTTTATAGTTATATATATAATCTTTGTAGTTAACAAAGATATAAGTATTAATAAAATTTGAATTTCTTTTGCTTTAGAGAAGCTCTATTAAACTTTAAAAAATACTGTGTAAATCCACAGTGGATCGAACTCCCGGCTCCGGCTCCTAATGCTTTGTCTAAAAATTTTAAATAAGAACAGGGCAATACCTACCCTTCGCTTTTCGAAACTTTAGAACTAAAGAAATAAAAACATAATAAGTTTTGATAAGCATAACTTTCTATTAAATCATATTTAAATGGCAATAGTTGCAATGACCAGATAAAAAATATCCATGTCGATGGCCTGGGAATGGGCATAGACGCAATTACGCTCGCCGTCGACAAATTGGTCCACTTATTTATTTATAGTTAATGAAATTCTATAATAACTAACTTTTAGAACAGTCTTAGTTTTATACATCGCATGTGTCTGTACTACAAGATTTGTTAATAATAAAGAAATATGAAGATATAGTAATTACCGTAGGTCATTCGAGCCCTGTATTCAATTTAATTTGTTTCAATTTTGACATTTTATATGAATTATTAGTCATTATCCCCATATTTTAGGTCCGTTTGCTTGGTAAGGTAATTTGTGGTATCCGTAAATTATATTGTTATAAAATTTTAGAAGTCCAAAAATTTCATTAAATAATTATATCCGTATACACAAAATTAATTTAATGGTCACAGATAAGTTTTAATTTTGTCACATAAAGTACTTTTGTGTTAGTAATTTGATATTAATTAAACAATATTTTATTAAACTTTAAGCGACCACTAATAGAACTATTTAGTGCATTTACCTAATAGTCATATTTGCCTCCATTCCATTTGATTTATCGAGCCATGTAAGGTTAAACAAAACGAACTCAGTGCGTACATATGTACATTTTCCTTTAACATTTTTATATTTTACTCGAATATTAATTGAGCTCATCCCTTTGAATCTATGATGGAGTATTTTAACCTTCGAAAAGTCCATCAAAAAAGGTAATTAAGATGAATTAACGATCACAAAGCCACGTTCCGTGCTGGTCTCGCTGTAACCTTTATTCCTTCTAATTGGCTCCCACGCCACATAATTTTTACAGTAAATTACTTGACTAACGATTAAGTTCACCCGATGTCTAATTTTTTGGGACAATAGTCGACTTAAAAATTAAAGAAATATGTTAATGTCTATCTTTGTCTCGAATCGACAGAGCGTAAGAATATAATTATTAGGAAATTGTTAAAAAAAGCACCTTGCCTTGTTATTGAAGTCACTCACTTGGATGGGTGCTTAATGGATCTTTTTACTAAATCTTTTTTAAGTCGACAATACAGTATCGTTTTCCTTGTTCTTAAACAAACACTCAAAAATAAAAGTAAAATACAATACCAAACAAATAGCATTGCTCAATGTTACGTTTTACGGATTTTGCTTGTTTTAGGCGTGTTTTATTTTTCGCTCGGGGCCTCTAATAATACTTATAAAAAGAATATGTAAATTTTATTACTATGCAAACCTCACCTAATAAAAAAATACTTTCATATTAATTAAAAAATACATAAACACCTTATATATTCAACGTTAATAAAAAAAAATATTGTCAATATGAAACATATGTAGAAATGATATTAGACCTTTTTTATTAGCTATATAAAATGTGAATAAACCTACACGTTTACATTGTGTAGTTTTCATACACTAAAAAGTTGTGTCCTCTTAATTAAAGTAACAACGAGCTGCGCATGTGTGTTAATATTGTGAACAAGGGTCAGGTGATACATTCATTAGTTTTCACTACTGACCAGTATGTCTTGAACTCCACAAGCTTACAACAATTATCTAAATATATGTACATCACAGTTCATATAAGTCTTATTGTATCACTTTAGACTTCTCCAAAATAGGAGGAAAATTGACCTACTAAACTACCCTTTTTTTTTTTTTTTTTTCACGGGCCACTTAAATGAACGAAATACCCACTAAAACCACAGCGGCCCCTTCCGCGCTTTTACGGGGTGCCGGAGAGATCGTCTGATAATATTCTATCCCCGACACCCCAACGCTTGGCCGTCTGGCCACATCCTGTCATCATTCAGAGTGGTGGGTGGAGGAGCGCATAGCGGCGTCTCCTCCTCCCTGGTCGTCGCCGGCGGAGCGAGTCAGCGGACGCAAGCGCCTCGCGTGTCCGCTCCGCGGCCTCCTTCCTTGTCATGACAGCCTCACAGAAGGAGGCCATCGACGACCAACAGCTGTCGCTGCCGAGCATCTTGGAGATGATGACGTGGCGCTGAGGCCCCCAGGCGGGGCATACTTCCAGTGTGTGCGCATCGTCAATTGCCGCGCCACACTCATGACATCCTGGGGCCTCTTCTCTTCCAATTTTGTGCAGGTACTTACCGAAGACCCCATGTCCGGTAAGCACCTGCACCATCCTAAATGTAAGGCTGCCGTGCCTTTTCCTGAGCCAGCGGTGGAGATGTGGCGCGACCGCCTCCACAGTCCCCCGCCCTGCTACGAGGGACTCCAACTCTTCCCTCCACCGCCGGATTACTTCCCTTCGGGCCACTTCCTGGGCTCTGCCCAGTCCCCTTATGGACACTTGTTCTCCGTTGGCTCGTGCTGTGGCGCGGAACCGGTACACTTCCGCCAACGCCTCCGCCACCAGTGGCCAAGGCGGGTCGCCTGCCAGCAGTGTCGCTGCAGTCCATGACACAGTACGGTAGCCCCTAATGGCCCTCACCGCCATAGCCCTCTGCGGTCGTCGCAAAAGGGCTCTGTTGCGGACGGTGAGGGACTCCGACCAGATAGGAGTACCATACAGTGCCATGGAACGCAGGATGCCGACGTAGAAACGTCGGCATGTCGACCCGGGATCGCCAGTGTTTGGCAGAAGTCTTCCCAGCGCCGCGGCCGACTTGACGAGCCTAGGGACGAGCTGGGCAAAGTGTGGCCCGAAATTCCAGTTTGAATCTAGGTGCAGACCCAAATATTTTATATGGGCCTGCACCGGCATGGCAACCCCAGACACACTGATGTGTGCTCCTAGGAGGGGACCTTGACGTGGGCCACGACTACTAAACTACCCTGGTTAGACGTATTGGTACAGTAGAACCTTAATAACTTAAAACTCGACAACATAAAAAAAAAAACCTCTATAACTTCATAAAATGTTGTGTTCCCTTCCCCTCAGAGTCCAAAACCTCTTTTACTTAAAATACGAATCCTCTATAACTTAAACAAATAATTTGGGCTTCATACCTCAGTAACTCAAAGTTGTAATGATGACGACCTCTGTAACTTCAAAAATCTATCAATAAGTCATTTTAAATGAATGTGCAAACAAAAAATGTTACCTGTAAACCATTGTTATTGCTTACACATGTTTACGAAATGACTTCTCAAGTAAACAATACACTAAGATCTAAGTACAGTAACTTATTTTTATGTATCGGTAGCTTTTGGCCCTCGTTCAAATTTGTGCGTTATTGTCTCCCCTTTATTAAAAATTTAAAATAAAATTGATGTAAAAAGTGCGAACAGTTTGAAATAAAAGAAATACCGACTATTTATGTAGAATACCTGAATAAATGTATCTTTAAATGTAAAATAAAGTACGTTTATATATAATTATATATACATATTAACATTTCATTTACATTTAACCTAGCTCGTCTATCTCTATAAGTGCCTACTAAATAAAGCCTATAAACGAACCTCTGTAAGTAAAAATATAAACCTATAAAAACTCTTTAACTTAAACCCTCAGTAAGTAAAAACCTCAATAACTTCAATAATTTAACGTTTCCCTTGGTCTTTAACTTATCGAGGTTCTACTGTATATAGTTTTATTTGGAGATTTACTTTTTTTTTGCTTAAATGCTATATGCAAATTTAACTTTAACTGTATCTTACGACACTCGCGAGCTTTACAAGAAGTGATGAATTGTACTCTTATTCTATCACCACACGGAAGAAAAATCAAAACATTAATAAATCATCATCATCATCTCAGCCCATACACGTTCTACTGTTGGGCTCGGGCCTCCTCCATAATGGAAGGGTAATTGACCTACTATACCACGCTGGTCAGACGTGTTGGTATAGGGTTTTATTTCGAGTTTTCCTTCTCTCGCATAGATGTTATATGAGTTTTATATCCCTTAGTCGTCTTGTCCGACCGTGTGGCGACGGTTTGAGAATACATGTGTCGCCACCCCTTACTTGCCCGTGGGAGTCGTAAAAATCGGCTGAGGGTTCACCAGGAGAGTGGGCAGTAGCTCTCTCCTGGGAAACGTAAAACATCCATACTGCGATCGCCAACCCGCCTGCCAAGCGTGGCGATTACGGCAATATCCCCTTTTTAAAAATGGCGTACAACAAAAAAATGGCCCCCAGTCACGGCGGCTCCGGTACCCTACGGGCTCATTTTGGTGGCGGGCCCAGTAGTGGTGGAGCGGGGGGTGCGAGGAATCTCCGGCAGCGATCCGGCTACCAACAAAAACGACCCTTGGCCCTGGTAACACACAACATTCGGACACTCAGGACTGACGAGAGGGTCATCGAGCTGGAAGAGGAATTGAGCAAAATCCGCTGGGACATTGTAGGATTATCAGAAGTGCGAAGAGAGGGCGAGGGCACGATAATCCTCCAGTCTGGAAACTTGCTCTTCTACCGGGAGGGCGATCACCCGTCCCAAGGTGGTATAGGGTTTATCGTTCGTAAGTCTCTCATAGACAACGTGGAGAGGATCGAGAGTGTGTCGACAAGGGTAGCGTACCTTATACTCAGAATTACCAAGAGGTATTCGCTGAAGGTTATACAGGTATACGCACCGACCTCGACATACTCCGACGACGAGGTGGAGGCATTTTACGAGGACATCTCGAAAGCCACACACGCGTCCAAAACCCACTTCACGGTGGTTATGGGAGACTTTAACGCGAAACTAGGCAAAGGGAGTGATGATGAGTTGAGAGTGGGGAAACATGGATATGGACAGAGAAACCAGAGGGGCCAGAAACTGGCTGATTTTCTGGAGAAGGAAAGCCTCTTTATGATGAATTCCTTCTTCAGGAAGCAGCCACAAGGGAAATGGACCTGGATTAGCCCCGATGGTTCAACAAAAAACGAGATAGACTTCATCTTGTCAGACAAACGACAGATATTCAATGATGTCTCAGTGATCAGCAGAATTAAAACTGGGAGCGATCACCGGATGGTACGAGGCATATTGAATATCCATACAAAAGTCGAGCGGTCACGCTTGATGAAGTCTACACTCCGACCTACATCTGTCCAATACCAGAACCTCGAAAACTTTCAACTCGAACTACATAATCGCTTCCAATGTCTGGACGAGTGCGAATCTCCGAACGATATGAACAACAGGTTCGTGGAAACTGTCCACGCGGTTGGGTCGAAATTTTTCAAGGCTCACCGCGTTAATAGACCTAAAAAACTTTCTGACCAGACTCTCGAGCTCATGGAGAGGAGAAAAGAGATGACGGTGCAGTCTGCAGCCGATTGGTCCAAACATAGGCAGCTAAATAGACAGATCTCCAGGTCTGTGCGTCGCGATATTCGCCGATTTAATACGTTCCGTATTAAAGAAGCGATAGAGCGGAATCGTGGCTCGAAAGTGTTCGCACAAGATCTGTCTATTGGGAAAAGCCAAATGACTAAGCTGAAGACCGATGACGGCACTGTCATTTCATCCCAAAGTGAGATCTTGGGAGAGGTCGAAAGGTTCTATGGACAGTTATACAAATCATCCCGAAATCCTGTTGTCGGCTTGGTCCAAGATCCCAGATCCAAGCTAACTCGGCACTATACCGAAGAAATCCCGGACATCAGCTTGTACGAGATCAGAATGGCTCTCAAACAACTACGTAATGGTAAGGCACCGGGAGATGACGGAATTACGGCAGAGCTCTTGAAGGCGGGCGGCAAGCCGGTATTAATAGCCCTTCAGAAGCTATTTAATTCCGTTATCCTCGGGGGCGACGTTCCAGAGTCGTGGACCAGGAGTGTGGTGGTGCTGTTCTTCAAGAAGGGTGACAAAGCTCTTTTAAAGAACTACAGACCCATCTCACTCCTGAGCCATGGTTATAAGTTGTTTTCGAGGGTCATTACCAATCGACTCACGCGCAAGCTCGATGACTTCCAGCCGCCCGAACAAGCCGGCTTCCGAAAAGGCTATAGCACCATAGACCATATCCTCACGCTTCGGCAGATTATACAAAAGACCGAGGAGTATAATCGGCCCCTGTGCTTAGCGTTTGTGGACTATGAGAAAGCCTTTGATTCAGTCGAAACTTGGGCGGTGCTGCAGTCCCTTCAGCGGTGCCAAATCGACCATCGCTATATCGAAGTGCTGAAGTGTTTGTATAGGAACGCCACAATGTCAGTCCGTATCCAGGATAAGAGTACGAAACCGATCCAGTTGCAGAAAGGCGTGAGACAGGGAGATGTCATCTCTCCGAAACTGTTCACCACTGCACTGGAAGATGTCTTCAAGCTCTTAGACTGGACTGGACTCGGCATCAACATTAACGGCGAATACATCACTCACCTTCGATTCGCAGACGATATCGTCGTTATGGCAGAATCCATGGAGGACCTTGGCACTATGCTCAATGATCTCAGCAGGGTATCCCAACTAGTGGGTCTACGAATGAACATGGACAAGACGAAAGTCATGTCAAATACCCATGTCATTCCTGTACCGGTCCTAGTTGGCAATGCGATTCTCGAAGTTGTCAATCACTATGTTTACCTAGGACAAACAGTCCAGTTAGGTAGATCCAATTTCGAGAAAGAGATCAGCCGACGAATCCAACTCGGTTGGGCAGCGTTCGGGAAACTTAAGAGGATCTTCTCGTCCAACATACCTCAGTGTCTGAAAACACAGGTCTACGACCAGTGTGTGTTACCAGTGATGACTTACGGCACGGAAACGTGGTCCCTAAATGTAGGTCTCATATCAAGGCTCAAAGTCGCTCAGCGTGCTATGGAACGGGCTATGCTCGGGATTTCTCTGCGAGATAGAATCCGGAATACAGAAATCCGCAGAAGAACGGGTGTAACCGACATAGCACGAAGAATTAGCACGCTGAAGTGGCAATGGGCAGGCCACATCGCTCGACGAACCGACAACCGCTGGGGAAGAAAGGTTCTCGAGTGGCGACCACGCATCGGACGACACAGTGTAGGACGCCCCCCCACTAGGTGGACCGACGACCTAGTGAAAGTTGCTGGGCGTCGTTGGATGCAGGCGGCACAGGACCGCACATTGTGGCGCAATATGAGGGAGGCCTACGTCCAGCAGTGGACGGCAATAGGCTGAAATGATGATGATGAATGATGAGTCGTCTTGTACGATCACCCACGGGTAAGATAGGGAGTGGTGAATTGTATTCTTACTCCGTCACCACACATTAATATATAATTAAAAATATTAATATATATATGAATATGCTTTAATTAGTGAAAAATGATTGTGTCATATATTGTTAATCCGTCATCACAAAGGGTGGCGTTATAGATGTCCATGAAATATGAACACTTTTAAGGATTCGTACTTTAGGGAACCATTTCTAATTTTTATAGAAGCATTGCTTTACGTTTTTATGATATTTATTTTATATTCATTGATCTTCCACCATGAATATACTGATAAAAGTTCTTGATTTTTTAAACGAGAAATTTACATCTACTCCAATCGTAATAAGAGATGAAAACTTAAAAATATACTCTAATGTAATCATTAGAGTATATTTTTTTCCAAATCGTGACGGAGTAAGAATGCATTTCACCATCCCCTTTCCTGTCTGAGGGCGACGTAGAAGACGACTAAGGGATTATAATAAGCAAATAACAAGAGAAAGAAAACTTGAAATAAAATCCTATACCAACACTTGACCAGCGTGGCATGATAGGACAAATTCCCGTTAATGACGAAGGAAGCTTTAGCCCAGCGGTGGTATTTATAAAAGCTGTGATGGTGTAAAGTAGACAGCTTTATTACATCACTATTTATTCCATCGTGTGTAAAAGCATAAAGAATATAAAATATAATTTTCTTAAGCAGCCTATATAAAGCTACTCTAAATATAGAAAAAATATAATGACCTATATAAATCACTAGCTTTTGCCCGCGGCTTCGCCCGCGTAAAATTTACTTGCATATTGAACTATGATCGCAAAGAATATTATCGGCATAAAGAGTATTACATTTCTTAATTTAAGAAATCCTCTATCTACGTGTCAATTTTTATCCAAATCTGCTCAACAGTTTAAGCATGATTGAGTAACAAACATCCAAATATCATCACAAATTTTCACATTTGAATATTACTTCCAGCCTTGTAGTTCAGATTGCCGTGCAAATACGATGATAAATATGCCTTTCCATAGTCTCTGATAACGTACTTTTCCATTGGAGAAAAAAATTATATCAATTAAACACCCGCAGTTTCATTCACGTAGACCCCACCCCATTCCCATGCCAATACCGAGATAAAAAATGCCTATGTTACTCGCTGATATTATAAATTTACATGGATGAAAAAAAAAATAGTATAAATCATAGAAATATCAGAGATATAAATTGCCTATGTTACTCGCTGACAACATAGGTAGCTTTCCATTGGTGAAAGAATTTTAAAAATTGGTCGACAACCCCCGGTATAGTTCTCATTCCTGGGCAAATACCGGGATGAAAATAGCCATTAGATGGTATTCACTGATAATATAGCTTTTCATTAATGAATTAATTTTTAAAACCATTAAATTCCCGTGATTTCACCGGCATTGTACCCGATCCCGTAGAAATATCGGGATAAAAATAGCTTAAATATGTTACTCGCTTAAAAATAGCTTTCCATTAGTGAAATAATTTTAAAATCGACTTAATTCAGCCACACCGGGATAAAATATAGCCTGGGATAAAATATATTCTAAGTTATTTCTTATGTACGACTGGTAGACCTGATGGTAAAATATAATCAATATCGGTCCAGCCATTTTGAAGATTACCTGTAACGAATAGAAAGACAGACAAAAAAATTTGGACCGTATTGTGTGAGCATAAATAAAACCTATTATTTTAATAGACAAACAGACGCTTCAAATTTATTTATTTGTAGAGATAGAAAATTGGAATAATATCTTGATTGTAACTTACTGTCTGGTAGCTGCTAGAAATATTACCACGCTTTCATTGTTCGTGGGTGTCGCAAAATACTACTAAGACAAAGATTTACATCGACCTGGACCAATTGGTGATGTCGTCTGGCCAACAATGTCGTGCGCCAGGCAGCCGGTCATAAAATGTTGCTAGAACCTTTGCAATATATCTACGATGGCAGAAGAGTACCTACATATTGCGTCGATCCAAAGTAATTAGGATAAGAGCAAGATAATGATGATATATCATTGGCTGGGTGTCTTCAACTATATGTGTTTTATCCTTTTGGGGCAGCCCAAAATTGTTTCTTAGTGAGTGCTTACCCCAAATAACCGATCGGTATACAAAATTTCACATTCTTAGGCCCGGTATCTTTGGCTATACACTTTCACCCTCTTAGGGGTTTAATTTCCAAAAACTCTTTGTTAGAGCTCGCTTATCCTTGCCAAAATTTTTTTCATAGTGCTTGGTAAGTGAGCACTAAGAAAATCTGGGGGTGATCCAAGAAAGCCGACCGTGTACTAAAATGATCCTTCCTAGGCTCAGTGATTTCGGTTAAACGCTTTTCACCCCCTTAGGGCTAAAATTGCAAAAATCTCTCTTTCCCCAAGAAAGGCAACTTTATACAAAATTCCATGTTTCTAGGCCTAATGATTTCGGCCATATATTTTGCACCCCTTTAGGAGATGATTTTAATAAAATAATTTCTTAGAGCTCACTTACAACAAAAGAAAGAGAATTGCATAGAAAGTTTTACGTTCCTAGCTCCAAGAGTTTGGTCTATACGCTTTTCACCCACTTAAGGGGGTGATTTTCCAAAAGTCCTTTGCTCGTGTACCCCAAGAAATAAGACGATGTAAAAAGAAAATACTTTCCCCTATTTCAACCCCTTATACCTATTTTTTCACGATAAAAAGTAGCCTTATATACATTCTCAAGCTTTAGTTCATCTCTGTACCAAATTTCATCAAAATCGGTTAAGTGTTTTCGACGTGAAATGCTATATGCTTTTCAACCTATTTTTTTTTTGGGTGGGCTGCGGTCGGCGCACTCCTCGCACCACTCCATCTGGGGCGACAGAGGGGCGTAAGCACGCAACACCTGCAACCCACCCGAACACCACGTCACCTTCGTCGTTGGACCGACCGCCGGAGCAGCGTTACTTGTGCTTTTCAACCCCTTAAGGGGGTGAATTTCCAAAAATCCTTTGCTAGTGCTCGTGCACCCCAAGAAATACGATGGTGTAAAAAAAATACGTTTCTAGGCCCAGTGGTTTCGGCTGTATGCTTTTTGGTATTTTAGGGGTTAAATTTCATCCCTATGTAAGTGAAACTACCAAAACGCTAGAACGAATATTTATTTATTTATTATCAGGTGCCTTAATACAAAGATTCACGGTTCTATCATCAAAAATGACGAATTTCCATACAAAATATCATCCCCTATTTAAACCCCTAACACGCATTTTTTCGCGATTAAAAATAGCCTATGTCCTTTCTCAAGCTTTAGTCCGTCTTTGTACCAAATTTTATCAAAATCAGTTAAGTGGTTTCGACGTGAAAGGCTATATGCTTTTCACCCCCTTAAGGGGGTGATTTTCCAAAAATCCTTTCCTAGTGCTCGTGTACCCCAAGAAATACGATGATGTAAAAAAGAATACGTTTCTAGGCCCAGTGGTTTCAGCTGTATGCTTTTTGGTATTTTAGGGGTTGAATTTCATCCCTATGTACTTACATAGGAATTCCTATGTACTAACGTAGTTTCACTTGAAACTACCAAAACGCTAGAAGGAATATTTATTAATTTATTATCAGGTGCCTTAAACAAATATTCACGGTTCTATCATCGAAAATGACGAATTTCCATACAAAATATCATCCCCTATTTCAACCCCTTATACCCATTTTTTTGCGATAAAAAGTAGCCTATGTCCTTTCTCAAGCTTTAGTCCATCATTTCAGCTCATATACGTCCCACTGTTGGGCTCCAGCCTCCTCCACAATAAGAGGGAAATTGACCTCACTATACCATGCTGGTCAGACAGGTTGGCATAGGGTTTTGTTTCGAGTTTTCCTTCTCTTAATCCATCTCTTAGTCCATCTCTGTACCAAATTTCATTAAAATCGGTTTAGACGTGAAAGGCTATATGCTTTTCATCCCCTTAAGGGGGTGAATTTCCAAAAATCATTTGCTCGTACTCGTGCACCCCAAGAAATACAATGGTGTATAAAAATACGTTTCTAGGCCCAGTGGTTTCGGCTGTATGCTTTTTGGTATTTTAGGGGTTGATTTTCATCCCCATGTAAATGAAATTTCCAAAACGCTTGAACGAATATTTATTTATTTATTATCAGGTGCCTTAATACAAAGATTCGTGGTTCTATCATCGAAAATGACGAATCTCCATACAAAATTTCATCCCCTATTGCAACCCCTTATACCCATTTTTTCGCAATAAAAAGTAGCCTATATCCTTTCTCAAGCTTTAGTCCATCTTTGTATCAAATTTCATCAAAATCGGTTTAGACGTGAAAGGCTATATGCTTTTCACCCCCTTAAGGGTGTGAATTTCCAAAAATCCTTTGCTAGTGCTCGTGCAACCCAAGAAATACGATGGTGTAAAAGAAATACGTTTCTAGGTCCAGTGGTTTCGGCTGTATGCTTTTTGGTATTTTAGGGGTTGAATTTCATCCCCATGTAAATGGAATTTCCAAAACGCTTGAGCGAATATTTATTTATTATTAGGTGCCTCAATACAAAGATTCGTGGTTCGATCATCGAAAATGACGAATTTCCATACAAAATGTCATCCCCTATTTCAACCCCTTATACCCATTTTTTCGCGATAAAAAGTAGCCTATATCCTTTCTCAAGCTTTAGTCCATCTCTGTACCAAATTTCATCAAAATCGGTTTCGACGTGAAAGGCTATATGCTTTTCAACCCCTTAAAGGGGTGAATTTCCAAAAATCGTTTGCTAGTACTCGTGCACCCCAAGAAATACGATGGTGTAAAAAAAATACGTTTCTAGGCCCAGTGGTTTCGGCTGTATGCTATTGGTATTTTAGGGGTTGAATTTCATCCCCATGTAAGTGAAACTACCAAAACGCTAGAACAAATATTTATTTATTTATTATCAGGTGCCTTAATACAAATATTCACGGTTCTATCATCGAAAATGACGAATTTCCATACAAAATATCATCCCCTATTTCAACCCCTTATACCCATTTTTTTGCGATAAAAAGTAGCCTATGTCCTTTCTCAAGCTTTAGTCCATCTCTGTACCAAATTTCATCAAAATCGGTTTAGACGTAAAAGACTATATGTTTTTCACCCCCTTAAGGGGGTAAATTTCCAAAAATCCTTTGCTAGTGCTCGTGCACCCCAAGAAATACGATGGTGTAAAAAAAAATACGTTTCTAGGCCCAGTGGTTTTGGCTGTATGGTTTTTGGTATTTTAGGGGTTGAATTTCATCCCCATGTAAATGAAATTTCCAAAACGCTTGAACGAATATTTATTTATTTATTGTCAGGTGCCTTCATACAAAGATTCGTGGTTCTATCATCGAAAATGACGAATTTCCATACAAAATGTCATCCCCTATTTCAACCCCTTATACCCATTTTTTCGCGATAAAAAGTAGCCTATGTCCTTTCTCAAGCTTTAATCCATCTCTGTACCAAATTTCATCAAAATCGGTCCAGTGGTTTAGACGTGAAAGCGTAGCAGACAGACAGACAGACAGAGTTACTTTCGCATTTATAATATTAGTAAGGATTACAAGATTTATTACATCCCACATTTATATACTCGTCTAGTAAGTATTCTATTCTATAAAAAACTTGTCAGAGCCTGCGCGGAAATATCGCAAATAAGGAACGTAAGGGTCATAATATTCTGGTTTTTATCTACCTTGGCAAGCGTCAGTCATCGTTATTCAATAAAACGCTTCAGGATTTTATTCTTTGAAGTATTAATCGCAATATCTTTTACTAGCATTGGCGCAAAAGGTCATAGATTTATTGTGTAAAAATATCACTCATTGTCAGTTATGATATTATAAGTTTTTATTAAAATGTATTATTATACGAAATAAGTAACTTTTTCGATAAGTCATCTATGAAAATAAATGAAATTAAAGTGTTTGTTTGTAAAATACGTATAGTTTCTTTGCTGTGAGGTTTGTAATGTAAATTTAACATAATGATTTCTGATGTTTACGCGAGTATTATACATTTTAAATAAAACTACTTTACGGATTTTATCGCGTTTGTATTTGATTTTTGATTACCCGACGTTTCGAACACTTTACAGCGTTCATGATCACGGGTGGACTAAGATGTCTCACGTCCAACAAGTCATCGTTACTGCAGAAAATTTTATAATTATCTACCCGATACAGAAATTAGTTATTAAATATTGACCCACATTTTGATACAAAATTTATTGCCAGTGTAAGAAGAAAATGATTCTATATGAAAAAATTATATTGTTTATGGTTAGTAATAATTAAACATTAAAATTAATAGTAATTATATTTAAAAACTAACTAATAATCTAGTATACTACCACCGGATCGGAACACGGTTACACTGAGAAAGATCCGGCAAGAAAACTCAGGTAACATGATGCTAAATTAAAGTTAATTTTGAAGGCGGCTTACTTTATGTTACTAAAAAGGTTTTAATTTATAAAATTATCTTTAGTTATTATTATTGTGGGTCAAATCTATACAATATGAGCTCACGGTGTCTTGCAGTCTTGTGGTGGTCTTTTTGGATTTCTTTTTAATAATGTTTATAACAGGATCCCAGCTAGATGGTAACACCCAGCCATCCTCTCTATTGAAATTTTTGTGTTTTTTAATCTCAATAGCCTCGCGTACCATTCTAGGCAGGTATCGGTGTTCTTTTGCGAGGATTTGTGGTTTATCAAACCTGATGTTATGGTGGGCGCGGTCCTGGCTATGTTCACAGACTGCAGACCTAGTGTCCCGGCGGTGCTTCACATCGGCTATGTGTTCTTTGATCCGAGTTCTTATGGATCTCTTTGTTTGTCCAATGTAAGAGAGACCACAGTCACAGTCAAGTTTATATACTCCTGCATCTTGTAAAGGGATCTGGCACTTGACAGGTGGTAAGAATTGGCTAATCCTCTTCAGTGGCTTAAAATAAGTTTTAATGGAAGAGCGTTTCAGGATGTAGCCAATCTTGTCAGTGACTCCTTTGACATAAGGTAGTATTGCAGGAAGGCGCTCAACTGTGGGTGGTTTCACTCGGTCTCTGCGACGGGGGCGAGGAACTGGCAGCTTGTTTGCACGTAGCACCTGCTTGACATGCTGCAGCTCCCCAGCCAGGTGTTCATCGTCACAGATTCCTCGTGCTCTCTGCAACAAAGATTTACACACGGTAGCTAACTGTGAAGGGGGATGATGAGAATCACCGTTCAAGTATCTGTCTGTATGTGTTGCTTTTCGATACACTGTATGACTCAAGGTGTTATTAGGGTTACGTATAACCAAAATGTCTAAGAAGGCTAAAGAGTTATTTGACTCCAGTTCCATAGTGAATTGAATTTTTGGATTAATGGAGTTAAGATGGTTTAGGAATATGGTTATTTTGTCCGTGGGTAATATTGTGAAAGTGTCATCTACGTACCGCTTGTAGAACCTGGGTGTGACAGGTGAGCTTGATAAGGCCGTCTCCTCGAAGTCCTCCATGAATATATCGGCAACGACAGGGGAGACCGGCGAGCCCATAGCCACTCCATCTACTTGCTTGTAGAAGTCATCATTCCACATTAAATAGCCAGTTGTTAGGCATTGACGTAACAGTTCCGCATATCCCAATGGCATATTATTGTCAGATAGCTTCTTAGATATGGTTTTGATGCAATCCTCCACAGCTAGAGAGGTGAAGAGTGATGTGACATCAAAACTGACCATAGTTTCATTGTCAGCGAGATGTAGATCTTTAATTTCACTGACAAAATGGTAAGAGTCTTTCACAAATGCACTAGTGTGTCCCCGGAGTTGGGAGAGGACTTTCGCAACCTTCTGTGCTAATTTATAAGTCGGCGTGTCGATCTGACTTACTATTGGTCGCAGTGGTGCATTTGATTTGTGTATCTTGGGCAACCCATATAATTTAGGTGGTTTGACGCATGGTGGTATTAGATTTTTCACGTCTAGATGTAATGTATCGGAGTACTTTATTATTAGTTTCTTTGTGTTCTTTAGAACGACATTGGTGGGGTCTGTTTTGACCTTCTTGTACGTTGTTTCATCCGACAAAAGTTGGTTAATTTTAACCATAAACAATATAATTTTTTCATATAGAATCATTTTCTTCTTACACTGGCAATAAATTTTGTATCAAAATGTGGGTCAATATTTAATAACTAATTTCTGTATCGGGTAGATAATTATAAAATTTTCTGCAGTAACGATGACTTGTTGGACGTGAGACATCTTAGTCCACCCGTGATCATGAACGCTGTAAAGTGTTCGAAACGTCGGGTAATCAAAAATCAAATACAAACGCGATAAAATCCGTAAAGTAGTTTTATTTAAAATGTAAATTTAACAGTTTATACTAAATGACACTTATAACAAAAACCTTTTTTTCCCCGCTTTAAGTCTATTACGAATAATCTCTGAAATAGCTGAACCGAGCTTTAATATGATAAGGAGCGAATCGAGGTAGTTTCATTCAGAAAAAAATAGTAATACTTTTATATTGACAGTAGAGCAAGCAGTAAATGGTAACTGTACCCGTGGAGTTTAGCATTACCAGGGTAAGTAAGTAGCCAAATCGCTACTTACTGTGAAAGAAGAGCGTTTCTCTTTCATTGTGGAGGAGGCTTGGGCCCAGCAGTGGGACGAATATGAGCTGTGAATGCTGTAATAATGACGATGATGGACAAATATTTGTATTGTTAAAATAATTTACAACTACCGTTTTAAATGTAAACAATCATTCATTTGCCTGCCCTCATCCCACGCTAAGTGGGGTCGGCGCAACATGTACTTACCTTCTATAACCTCCTATCAGCCGTCACACCTGCACTCACCCTTTTCATACGCATATCCTCATTCACACTGTCCATCCATCTCTTTTTGGGTCTCCCACACTTCTTACGTCCATCCACATTCATATCGATAACCCGCCTCGTCACATGCCTTTCATCCCTCCTCATCACATGTCCATAATAAGACAACCTCGCGCTTCTAATCTTCTCAATCACTGGTGCCACTTTCAGGCTTCTCCTAATATACTCATGTCTTATCTTATCTAAGCTTGTGACCCCACACATCCAGCTTAGCATACGCATCTCTGTGGCATGAAATCTTCTATCAGCCGTCTTTTTCAATGCCCAACATTCAGATCCATACATAGCAACAGGTCTGATGATACTCTTGTATATTTTCCCCTTAAGTTTAAGGGGCATCCGTGCATCACAAATTGTTCCCGAGACCTGTCGCCACTTTAAATGTAAACAATATATATCTATGTTTAAAGTCAATTCATGATTGAATTTAATTAAATTGCATTGAGAAAGGGAAGTCAAAATATTTAAAGCAATTAAATTAATTTCCTATTCTACACCTATTCCAGTAGTGTAAAACTTCACCGCGCCTGCCAACTTGCCGCGGTAAGTCTCTTTGAAACTGTCCGTTTGCCACAAAACAAGATAAATTAAATTAATGTATTAAAATTCCTTGCATTTATATGTTATATGCAGACTGAGTAGATACTTCACCCTAATATTAACACTTGAGAAAGTTATTTACGTCTTTATTGAATAGTAATGGGTTACTGAAATGATAATGTATTATTATTTTTTGAAGTGAAAACTTTTATAGCCAGGTTTGGATGGAGAGTAAACTTATTTAAGTCGCAATCGACATGGTCACGTGGCATGTCGATAATACTATATCTGTAGCTATATCAATGTCATTATATTTATGCCAATAGATGTCAAAATCAGATAAATGTAGAGTTTTAATTTACAAATGTTAATAAGATCAATCAATTAATTTAAATATTCAAATATTGTTCACAGTTTTAAATTTTCACTTCTGTCGGCACACCTCATGACTGCTTTTTGTCCTTTTTTATTTAACAAAGATTAATATTACTATTAATATTACTCAAAAACTTTATTTATCAAGCTTAGTAATCTTTGTATCACAGAAGATTTGAAAAACATACACCAATTTTCACCCTGATCATCGTCATGATCATCTTAGCACATATACTTCAAACCGCTGAGTTTGGGCCTCCTCCACTATAGTAGCGAAATTGACCTACTATACACGCTAGTCAGATGGGTCGGTGTATGGTTTTATTTTGATTTTTCCTTGCCTTACATAGATGTTCTACATATTATATCCCTTAGTTATCTTTTACGACACCCACAAGCAAGACGTGTGAATTAGGTTCTTAACCGTCACCACATAGGGTACACCCTGATTAGGATCATTAGTTTATTATAAAAGCTCTCCATTGGAATTGAACCTTTGCTACTAACATGGAATATCGATACTTATAGCCCTGCGCCATCCATATTCCCTACTCAACTACACACGAGTGTAATTTTAGGAATTTGATTGCGGAAATGAGAGAACTTCTTACATCAACATGTATTTTTTTTCATAATTATTTTCAAATCAAGTATTTTTTCGTCTCATTACTCATTACTCGGCTATTTTTTTATCGTATTGTTATAGTATCGATTCTTTCCCGGAACACATTGCATATTCAATAAAAAAGAGTTTAAGACTATTAATACGTACTCATATATTAAGTTTTACGCGAACTGTGACTTACCTATAATAACCTCTTAGCTTTGATAGAAAAGAAATCATTGCATAATCAACCTAATCAAATAATCATAATTTTGTACAAAATTTAATTAAACATGTGTAATAACAGTAGTTTCCTCAGCCGTAGGACACGCTGCTGACAGTTTTCTTTCATTAACCATAACGGGATGGTTTGTCCTGGGGTAGTGCTATACTGTCTCATAAAATTGACGTCTGGGTAATAGCAATATGTTACTGCGTTTTGTTTGGTGAACAGGAGAGCGAATCTGCCACCAAAAGTAATAAAGAAAATCAATATCTAGAATAGTAGGATGTATAATTGAAACTTTAATGTCAAAACTATAAGTTAATATCTAAACTGACGTCATATATTATAATTGAAGAAAATTTCTTCTTTTGAATAACGTTTATAGACTGTAAAAATATTTGTACGTAAGTTACATTATATAAGTTTATCTAATTTACAAATAAATAAAAAATGATTATTATATTAGCATGATAGTCATTAAACTTATTAAAATACATTAATTATGAATGTTAATTTTGGCTTGAATTCTATACTTTACCCTGAGTTTATATTATGTAAATGTAAACAGTCAGAAATATTCTCAAATCGAAATTATCTGTCAAAACTTTTCAATTAGCGCCTCGAAGTTTAGTGATCTTACATTTTCGCCTCGTAATTTATTCGTTCTGTCTTTGATCATAAAGAAATAAAGTACGAATCAAAAGGACTTCAATGTGAATTTCCTGAGTGATCCAAGAAATATCTAATGATGACACATAATCCGTGCTCGATCGCCTCTCCACTTATTGAGACGGAATTTTCGATTAGTCTGTGATTGATTGAAGCGACTTCTCTTCGAGCGACGTGCATTTTATGATCCGTTCTACTTCTTAGATCAGTTTTCCTTTATAGTATATGATAACGTGAGATACTCCATAACATTATAAATTTTCTTTCTAAATCTAAAATTAAGGATTTATAAATATATTTTTCGTTAATACAATAGTATTCTATATAACTACTCTAAACATAACTAATATTATAGATTATTGAAATTTACTGTATCAAAATTTATAATGTATTTATTATTTGAGAAGCTTTGATTATGTGTCTTATTACACTAATATCATGATTATGAAATCATAAGACATCATTATTGTTAAAAAATATACTATACATAGTAATGGCAATTAAACTATAATACTTTCTCTGTTTAAGATAAGAAATATAATTAGGACAAAGTAAGCTCTAAGAAAACAGCCCCGAGTGGCGACGGAGTATGAATAGGTATTATTCACCACTCCTCTTTCTTACCCGTGGGTATTTTAAGAGACGACTAAGGGATTATATGCAAATTAAATCTGTACACGAGAAGGAAAACTGGAAATAAAATGTTAGTGTTTGGATTTGATAAAACTATACTTTATTTATATCTAAGCATGCACTTAATGTATGGTGACGGAGTAGGAATACAATTTACCAGCCCCTATTTTGCCTGTGAGTATCGTAGAAGACGACTAAAGAATATATATGCATATAACATCTTTGCAAGAGCAGAAAACTTGAAATGAAACCCTATATCAACATGTTTGATCAGCGTGGTATACTAGTTCAATTTCCTTCCTATGTGCAAAGACTCGAGTTTGATCTCTTGGATAGATGGTATTTATATTATCCTTTATTTGACTTTTACGATACATACAGACTAAAAATATGGTATTGAACCGTATTACTTACTCCGACACAGCATAAAAAAATTATATGTGAATACCAAAAATATATAGGAACTGTAAAACGCAGATTATTGCTAGGGTCTTACTGCAAATTATTACAAAACCTGAGGTTAAGTGCCTATCATTGGTACTTATCCGCTAACTTCATGCCTAAAACAGAGAATTGATCCAAACTTATCCTTATTACCTCGTTTACCCGATACTGTGGTGTAAGTCAAATGTATGCTCATCTATCTGAAAAAATATAACTGTAAGAAAAATACAACCATATCGTTACCCTATGACAATCATAGCATAAGTATTCTACCAAAAATATTCGAATTCGGCACATATGTAATGCTCTATTAGGTACAGGTCTGAACTACAATGGTAGGGAAAGAGACCTTTAACCCCACGTTGCCCCCAGACCGGTTGTTCGGTTTCTTCCAAGTTATTCTTCTCTTGCAATAACGTTATCAGCTTACAGCCCTTACTTATCATTTAGGCATTCATGGGAAAGTACGAGTCTGGAATTATATTTTTACTGCATTGTCACACACAAACCATTTGATCAAACTCTGGAGTCACACTCTAGAATTTGATAACCGTAATTATAGGATAATTATGAATGTGCTAATAATTCCCAACGGTTATTAGGCAGAATCTATATTAGTAACTACCTCAAAGTAGTGACTGTAAAATAATAGTTACATTCTATAATATTAAATTATTTTTTACGTCGCACTGCTTGGCTCTAACCACCTCCAACATAAAAGGGAAAATGACCTACTATACCATGCTGGTCAGACGTGTTGGTATAGAGTTACACTTAATTTTTTTCATTACTTGCATAGATGTATAACATCTGTTATATACATATCCATTAGTCATTTCTTACGAGATCCACGGTCAAAACAGGGAGGTGCTAAATTGTATTCTTGTTCCGTCACCACACGGAATATGTAACATAATTTTATTTTTGGACTTTTTACATATACTGTAACACCCGTACAAACCTTAATGCAATTTGTGGTAATGTTGCTTCAGAGTATATATGTATCGACGATATCTACGATTATGTAATCAACTGCAAAAAGACCTTACGTAAGCGAATGATAACATACAAACAATAGTTTAAATGTATATAATAATTCATTACAATTTTGTTCAAATTATTAATCCATTAATTTATCTATATTGAATTGATTGTTATTGTTGTACATAGAGATAGTACATTGTGCATATGCATCTATCTAAGCTGGGTAATGCCATACCGGCCATTTTTGGCAATCAGGTTGACGACCGCACTTAAAATTGTAATTTTTCTAGAGGAGTACTCATTGTAGGTGTACTCACTCAGCTTGTTCTCAAAGAAAACGCACAAAGGGTGCTAAATGTCTGTATTTAAGTAACTTATGTTAGAGGTTAGGGAGATATCATCTCTCCGAAACTGTTCACCACTGCACTGCAAGATGTCTTCAAGCTGTTAGACTGGAGCGGACTCGGCATCAATATAAACGGCGAATACATCACTCACCTTCGATTTGCAGACGATATTGTCGTTATCACAGAATCCATGGAGGACCTTGGCACCATGCTCAACGACCATGATGACTCAAGGCACGGAAACGTGGTCCCTAAATGTTGACCTCATAACCAAGCGTAAAGTGGCTCATAGTGCTATGGAGCGGGCTATGCTCGGGATTTCTCTGTGAAATAGAATCCGAAATAGAACGGGTGTAACCGACATAGCACGAAGAATTAGCACGCTGAAGTGGCAATAGGCAGGCCACATCGCTCGACGAATTTACAAGCGCTGGGGCAGAAAGGTTAAAAGGACGCAGTGTGGGAGGCCCCCCCACTAGGTGGACCGACGACCTGGTGAAAGTTGCTGGACATCGTTGGATGCAGGCGGCACAGGACCGCACTTTGTGACGCAATATGAGGGAGGCCTACGTCCAGTAGTGAACGGCGATAGGCTGAAATGAATGAAATGAATTTATGTTTTGCCATTCGTACTCAATAAAAAAGAAAATTATAATACTAGTACTAGTTACTTATTTCTGTGTGCTGATGGAGTAAAAATGTATTACTCCGTGAATTGTATTTACCACCACTTTTCTTGTCCATGGGTGCTGTAAAAGACGATTAAGGTATATAATGTGTATTTAACATCATAAGCGAATCAAGAAATTGAATTCTAAGCCAACTTGTCTGACCAGCGTGATAACTATTGTAGGTTAATTTCTCTCATGTTGAGGTGGCTCGAGCTCAACAGTGGGACGTATATGAGTTCAGATGATGATGTTAATTAGTATGTATTTAACTTGTCCATAGCATATCGCAGTAAGAATATCTATTACTCCTCCTTGTACGGCCTCTCTTTTCCTCACGACTATCGTAAAGCTCGAAAAAGAGATGAAAACAGATAACATCAGTTCTTGAGATTAAAAATTCGCAATACAAACTAATGATAAACCATCTGGCCAGCCTTGTATCATTTTCTCTCAAGCGATGCTCCGTGTCCAACAATGAGCTGTATGTGGAATTAGATTGACAATAGAATATAAGAATCATCACCATCGTCTCGGCCCACATATGTCCCATTGTTGGGCTTGGGCCTCCTCCGCTATGGGAGGAAAATTAACCTACTATACCATGCTGGTCACGTAAGTCCAGCTGTTATTGTGTTTTTCGAGTTATAACTTCTTTTGCATATTATATGCATATTGTATCCCTTAATCGTCTTTTACGACACCCACGAGCAAGAGAGGGGTGGTGAATTGTATTCTTACTCCATCAGCACACAGAAAGAATAAAAGATTATTTCACTAAAAAGTATATACATTATAAAAGTAGAGAAATGCCAATAAAGTTAAAAATTCGCTAAAATGCACAATAACAGGGTAGCTACACGATAAAAGTCAACCTCTACCAAGAACTTTATACCAGTTTATATTAATGCGACGAATTGGCAAGACATTCAACATACCGACGTCCTCCTCGAGGGGGAGACGTCAGTCGAGGAGAGGGTACTTCTCAAGGGGTATTCCGTCGGGCCGACCACTGACGACAAGTCACCCTGCTCTGGTGGTCGGTCCAACAACGAAGGCGACGTGTCACGAGTGGGTTACGGGTATGCGTGCTTACGCCCCTCTGTCGCCCGGACGGAGAGGAGCAAGGAGTGCGCAGACCGTAACCCACCCCCCAAAAAAAAAGACATTCAACATGACTTTCATAAATGAATTTTAAGGTATAGATTTTATTGTGAAACATACGATACATTTTTTAATATTTATAAATATTATCCTGTCTACAATCAAGTATGAATACTTATATTGTCAACACAACAAATTCTATCTCCCCAATGCACTTACTGAAGCCAACCCAACTGTCTACTTCACTTAATAAATTAAAATACATTAAGTTAATATTGCAATATTCTTTTCTGTTGAAAACAAACCTCTATTTCACTTTGTTAGCGCGAAAACGATAAGCTGAAATTTTTATGGCCTTGCAATGTCTGGCTTTAGAGAAAAATTTTAAAAATGTTTTCAACTTTTCGTGATTCATCTTCTCGGTCCCAGTTGGCTTGGCAATATAAAATACATGTCTTTGTTTAACGTCATCACATTATATATTTGCCTATGTGGTGACGGAATAAAATACAATTGACGTCACACTGCTTACTTGCCCGTGGAAGTCGTAAGAATCGGTTAACCTAACCAGGAGAGTGTGCAGCAGCTGCCTGCATCTCCTGGGAAAACTTACAGCACCTAATGCAATTGCCAACCCGTCTATCAAGCGTGGCGATTATAGCTTTACATATAGCAAATATGTATGCGGAAATAGAAACCGGCCCCCAGTCACGGCAGTTACGCCATTTTGTCTCAGGAAACCATTGGATGCAAGTGATATAGGACCGTTCTGAGTGGCATTCACTTGGGGAGGCCTATGTGTACGTCTATGATCTGATGGATAGATGGATGGATGAAATTTTGCTGCTTACCCTACGTAAATACTGTCCAAGACTTTAAAAAATGAATTATAAACAACACGTTTATTTTTCATTATTTAATTACTCCATAAGCCTATGATCACCTACTACTGGGCAAAGGCCTCTCTTTGAAGGATGAAGTCGTAACTACTACGACGCTTGGCATTGTGGCTCAGGATGCGCCGTCGCAGTGGATATTGCGAGTTTTTCAAAATAGCACTATTTTTGCTGACCATCGTCATGTGATTGCTCAGCCATTTTTTACGAATCACACAAGGAAGTAAGGATTGATACTTACCTACTGTATTCTTAACTATAGAGACAGTACAACTTAAAATTTTAAATAAAAATCTATTTTCGTGTTCAAGAATGATTTAAACAAATGTAAATAAAAATGTAAAACAAAATAAAACAATACGCCACTGAATTAATTAGTGATGATTACTTAATTACAAAACCACCTTATTAGTTGTTACAATGACAAATATATACGTTTCACTTTGATTGGATGTCGTCCACGTTTTATTTATATGGTGAGCATTTTTCCACAAAAGCACGCGAGGTCAGCTTAAGAGGGAGGAAACGACTTTGGCCTAATCCGCTGACTTTTATTTATTCAGTGAATTAATCTCACCGTGGCCGGGGGTGGGGACATTGGCCCTTATTTCCTGTTGCCTCCGTGCGATACCATGATTTCTCGACTGCATACTGTGATAAAACTCAAGTCGTAGTTTCTTGACAAGTAGGATTTATAATAAAGCCACGTATCGCATCTGTCCAATGCGTCTATGTTATGCCATATATCATAAAAAACCTTAGTGTTTTCTGTCAAAAATAAATATATAGTTGTTTTCAAATTAAAAATTGAGAATATTAAAAAAGATATTAAGTATAATTCGTTAGTTTATATATAAGCTTTCAATGAATTATTTATATATATAAGCTTTTATTTACGTTAACATAACCTAACGTTGTAATTACTTTAAAATCGAAAGTCTCCATGATTTTTATGGACGTTTAATCTCTAAGGAGTGTTTCTGAAAGCTTTAAAACTTATTATAAAAGGAAATAAGAGCAATTTTATTAAAATAAAATACAGATCCTATGCAATGGAAAGGAAACAGAACGGGCAAATGATACAATAAGTGCAGCAGTAGTTTTCATTTTAGGTAGATGTAATTTATTGGTAGCAATTAAGTTAAAATAATGATTTATATCATACTAGCAAATTTCTACGGTTTCACTCGCATAGTTCCCGTGCTCGTGGGCAAACAAGAATAAAATATAATATATGTTACTCGCTAGTAATATAAGTTTTCTTTGGTGTAATATTTGATTAAATCGATTCAGTGCTTAAGACGTGTAAGGGTAACAAACAAACAAAAAAAATTACTATCGCATTTATAATACTAGTTCGAATAAAATTCATAATGCTGCCGGTAACCTATTATAATTTATCAGTATTAACACCTATAGCAATATATGTCTAGGCTTTTTATGTAATTACGTAGTTCTATTTGAATTATTAAAAATTAAATTATTATTTTTTCCGTTATAGATACTAGACGAGTCTGCAGCTCATCTAATAGGTAGTAAGTGATAACTACCTCTCGTGAATTTTTGCAATATCAGGGGCTAGTTGCCTCTAGTTGTAGCCTATTGTGACATAGTGTTAAATCGTTGCCTACTGTGATGCAACGAAACTCAATACCGTCTTAGTTAGTACTAATATGGTATTACGTTTCATTTGTGGTGATTTTCTATGAGAGTGAGATACTACTCCTGATGAGCTGAGCCATTTATAGCTGCAGACAGAGAGCAGCTAGAACAGTGACGCTGCAATTAGTTATAGGTAAATTTAATCAATAGCTCAAGATGTAGACCGACGTTCCCCCGTCCCGTTATTTTTATTTAATGATATCTCATTAATTATAAATGTCTGTAATAACGATTACTTGTTGGATGTGAGACACCTTAGTCCGCCCGTGACCATGAATGCTGCAAAGTGTTCGAAACGTCGGGCAATCATAAATCAAATACAAACGCAATATAATCCGTAAAAGTAGTTTTATTTACAATTATTTTTATTATTTTTCTTTGTTTATAGCTTTTCGCGTTTTATGCTCGAGCTGATCACAGATATTATCATCACCATCACCACGACTAATATATGTCCAGTACTGGAATCAAGCCATCTCCACAATTGGAACACAATTGATCTACTGTAGCACACTATTCATACAGGGGTATCTTGGTATAGGGTTTTATTATAAATTTTTCTTCACTTGCTTAGTTGTTATATGCACAATATATCCCTTAGCAGTTATT
Organism: Lymantria dispar; assembly: GCA_032191425.1. Taxonomy (NCBI): domain Eukaryota; kingdom Metazoa; phylum Arthropoda; class Insecta; order Lepidoptera; family Erebidae; genus Lymantria; species Lymantria dispar. The sequence continues at coordinate 14,874,102 of CM063454.1, read as the reverse complement.
TACGACACCCACGAGCAAGATAGTAGTAGTAGTGAATTGTATTCTTACTCCAAGGAATACGTATTGTAACTACACATACACTTGTTTTCACCAAATATACTTTTTAACTTATATTGTGCAATATTGTAATAATTAAATCCGTAGCTTGATTTGCCTGGACCACTGTTTTATTTCTCATATTAAACAACGCTCCCTGCATGCAATTAAGCGTACGAGGGGTTTTAATATTATAAATACTGTATAGAAATATATATTTCAATTGATTATAAAACTAACTAGATTATTATTAATTAACATTTTTAAAACATATTTTTATTGCAATATTTTTCAATATGTTTGTCCGATATGAGTGAATATCAGCTTAAATCGCGATTTATGTATCGAGATCAATATATTTATTGCACGTATAATTGTAAATTTAAGCGTTGTTCTGGCGTAATTGAACAGTGTACGCCAGAACAACGCTGACGTTCTCACTCACTTGGCTTGTTGATGAGCATCGAATGTGCTCGAACCTAGGTTTAATTGTTACTAATCGTGCTATACGTTTATTTAAATTTCTATTGGGAGTCCAACTCATGATACTTTATTACAGTATCAAGTTTAGTGCAGGTTTAATTTATAAACATGAAACATCATCATCGTAAATTATATACGTCCCATTGCTGGCTCGAGTCTCCCCCACATTGAGAGGAAAATTGACCTGCCATACCACGCTGGTCAGACAGGTTGATACAGAGTTTTATTTCGATTTTTTTTTCTTTCATAGATGTACACATATATCCCTCAGACATCTTTTACAATACCTGCGGGCAAGAAAGGGGGTTGAAAATTCGTACTCCGTCATCACACGGGAAAAAACAATATTAATTATATATTTATACTTAATATATAATTTATAATCATCAATATATTAAAAAAAAAAACTGTTTTACGTAAAATTACAAAAATATTATTCAAAGATAATTGCTTATAGTGAGTTTGAATTCGTGGTAATTTCGTTTACAATAGTATTTACCTATGGAGCGTCATAAAGCAAAATAGAAGCAATACAATTGTGTGAGCTTAGTGAATTGGAATTCCATTTTTATGCCACGATTTATTCCTATTTATTTAGCAGTAATAACTTACAATCGCTTGCCAAGCATACGTTTCGAATTTAAACTCATATTATGCACCTATGATTTTTCTAAATTATACATCAAATGATAAATTGTTAACTATTATCTCTCCTCAGCTCATTGACAACCCACTGCTGGGCTCGAGCCTCCTTCGGAATGGAAAGAAATTGACTTACTATAGATACATTGGCTAGACGAGTTGGGTTTTACTCGACTTTTACGACACCCACGGGTAAGAAACGAGGTGGGTTATTAATTATAGGATACATATTATATAATGATTTAAAAACGAGGAAAATTATAATATATCTATAATATATCATCTAAAATTAAGTAAATATATATTCAAGTTAGTAGTGTAAGTATTTATACCTAAAATGTTGAATAAATGATATTTTCGAAGATATGTGAATAACGTGCTTCAGAGACAATATTAAACTGTAGATTTCAGCCCCGTCAAATATTCTGATATTTGATCTAGTTTTGGAATATTATTCTCTTCGAATGGCGGAGATGATTGTCACTTCGCAGAATGTGATGTTTTTCTGAATTTGGTTAAACTAGACAATCGATCGGTCGGATTACAATTGTGAATAACAAGGACTAAGACAATAAAATTATTTCTTATTTGCTTTTCCGAATTTAGTTATGGAATTCCTCTAAACCATAAGGTACTAGTTTCTGCGCGGCTTCACTGGTATAAAATGTAACATACTCAAGATATTTTTTTTTTCTAAATCTGTTGAACGTATTAAGCTTGATTATGAAAAAAAAATCTAAGGTTGAACGTTAACTCAAGAGGCCAAACTACTGGTATAAAAAGTATCATATGTGTTAATACAAATTTTATGAAAATTAGTTCAGCGGTTAGAGCGTGAAAAGATAACAAACATGTAGCAAAGATCTTCACACTTACAAATGTTCGCCTTTGCGATATTAGTGCGATGTAATGTGATGTCTTCCATGAACACGTTACTATGTAATCTTAAAACGTCCTCTAACCATTCACATGAAAGAAGTATGAAAAAATATCGAATCTAAAGAAATAACAAAAGTTTCTTAGAATAATAACGTATAGAAGGATAGTGTCAATACTTCGAAATTTCAAAATTTGAATCTAAAAATACTAATGGCGCGCAAACGATTACACACGTACACCACTATACAAATTATGAAATCAAATTTTGTTTTTATTAACATAAATCGTCGAAATTACCTTTAAAAGTAATGTTAATAAACTTTTTATATTTTTCAAATGTGTTGTGACACCATTTGAATGCACAAACCGTCATAATTACCTATTTATTTTTTAAGAGTTGCGTACGTTCGTGCAGTACAATGACTTGTACATTACGGAACGGTTCCGGTGTAAGCTCCATTAGGCTCCAATTGAAATGCCTCACTTTTTGTGCGTGAACTTACCTTCTATACGTTATTATTCTAAGAAAAGTTTATTTTATTTGGTTTATTAAATTCTACTAACATAACGTAATATTAACAAACAATGATATGTTTACAAAACTACTACTGAAACATTCACAAATAGATACTGAAGTATTTTGAAACAAATTTTAAAATTCTATGAAACTGTTAAACTCAGTGAATAGTCGACTGTTGATATATTTATTATCACTACAGTTGAAAACACAAGGAAATCTGTGGGTGTTACCAAAAAAAAGATCTTTTATAGTTACCGAAACGCTTTGATCGTGTGTGGTCTCGTATATATCGAAACCTAGCGATATTAATGTTACATTTATTGCTTTTTGCTCTACATTATTGGCATTGATAGCTTCCTTTATATTCATCGTATTGATATTATCCAGGTCTTAACGATAAATACCATTGGCACAAATAACGTGGTTTTAATAATTCAAATATGGTTAATGAATTAGTTTCTGCAAAATTCTATTTCATTACAAATATCCTACCATTTACTATCGAAAAAGGCCTATCCAAGGCGATATTCTGTGTCATGACCGAGTGACGGTTCAACATCCCTCTCTTGCTCGTGGGTGTCGTGAAGGAAGACTAAGAGATATAATACGCATATAATACCTATCCAAGAGAAGGAGAACTCGAAACAAAACCAACGCGTTTGACTAGCGTGGTGTAAGTAGGTCAATTTCCCTCTTATAGTGGAAAAGGCCAGAGCCCAACAGTGGTACCTGTAAGGGATGAGATGATGATGTTGATGATGAAGGTGATATCATTTTCATAATTGCCACGCCTGTAAAAGCGGGCTGGTGATCACAGTTAATGTTATAAGTTTTCCTAAGAGAGTGCTGACTATTCTGGTGATTCTTCCGAGTAAGAGGGTTGTGGCAAATTATATTCTTAACTAGTCACTACACGGACAACTCTGGGATTAAGTGTACCTGAAGTGACTAACTGTTTTTCATAATCATCGTCAGCATCGTCACAGCTCATATACGTTCCACTGCTGAGCTCGAGACTCCTCCATAATGGAAGGCAAATTGACCTACTATAACACTTTGGTTAGACGGATTGCTACAGGGTACAGGGCTCTTGCATAGAATTTATATACATATTATGATCTTTTAGTTTCCTTTTACGACATCCACCTACAAGAAACAGGTGATGAATGCCCATTACCAATTTGTACTGGGGCACTGTATTTACATATACACAATTGATTATTTTGAATCTGAGTGTTATCCGTTTTCGTTTTTATACACAAATTGAATAATTGTATTATTTAATTAATAAAATTGTTAATTTACTTGATCATGTACCTATATTTTATTGTGATGAATTAAGAATTCCATATGTTCTTATTCTTACTTACAAGCTCTGTCACAGTTGTCACAGGAATCGAATAAACGACTCAACAGATGTCATAACTCGAGGAGCAGATAAACTCAACTAGTGGTAGGAAGGACTACACTGTCTACACCTACGGGACCCCCTATCGGGGTAGTATCACGCTCTCACAGAAAATCGACGTCCGAGGAGTAGCAATTTATTACTGCACTTCGTTAGGTGAGCGAGAGAGCCGGCAGCCCAACTTTCTGAGGCTGTTTGCGTGTGGTTGGTTTTAGTGATGTCTTTAGTATCATCGAACCTCATTGCACTCCCTTCACTTTCTTCGAGGTAAGCAGCGGCCTTACAAAGATACATGAGCGGCAGCAACATTTACCATCAAGTGTACTGTTTGCTCGTTTGCCACCGTTTACAACAAAACAAATAAAAAAAAAAGTGAGCCGTCGCTCAGGACGCCTGGCAGATGTGAAACATCGAAAATATTTTGTACGAGTAGAGACACGGTATCGAATATAAAGTATCGATACTGAACTCATGAGTAGTATCGAATGATAAGTAACGTACTGATTAAAGTATCTAGTACTTTTACTTACTTTATCTTTAGGTATCGAGTACTTTTCTTTCGATACCGATACGTTGTATTCGATACTTTTAGTCAATAAGTACTTTTTAGCAGGTATCGTATCGAATAAATTATCCATATTAAAATTGACTTTAGGGGCTATATTTATGGTAACGTTATTTAGTACAAACGAAATTAAACTTCCAAAATGTAGCTTGAAATACTTTCATCCGTTTACAGACGTTCTTTTGCACGATAGATGCAATTTATAAACCAGAAATAGCGACATCTATCGAGCTATGCAGCATCGAGCACAAGCACGAAGTGCGCGTTTTAAGTAACATAAATAGCGGCATCTATCGAGCTAACGACCAACTCTCAGACCAATATATTGAATATTTAATAAAGAAACCTTTAATTCTGTAATGATAATAAGACAAGCTATCTAAATTATTTTAGCGTTATTGGTCCTTGCAATTTTACAAATTGCAAAGTTTACAAATTTGAAATGAAATCTGACTGTTTTAAGTGAGTCAAAATCGAATTCTTAAGAAATTGGTGACATACAAGGAAATAATTATATACAAATACAGCTGAAACTAATAAAAGCCTATAAAAACGGTTACCTATTTTTCGTAGCTGAAAGTAAACTAAATACCATACCTACTGGTATATTTATATTATGAAGTTATTATACATTAATTTATAAAACAAGTAAATATGCATAAAAGAACAGATTACGTCAGGAACTTGTATGGCATAAAGTATTAATAAAACATGGCGATTTTTTTCCAGAAAAAGATGATTTTTATTTAATAAACATTTTTTTTCATTATAGGTAGCAATTTACTTTGGGTTCACTAGATGGCGTTGTACAAAATTTTAAATCACACCATGGTTTCGTTACAAAAATGTAGATATGTATATCCAGATATTTATTTTATCGTAAATTAAGAGGGGACCGCGAGGCGTGGCGTCAATCGCCACGCGACGATCGCGGTCACTCTCGCCTATAGATGTTTTACATCAAAAACTTAATGTGAAACCCATCCAGCCTTTGCTTGGTATGCTATGCTTGGTATGCCTATGGTATGGACACACGTTACCAAATCTCTCCGGGGCGACGTGCAGCTCCATAACCCACCGTATAGCCTCCCCATTGCCATTGAGCCGATCACAAGTATCGATTCCTTAATATCCGTGGGCAGCCCGGCGGATTACCCTTTCGAGTACCACCGTCTTCAATGCCCCGGCAACAAAATATTGGGCACTGTACTCACGCAGTTGGCCTCTTAGCTGAAAACGAAAAAATCAATTTTTAAGATTTTCTTTAACTCAATATTTTTAACAAGGCAATAGATATTTTATTTCAAATAATTTCGTTGCTTTTTGGATTACAAAAACAAATACAAACCGTGATTATTATTAACATTTTTATCTTTGTCTCACGTTTAAAGCAATAAAACAAATTAAACTCCATAACTATGGGTTCCATATTATCGCCTTTTATCTCTAGTGCTATCTTTTTTTTAACAACAATTTCTGATTTTTACGCGAGTATTACACATTGTAAATAAAACTACTTTACGTATTTTATCGCGTTTGTATTTGATTTCTGATTACCTGACGTTTCGAACACTTGGCAGCGTTCGTGGTCACGAGAGGACTTTTTTTTATCGCAAACCGTGGCAAACGAGCAAAACAGTACGCCTGATGGTAAGTGTTGCTGCTGCTCATGGACCTTTCCTAGGCTGCTGCCTACCGCGAAAGTGAAGAGAGTGTGAATGCGTGCAATGAAGTTCGGTGAAACTAAAGGCATCACTAAAACTCATCACACGCAAACACTCTCAGAAAGTTGGGCTTCCGGATCTCTTGAATTTAGCTACTAGAATTTGCGTTTGTTGCTTGGCAGAATCCACGATACACCTTTTGCCTGTTTCATAATTCGAACCTCTAATGTCATAATCAATACACGCATACACACTCCCTTTAAATAAGTGAAGCTGTCATTAAAAAAAACCCTAAAACTTTTTAATTTAATTTCAGATATTGCCCAATCATCAAACTTAATTACAATGTAAAGGTTAGCATTTACCTACTTTAAATTTGTATTCATTTCTCAAGCACAGGAAATTGTGGCGTTTGTTCAAATGCCACGCATTACACTTAAGTACGTTATAAAAATATTACGATTGTAAAGGTTTTACTTAAGTTGTCAATTATAGCACTTAAAGTTGAGTACAAAAGATCTAAAGTTTGTTTAAAATATTTTTCTTTTAAGGACCGTTTTATGACGTCAAACAAAGCGACATTAAATGATTATATTATTTTTTTATACAATAATTAATGTTTTTTTTTGTGGTATAAGAATTAAAATGCCGGTGACGGAATAAGAATACAATTTACCACCCACGTCATTTTCATAAGATAAAGTTGTAAAAGAAAAAGGAAATCCTTTTCTTTAAAATAAATTACTATAGCTTTAATGTAAGAAAGAAAGGCTAGTCAACAATAAAAAACTCGGTAAAGTATATAATTTACAATTTATGCGACAAAGTTTTATTATAGAAAGCGTTACGTTGAATCAAACTCCATTATTTCTGTTAAGATTTAAATTTGCATATCAAAACGTTCTAAAGATTGTCTAATAAAAGTTTCGTATTCGTAACGAACGACAGAAATCCATAAGATTTGTGTTTGCTTAAATCTGGTGCTATCATAGGGTTTGATATATATTATGTGGTAAATAACTGCAAGAAAAAGATCTCAACAATGAATACAGTGCAAACAGACTTTATTTTGGTAGCTTGTAACTCGGATCGTACCCGAACCACCATGTCAATAGGAGGCCGACATGCAGCCCTATAACTTGCCATATCATACCACATCATCAATTAAGCGAGCAAACAGAATTGATCGGTTGACTTCGGTTTATTTTTATGAATATTTTTAAACGGACATAAGCTTATAGAAGTTATGATTAAGAGGATTATACTACAATTTCTTTTATATCAGTGAAAGTTTAAAATTGGGTAGGAGTGGGCACACCCAACCCAATCCGCCCAGGGCGACAGATGGGCAGCGTATGACCCCATAACCTACTGTATTCCATCCTTAACGCCATTGGGCCGACCACTGGAACCGATTCCTTACTTCCGTGGCCGGCCCGGTGGGTTACCCTTCGGATATACCCCTATTCAACGCTCCGGCAATAGAATAGTATTATATAGCGGAGCATCGCCCTCACGCGGTCGACCTCTCTGTGGGTGGCGGACTAATCCCCGGCCTGTCCATCCGCGGCCTCGGCTAGGGCGGTATCAGGCGCCGGTACTGAGCCTGTCGTGGTACAGGAATTCCTTCCGGACCCGCTCCGCCGCCTCCTTCTGCGAGATAATTGCCTCGCAGAAGGCGGCGACGGCGTCCCAGTTCCTGATACTGTCGAGCATCGTTTTATTGATGGTCGGCAGCGTCAGGTCGGCACCGATGACTGCAACGAGTACACGTCACTGCTCTGCCCAGACCTCGAGCAGGTGCTGCGCCGTGTCCTCATCGAAATCGCAGTGGCGGCAGGACGACGACCTCTCCCCCCTTTCTTTCTTTCTTACCTTGTTTCTTTCTTTTTCTTTCTTTTCTTTACTTGCCGAAACAACCATCCTATACAAACCTAGGCCTATGCTCAGTATCGTAGGATGCTATAGATATAACGTCACTATAATTATGTTCCATTTTTAACGGGAGTTCCATTTTCAGATTGTCTGTTCTGTTTTCCTGAGCCGTACAAAATGACCCATTTTTTGCAACTAGAATGTTATAATGTTAGTGATGTATTTTTTTATCACTTTACGTTTTACGTCCAGTAGTTTCACCTATTCCTAATGTGTTTTTGTTTTTTTTAGACTTTAATTTCATATTTTAACTATTTCTACAAGTGTCTGTTGTGGCAGAAAAACACAGAAGTACTCAAATATCCCATTTTGATATAAAAATATGATCTCATTATATAGACAAAAATATTTTGTTAATTAATTTTATATGAATCAAGAAAGGCATTAACTATGCACTTATAAATCGTGTATCAAATCATTTGCAATAACGAACACAATTTGGTCTTGAAACACTTTTAAAATATGTTTCTGAGCCAACTAAAATTTAATAAACACAGAACAATTTAATTTAGTGATACCACTCGTGTATGGAGGATGGCCAATAATGGCTATTTTATGGCCTTTTTATTATGATGCATAAACGTGAATCATTTATAATGGGGCGCACACAGTATGAGAAAAGTTACGTCTGGCACTCGACAAATATTAAATTATACATTTTTAAATATGGGTGGCACAAATAAACAAATAATTTATTGCCTCATCTCTGACGTCGATTACTCGAGGCGAAATAGGAGTACTTAAAATTCATGTTATTCATCGTAAATAGGTTATTATTATGCATATTCTGGTTATTTTTAATAAAACCTCATAGGTACATTGATAGAAGTATTAATAAAGCAACTGCCGACTATATTGGTTACTAGCAACCCGCCCTCGCTTCGCTTCGGTTATAGGTTATAGTCGTTTTACCCGCGTAGTTCCCGTACCCGTGGGAATACCGGGATAAAATATAGCCTAGTTTACACCCTGATATTATAGCTTTCCATTGATGAAAGAATTTTTGAAATCGGTCCAGCCATTTTGAAGATTACCCGGAACAAACAGACAGACAGACAAAAATTTTTTAATTGCTATTTTAGGCATAGGTGTCGTGCAAATAACCGTGTGAGCATGAAAAAAGCCTATTATTTTGACATTACAAACAGACACTCCAATTTTATTTATTGGTATAGATGTCGGTCCGTCTCATCTGGACTAAATACCTACGCAAAGGGTATTTAGTGTATTTTCTTTTGCTAATGGTCGCAAATGAACAAGCAGTACACCTGATGTATGTGATACTGCTGTTCATGGACCTTTGCAGTACCTGGGACACGGACTACTCCTTGAAATGTTAAATTTTTTGGGCTTAGCGTGCCTTTGCCAGAGGATAAATTAGTTGTACATAGTACTCGTCTTCAACGAGTTAACAGATCCTCCATGGGGCAATGTATACGCTTCTACAAAAAATTACCTATTAATATTCGAGATATGCCAGTTAATAAGTTCAAAAAAGTAATCAAGAGTAGATTTTGTAGAAAAGGTTATTATAAAATCTCAGATTATCTTGATGATTATACAGACTGGTTATGAGTAGCTCCTCATTCAGGCATTTTCTCATTATTTCAAAAGATGTTACACACATGTTTATTCTGCTGTTGTTAGTATAATAATTGTAAAGCGTAGCGTGTTTTGCCAAACGAATTTATTTAATTTGTGTTTTATGTTTGTGGCACATGGTATTGATCATGCTCACTGAAGGGTCTGCTTGCGGTAGCTACGAGGAGCCGATCACTCCCTTCCCTCCATTGTGGTTGAGGGGAGTGATGGCTGCTCTAGTGGTTAACTCGTGATCGGGTGCCGCTTTCGGGATCTAATCCAGCCATGGTACTTTTTCGTTATGTTTAATAATTGTATTGTATGATGGTTCGAAAGGCATCACACTGGAGCTATTAATAGACGTGTTCTTGTATATTATTTTATTAAAAAAAAATAGTAAATGAATAAAAAAGAAGACAATCCCACTGAGTTTCTTGCCGGATCTTCTCAGTGCGGTCGCGTTCCGATCCGGTAGTAATTTAAGGTAAAATGTAAAAAAATGACCATATGTTAGTGCCTCCGCGGGGTTTATACATAATAAAGGATTTGAATTGAATTGATGCAATTTTATTATTTAAATAAGTTTAGTGTAAAGTTAAATCCAAGTTTGTGGGGTCGCAACCCTTATCCCACAGCTGCCATCTTGCAAAAAGAGGTTCAAATGATTTTGACGGTTTATCTGCCAAGCTGTAGGTCTTACAAAAAAAATAATTGAATATTTTCGTTGCAAATAAAAATATCTACAACTTTTATTCAGTATCTTTTAGTCGTAGAAATTCATAAAAAATTGAGAAAAATATCTGTTTGTCGATAACTCTTTTTTTCTAATCATTTTACAAAAAAGAATGATGTCAGACCATTTTTATACCTTTTAAAGACGGTATTTTAAGGAATAATTTTTATTTAAATAGATTTATTAGTTAAGGTTTTACAGTATTGTGAAACAAATACTATTGTACAGGAATACGTAAAACAATTTTGTAATAAATTTTTCTCTATAGTTTGAACTATTCAAAATTGGATTAGAATGTAATTTTATTATACCTAATAAAAAAAAGTTTGACTTAGATTTATTTTCTTCTAATACCTTATTAAATTGTTTAAAAAGTATTACAAATTTTCACACATAAAATAATACAAAAATAATGAATTAAGTGATTGTTTAATTTTGTATTATAAGTATAGTTATAGTATAACTTTTAATCGTGTAACATAAAAAAACTCTGTTTTATTTTTAATGAATATCGATAGCGATTTTAATAAAACTTTTTGTTGTTTTTTGTAAATGTAATTCAGTAATGCTAATAGAAAATGATTATTTTTATACCGCATATTATTGCAGACATTTTAATATTCTGGTTACAACCATTAATAAATATATTGAACGCATTATTGAAACGTATTGCACCCTTAAGAACACAACCCCAGGCGTACAATAAATTTATCTAGAATCAATTTCTAATACGAGACATAGCTTATCGGTAGGAAGTGGATTGCATTGAATGGCGGTGAACAAGGACGTAGGAGTTAAGAGCCATTCCACCTGCATTATTTATCGCGTTACATTATTAACTGCATATCAGCCGTAGATGACTATCGGGTGCACTACACGCCTTGGCTGAGGCGCACGCGCTTTCGAGTGAGAGAGAGATATGGATCACGGTGTTTATTTCCATTGTTTGACCCGTTATTTTATACTGATTCCATTAACTTTAGCTTCTACTTAATTAAATAATCCATACTCTAATCTATACTAATATATAAAGCTGAAGAGTTTGTTTGTTTGAACGCGCTAATTTCAGGAACTACTGGTCCGATTTGAAAAAAATATTTCAGTGTTAGATAGCTTTTTTTTATCGAGGAAGTCTATAGACTGTACATCATCACGCTAAGACCAATAGGAGCGAGCAACAATGAAAAATGTTTCAGAATCGGGTTGTTTTTTCCGTTTGAGAGCTTCCGCTGCATGCACTACATAAATGGTTAGGTTTTGCAAAAATCATGTGACAGAATTGTATTATTTAAAAATATTTTCACCTTCTACGTAAACAAACTTGCGGGTTAAAGTTAGCATTAGCCCTAGGTTCCACGCGGACATAAGATAGTCGTAAATAAAACTACTTTACGGATTTTATCGTGTTTGTATTTTGATTGCCTGACGTTTCGAACACTTTGCAGCGTTCATGGTCACGGGCGGGCTAAATACCATCGCGTATACATCAGAAACCACCATACTCTAATAACTACACTTTACCACTGGTTTGACAATTGCAATTAATGTTATAATTTTCCAAAAAAATAATTCCAAATTAGGTATATTGGTATAATATAGTGTCATTTCGCATTTCCTTATTCTTGCAATGATGTTTTTTTTAAATTTTATTAACATCTAGAGCAGGGATGGGTAGTGAATCATACTCTTACTCCAATACCATATGGATGCATGATAAAAGACTAAATAAACGAAAAAAATAATTATAAAATCCTTAAAAAAATTAGGTGTTAAGTAAACTCTCATTATTCATTAATTATTAATCTATCTTCATCCCACGCTAGGTGGGAGCCGATCACTGCTTTCATACGCATATCCTCAATCAGACGATCCATTCATCTTTTCTTAGGTCTCCAATGATTCTTACTTTCATCCACAATCATATTGATGACCCTCATTGTCACATACCTTTCATCCTTTCTCATCAAGATGTCTAAGACAATTTCCCGCTCTTAATCTTCCCTATTATTGGTGACACTTACAGTCTTTCTTTAATATACTCAATTCTATTAGATAAACTCTAAATAAATTAAAAAATAATTATACTGTGAAGGAAATAAGACAAATTATCGCCAATCAGCCAATTTATTTCAAGTGGTATTACAAATTTCAATTTAGTGAACACGCCAACAACAGTCTAATGGAAACACTCAGTGTTTTGAGCAGCGCGCACATAATTCTTTTGTCGTAGCAATTATACTCAAAAATATTGATTTCATCTGTTCATTATTTTAATAAAAAGAAAACCTTTAATAGATTCTATCGTCTATGGTTTGCGCAGTTACGCTTTTAACGTGTGAAACTTCTCAATATTAATCATCATCTCAGTCTATATACGTCCCACTGCTGGGCTCAGGCCTCCTCCATGATGGGAGAGTTCTTGACTTACTATTCCTCGCTGATTAGACGTATTAGAATAGAGTTTTGTTTCGAGTTTTCCTTCTCTTGCACAGATGTCATATGCTTATTATATGCCTTCGTCGTCTTTTACCACATACACGGGCAAGAATTGTATTCTTACTCCGTCACCACACTGAAGTCAATATTAATAAATAAACGTAATTCTTCCAAAAACATTATGACAAATCTCATAACTTATAACTGTGATTATGTAATATGCCATCAAAAAAGGTAAGAATTATTGTACGAATGCGACCAATTTGAGGATTGGGTCTAAGAGAAATCTCAAAATATTTAAAGATATCGTGTAATGTAGTCACGTAATCCTTCTCCAGTCATCTCTTATTGCGATTGAATTTTCAAACGGACTTTGATTGATTGAAACGACTGCTGTGGGATCGAATTGACTTTTAAGTAGACTTAAAAGAAAAAAAGCTTTATCGACAAATATTCGATACAAAGAAACAAGAGGACGAAAATCTATTTACAGGGATTTCACTAAAGTAAGATTACGGATTCTCCGTGCTTACATTTTGTTTTAAAATGATTTTATAAAATGTTTTCTTTATTCTGAGTAATTGAATCATCATAGCATTATCAGCTTTCCAATTTATTATTTTAATCAATGCAACGTTATTTATTTCACAAAATATACTGTACACATACAAGGAAACAAAACGTAAAAAGTAATAGATAGGTAGATACCAAATTGAAATTTATATATTTATGTGTGATAGTGTAGATTTTGTTTAACAGTGATTCAAAATACAGTAAAGTAATTAATTATCCCACTTTGAGAAAATATTAGAAAGTCATTTTCGTTATTTTTTTTTTAGGAATTATTTCGTCTATTAAAGCGTTACCATAACAATACATTTTTTTTTTTTTTTTATATATTCACGCCTTTTTCCCATAGGGGTAGGCAGAGTCCACTGCCCTCCACCTGCTACGATCTTTGACATATTCAGCGTAGCAAAGCGGTTCTCTGTGGGCCACTTTTCGCCCCCGACGGAAACGAGACGTGACGTGTAGCGAGCCACATCGCCGCCATTCGTACAGTTTTTTAATTTTTGAAACTCATTGCGTTTCCGCGAGAAATACATACACATATAATTAACGGACACAAATTACATCCATATACATCCACATAACAATACATACAGGGGCTAAATATGGGTGTATTATCATGTACTGCTTTTTAGTGGGTATTTAATTGAAAAGCCTTAATAATATACGTTTTCCGTGTGGTGACGGAGTAAGAATACAATTCACACCCTATCTTACCCGTGGGTGATCGTACGAGACGACTAAGGGATATAAAACGCATATATCATCTATGCGAGAGGAGGAAAACTCGAAATAAAACCCTATACCAACACGTCTGACCAGCGTGGTATAGTAGGTCAAGTACCCTTCCATTATGGAGGAGGCCCGAGCCCAACAGTGGGACATATATGAGCTGAGATGATGATGATGATGATGAATAATATACGCCTTATAAAAATGTAGGTGGAGGAGAACGCGACATCAAACTCTGTGTCACCATATTTGACTAGTGATGTAATAGGTAAATTTTTCTTCTATTGTAGAGGAGGCTCGAGCCCAACAGTGTGTCTTATGTGGGCTGAGACAATGAACGTGTAAATAGGGGTGATAGTGTAAAAATGAAATAAAAATGCTATAAAATAACACAAGAAAAATCCTCAATTAATAAAATTAACTGTTAGGTAATCAGTAATAAAACCCTAGCTGTTAAAACCAACAACTAAGGTCCAGACCTATATTATGTACATAGTCAGAAAATTATCTCCTTAGTGTAAATGTACCAACTGCCTGCTGCGAGTATCAGTAAATTACCGAGCAGAAAAACCGCTAGATGTAAATTTTAATAAAATAATATTGCATATGTTACTGCTGTTAATATTAACCCATAATAATCTCGATAGTAACAGGCCATGAATCAAACGACCGAAAGAAAAATACATTTTAATATTTATACAATAATTTATAACCTCTATTCCCTTTAGTCGCATCGACATTCAGGTGAGACCCAGAATTACCATGAACACGGTCCCAGTTCATTTACAGAAGACAGGGGTGAGCGATAAGATAAAGAATCACTGGAATGGGTAATAAAATGAAATAAGGAAAATGCTTACGGAAAAATTTTACTCAAAATAAGGTACATTTTTCTCTTCAATGAAAAAGTATTTTATTTTCGCATTCTCTTCAATGGTCCTTAGAAATTTGAAAAAGGAAAAAACACCGTAAGATACTACTTTGACCTCAAGTTGAATACACAAAATTCTTTAATGGTACTAGTAATAAAACTTTTTTGAAGGGAAAATGGGTATATAAGTTTACTTTCCATCCAAACCTATGGCAGTCTATAGGTTTGGATGGGGAGTAAACTTGTATAGATCGTCACCGACATGGCACGTGACGTGTTAACGCTAATATTATATCGTATTATAAAGTTTTAATTTACAAATTTTAATTTAGGATCTAAAAATTTATTTGGGTATTCATAAATAATAACGGTTCTTATAGCAATTGCATTTTCTATTTCTACATATGTTAGCTAAATTAGAGGATTAATTGTAATTCACTTTCCGATGCAGGGTTTTTATATAGATCTATAAATACGTCAGTTCCAGATATCTATTTTGAAAATTGAAAGCCTTTTTGCCAAAGCGAATTAATATTTTTGAAATTTGTTTTATAAAATATACAGAAGTTTTACATTTTTTACTGTTGTATGACTTTTTTTATTTTAATATATTTCAAAGAAAAAGATTTTTTTTATGTTTCGATAACAAAAAAATTACATTTAAATATAAGAATTATTCTGATCCCTTCTAGTGGTATCGTATTAATTCTATGATTGCGGCTACCTCGCCTCGGGACTTGTCCCAATGCCGTAATTACGAGTACACACCCTACTAGTGCAAATAGAAACAAAACCGCACACATTCGTATATGTAAATAAGGGAACATCACGACCGAAATTACGTGTAATTGTGGTTTACATTGAAATTCTGAAAAACAAAACGGCTATTCTTTGTTCTAAAATTCAAAAAATCTAAACTAAGACTAAGTTATTCAGTTTCATATAATGGAATTATTAAATACGTCTTATATTATTTTTATATTTACGTCATATCCAGTATATAAACACTATGTATTTCTTTATTTAATCGCAAATTTTGCTGATCAAAAGTTTTAAATTTAATATAGAGCCCCTTAAATCGTTTAGTATTATTATAGAAATTACTAACATCTGTCCGCGGCTTTGCACTACTGGCTTTCTGTCGAAATTTTATCCGAATCCGTTCAACAATTTTTACTTTATTGTGTAAAAAAGTAAAATTAAATTATAATCCCGAGTGAACATATTACCGAGACAAAATATCCTATGATTATTAATCTTAAAAATGATCTATCTATGTCTCGATTTTCATCCCAATCTATTCAATGGTTTATGCGTGATCGAGTAACAAACATCCAAATATCATCAGAAACTTTCACATTTATAACATTAGTAGGATATCATTAATATTGATCATTAAATATTAATTACCAAATTTGATTGCTGAGAATATAACTAAAACTATACAATTTTAAGTTATACATACAATTTTAAAGTTAAATTTAAAGTGGGAACTGTAGTAATAAAGTAATTACAGTTTAAATAAAATTTTGACTTGCCAGCGTTAAAGAAAGTCCTTATGTTAGACTTAAGAACAAAATCGGGATAGATATATTATAATTGGTTTGCGAGGAATATAAAAGGAAATTATACAGTTATAGTGTACAAAACAAGTAAACTAATCATATAACTGAAATCATACCAAACGAGTTAAATACTAATATTTTAAAAAATATATACTGACACGCAAATTTAGTTATGCTTATTAAATAAAGTTAATTTATTTTACAAATGCACAATTTAAGAGAACCAACTTAAAAGTAATTTATAATACCAATAGCAAATCTCTTGTGTTGAACATCTAGCTCTATTTTAATATTTAACAAGGGACCGCCAATTATTTATTCAGAGCTCCACACAGCAAACAGGCTAATTGTAAACTAACCGTACCTATACTAAATAAATAAAATTGTGAATGGAGCTATAATAATTCTATTGCAATATTGATATTGTAATGTCATTAAAGCGGCTGTCGTCATATTAACATATCTTGTTGAAATTAAACAGTTATTTTTATTTATGTAAATGTTTTTTTTTTTCTCAAAGTTGTTCAGCGTGCTGTGGAGCGGGCTATACTCGGGCTTTCCCTGCGAGATAGAATCCGAAATACGAAAATCCGCAGAAGAACAGGTATAACCGACATAGCATGAAGAATTAGCACGCAATGGGCAGGCCACATCGCTCGACGAACCGACAACCGCTGGGGAAGAAAGGTTCTCGAGTGGCGACCATGTATCGGAGGCAGTGTAGGACGCCCCCCCATTAGGTGGACCAACGACCTGATGAAAGTTGCTGGGTGTCGTTAGATGCTGGCGGCACAGGACTGCACATTACAATTACATAATAAAAATGTATTCGCTGTGTTATTTTTGAGTCCCACATAATAAGTCATAAGCTTATTTTGGTATATCAGGCAATCTCAACTTCACCACTGTTACTGTACTTCGACTATACATTTTTAAATCCACTTCAAATTTTCAAACCATAATTGCCCACGGTTATTGATTTTGAATGTCACCATTCAAATCATAAATTATCTTATAATTGTCAATAAAGTGTTCCCGAGCTCACCACCCCTGTTTGTATCGGAATATCGCATATCAATATCAATAAATAAAATAATAACAACATTTGGACAACCCTATCGTAGTCAGTCACGTGCGGGTTAAATGATCTATAACGGGAAGTAATAAACCTATTGTTTACAACACTCTGCTGTCGTTTATCAATATTTATAATATTCAATAATCTCATCAGATTATCAAGCAGTGTTTTATTATTTTCGTCCTGAAATTTTAAATACAATTTGCTTTTACAAACTTATTACCTCAAAATTGAGTTATGTTTCCTACATTTCGTCATCATGTAGTTCATAATCATCTACAGTTGGGCTCCAGGCTCTTCCACGATTGAAAAGAAATTGCCTATTATACCACACTGGTCAAATAAGTTGTAATAAAGTTTTATTTCAAGGTTTCCTTCTCTTGCTTAGATGTTTTCTGAATGTTATACGTTAGTATTATGGACGCCATATACGTTAGGTTATGCATTATGGTTTTGCCTGTGCATACATAACCGACAGGCAAGCCCTAGCGTGTATGGGATTAAACTGTACAGTTATCGTTATGCATGTACATGCAACCGAGCGAATATGCAAATTGATATTTTATGCCGCTCGGTTATGCATGCACAGGCAAAACCATCATGCAAAACCTAACGTGTATGGCGTCCATTACATTCACAAACACATCTAAGTTTCTAAATCTGATTAAGTATATATAATATAGTATATACTTTAATCAGATTTTCACTACGAGAAATTTAAAGAAATAAATATTCTGACCGTTGTATCACAATATATTATACGAATAAAATTATATATAGAAGAAATTGGTTACTTTTGAAAATGCTGTGACATTCATCACGTCGTGTAAATACTCGAAAAAAGAACAAATTTGTTGTACATATTACTCTTTCCCAAAGACTTAAAATATCTGTTATGGGGCAATTGTATACGTTTCTGCAATAAACTACCCAAAATAATTAAAATATAACAAATGGGTTTAAAAAATTAATCAAAAGTAACTTTTGTAAAAGAGGTTATTATAAAATCTCGAAAATCTCTAAATGATAAAACAGACTGGTTATAAGCAGCCCCTCAATCAGCATTTTTTTTCATAAGTCCAAATAAAATCTGTGTTATTAGTATAAAAGCAAAAAAAAGTTGTTATTAGTATAATAATAAAGAGTAGCGCCTTCTACCAAACGTACATATTTTGTATATAGTTTATTTTGGAAGCAAATCGTATTGGTCCTGCTTACTGAAAGGTCTGCTTATGGTAGGTATCTTCCCATTACTGATGAGTTTTGTATTCAACAGTAAATCTCATACTTAGCAGCAATGTAAGTAAGCTGGGAAGATATAAATTGGTTTATCCTAGATCGCGATCAAGGCATAGTATTTATGCGCATGATTTTACTTGCGTTAATATAGATTCCGTCTATCAATTTTTCTGTCCTTCAATTACAGTACCTTTTTCAGAATGAAAGTTATTCTATAGCCTTTTCAGTATACCTGACAACGTGTATGCGAAATTTCAAGTTGATCGATGTAGTACTAAACTCGAAAAAGCATAATAAATTACGATCATACAATAACAATATATTCTTAATTATTTTGCCTTTTATGAAGCGCTATATATATGCATAGTACCTAGTCATTGAAATAATGACAAGGAAGAATATTTTAGCATGTTTCTATGTAAAATTTCATAATCAAAATCGAATTTAACTGAAGATATCGCATATCATCGATAAGAATCACGCCGTTCATTTTAATATAAAATTTGAAACATTTAGCATTATTAAACTGGTCTTAAAAGCTAAAACTCTACATTAAATTGTATTAAATAGCTACTTTAATTATTTATAACGCAATTCGTGGGTGGTTATTTGCCCCAAGTTTATGTTGGCGGCCATTTTAGTTAACCGATACTCTGGCTCCATAACCGCAATTTGATATTGCAGCAGTGGGGTTGAGTAACGCTATTCTTGAATTTTTAACCAATCAGAACGCTTCACTTTGTTAAATATTCAAAGTACTTCATTCTTTGTTTTTTACTTATATACAATAAAATACATCTTGAATACAACTTTTTGTATGACTACGGAGAAAAAAACAAAATGGTCTGGATAGCTGCCGTATTGGAAGAATTGATTAAGTGGTGTAAAATGAAAACATCGCTTTAAAAAGAATGAAATCTCGAAATAAAACTCGAATTGAAATAAAAATATTTTTTTCGATTTTAGATTGCCCGGAATTTGCAACACTTTTCAGCTGAAAAGGCGTTCGATTCAGTGTTCATGGTCATGACATGATTCAGTGTGCATGCAGGGTCCATATTCAAACACAAAATAATCAAATACAAAAGTGAAGTTTAAGTAAAGTAAAAATAGTTTTTATTTCGAATTTGTAATACTCCCGTAAACATCAGGAATCATTAAAAACTCTATATCTATACCAACGTGTCTAGCCAACGTAGCAGAAGGAGGATGTTTTCTTACCTATAAGAGAATTGTATTCAATGTATTCAACGACATAAAGTATAGGAAGTATAAAAATATCTAATCCGTGTGGTGACGGAA
Source organism: Lymantria dispar (assembly GCA_032191425.1). Classification (NCBI taxonomy): domain Eukaryota; kingdom Metazoa; phylum Arthropoda; class Insecta; order Lepidoptera; family Erebidae; genus Lymantria; species Lymantria dispar. The sequence goes on along the minus strand of CM063454.1, from coordinate 14,853,863 downwards.
GGAGTAAGAATACAAATTATCACTCCGTATCTTGCCCGTAGATGTCGTAAGAGACGACTAAAGGACGCATATAACATCTATGAAGAGAAGAAAAACTTGAAATAAAACCCTATACCAACCTGTCTGACCAGCACGGTATAGTAAGGTCAACTTCCCTCCTATTGTGAAGGAGGCTCGAGCCCAATAGTGGGACGTAGGTATATGAGCTGAAATGATGACGATGATAAAAATGTCTTGCATGAAAATAATATTCTTATACCTAAAATTATTAGATGTCCTAATTAACTTATTTAACCACTATTTATACTTAGATTTATACTTATTACGAAAAATAAATAGATTTTACTATGTTGAGTTGGTTTCAAAAAATAATTATATCCTTGGAATAACTTATAATCCAAGTCGAGTAAGGAAATAGGTCTTTAGCCTCTTACTCGTGACTTCTGCACAATACCTCGTTTTCGTTACTGCTTAATCACGCATTTAATGAGCTATATGACCAAGTAACACTATAATAACGTAAGGAGTGTTCTAGTGTAAGACTTAGTAATACTAAAGGTGAGTTTACTTTGTTATTTACAAGCAACATTTTACCATTGGGTAGAAAACTGTTAAGAACTATCGCATAAGGTAATTAATAAAGTTATTAATAAATTCTAGCCACAAAATAAATGAAAACTCCATAACAAAAAGATGATATAATATAGATATATTATATAATCATTGTATTATGGAGTACCCATACCTCAGCAAATAAACTCTAGTTCGAACAGAAAGTTCTACCATAAAGGGGAAATGCTGTATAGAAAGGGGAATCTAGACTTGTAAAACAATGAGTTACGTCTGTAAAGGGACGTTCAACAACCAATCAGAGTCTGTCACGACCGAGAGTCTACTTTGTTTTAATAGCACTAGGCTGGATTAGTTTTTAAGCGTAGCTCTAAACAATAGTTTGTGCGAGTCTATGGGGGAGTTATACACGACGCCATAATGGGGACTAGCTATTATATGGAGCGAGTTATGTATAAGAATAAAGACGAAATTCATTATTAGCTCAGCTCATATACGAGTACGATACTTCTAAATTGACAAGATTTTTTTTATATAAAATGTCATCAATTTAGAAGAATAACCTACTAGAATAGAATAACCTAGACTGCACAGAAGGCGTAGTGATTAAGATACCGACCTACCGCGCCAGTATCGTGGGTTCGAATCTTACGCGGGACAATACTTTGTGCGAACCACGAACCTGTTAATTAGATGTTTGTAAAGTCCCCCGCAACACAAGGATTATTTACTTAGTGTAGGGTATTGTCTTGTGCAAATCAACTGAGCAATATTTTGAAATTATCCAATAATTATTATTTGAACTGATTACTATTCCAACCGTATTATGATGTACTAAAAATACATTTATTCATCGCCTTAAGAATATGTCTATCTGCTCAAACATAGACTTTCGATTTCGATGGCAACGTTGGGAAAACGTAAGGCATCAAAGGAGAAGTAAAAATAGCGGCACTCATAAAAAGAAGTATATTTTAACTTCATCACCAAAATACAAATTTTATATATATATATTTTTTTAGAGAACTACATATACATAAATAATGGATTTATGAATACAAATATATTTCGTCCAAAAGAAAACACTTAAAAATAACAGTCATTAGCTTGACATAGTTAAAGAAATAATTCACCTTTCATGACTTTGTTTTATTTCTGTAATCCATAGATTTATTATCATATATATGACTGGCGAGCTTTAAGCCTTTGTTACAACTACATGAACTTCTTAGACGTAAGAAACTTAGAGGCCCGTGGCTATGTACGCTGAAAAGTATTCAAAACTTCGGTCAATATCAAATACAAACGTAGCATCCCTGAAAACAGTATTACTTCAAACGTATGGAAAAATTTAATATTTCACTTCCTACTCACAGTAGCAAATAATTATTATTGTAGTATTTCAACTAAAATGATTCACTTTCACAAAGGTTCTATTTGTTTCATCAAAATAATTGTAAAGATGAGAAGACGACTTTGTTTCTAAAATGAATTATTTTAAGCAACAGATTTTGTTGTCAAGGTAGTTCTTAAGAGCCTGGATTATGAGATATACTATCTTTATTATAGAAATCGATTCCCAAATGGTTCCTTTTTAAATTTAACTATCATCCACGACCTTCTCAAATTACACAAATATAGATTTACACATGTTTTAAAGACTAAAAGAGAATGCCCATTTTGTTCGAGAGTTAGTTTCAATATGAAAGTCAATGGGTCTTTATAATTTCTTTTCTATGTTGTATGATAATCATTCTAGTTTTATATTTAGTAATTAGTTTTCATTTTCGTACCCAGGTTTAAGGGTAATCTTATTTTTAGTGAACTGTTTTGAGGTTAGAAAATACGTCAAACGAAAATATAATTATTATCTTTATTCAATGCGCTGACAAAAGTAATAATGTAGCTAATACTTTTAACATAAGCTTAAGATATGGTCCTGTGTGATAATAATAGGCGTGGCTTATCAACTGAGGTTTTATGAATGTGATTTAGGTATGTATATGGTCATAGAAAATTATAATTCTACGGCAGGGTTGGCCTTTGGCAACAACTACAATATACTGCTTAACTGAATACCAGGTATAGTAAAATCAACATTTTATACTTAAGAACTGTTTACGTAATAGGTATATTGTCAAAAAATTAAGCTGGAGTATTTATGTACATCATTAATAGGGCCTCACCTCAAGTACCATAATACTTACTGTCATTGTGTGTGCGCAGCGCTACCGTTCGTTTTCCAACAAGACAAATACAATATACTCGTTCCAACCATTTATTTTACTTTTGACACATGCTTTAGGACGTAACTGTTTCATTATACGCAATTATTAACTTTGAAACGAGTGAACAGAGAAATATATAAACTGCCCAATAATATTTATATATCTTAATTATTACCCACTAAATACATTAATATGCCGTAAATAGCTCTATTCATAAAATTTAAGTGATAATTCATTTCCGTTATAAAAAAGTTACGTTCTATCGCATCTAGTGACAGGATCAAAAGTATTCGGTGCAAACTAATGTATCGCAAATAATCGATTACACTTATTTGTCTTTAAAACAATTCAAAACTCAGTTGTCAGCTGACTTAACTAAGTCAGCTGACAACTGAGTTTTGAATTGTTGTAATAGACAACACGTTAAAATTGTATCAGGGAGATATAAAAATCTTCTCATCATACTTATAACATGAAATAAAACAACCAAAATATTTTAATATTATTTTATTATAACGAATCGTCGGATTCTTCATACGAACTCGAATCGTCGCTTGAATCATCTGCAGTGTTTATTATTAACTCTTGTGTAGGTGTGTTGTCAAATTCAATTTCCCGATCCCAATCAGAAAATATTATATTTTTTGTCTTGTTGACGACACTCGCCCAGTTTTCAGGCGTCACACTAGCACATGCGTTTTTTAAAAGTTCAAGCATTTTATTTGCTGTGAAAGGAGGAGTTGTATTGTTTCTTGCGGCGTGTCCTTTGACTTGTGCCCAGATCATTTCAATTGAATTATATTGACAGTGGTACGGAGGAATTCTGATTACAACATGCCCATATTCTGCTACCATTTCGTCGATGACATATCGTTTTGGCTGCTTTTTACTTTTTAATACTTTAAGTAATTCTACTTTTAGTAGGGATTCGTCCACATCTTCCCCATTATCACGATGCCAGTTTATAATCTCGTGTTTTTTGTTGGCCTGTGTTGGCATTTTATTAATTTGGCGAGAGTGATAGGGTGCATTATCAATAAATATTGTTGATGGCTCTTCAAGTGATGTAAGCATTTCTCTGAACCACTTTTCATACACGTCCGCATTCATCTCCTCATGATAGTCTCCTGTTTTTTTTTATTTGAACGCTAACAGAGCGTCTGGTACAAATCCCTTTGTAGTTTCCGCATGGCAAATGATGAGGCGTTCACCTTTCCCCATTGGCACTGCAGAAGTAGAAGCAGCAGTATCGTCAGTCCAACCTTTTGATATGGAATGATTGGCATTGAGCCAAGTTTCATCTGTGAAAACGACATTCGACCAGTCTTCTATTTTCTTCGCTTGTCTTAAAAATTCACAGCGAGACAAGGCTATATCACGACGTTCCATTAAAATTTTTCTTTTGTCGGATTTCTTATACAAGAACCCGATTTGGTGCAGCACCTTTGACAAAGAAGATTTTTGACCACGAAACAAGCCACAATTTCGTAGAGACGCTACTAATTTTTTCAAAGTAGGAATCTCTTTTCTTGTGTAATAATTGTATATATGACGACGAATAGCATCAGTATCAAAACTGTCAATTGCTGTCACTTTACGGGGCTGACGTTTTTTCTTAGGCGTAGATAGCTTGTTCTGTTCAATACCACTACTACCATAGGCTTCTTTAGTGATTTTCGCCACCGTTGGAGCACTAATACCTAATGCTGCTGCAACACGGTCTCTAACTTGGGTTACTGGTATAAGGAATCCGCCATTGCGGCTTTCCTTTTCAAAAAATTCACGAAGCCGCAGCACTAACTTTCTGGATTGTCCTTTAAACACCATACATTTCGGCATTTTGCAAGTAAAATCTTACTGGGAGGAACGATACGCTCAACTCAATCAAAGTAAGAACAATGAAATCAATACGGTAGAATATAAATACTCAACACAGCGTATGAAAAATATGAAAGAGCACTCAGCGAACAGAAATGTGACTAGCACGGGAGTCTTGTTGCGAGTGACAGACAACACAACAAAATGGCGTCGCCGGCGCACCGTTCAGTGTTGCCAATTCGCCTTAAAAAAAAGGGGTAGGCTGGATGAGAAAATTAGTGATTTACTACCGCAGACGAGGGCGCCATTGTCTCTAAGTAAAGTTTGGAGCAGCGGACCCCGCTTAATGGAAAAATGCTTCATAAAGTAGTTATTTTTTATTTTGCAAAGTACAAAGTAAAATATTTTGGGAGGACTGAATTAGTGGGTATGCAAAAATTAATGTGCCCAAATAACAAATATATTTACAGAAGTGAAGTTTTTAAATAATATGAAATATGTATTTAAGCAAAAATAAAATATCCGTGTTAAATCGATTAAAAGTTCTTCCTGACTAAAATCGATTATTACAAAACATAGTATCCATAATACATTGGTACAACACTAATTGATCAGAATTCGACCTGCCAAAAGTAAAATAAATGGTTGGAACGAGTATAATAAGTAATTAATGGAATAGAGAGGATTTGCCCTATTTAAATCCTTACTTACAAGCAAATAAAAATAATATTATGTTCTATATTATTTACATGTATTTAAAAGTGGTAGGACCACACTGTCGACAGTTATATGTCTACAGCCGCGGGCCGGTCCGTCCGGGGCAGTACCACAGTCTCGCAGAAAATCGACGTCTGAGTAGTAGCGATTTGTTACTGCGCTTCGTTCGGTGAGCGAGAGAGTCGGAAGCCCAACTTTCTGAGGGTGTTTGCGTGTGGAGGGTTTTGGTGGTGCCCTTGGTATCACCGAGCCTCAATGCCCGCATTCACACTCCCTTCACTTTCTTCGCGGTAGGCAACGGCCTTGTAAAGGTCCATGAGCGGCAGCAACACTTACCATCAGGTGTACTGCTTGCTCGTTTGCCACCGTTTGCAATAAAAAAAAAACGTCGCGTTTTGATTCTCGCCCTAATTAAAAATTTTTTAACTAATATTAAGGGGAAATTCCCTTCCATTTCGTCACTTATTTCTATACGGTAAATATAATTATCCTTATATGCTCAACATAAAGGATATCGCCTGTATTAATTGATAAGATCCTAATGCTAACCATCGTAAATTACTTAGATTCAATCTGAAAAAAAAAATGGCTAAATGGGTAGCATTACCTACGGTCTATATTCAGAAAAATATTGCGTCGCTTTTTAATATTTTCCCTTTGCATAAAAATTTACAAATAATTGACTGTATTAAATTATAAAAAAATATTTAAATGTAATAACACTACTTGTCTACAATAGCTGGATGGAATGTATTTCATAGAAACTATAAAAAATTAAAAATAGACTAAAATAAAGCATAACATAAAATCCTAAAATCAATTTGCGGAATAGTTTAGTCTCTTTTATCCTTCCATTCAAGTCAACGTAAATCGTAAACACGAAATCGTAAACGACACGTCGCCCTAGTGTTCTATGTTACCAGAACTAACTACCTTTAATTATTTATTTTTTTAAATCGATTAATCGATACTCGATTTGAAAAGTAAATTAAAATATATTAAGTTTGGGTATCATGTTTGATATTATCTGTGTATTGCTTGTAATTTCAAAATAAACATTACTTTTGCAATTTTTATAACTGCAATATTCAATTTAACATAAAAAAAAAAACACTTTTTGCAGCTGTTCCTTATATTATTTTTATTCAACAACTTTAGCTTAACAAACTCAGCGGAGTATCCCAGCTAGCGCGTTTACGAATGGACATAGTTAAGACGACAGTCATGTCAAACGCCCAATCATTTTAGTACCGGTCCTAGTCGACAGTGCGACTCGAAGTTGTCAATCTAATGATCTTGTCTACCTGTTTGTCCTAGGTAACGATAATTCGTTAGCCAGGGCAAACAGGTAGATTCGATCGACGACACAGAAACGTGTTCCCTAAATATAGATTTTAAAACTAAGTTTAAAGTCGTGAGAGCAGGCTATGCTTGGGATTTCTCTGCGCGATAGAATACAAAATACGGAAATCTGTAGAAGAACGAGTATGACCGACATAGTACGAAGAATTAGCACGCAAAAGAGGCATTGGCCAGGCCACATTGCTCGACGCACTGATAACCGCTGGGAAAGAAAGACTTTCTTATAGCGACCACGTATCAGACAGTAGTATCAGTGTAGGACGAATTAGGTAGACTGAAGACCTGGTGAAAATTGCTAGGCGTCGTTGGATACAAGCGGCACAGGACCGCACTTTGTAAAGAAACATAAGTCAGGCCTACATCCACCCTACACGTGGACAGCGATAGGCTAGATGATGATGATGATGATTGAATAAACATGTTCTGTGTTTTGTAATTATTGCTGCCATTGCTGTTTTCAATAAAATACAATCTGTAAAAGCTAAAAATAATAAGGTAAGATACAGCCATAAATACATATGTTAGTTTTTTGACTAAAATAATTCGTCTAATTTTACCTTCATAATCGATAACAATGTATCGATATATTTTGATAAATTATTTTGGCTTGACCTGGCAACACACATGTATCACTCCGATTTTTACAAATCCCAAACCTAAGTTTATATGTATGACTTTTAATTATTATTTTTAATGCTAGGGTATAAGTTACCCTGAAATTAATTCTAGTCTAAATTCTAGAGTAAGTATAAAAATAAGATATTTGGCCCATTGCCAACTGAAAAGGGCCTGGTTTTGGACATTCTCCTTTATCTTTAATGCAGTCCTAAAGTATCTGTTTCGGGTCATTCACACTTATTATTTTACAATGACTCAATTTGTACTTTCCTTTCACAGTACATATTGATAAAGTTATTAGCAATAGTTTTATGGCCGCCTTCCTGATATCAACCCTTCTTGGCATCCTTCCTTCTTTTGTACATCGAACATATCTTAACATACTGTTATCAATATTTATTTCTAACTCACAATTTCTTGTTGTAAAAGATCGTCGTTGTCGTCGTTTCAGCTCATACATATCCCACAGCTAGGCTCGAGACTTTTTCTCCGTTTATATTTGCCGAAAAGCTGTGTAATAACCATATTATTAATAAATTTGATATAACATTTTTTAACAAGTGTAAATTTATTACAAATATTTTAAACAATGAAGAAAAATGTTACGTAAAACAATACTTTAGATTTAGAGATTTAATTTAACTAACCTACATACCTATGTCACACAAGCAACATTGCATCGAAGCTTTACTTATTAATGACTTTCACACAAAACAAATATGACAAATTATCTACTTGATGCTCTAGATTTATATGCAGATAAATTAAAACAACCGACAATGTGTACACTATTTAATACTTTTGAATTTACAATGAGATTGATCACAAAATGCCAATCTTTCTAGGCTCCGATTCGCTATGTCATCGGTAAGTCCACATCATGGACCATTCAACCTTATTACGGTGTTCGTCTACATCAGAAAAAACTGTCAAAATGTTGTCATATCGAATATCATTGCCCTAAGAAGGTTCTATTACATATTTGTATGGTTATTGCCAATAAGAACGCAGGATATTATCTGTCCCCTCAACTTATCCTTAATAAATAACAAATGTCTCTCACATTGTATCAAGTTGTCGCGTATATATCAACACATTGTCTTAAATATGTCGACCGCATCAATGAGAAATGTCGCCTTGTCAACGTATGTATACCATCTGGCATCAGACGTCAAATCCCAGGAGTCATTAGTTAAAATTGCCAAATGACGTTTGTGTATAACGGAGCGGACAATATACAACTGTTGCAGTTGTTTCGTTTCATTTAGCAAGCCACGTTGCCCCCTTTTTGAATGTTCTACAAAATGTGAACCGCATAAATTATCCGAAATGACTCATTTTATTTACGTTGCAAGTGTTGTAATATGTTTTTTTTTTTTATTCAAACATAAATAACATTAATGATAAGGATGTTTTAGTGGTTAGGTGCTTGTTTTGCGGTTGAGTACTACTTAATAAAAGTCTTTATTACAAGCTTTAATTTAACTTGTAATGTTTGTATGGTAGTATATTGGGGTTTCTACCCCATCTTGCAAGCCTAATTCCTATACACTTCCCGGCATTCGATTCACTTAAAACTTGGTACACTTTTGCAACTTGCACAGTGCATTAATATGGTATCATGAGCAACTGAAAGCAAGAAGATGTCCCATCTTATTTAGGCTCTTTGGAATTAATGAATACTTCGGTAACATTCAAGATCTGGTAATGGCGGAGGAATGTGGTTATTGAAATTAATGAAAGCAGCAAAATAATAATTTTATTTTTGGGTCATAGAAGGAGTAGCAGACCATTCTAAAAGGAGTATACAATGAAAACATGGATAGATTGAGAAATGTTTTGATCTAAACAGGAAAATGAATTAACAATAAAAATATTTAAAACCAGTTTTAATATAATAATCTTACATCTTTGAGCATTAGAAAATAAGAAAATGAAAAATAGATAGAAATAGCTTTTTTTCTAAACTAAATACTAAATAAATTGTTGTTCCGAGTCTAGGTGTAATTTATATCCGTTGAGTTATGTTTGCTAAGTTCCTCCTATACGCATTGGTAATAGTATCAGATGCTACTACCTAATATTACCTTTTTAGCAAGTAAGACTTAACAAAATATTCTGAAAATGTAATAAAACGATTGCTATCTAACAGGGGCCATTGCCGTATTGAAACCATTTTCTGGATTGGTTTTCTCCAGAATATTATAAAATGAATTTTTTGAATTTTTTATGTATTTTATATTTTAAATATAATGGACTACTACACAAAACTTTTATCAGTTTCAAACACAGTGACCTGAAAAGTGTAAATACATCTTGTAAAGTACTACATCAGTACGAAAATATTCAAGATAATCTCTCAAACAAGTTTTACTTGTAATTTTTATAAATAATTTATAGCAATTTCAACTGCAGTTTACTTCACCGCAATCAACGATTTTTTAATATCAAAAACAAACGCAATCAGTGTATACCGAAGAGAAAATTATAAGATGAGATATAAAATTATGTAAATGAGTTGTTTTGCGTCCTGCAAATGTTGGCCGAACAGTCTGGAAGCCTGCAGTTATTATTGGTCGAACTGCGTTAATTTGACCAAATTTGCTTAATGTCCATCAATTTGCATGCTAACTCTTGCGGTTACTATAACACAATAATAATTTAGTAATAATTGTATACATCATCATCATCATCTTGCTCTTATCCCAATTACTTGGGGTCGACGCAATATGTCATCTGTTTTGACATATTGCAAAAAGTTTCGGCAATGACTTTTATGACCGGCCGCCTGCCTGACGTCAAACCTCCTTTGGAATGTAATCGTTGACCCAAATGGTACCAGATGGAGTTGGTCCGGGTCAATCTAGGGCTCTTAGTCGTCTTTTACGACACCCACAAGTAAAGCAAGGGTTGGTAGTATTCGAAGCCGCTACCATACAGTAAATTGTATACATATTATAATAATTTAATAAATGGATTATAGGTCAATATTTTAATGACGACTTTTATAAGAAAGTCGGAGCATTATCTGCATCTATAAAAAAATATTTTAATTGATCTCAAAAATTCAAGGATAATTAATATATAGCTGAATTATCATTTCGTCATTATTTCTGCTCAAATATCAGTTTAGTGAGTTTACTGTTGAATATAGGTATCTTCCACTATGGGAGGTAAAAGTACCTACTACATTACGCTGGTCAGGCAGTGTTAGTAAGTATACAGTTTTATTTCGAGATTTCCTTCTCTGTCATCGTCTTTTACACCCACGGCCTAAATAGTAGGTATTTATTGCTGATATTTATTCTTACTTCGTCACTTCACAAACATTATATTCAATATAAATTATTCCATATATCCTCCACCTCCTCCTCAGGCCTCATATATGTCGCACTGCTGGGCTCGAGTCTCCCCCACAATAGGAGGAAAACTGACCTACTATACCACCATGGTCAAGCGGGTTGGTATAGGATTTTATTTCAAGTTTTTTTTTGCATAGATGTTATTTACATTCTGTAATCCCTTAGTAGTCTTTTACGACACGCACGAGCAGGAAGAAAGGGAATGGTGAATTATAATTTTACTCCGTCACTACTAGGGCTTCCAATCCCGCAGCCTAAATTCAATCTCGGTATTTGCGGGACTACAAATTTTCAATCCCGCGGAAACTCGGTATTTGCGGGATCCCGCATATCGAAAATATTCACATTTATTAAGGCAAATAAACCAATGAATTAATCAAATGCATATTTATATACGTACATATTACTATTAATATGAGATCAATCAAATGACACCGTTTATTTGTAACAAAAAGAATGAATTAATCGACTAACTACACATTTATTATAGTATTAATATTAGTATGAGATCAATGAAATTACTTCGTTTATTTATCACAAAAACCTTATGAATTATTAACTAACTCCATATTTATTGAAGTATAACCAGTAATATGAGATCAATCAAATTATATCCTTTTTTTCATCACAAAAAACAGTAAACATATACTGAATTAAAAACAAATCCAAACAAAACAAATCTTCTTCAAAAATTACACATAAAATTTAAAAAAGATCAACAAAAAAAAACACATTTAAAATGTAAATTTATATAGGATATATGATTGATATGATTTGAGTTTGAGAGTTTATTAAGTTTGAGGTTGCATGCACGTTTTTTTTCAGTCCTGCAAATCCCGCGGATCCCGCGCCCGCAATTCCGTATCATGCGGGATTGGAAAATGGCGCGGGATCCCGCAATACCGAGATCCCGGTATTGCGGGATTGGAAGCCCTAGTCACTACACGAAAATTAATTTAAAAATTTTATTTTCCCACTTTAAAATTAATGAAATAATATAATGACAACTTACATTTAGGGTGAGTTTATAAAAGAATATATAAGAATAATATAAATAAAGTTTATATAAGAATAATATTATGTATTGCAGGTATTATACTTTAACTGTACTTAAGTTTCGGGAAACATATGTTGTGGTTTTGAATACACTTTAAAATATAATGGTTTGGCCATATGCCAAACTAAAAATACATATTGCATACACCTGGCGCTGAAGCAACAAAGATTTACAAGCAAATTATAATTTGGAACCGTTTGCTAACTTTTTTTAGTTGGCTTAATTTTTGTCACAGAATTATTATAACGTATTAAATAAAAGTATTAATTGATTTTAAAAATACAGATCTTTCATCAACGTAATTATCATTTTTATTATAAGTTAAATATCCTTGATGAAAAAGAATTAATCTTTATTGTATATATAATTCTTCTTTACTTGTGTTTATCACCTAACTGCTCCTAAACATCTAGACAGATTTTAATGACATTTTGTGTACCTATATATTTGAATGGACCCTGTAGCACAAAAAGAAGAAAAAATGTAGCGTATATAAAGTGAGAAAAATCCGTGAATTATTTATTGGGTGTGGTTTTACTAGAGAAAATAATCGATTTGGTAGTATAAATAGATGTGTAAATGCGATAAGCTACAATTAATTTGTTTCTGATCTAAAGTGAATACCCATGAATAAGGCCTGGAATTATTTTAGGCGATAAGCACTAGACGATTAGATCAAGAGTCTTCTAGAATACATTGCTGGTAATAGAACTCCCTGAGAATTTATGTTCTAAGATATTATTTAGATTCTCACTGAATCAAGGTATCACTAATAATATATTCTATTTGTCTACTATAATATTATATACATATACATAATGGCTGTCGTAAAGACGCGCAATCAAACAGAATTTACATGGTGCATACGCATTTATATAGTTACATATATACACCAAGCAAATCCAGGCACCTTCAACGAGAAGTAATCTATACCAATAAATAAAATTGGAGTGTCTGTTTGTAATATCAAAATAATAGGCTTTTTTCATGCTCACACGGTTATTTGCACGACACCTATGTCTAAAATAGCAATTAAAAAATTTTTGTCTGTCTGTCTGTTTGTTCCGGGTAATCTTCAAAACGGTTGGACCGATTTCAAAAATTCTTTCACCAATGGAAAGATATAATATCAGGGCGTAAACTAGGCTATATTTTATCCCGGTATTCCCACGGGAACGGGAACTACGCGGGTAAAACGACTATAACCTATAACCGAAGCGAAGCGAGGGCGGGTTGCTAGTATTATATAATTATCTACAAACAATACGCACTGAATTTGTCACTGGAATTCCCTACATGTACTTACTGTAGGAAGACGTAGAGCGACTAGCGCGTAGTCGTGAAATAAGTCTCTAGGTGGAAAAACATGTTTACAAACACACACCAAAAAGGAAAAGATGACATCATAGTGGCAATATATATTCGTTCGCTCACCAGCTACTGGGCAGTCATGCTCACGTGAGCTAGAAGGACATGAGGCTACTGGGCGATCCCCAGGCCGTACGAAATGCGCTCGCGTTGATGTAAAAAATTGGCTAGATTCCATCTTATCTGCCTATCCGTCACAGTAAAATTAGTGCAACGCACCAGCAGAATAAGGGGTGGGGTAGGGTAAGACTGGGTTCGGAGATCACACATCCATATTGGTAGACGACTCCGGAACGAAACGGGAAAAGACACAAAATGTTGTGTCGTCTATATAAGGGAAATCAACCTCGATCGTTCAAGTTCGATAATATTCCATTTCGAAGCAAGGAGACAGGGTCTTTTTACGACGTATGAATTTGTAATCTTTTCTATCGACCGTAGATTAATAATAAAATATACAAGCATTTCGTAGATTCTGTTTATAATCTTAATGTAGAAAGTTAGTAAAGGTAGTCGTATAAAGGTTTATTATGTTAAGTTTATTGCTGGTAATAGTGTTACTGATATCACCTCGTGGCGCTAGTATCGCTACGACTAATAAAAATAATACCAATAGACATATAATGACACCACTAGCGCATAATTACAATACGGTAGCGTTATAAAATATGACACTGGAGATATGAAAACACAATGGGACCCGGTAGATGACGCTGCTATCGATGTCTCTCAAATTTGATTTGCTGTGACATTGGCAATATACCTAATATTAACCGGTACTAATACTTTTTATTGCCTAGCAAGAAAGAATAGATGTTTTTTTATTTTTCGTACAATAAATAGTAAACAGGAAAATATCAAAAAATTGCGTGAATACTAAGTATGCCTGTCAGAAGTGAAACTTCTTTGATTCCATGTGTTTTTTATCAGTATTAAAAAAAAGAGGAAAAAAAATCTCTATCTTTTTAACTCGCTTGCTCATTACTCTCGTCCCATGGCTGTACTTCGTGCTGTTTTTTTTTTTTTTATTGCAAACGGTGGTAAACGAGCAAACAGTACACCTGATGGTAAGTGTTGCTGCCGCTCATGGACCTTTACAAGGCCGTTGCCTACCGCGAAGAAAGCGAAGGGAGTGTGAATGCGTGCATTGAGGCTCGGTGATACCAAGGACACCACCAAAACCCTCCACACGCAATCACCCTTAGAAAGTGGGCTTCCGGCTCTCTCGCTCACCGAACGAAGCGCAGTAACAAATTGCTACTACTCAGACGTCGATTTTCTGTTGTTATGTTATAATATGTTCGCCTTTTCTCACTCTCTCTCAATCGGTCTCAATCGCTCTCTCCTTCTTTTTCGACAAAAACGCTGCACATCTTCGTAATGCTGAAATAAAAAATTTACCCTCATGCGCGCAAAGAACTTTCACTTCAAAAATTATAACTCAATCGTAAATACGGTAACTATTTAATCGCCAAATTCATGATCATCGTCTCAGCTCAGATATGTCCCACTGCTAAGCTCTTCCACAACTGGAGGGAAATAAACCTACCATACCGTGCTGGTGAAACGAGTTGCAATTAGGTTTTATTTAGATTATTTTTTCTTTTCAAGCGTTTACGTAACGTCAGCGTACATAGCTTTTCATTACATTGCATGAACCACGGGCATAATAGAGGATGGTGAATGGTGTTTGTACTCCAATCCCCACATTGAAATAATAAAAGTAAATGTTTAATTTAAAATTTCATATTTAATGTGGCGTTGTTATTCCGGGCAAGACGAAGTCTGTGACACGCACGATATACTCATGATACATCTGAACTTTGCTCGTAATGTTAAAGAAAATCTTCAATTTTAACTTTATAGAACTAGCAACCCGCCCTCGCTTCGCTTCGGTTATAGTCGTTTTACCCGCGTAGTTCCCGTTCCCGTGGGAATACCGGGATAAAATGTAGCCTAGTTTACGCCCTGATATTATAGATTTCCATTGGTGAAAGAATTTTTGAAATCGGTTCAACCGTTTTGAAGATTACCCTGAACAAACAAACAGACAGACAGGCAGACAAAAATTTTTTAATCGCTATTTTAGGCATAGGTGTCGTGCAAATAACCGTGTGAGCATGAAAAAAGCCTATTATTTTGACATTACAAACAGACACTCCAATTTTATTTATTGGTATTGATGTAAGACATATTTTTAAGTTCCAAACTCTCCACTACGAAACAATTCTTTATGTTATAGGGGCTTGACATAAATAAATTACACACAGAAGTATTTAGCTTTTAAAAATGTGGCATGGGAAACTAAACCAAAATACAGTTAAAAAATGAAAATTATGCATGCAAAAAATGCATTTTAAAAGCCCATTCTTTAACATTTTCAATATTTAGCATCAAACACAATTTTTTGCAGCTATTAACTTCAAACATATCACAATTTCATTTTCTGTTCAGTAAAATATATATTCGTTTTAAAAAGAACTGAAGCTTAAAGGCAAACATCGCGATTAAGATCTCTGTGTACAAGAATAAATTTGTCCTCGGCCGTCGCCTGTTTGATCAACAGATTAAAAAGTCGATAAGAGCCACAGCAAATGGTGCATTTTAAAGTTTCAACGTCTACGAATATATATATATATGTATATATAATTGTTCTGTATGTATTTGGATCATAATATATTACGTATTTTCAGCAAATTTTACTTCTGAACTTTCCGTGTGGTGACGGAGTAAGAATACATTTCACCGCTCCCTATCTTACCCGCGGATGTCATAAAAGAATACTTATCTTTTCTTTTTTTGGGGGTGGGTTACGGACGGCGCACTCCTCGCACCACTCCTTCCGGGGCGACAGAGGGGCGTAAGCACGCGCACTCGTAACCCACCCTTCGTCGTTCGGTCGACCACCGGTGCAGAGTTCCAATAAAAAAAGGACGACTAAGGAATTTGAATATGCATACAACATCTATAATAAAAAAGGGAAACTCGAAATAAAACCCTATACCAACCTGTCTGACCAGCATAGTGTAGTAGGTCAATTTTCCTCTTCTTGGAGAGGCTCGAGTCCAACAGTGAGACGTGTATGAGATGAGACTGTGCTGAGCTGGATATCCTGACATACTATATAATAAATGCTATTTCCATCTTCTATTTCCAAACTTCTTCTCTTTCCTCTTATTGCTTCCTGATTATATATCCTAACTAGCAACCTGCCCTCTCTTCGCTTCGATTATAGTCGTTTTACCCGCGTAGTTCCCATTCCCGTGGAATACCGGGATAAAATATAGCCTAGTTTACGCCCTGATATTATAGCTTTCCATTGGTGAAAGAATTTTTGAAATCGGTTCAGCCGTTTTGAAGATTACCCGGAACAAACAGACAGACAGACAGACAGACAAAAAATTTTTAATCGCTATTTTAGGCATAGGTGTCGTGCAAATAACTGTGTGAACATGAAAAAGCCTAATATTTTGACATTACAAACAGACAATCCAATTTTATTTATTGGTATAGATTATATTTTCTGCCTAGTGACGGAGTAAGAAATATAATTCAGTAACCCTTATCTTGCCCGTGGGTATCGTAAAAGAGGAGCAATGGATATATTTTGTATGTAACAACTATGCAAGAGAAGGAAATCTCGAAATAAAAACTTATACCAACACGTCTGCGTCCAGCGTGATATAGAGGTGGCTCTAGCCTAGCAGTGTGACGGATATGAGTAGTAATGATGATGATGATATATAATGATGATGATATATATATATATATATATATATATATACACTAGGTATAGTCAAATAGCCACCGAAATCAAGGAATCCTTATAGGTGGCTAGCCTATTAGGCGTAATACGACAAGTTGTAGTGTCATAGTCCGACCTTCTATCACCTCGAACTGTTCGGGCGGAGCGTATCTGTCAAAAAAAAAGTCAGTTAATCTAAATTTACATCTCTATTATTCTCTGCCTTTGGAATCAGTAGTTTAAAAATATGCTGTTACTAGTTCAACTATAAATAAAATATATATTTTTTTTAATAATCCATCTTAATATTGTTGTTATATTATAAACTAGCAACCCGCCATCGCTTCGCTTCGGTTATAGGTTATAGTCGTTTTACCCGCGTAGTTCCCGTTCCCGTGGGAATACCGGGATAAAATATAGCCTAGTTTACGCCCTGATATTATAGCTTTCCATTGGTGAAAGAATTTTTGAAATCGGTCCAACCGTTTTGAAGATTACCGGGAACAAACAGACAGACAGACAGACAGACAAAATTTTTTTAATTGCTATTTTAGGCATAGGTGTCGTGCTGCAAATAACCGTGTGAGCATGAAAAAAGCCTATTATTTTGACATTACAAACAGACACTCCAATTTTATTTATTGGTATAGACAAAATATAAAAAGCCATGAGTGATTTGTGGGTTATACACCAACATTTTATTAAATCGTACCCATAGTTCAATATTTGTAAAAATATATTAATGAAATTGATTTTTATGCCAGGATTTTAGTAGATTGCTGATTGTTTTTGAAAAGTGATAAATTTTATAAACGTCATAAACTATTCATGCATCTATTAGAACAGCGATGTAATCATGATGAATTTCACTATATTTATCAAAGTCACCCATATTTTCTCATATAATTCTTTTCTTTCATCTATTTGTAATTATTTCATCTATCTATGCCAATAAATAAAATTGGAGTATATGTTTGTAATGTCAAAATAATAGGCTTTTTTCATGCTCACACGGTTATTTGGATGAACCTATGCCTAAAAATAACTTTATATTTTTTTGTCTGTCTGTCTGTCTGTTTGTTCCGTGTAATCTTCAAAACGGCTGGACCAATTTCAAAAATTCTTTCACCAATGGAAAGCTATAATATCAGGGAGTAAACTAGGCTATATTTTATCCTGGTATTCCCACGGGAACTACGGGGATAAGGCGACAGAAACCGAAGCGAAGCGAGGGCAGGATGCTAGTCTATACCAATAAATAAAATTGGAGTGTCTGTTTGTAATGTCCAAATAATAGGCTTTTTTCTTACTCACACGGTTATTTGCACGACACCTTTGCCTAAAATACAAATTAAAAAATTTTTGTCTGTCTGTCTGTCTGTTTGTTCCGGGTAATCTTCAAAACGGCTGGACCGATTTCAAAAATTCTTTCACCAATGGAAAGCTATAATATCAGGGAGTAAACTAGGCTATATTTTATCTCGGTATTCTCACGGGAACGGGAACTACTAATAAGGCGACAGAAACCGACGCGAAGCGAGGGCAGGTTGCTAGTTTGTAATAAAATTGAACAGTTAGAATATTTATATCTTCGAAATATTTACCCTTTATTACACATCGCACATACACACACACTTGTTTTGGAGAATTATATAGTAAGGAAAGAACGGACACAGGTTCTGGATTATGTTTGAGTAGTACTTGCTTCGCATACCTAGAGGCCAAAAAGATAACCCACCTTTCGTTCATTCTAGGTGAGATAACCTCATATCATAAAATTAAATCTGTGCTTGGAGCTCTGTTTAATGAGACTGCATAGTTTTTAGTATCTATTATTTAAATATAATCCAAAATTAGATTTTTTGTACTAAAGAAGTCTCGTCTGCTATTTAAATCGGATTCTGGAAGGTTATTTATATGTCACGAAACAACAAAGTTGACAAAAGTACGACAATGAAAGTTCTACCCGATTAACGTCTTAAATGATTATTTTGTCTTGAGGAGGGAAATAAACGAATTATTTGTCACCCCTTTTGTTGTACTCTTGAGCGCTTATTAACAAAAGCTTAATCGCTTTAATGGAGGATTTTCTTATTTAATCTTTGTAAAAGGTATATTTAACGTTCAATATAAATCTATTCTTTTGTTCAAATACTGATTCCTAGTAACGGTTATTGAAGATTATAGAGCAATTTTGTTTAAATACCAAGTCTCTACAAAATTAATTTAGTAACTTAGTTGTAAATAACAGTTTCTACATTAATAATTTTATGTTTAACACTTTAAAATCAAGTTTATATCAAATTTTGAATGTTTCTAACTTAGAATTTATTACACTTCAAACTTCTTGCTCGTCAGCCACTACAGACAATAAAATTTTATATAGATTTGTTGTTCATGCTTCGAGACAGTAACGAACACCATAATTATGATAATCATTTATTTTTATTTATATTACAGAAGAATTAACATAAAGTCATCATCATCATCATTTCAGCCCATATACGTCCCACTGTTGGGCTCGGGCCTCCTCCATAACGGAAGGGTAATTGACCTACTATACCACGCTGGTCAGACGTGTTAGTATAGGGTTTTATTTCGAGTTTGCCTTCTCTCGCATAGATGTTATATGCGTTTTATCTCCCTTAGTCGACTCGTACGATCACCCACGGGTAAGATAGGGGGTGGTGAATTGTATTCTTACTCCGTCATCACACGGAAGACATAAAGTAATAATGATAAATAAGAAAAAGATAAATTAAATAGAATAGTATTTAAGTTTAATTAAATTTCTTATGTCCGGCTTTGTGTCCGATAGGTTCAGGTAAAATTTTATAAAATATATTAAATAGGAAAAACATATAATTATATTGAGACCATGTATGTATGGGAGAGAGTGAGCGTCTGAATGTGTCTCTTTCTCAGTCGTGTAAATAAAAACAATTTTGTGTTAAAAATTATTTTATTAATAAAATTTATTTAATATTTAATCTTGCCCGTGGAAGTCGTAAGAGACGACTAAGGGATATAATATGCACATAATATCTGTGCAAGAGAAGGAAGACTCGAAAAAACCCTATACCGACATGTCTGATCAGCATGGTATAGTAGATCAAATTTCCTCCCATTATGGAGAATGCCCGAGCCCAATAGTGGGACGTATGTGGGCTGCGATGATGATGATGAATATTGTTTAGCAATGATGGTAACAACTTAATAAGTTTTTTTTTGACGCCATAATCAACTCAACAAATTATACCCAGCAAAAAACTTTAGCCAGTTCTAGCTAGTACTTACTGTACGGTCAACAATTACTCAAATTAAAGATTAAATCGTTCAAAGAATGAAAGTGTCGACAGCACGGAGTCCTTTCTTTCCCAGTGGACCAGATCTTGTAAAGATTAGGTTACCTCCGCAAATACCCTTACACTGCAATTAAATTTTAAATTGCGTGACTAATCTTGTTCTTTCCATAACTTTTGTTACTATAAAATATTATTCAAGTGAATATTTTACAGAAGCGTTGGTCAGTACATTGCTAAAGGCAAAAATCATTTGCATATTGCGGTCCTTTGCAGGCCTCGCGCATGCTCATAATCATTAGTTGCCAAGTGAAATTAGCCCCTAAGGTGCTCTAGCAGACTACTACTACTGCTTTATTATCCCTCAAACGTGACCGCTCATGCTAATTTGAAGCTTTGATGTGGTTTACAGAATCGTAACTTATATATTATATAGAATTAAATATTATAAAATTATAAAAGTACTTATTATACTTGGAAGTCGTTTATGTATACCTTACAAATTGGAAGCAATTCAATAATAATAATTTAATTGATTTCTTCGTATATGAATTATAGTTTATAAAGAACCAACTTCTTCCATAATGTTAGGGAAATTAGGGTACCACGACTTTGCATGTCAGTTTTTTTTTCACCTTATTGTATCTATGGATACAAATAAACAGCAAAATTATTTATATAATGTATGTTATACATAGTTTACTTCTTCGAAGTTACGAGTCGCAGATAATTTTTTTAAATGGTTTCTATTTATCGTAGCTCATACACGGTCCACTGCTGGGCTTAAGCCTCCTACACAGCAGGAGAGAAATTGACATACTATACTACGTTGGTCAGACTTGTTGCCATAGTTTTATTTCTGGCCTCTCTTGCCTATGCAACATACTTAGTCGTCCTTTACGACACCCCCGGGCAATATAACCCCTTATCTGAATATATGAGTGCATTATATTCTTACTTTATCACCACACCGAAAGATATTAATTTATATACTATTATTTTGTTAGAGTGATCCTGACGATAACGCAACGCTGTTAGGTACCTGAATTAGCAACTGCCCATATGGCATAAGAGAGGTACGTGTATGATAGGTTATAAGGGCGCGCGTCATCCCTTTCATCCGGGTGGATTGGGCGGTTATGACTATAGTTTATCCTCAAAAAAAATAATTAGAGTTTATCATTAGTTTATATTGGATTAAAGAAACGGAATACTATAAAAAGAAGTATTTCACTAAGAAATTTACCATAGCCTTATTTTACCATAGCCAACTGATACACGTTCAGTTTGCTGTGGTCTGAATTTATCCCGCCCAATCTGTCCGAGGCGACGGATGGTCGTCCGAGGTGATGTGCGGCACCACAAGCTACCGTATTCCCTTCCCATTGCCATTAGGCCGACCACAGATCCGATTCCTTGACATTCATGGCTGCCCAGCGGATCACCTTTTCGAGTACCGTCTCTTTCAACGGTAACAAAACAGTATTGCCAGAGCGTCACCTTCACGCAGTCAGCCTCTGTCTCAGGGGCGGACTAGCCCCGGACCGTCTACCAGAAGCCTCGGCTAGACTCGTTCCGCCTAACAATCTCCTTGGTATCAAGAGTTGTTACCACTCATAAAGTCAAGTATCACCTAAGTATTGACCTGAAATTTAACTTCTAAATCTACATTATGTTACATAAATCTATACACGCTCTTCAAATGGGTTAGGGTAGAATACAGTGGGTTATGGGGCCGCGCTCCACTTTTTCGTCACCCCGAACGGAACCGATGGCGTGTGCACTAACCATAGCCCACCCAAAATTTTCTTTTTGTTTATTTCCAACGGTGGCAAACGAGCAAGCAGCACACCCGATGATAAGTGATACTGCCGCACGTGGACCTTTGCAATACCAGGGGCACAGCCAAGCCGTTGCCTACCTTCTTCTTATGATAATCCGAGAAGTTGAAATATTTTGTAGTCTATCTTAACACCGATAGTACATGGACTATGTAATCATAAGGAATATGTTTAGGTTGATAGTAACAATCCCATGACTAAATCTGGACACACTGGAAGGACGCATCAAGAATCCATTCTTTATATGACTTATATAATACCTTTAAAAAAACGACTATTGAAATGTTACATTAGTAGTCTGTCAATACAGGGTCAAAATATGAGCTTTTATTGTGAAAAATTCATTTAGACATAATTATCATAATATTCACTGATATTAATAACAAACAGACTTCAAAATTTTATATCGTCGAAAATTAAGAGCATCAATCTAACAGACTGTTGTTAGAGGTCATTATATTTTATCCTAAAATAATAAATGTAAGTAACATAATTAATAAGTCCTAAAATAATAAGTTTTAGTATCATAAATTATATTTACAAAATTTTATCGATAAAAATTCTTAATGCCTTGGATGTTTTGGACGGTATCCGGTAGGCCACGATAGGCTCGTATCATATTACTTATAATTTTTATTCGTTCGTTAGTTATACCAACAATACCGAAAAATAACCTAAATAATCTAGATAACGGAGTAATAATACAATACACCATAGAGGGTATGGTGCCTTGCCCGTGGGTGTCGTAGAAGATGACTAAGGGATATAAAACGCAGATAACATCTCTGCAAGAGAAGCAAAACTCGAAATAAACTCCTATGCTAACACGTCTGATGATGATGAATCGAGATATTATTTTGTTTAGAATAATATTAACATTTGAATAAGGAAAATAAAAAAATTTAATAAGTGATTTATTCGATAATTTTCATCCACAAAAAAAGGATTAAAAATTTCTAGTTTACTATCAATTTTAGTCTAGCCTTTGGTATTTTAGAGACAAACTAATAAAAATAGTATTGAAATGATTCGACCCTGAAAAATATAAAAATAGTTAATATTTAATTTTCACACGTTAAAATACGAAAAAAAAACCATGCTCAGATCATTTACGTTCTACTACTGCTGGGCCCGGGTCTACTCGACAATAGGACTGAAATGAACCTACTATACCACGCTGGTCATACGTGTTGGTTTTAGATGGCATGTCTAATGTCATCTCTTGCATAGATATTATATGCGTATTATATCCCTTAGTCGTCTTTAACGACACCCACGGACAAGATAGTAGATGGCGAATTGTACTCTTACTCCTTACACACGGACAGGAAAAAGAAATTACCTGCTATTGTAAAATAAATTTCTGCTCAGATTAGAGCAAATTAAACTTGAATAGTTAGTAGCAATCAACCTTATCATAATAGAATAAGCCTGCGGTTAAAATTACCATTAAAACATTGCTATGGTCAGCATGGGCGTGTCAGCTGTTGTGATTTAAGTGACCATTTCACATTTACGGCTTTTGTCACGCTTACATTTAATAAATTGAGACATTTCACCACGTAATATGCCATGTTTTTAAATTAACCTTTATCATTTAATACGACGTTTTTACGATGGACAATACTATTTTAAATGCAATATTTATTATATTATTTGCCATGATATGACTATATTTGTAAATGTTTTTTTATGTTGTATGTATTTTGGCTTATGTCGGTTATCGTTTTGAAGAAATAAGAATATAGTTCAGGAACTCTTTCTTTCTCATAGGCATTGTAAAAATGACTAGAATAAATGAATATAACAGCAAGTGAAGGAAAACTTAAAACAAACCCCTTAGTCAACTCCTCTGGCCAGCGTAGGACAGTTCGTTTTTTTTTTCCTGAGAAGGTCTAGTTTCAATTATTGAGAATTCTAAACCCCGAGAAAATGTTTGTAAGTTTATGAAATCTACATAAACCTTGCCAATATACTGCCCACCCAAATTTACACGATTGGTAATAGCATGCTTATGTTATAGAATAAGCTGGACAGTATTCACAGATATTGTTACTATTGTGATTCGAATACATTAGCATCTAACATTACGTTACACCGAAGAAGCTTTTGGTGATTAGAGTTTGTACATTCTTAGCTTTTGGCACCATTTTCAATGGGAATCATCGTTATATTGCCACCGTGTTTCCTTTAAGCTTTATTATTTACTTACTTTATATCCATACTAATATTATAAATGCGAAAGTAAGGATGTTTGTTTGTTTGTAACGCTTTCACGCTTAAACCACCGAACCGATTTCAAAAATTCTTTCACCAATGGAAAGCTATAATATCAGGGAGTAACATAGGCTATATTTTATCCCGGTATTCCCACAGGAACGGCAACTACGCAACGACTAAAGCGACTGAAACCGAAGCGAAGCGAGGGCAGGATGCTAGTAATTGGGGGGCGCGGCCGGAGCACCTCCTCGTGGTGCTCCCTGGTAACGTCCATTTGGACGTCATGCGTCCATTTGGACGGCCAAGATTCCGGCAGGGGGGGGTCTCCGCGTGCGGCTCTGGTGGCAGAGCGCACGGCGGATCTGACCCGGGGCTAATGGGGCGGATGTGCCTCATGGCACTCCGTCGCCAGGGACGGTTGCGTCACGGCCCGGGGGCGTGACGGGTCGGTCGCTCGCGAGCGGCCAGACCCGGAAGGCCCAAACCGTAATCCTGAGCAGGGGGGTCAGGACCGGGGGTCTTCGGACCGCGGGGAAGAAAACCCCTATAAAAAATTACCCCAATCTTAAGTTTGGCCACTCGGCGAGGAGATGTATGACTGGTGGGTTAAGAAGCGCGTGAGCGTCCAGTCGTTAGAGTGGTAGTCAAGGCAAGACTCAAAAACGTCCAACAACATGGCAGAAGTCAATACGAGTAGTACTTCACCAGAGGGTCCCGGCCAGGCCGGGGAATCCCTTGCTGTGCCGGTGCTTGCGCGCGACGTCCATTTGGAGTCGCGCCCAAGTCCCGGCACAGTCAGTCCCCAATCGTATGGGTGGGGGACAACTACTGCCTCAGAAGCCGAGAGCCCGGCTCAACACCAAGTGGCTCAGGGGGGGAGGGGGAACGAGGAGGAGGTGCAGGTGCGGAAGAAGACCCGGAGGACGAAGCCGAGGCGTTCCGCCGCTGCACGAGCCCGCATTAGCGCCACTGCATCTAAGGCGCGGCGGGCGCGGTTAAAGGCTGAAGCCATTGCCGCACGCGACGAGGGCGGCAGCATTGCTGCTGCAGGGCCGTCGCGTGACGGGGGTGGCGTTGCTGCCCAGCCGTCGGAAGAGAGGATGGAGACCACTGCAGGGCCGCCGCGTGAGGAGAGCGGCAGCAGCAGCGGGTCCGAGCACGAGGGCGGCATTGCCGCAGAGCCGTGCATAAGGGTAGCAGGCGAAAGCTCTGAGCTGCCGAGCGATGAGGGCGGCACTGCCGCAGAGCCGTCGCAGGATGAGGGCGGCAGTGCCGCAGGGCCATCCGAGGCATCGGAGATGGAGCTGACGGACGTGGGCGGAAGTGCCGCAGAGCCGTCCGCCGATGAGATCAGCACCCCTTGGGTGCAAGTCGGCCGGAGTAGGGACGAGGGCGGTGGATGCGCCGCAGGTAGGCAGATATTAGGCGCGCCGTCGGTTGAGGGTTCAATTAGGCCGTCGTCGTTGCCGTCGTCGCCGTCGTCGTCGTCGTCGCCGAGGAAGAGGACGGAGAGGGCTGCAAAGGCGCCAGCTCCAGCCCCAAGTGCGAGGAAGAGGGAGGAGGCCCTCCCCCCGAGACCCTGGAAGCGCCCCCTGCAAGAGGGTGGCCGCTCCAACACCAACTCGGAGGGGAGTTCCATCATCATGCCTCCTCCCAAGGTCCCGACCATGCGCCGGGGGCGCAGAGGCCGAGGATCGGTGGTGGCGGCGTGGCCTGGGACACCGGGTCCGGCCGGCCACGGTGGCGAGGTGGCGGCCCTCCAGGCCGCGAACGCCCGCCTTAGTGAGGAGGTCTCGGGCTTGCGGGAACGCAACCGCAAGCTGGAGACGGAGCTATCGGCGGTGCGACGGGAGAACCGCGGGTTGGCCAAGGAGATGGCCGACCTGCGGGCCAAGTTCGCGCGCCTGGCGCCGGCCGCGCCGACTGTGCCGGCCTCGCCACCGAAACGGGCTGCGCCGGGGAGGGCGGGCCCGTCGTCTGCGCCCGTGGCGCCGGCTGCGCCCGTCGCGGCTGCTGCGCCAGCTGCACCCGTCGCGGCTTCGGCGCTTCCTCCCCTCGTCGTGGTCCCTCCGCCGGCTCGTGGCCGCGGCAGACCTCGGAGGGGGGAGGAGCCGCCGCCCGACGAGGTGCACGGCGTGTCGGAGTCGGCGGTACGCGTGATCCTAGCCCGAGTAGGGGTGATGGTGGATGCGCGTATCGCCGCCGTAGCGGCCAGGCTCCCGCCTGAGCCGCCCCTCCGACCGCCGCTCGCCGCGGACAAGACGAGGCGGCCGCAAGCGTCAGCTCCCAGCCCGCTGCCCTGTCAGGGTGGCCGCGTGGTGAGCTACGCTGCGGCCGCGGCCGGGCCCAAGGGGCCCAAGAAGGCCGGCAAGGTGCCGGCTCCCGCCAAGGTCGGGCCGCGGCCGGCGCCAGCGGCTGCACCGCAGGCGCCGGCCAGCGCACCCGCGACCGCTCCTGCTGCGCTCAGCGCTGCTGCCAGGCTCGAACAGGGCTGGCAGGTGGCTGAGCGGAGCAGGAAGGCACGCGGTCAGAAGCGGAGAGCGGCGGCCAAGAGTGCCGCTGTGGCCGCCGCTCCCCAGGTGGGAGCCGTCAGAAAGGGGA
Source organism: Lymantria dispar (assembly GCA_032191425.1). Lineage (NCBI taxonomy): Eukaryota > Metazoa > Arthropoda > Insecta > Lepidoptera > Erebidae > Lymantria > Lymantria dispar. Next base: position 14,827,054 of record CM063454.1, on the reverse strand, counting down.
AGAAAAGGTCGCGCAGGGGCCTCAAGTCGCCGAAGACGGCCGCGGTGGTCATCACCGTGCTGCCTGAGGCGGCTGAGAGGGGCCTCAACTATGAGGCCGTCCTAAAACGCGCCCGGCGGGAGCTGGACGTCTCCGGTATCGGGGGCGTTGAGGCGAGGACCCGCAAGGCCCGGACAGGGGCTCGAATACTCGAGTTCCCTGGGGCCGAGGGCGCGAAGACGGCCGATAGTTTGGCCACGATGTTGAGGGGGCTGTTCGGGCCGGAGGATGGTGTCCGAATCGCCAGGCCTGTCAAGTGCGCAGAGATGCGCCTGACGGGCTTGGACGATTCCGTGACGGTGGAGGACGTCCGGGAGGCCATTATGGCGCGTACCGGATGTGCCTCGGACACCGTCCGGATTGGCACCATCCGCACTGGTCCGGGCGGTGTCGGTGCTGCCTGGGTGCATTGTCCGGTGGAGTCGGTCAAGCAATTGGCCGACTCAGGCAGGCTCCTCGTGGGCTGGAGCTCGGCGCGGGTAACCGTGCTAGAGCCCCGGCCCGCGAGGTGTTACAAATGCATGGCGGTCGGGCATACCCGACCGACATGCAAAAACTGCTTTGACTGCAGCGGGCTATGTTTCCGTTGCGGTCAGACCAGACACCAGGCGGCATCGTGCTCTGCGGTGCCCCACTGCCCCGCGTGTGCGGCAGGCAATAGGCCTGCAAACACCGCATGGGCTCTGGGGACTGCAGACCCCCGGCATCGGCCCCGAAGGGGCGGGACGGCCCATCGACCGGGCCAGTCCCCGCTCCGAGCGCGGCCCGATCGCCCGTCAGCGCGGAGGAGGTGACGATGGATACGGACCGTTAATGGACCCCGTATCCATTCGTCTCCTCCAGGCCAACCTCAACCACACCGCCGGTGCGCAGGACGTGTTCCTGCAAGCCATGGCGGAGTGGTTGATAGGAGTAGCCGTAGCCGCGGAGCCGTACGTGGTGCCCGACCGGCCTAACTGGTTGGGTAGCACCGATGGCACCGTGGCAATCGTCGCCTCCACGTCGTGGCCTTCGTCGCCTCTGACCCTTAGGGACAGGGGCGTCGGATACGTCGCGGCGGACTGGGGGGGAGATTACGCTCCTCGGAGTCTATCTCTCCCCTAACTGGAGTGTGACCGATTTCGAGGCCTCCCTCACCATCATGGAAGCCTCGTTACGGCGAATGGCATCGCGCCAGGTCTTCGTCTTGGGGGACTTCAACGCCAAGTCCGTGGCGTGGGGGTCTCCCCGGACGAACGACCGAGGACGGGCGATCGAGGAGTAGGCGGCGGCACTGGGCCTCTGTTTGCTGAACAGGGGCTCGGTGCATACGTGCGTGCGACAACGGGGCGGGTCGATAGTGGACCTTTCGTTCGCTAGCCCCGAGGTCGCCGCACGCGTGGGGAGCTGGCGCGTCGTGGAGGAGGTGGAGACCTTGTCGGACCACCGGTATATCCGGATGGAGGTCTTCCTGGTAATCCCGACGCCCAGCAGGGGTCACGGGGCGGATGGACGTCCTGCGTTCCCGCGATGGGCTGTGGGTCGCTTAGACTGGGACCAGCTGGCGGAGACAGCCATCGTTTACTCGTGGCTGTCCTCTGCCAACCAGTCGGACGGGGTGGACGCCGAGGCTGGCCGCATCCGCAGTGCGTTGACGCAGATCTGCGATGTGGCCATGCCCCGGGTACGGCGTCCGCCCCCGAGGAGGGCGGTCCACTGGTGGTCCCGGGAGCTGGCGGATCTCCGGGCCGCGTGCATTCGCGCCCGGAGGGCCTACACCCGCAGCCGGCGGTGGCAACACGACGCGGAGCGGGAGGCCTTGCTGTATGAGGGCTACCGCAATGCGCGGTCGGCCTTCAGGCTGGCCGTCCGCTCCGCCAAGAACGTCAGTCGGCAGGAGATGCTGGACGGTCTCGACCGTGACCCCTGGGAACGCCCCTATCGCGCGGTGCTGAATAAGCTCCGCGCGCGGGGCCTTCCCCTCACCGAGACTCTCCAGCCCAGCCTTCTCACCCGGGTCGTCGAGGACCTGTTCCCGCGGCGGGCGGAACACACGCCCCCGGTCATGGCTCCGCCAGACACTGACCGGGAGGCCGACGACGACAGTGTTCCGCCCATCACGGAACCCGAGATGGGAGTGGCGGTGGCGCGCATGTGCGCAAAGTCCACCGCCCCCGGGCCCGACGGTGTTCCAAACCGCGTGTTGGGCCTGGTCCTCGACCACCTGGGTCCCCGCCTCAGGGAGCTGTTCGACGCGTGTTTAGCATCCGGACGGTTCCCTGGGTGCTGGAAGGAGGGAAGGCTGGTGCTCCTGCCGAAGCCGGGACGGTCTCCGGGGTCGCTTTCGGCCTACAGGCCTATCGTGCTGCTCGATGACACGGGCAAGCTACTGGAGAGGGTGGTAGCTGCCCGCATCGAGCGGCACCTCGTCGGCACGGGGCCCGATCTGTCGGACGCCCAGTTTGGGTTTAGGAGGGGTCGTTCGACGATCGCGGCTCTGTTGCGCCTGAGGGCCGTGGCGACTGAGGCCGTCACCGGTGGGGGAGTACTGTTGGCGGTGTCCCTAGACATCGCCAACGCATTCAATAGTCTGCCATTCAGCTGCATCAGGGAGTCGCTCCGGTATCACGGAGTGCCAGCTTACCTGAGGCGGCTAGTGGCAGACTATTTGGTGGGGCGCAGCGTCCTCTGTACCAACCGAGCAGGGGACGTTGTGCGAACGCCCATGACGTGCGAGGTCCCACCGGCCTATTGGCCGGGACTCCCCCGTGGGACCTGGAGGCGGAAATGCTCGCCGAGTTGTATCGGCGGGTGTCGGGGGTGCGCGGGGAGGGCGGTGTGATCTCGTTAAGGGATCTCACCGCCTGGCGCGTCGACGCCCGCCGAGACGTCATTGCCCGTTGGGCAGTCCGGCTGGAGAGGCCTCGGTTCGGGGTGCGAACCGTGGAGGCCTTCCGGCCGGTGCTGATGCAGTGGTTGGAAAGGCGGCACGGGGTGCTCTCCTTCCGACTAGTGCAGGTGTTGACGGGGCACGGGAGCTTCGCCAAATACCTGCACAGGATCGTAAGGAGGGAGAGTACACCGTCCTGCCACCACTGCGATTGCGACGAGGACACGGCGCGCCACACGCTCGAGGCCTGCGCGGCTTGGGCAGTGCAGCGCCGTGAACTCGTCGCAATCATCGGTGCCGACCTGACGCTGCCGGCCATCGCTAGGGCGATGGTCGACAGCGTCGGGAACTGGGACGCGGTCGCAGCCTTCTGCGAGACAGTGATCTCGCAGAAGGAGGCGGCGGATCGTCTGCGCGTGGAGCGCAGCCTCGATGAGGAGATCCGCCGCCGGCGACTGGGGCGGCGCAGGCGCAACTATCTGCGCCTCATGCCGCCCTAGCCGAGGCCGCGGGTGACGTGACCGGGGATTAGTCCGTCACCCGCCGAGAGGCCGACCGCGTGAGGAAAGACCGACGTCCTCCCCGAGGGAGGGACGTCGGTCGATGGGAGGGTACCCCGCGTAGGGGGTATTCCGTCGGGCCGACCACTGACGACAAGTAAACCTGCTCCGGTGGTCGGCCCAATGACGAAGGCGAGGTGGTTTTCGGGTGGGTTGCGGGAGTTGCGTGCTTAAGCCCCTCTGTCGCCCCGGACGGAGTGGTGCAGAGGCGCGCCGACCGCGGCCCACCCACAAAAAAAAAAAATAAAAAAAAAAAAGGTTGCTAGTAATCTATAAAGAAGTTGTAGATTAAATAGTAAGATACGTAACCACGTATTAATAATATAAAATAAATATTTCATCAATCATTTTTCTTAAGATGCTTGTTGTTGTAAACTTAATGTGATTTTACTGCAATACTTTAATAGTCTTGTACAGTTACAGTAAAATATATATGCCCAGTATCTAATTATCATCATAATCTCAGATTCATATAAGTCCCACTGCCTCATTATGGGAGGGAAATTACAAATAATATATAATTGTAGCGCTGTTCGGGCAGGAGAATAACATAGCTTGAGAACGACTTTACCGATTTCGTTCATCTTTTATTTTAAGTTTTCTAATTAAAAAAAAGGCTTTTAGGGAAAAAAATTAAGAAGGTTGCGCAGAAAATCAGAGAATTAAGGAAAAGTTAATGACTGACTCAAATTTATGTTTGTGATTTGGGAATCTAACACTTCTTCTTTTTACAACAATCTTCTTTATATATATATTTCTTGCGTACGTGTGTATGGCACTGAACTCCTCCTAAATGGGTGGACTAATGTTGATGAAATTTGTTGCGTGTGTTCAAGGAGATTCGAGAATGGTTTAGATCCATAATTGGACCCGGTAGGTGGCGCTGCGATCGATTTCAAGGACAATTTCTTTTATTTTATTTGAACAGAACAACGTCTATCGGGTCAGCTAGTTGTTATATAGGTATAACAAAATATAAAGAAACGCAAAACTGAATCTAGTTACTTGCTATAGCAAGTAACTAGATTCAGTACTTAGATTATGATTAGGATCTAATGGCAAAAATAAAACAGTGAGTAAGTCATAAAATCAACTTTCTCGCATTTTAACTTTTAAACCACTTCTTGCGTCTTAAATCTTATAACTTCAGCAGACGTTATTACTTATTTATCATTTATGATGTTTTTACTTAATTATTATTTGGGATAGAAAAATTAATTCGTTGCTGAACCAATATGATCGAAATTTTATTCATGAACATTTGATTCATAAGTAAAATGCTGCTCTATTCAAAGAATCAGTCTCGCCGTCCAGCAATGCAATGCGGACAGCATATTAAGCATCTTGCTGGCTATAGACTGTCTTTTGAAATACTTTACAACTTTGTAGTCGAAAGTGTTATTTAATTTAATAGAAGCACATTTTTAATTGTTTTCACTTATAAAATAGGATAACAATGTTTGATATACTGAAGGCTTTTACATAAAACAATGCACATTCGAAAAGTTTAAACAATCGTTAAAAATATATTTATTATACCCATTCTAGTCTGTACACAGTTTTCATGACAATCATATAAAGCTACGTTATCGCTGTTGATCGGCGGATTCAGATGTATGTTGAAACAAAATAGAATTCATCGGGGAATACCTGTGAACCGTGAAATTGCCAAAAAACTTCCGAAATCCATCACGAATCAAATGACACTTTGAAATTGTAAAGCTAACTGAAGAGCGAATTGGATCGAGTGCGAAAACAATTAACGGGAACGATCGATGCGAAAAATTGGAATAATCAACGGGTATCGTGTTGAATAACGTTCATAAATTTAATAATGTAATTTTTCAAAAGCGGCGATCTCCCGTAACACTTATATTTGGCACTGGCAATCGTACAAAAATGATTCTGACCGACTAACACGCTTAAAATAACAAAACTGTGGTAGGAATTTCAACAGCGCTTTGTTTGAAACTCCACGTAGGCTTTGCAATTTTTAATTTATCATACTTTTGATATTCGTAGAGCTTTCAACGTTGAATACAGATTTGAATTTTTAATTAAATATTAATACTCTTGCCATAATGTATCAAACGTGAACCAAGAAGAGAAAATAATTCATATTATATTGACTACATAGATGGCGTGTTAGTTAAGACCTATCTACTATATCAGTGTTGTGGCTGCGATACCCATGCAGGACTATTGTCCTGCGTGGGTTTCGCAGCCACAAAACAGCCAGCAACCAGCCTCAGAACAATTGTAGATCGCACAAGTTATTCCTTGTGCGATCTACAATTGTTCTGAGTCTGGATGTAATTTGTATCCATTTTTTATAAATTTGTAAAGTCCCCCGTAATACAAGGATTATTTTCTTAGTGTAGGGTGTTGCCTTTTTTAAAGAAAAATATTAACATTCCAAAACTATTTACTTCTTCATTCTTCAGTGCAAATTAGCATAGAAACCTTAAAACTAATTTCATCATCATCACCTCAACTCATATATGGTGGGCCCACTTTTGGGCGCGAACTTACCCTGTAAAAGGATGGAAATTGACCTATCACGCGTATAGCAGATAAGGTGCAGTCAGACCTGCTAAAAAAGTTAATGTGGGGTACTATTATAATACCAGTTATTTTTATTGTCATGATTATGAAGGCTTCCATTTTCTTCGCATAATGTTGGAATCTGAGAGGAATACTCCGTAAGTTCACTATAATTATCTGAGAACTTCAAATTATTGTCATGATTATACGTGGAAAAACATACCTAAAGACTTAATGTCTTTATTAAATGTTATTTACCTTTATTAAATAGTTTTCAATTTGTTTAGTGGCTTTTTAACTAGTTTATGTACCAGAAAAGAGATATGTAATGAGAATTGCAGCATTAATGCTTAGAAACGCGTTACAACTTCCTTATTAAGTCATAATTAGGCTTCATAGTACGTGTGATAACACGTATTTTTCTCTTTAACCTTTTGTCACTGCAAGAGATGTTTTCATCATTTAGACTATTCCCGTCCACTGTTGGATGGTGGCCTCCCTCATATTTCACCACAAAGTGTGATTCTGAACCATCTGCATCTAACGATGCCCAGCAACTGTCACCAGACTGTCAGTCCACATAGTGAAGGACGTCCTGCACTGCGTCATCCGATACGTGGTCGCTATTCAACCTTTCTTCCCCAACGATTGTCAATTTTAGTATTTCGGATTCTATCACGCAGAGAAATTCCGAGCATAGGCTGCTCCTTTGCACGCTGAACGATTTGGACTTTGGTTAACAGGCCTTTAATCAGTCGTAAACTTGTGCTTTCAAACCCACAAATGACTTAATTAAAATGAGAAGATCCTCCTAAGTTGCCCGAACGTTGTCTAACCGAGTTGGGTTTGTCGACTGACCTCTTTCTCAAAATTGGATCTATCTAACTGGGCTTTTTATCGAAGGTAAACATAATGATCGACAACCTTTGGTCCTCTCCCAAGATCTCACTCTAGGTTGAAACGACAGTAGATACCATCATCGGTCTTCAGCCATTTGACTCTGCCTAATAGATAGATCTTGTGCGAATACTTTAGAGCCACGATTCCGAGTGTATTAAATCGGCGAAAATTGCGTCGCACAGACTTGGGGATCTGTCTATTTAGCTACCTATGTACGGACCAATCGCCTGAAGCCTGCACCATCATTTCTTTTCTCCACTCCATAAGCCTGAAAGTCTGGTTAAAAAGTTTTTTAAGTCTATTAGCACGGCAAACCTTAAAACATTTCGACCCAACCACGTGAACAATTTCCACGAACCTGTTGTTCAGATCGTTCATGGATTCGCACTCGTATAAATATTGGAAGCGAATGTAGCACAGTAGAATAGTAGCTCAAGATGAAAGCTTTTGGACTTCTAGTATTGGACAGGTATAAGTCGGAGGGTAGACTTCATCAAGAGAGATATTTTAGGAAGAGAAATTGGTTACTTAACACATTATACTACCTACGTATGAGTACACGTAGCAATTTAATAGAGCGGTAAGAATTTTTACTAGATAATCTTGGTAATATTTAATTCATAAATTAAAGTTAATAGAGTAAACTAGGAGGTCAAGCATTTTCAACATCTATTAATAATTTTTAATTAACAAGTGTGCTGTGTGGTAGCGGCTTCGAATACTACCAACCCTTGCTTTGCTCGTGGGTGTCGTAAAAGACGACTAAGAGCCCTAGATTGACCCGGACCAACTCTATCTGGTACCATTTGGGTCAACGATTACATTCCCAAGGAGGGTTGACGTCAGGCAGGCGGCCGGTCATAAAAGTCATTGCCGAAACTTTTTGCAATATGAAAAAACAGATGACATATTGCGTCGACCCCGAGTAATTGGGATAAGAGCAAGATGATGATGATGATTAACAAATGCAAACATTTTTAATAGTTGATGAAAATGTAAAGAAAGAATTTGCCAATAAATCTGCATTTTCAAAGTATCATTTACATGTTTTCGTGTTTAAATGAGGCACTAATTAACTTCCTGTTCTTACTAAAATAATGACGCGCTTTGTTTAAACTGGTAATTATCTATCAACTAATTCAACCAAGCATTCCCATTAACATTTTAAAGGACAAAGTTACCGATATCTACTCGTTGAAAGCCAGGAAATTGAGCATAACGTACCCATTAATATTTCAACAACTTCCTGGCGATTAACGGTCTTAAATAAGTAAGCAAAAATATTCTTTATTGTATAATAATAGAGTCGAATTTTTAGTGATATGATAGGCTTATAGAGAAAATCCAATGTAACGAGGTATAGATAGTAGGTATATTATATGAATATCAAAACGCATCGTCTCGTGCACCCCAAAGTTAAACTGTGGAAATTTTAATACATCCTGTCGGAGGGGCTCCATTTGTACACGGTTTACATGCTATCTTTTTCTAATAACCAAATACCACCGATATGGCTATGCTTTTATAAACTACTACTGTGGTTTTCACCCTCAAAGTTATCTAATTTAATTAAGATATTTGGCTGGACTGGAATGAAGTATCTAGATCATTATTTCTACTTACATTCAATACTTAGGCAGTAATAATAAAATCCTACACTACACTTTTTCCTTGTGGTGACGGAGTAAGAATACAAATCGCCACTCCCTATCATGCACGTGGATGTCGTAAAAGACGACTAAGAGATATAATAGGCATATAACAACTATACCAGAGAAGGAAAACTCTAACTCTATACCAACCTCTCTAACCAGCATGGTATAGTAAGGTCAATTTCCCTCCTACTATGGAAGAGGCTCGAGCCCAATAGTGGGACGTATATGAGCTAAAATGATGATGATGATACTATAGATAGTCACCTAATCATTCCTGATGTTTACGCGAGTATACACATTATAAATAAAACTACTTTACGGATTTTATCACCACGGCAGCGGACCATGGTCACGGCAGTGCGCCCGTGACCATGAGTGCTATAAAGTGTTCGAAACGTCCAGCAATCAAAAATCAAATACAAACGTGATAAAATCCGTAAAGTAATTTTATTTACAATGCCATATCATTTACCGCAACAAATTATATAGTTTTCTTCCTTTAAAAGTAATTTTAAGAGTAGGTAGTTCGATATTGTCCTCTTAGGGGATGCACGCAAAGTCCACTTCTAAGCTTGAATTGAAGATTATTAGCTGAAGTCGGTCACTATGTTCAGTGTAAAATTGTCACCTACTACCTATTTCTTAATGTTACTTTTAAATTATACAGCACGTTTGCCGTCTTTCATATACATATACTCTTTTCAGGGATCAGCATATTGGTATAGGTTTTCATTTCAAGTTGCCCACCTTCTAGCATAGAATTTATATGCATAAGGGATGTATCCCCACGGCCATGGTATGGTGTAGTGGATTGTATTCTTAACCTGTCACCACATGGACAAGCAGCATATAAACTCCATCTAAAATTAAAATCTATTTCACTAACCCTGTTACCGCTTTCACATAATACTTTTGTACTTCTATGTACTTATTTTTTTAATAAAAAGGGACTGCTGGACTATTTTGATTATACTAGCCAGGAATATTATATCTCAAATTTGCATACAAAGCTTCCTTCCTATAGATCAAATAACCACTTTATATATTCTAGATGTGATACATTTTATAAATACATAATTTTATTTTTAATTTCATTCCCTTCAAAATTAATTAATTTGAACAAAAAGAAAACCTTTAGTGATCCTATGAAAACAATTTATCGCTGTATATATGAAATGGTACATAAAAATCGCTGCTAAAAATGTTCCTTAATAATAATCTTCATTCATTTTAATAATCTTTTCGAACATATAATATTATTTGTTTTATGTTTTATGCATTATATGTTAAAATACATTTTAAGATTTCACTAACTGAAAAAAATTTTGTACCTGTCACTACCAGAAATATTGTTCTTTATCCGCCGTTCTATTGAAATGCATTTTACCGTACCGTCAGCCTACCTATAGTCTCTCCATCTATCTATCTATGCATCCATCCTTACAATTTGATGAAACGCAACATATTTTGGTTATAAACATTAAAATTACGGAACGGCTTCACGTTGTTTATTTAAAACCTCAAGTATTGAATATTTATTAATCTGGAAGGCACTTACGGCATAATCAAAACAGTAGTTGGAAACAAACGAAGAAAGTTCCCGGGAGTCCGTGAAGCTACATCAAAGTCAACTAGGACTTGATCCAAGTTTAATTATAAACTGAATGAACAAGTTGTGAGAACAATCACAAACTTCGATCATGATGCTGGTATCGAAATAAGTATTTTTAGCGATTTCTTCCTTCTTCGTCTTCTACGTCATATTCTATAAAAGTTCATATCTATGCGGCATCGGGCTCTAGTACGATAGAAATGAAAGTACATCATGCATCGGCCGTACGAATATAACAGATTTTCATTTTTTTTCTTACAACGACTTTAACTGCTAAATTCCTCTAATAGTCTTTTGCTACAAATAAAAAAGTGGAAAAGTATACGCTAAGTGTACTGCTAACGGTAGATGCAAAACTACAGAGTGATGACGGTATCTAATATTTGATTATGAGGTTAGAGGTTCGATTGTATTAAATGATGGCAGACGGTGATCCGCCTACTCACTGAATGGGCTGCCATAAATCATCATGGTCGCCATGGACACGTAAGCCATACGGAAAACAGGGGACAACATTGGTGTAGGTGACTAAGGGCGTCAAGCGGTGCCGCGCCGGTTTCACCATCGCAAGTTCCCGATAAACGGAGACCCGCAGTAATTTGCCCGTAGTTATGGCCTTGAAATTGATACTTTATCACCGAGCATATATGTAGCTCTGGCGACCCCTCTTAGACCAGCCGTTTAAGGCAAGCCAGAGTTAAGAATCCTGCGGGCACTCTTCGGTTTCCACTCAAACCAGCTAATAAAGGCGAGCTCGATACGAGGCCCCGGCTGACTCTCTTGTGCATTCAGGACTGCAGTGTTGCCACTCATATTCAGCTCGCCACAAGCTACCCTACAATTTATTGGCTTGCCTATAAATCTTGTGATACATTTTTACTTTTATATCACAGAAAAAAATTAAGGAACCATATAATGTTTCTCCGAGGTTTGCATTAATCTCATAGTGAGGTAATGAGAGATTTGACTTTCCCTGATTTTATATATTATTATTATTATATGTCACAATGATATTCGGGAAAGGCGTTTGCTAATAGTGAGATTTCGGCTCCATACCTTTGTTTGGGCACAAGGTACAATTGGTTAAGAAACATCCATTCATAAAATCTGCCACTATATCTGGGCAAGGTGAGAGTACCCGAAAGAGGTGAGGATACCCGAAAGGGTATTCCTTCGGGCCGACCACTGACGACAAGTCACCCTGCTCCGGTGGTCGGCCCAACAACGACGTGACGTGGATACGGGTGGGTTATGGGCCCGCGCGCCGTCCTTTCGTCGCCTCGGACGAAATGGACCGCGTGTGCGCTTACCATAGCCCACCCATAAAAAAAGAAAAAAATATGTCTGGGCAGCAATTCTCTAATTATAAGTTTCAATCCAAACCTATTCTTGAACTTGAACTTGACTTTGAAATACGAAATTATTTTCTCAAAACTCTTTCTGAGCATAAATCGTAGTACGTTACGAAATTATCTCGAGTTGAATGAGTAAAATTTTGCCATTACGAAGAGGTGCTCACATATCAAATAGGTTTCTAAAATCACAGGCGCCGTTTCATACGAATAACGTATGGTAACGGTGTAAGAATACAATTCACCACCCCCTATCTTACCCGTGGGTGTCCTAAAAGACGACTAGGGGATTAAATATAATTTATTTATTTGTGTAAACAAAGTCTTGGGAATTCTTTCTCTGATCAATTGCCTAATTTTCTAAATAGTCTTAACAACTCCATGTTAAATCATAAGGATGATAAGTTTTTGATAGTGGGTGATTTTAATTTGAGTGGCATTTCGTGGCAATTATCAAATAATTTACTGTTGCCTATAAATATTAGTAGTTGCGATGAGTACATGTTGGTGGATGAATTACGCATTTTAAATCTTAATCAATGTAATGGGATATTAAACGGCTATGGTAGGATTTTGGACTTGGTGTTGAGTAATGACTTTGTATCCGTTAGTGAGTGTCAAGTACCTTTAGCGCCTATTGATAAACATCACCCTGCACTCTTAATCGATGTGAACTTTGCAGAGTTTACTTACTTAACTTCAGCCCCTTATATTCGGTATCTTTATATTAAAAGTGACTTTATTTCTATAAATAGGGATATTGCGGCTGTAGATTGGGTTAATATATTTTCTAACCTGTCGCTTGAAGAATGTGTGACTTTCTTCTACGACACCGTAGCTGATATTCGGGACAAATACGTACCATTCAAGGAAATATGTCAGAACTCATATCCAATTTGGTATTCCCCTGCGCTTAAGCGCCTGATAAAAGAGAAACATAAATTTTTACACAAGTTTAAGGTATACGGTAGACTTTCTGACGAAGGCACCTTTAGAATTTTACGTGATAGGGTGAAAAAGCTCGAATCTGAATGTTATACGAGTTACCTAGCATCTACTGAGGCATCTATTGAGAGAAACCCTAAGTGTTTTTGGAGCTTCGTCAAACAGCGGTCTAAATGTAACTCAATTCCCAGTTATTTTAACTATGGGGACGTGACGATTACCTCTGCCGATACTATTTGCAATGCTTTTTCCTCTCATTTTTACTCTAATTTTCTAAATTCCAGTAATACAAACACATGCTCTAACAGTTACTCTTGTTCACCTATGTATGAGTCAAATACTTCGTCCAGTATAAACTCAATTGAGATCGACATTGAACACGTTAATAAACTGCTCAGTAGTATTGATCCGAATAAATCCGCTGGCCCTGATCACCTTTCACCGAAACTTATTATTGGATGTGCTGAAACTCTTTCACTACCGGTAAGCCTTCTATTCATGAAGTCTCTCGCCACGTCTACTGTCCCTCATATATGGAAGTCTGCGTATGTAACTCCCGTTCACAAGAAGGGCTCTAAGCATGAGATCGGCAACTACAGGCCAATATCTAAATTGTGTATACTTGCTAAAATATTTGAAAGAATTGTTTACGATCAAGCTTATGCCGCACTTAAAAATAGTTTCAGCCCTTCACAACACGGTTTCTTAAAGGGTAGGTCAACTATCTCAAATTTAATTTTATTAAATGATTATATTACGAAACAAATGGACTGTGGGGCACAGGTCGATGTAGTGTATACCGACTATAGTAAATGCTTTGACAGTATTGATCACAACATTCTAAAAATGAAGTTACTCAACAATGGCATAAGCGGTAATGGCATAAACCAGCGTAATAACGCTGGTTCTGTTCTTATCTAGAAAATCGGACTCAGGCAGTTGTTATCAGTAACTATATCTCTAGTTGGATTTTGATCCTTAGTGGTGTGCCCCAAGGATCCTTATTGGGGCCCTTACTATTTATTATATTTGTTAATGACATTGACTCTTGTATTCAGAACTCAAACCTTCTCTGTTTTGCCGACGATATGAAGATTTTCTCTTCTATATCGTCGGTAAAAGATATGGATGCTCTCCAATCAGATCTTTTGCGCCTAGATGATTACTGTCATTTAAATAAGCTTAATCTTAACCCAGCTAAATGTTCGGTAGTCACCTTTAGTCGAAAGCGATTACAAATATCTTACAGACATCTTACGAACTCAAGGGTCAATTATTGCCCAGGTGTGATGGGGTACGTGACCTTGGCGTCTTTCACGATTCGAAGGTGCAATTTGACATCCACATCGAACAAATTATAGCCAAAGCATCAAAAGCATTAGGTTTTGTAATGAGGATGTCGAATGGCTTCAAAAAAGCTAAAACATTTAAAATACTTTATTGTACCTTTGTTAGAAGCCACCTTGAATACGCATCGCAAATATGGAATCCTCGCTACAAAAAATACATCGATCGCATCGAAAGTATTCAGAAGCGCTTTATGAAGTTTCTGTGCTATCGACTAAACATTCCTTATAGCTCTTCTGATTACATCGACCTATGCAAGAGGTTCCATATTCAGCCTCTATCAAATCGACGACGATTGGCTGACTTTTCTTTCCTATTGAAGGTATTGAGCAACGAAATTGACTGTCCCAGCATTTTACACAAGCTGTTTTTTAATGTACCTCAGAGATCGATTAGGTTCAACCCACCAATAGGTATTCCATTATCGTCCTCTAATTATAGGCAGAATTCATATATTGTGCGAGCGAGCAAAGATTTTAACAGATTATGTGAAGAGTTTTCTTTTGACCCTTTCAATACTGGGAGCGAGATGGCACGGAGACAGCTAAATCTTAACTTTTTTAATAATTAGTTATCATTGTTTTTCCTTTTTCTGTCATACTCTGTGTTATTGTTCATTAATATGTTACAAATTACTATCGGACTTACTGTAGGTGTGTACCATTGCTATTCGTGAAAACCTGTTATTGGCTTTATGTTTCTTACTCTAGTTTTCATTACTATTTTGTACAGCTGTTGGTTTTCCAAGTACTAAATAAATAAATAAATAAAAATATGTATATAATATCGAGAAAGAAAACTGGAAATAAAACCCTATGCCTACACGGTTGACCAGCGTAATTTAGTAGGTCAAATACCCTTCCATTGTGGAGGAGGCTCGAGCTCAACAGTGGGACGTATGTGGGGATGGGATGATGATTTATTATATCGTAATTTAATAATAATTATTACTCTAATTGCTGACAATTGATTAAAAACTTGTCTTTGAGTAGTCGTTGTTATTGTTGACGAAAAGCTTATCTATGAGTTCATAAACCAACAGATGCTGAAGAAAAATCTTTTCGAGGGGCGATTTTGAGTCTTACGAAATCATCATCATCATCATTTCAGCCTATCGCCGTCCACTGCTGGACGTAGGCCTCCCTCATGTTGCGCCACAATGAGCGGTCCTGTGCCGCCTGCATCCAACGACGCCCAGCTACTTTCACTAGGTCATCGGTCCACCTAGTGGGGGGGCGTCCTACACTGCGTCGTCCGATACGTGGTCGCCACTCGAGAACCTTTCTTCCCCAGCGGTTGTCGGTTCGTCGAGCGATGTGGCCTGCCCATTGCCACTTCAGCGTGCTAATTCTTCGTGCTATGTCGGATACACCCGTTCTTCTGCGGATTTCCGTATTCCGGATTCTATCTCGCAGAGAAATCCCGAGCATAGCCCGCTCCATAGCACGCTGAGCGACTTTGAGCCTTGATATGAGGCCTACATTTAGGGACCACGTTTCCGTGCCGTAAGTCATCACTGGTAACACACACTGGTCAAAGACCTGTGTTTTCAGACACTGAGGTATGTTGGACGAAAAGATCCTCTTAAGTTTCCCGAATGCTGCCCAACCGAGTTGGATTCGTCGGCTGATCTCTTTCTCGAAATTGGATCTACCTAACTGGACTGTTTGTCCTAGGTAAACATAGTGATCGACAACTTCAAGAATCGCATTGCCAACTAGGACCGGTACAGGAATGACATGGGCATTTGACATGACTTTCGTCTTGTCCATGTTCATTCGTAAACCCACTAGTTGGGATACCCTGCTGAGATCATTGAGCATTGTGCCAAAGTCCTCCATGGATTCTGCCATAACGACTATATCGTCCGCAAATCGAAGGTGAGTGATGTATTCGCCGTTAATGTTGATGCCGAGTTCAGTCCAGTCTAAGAGCTTGAAGACATCTTCCAGTGCAGTGGTGAACAGTTTCGGAGAGATAACATCTCCCTGTCTCACGCCTTTCTGCAACTGGATCGGTTTCGTACTCTTATCCCGGATACGGACTGACATTGTGGCGTTCCTATACAAACACTTCAGCACTTCGATATAGCGATAGTCGATTTGGCACCGCTGAAGGGACTGCAGCACCGCCCAAGTTTCGACTGAATCAAAGGCTTTCTCATAGTCCACAAACGCTAAGCACAGGGGCCGATTATTACGAAATAGTTATTATAAAATATTTACCTATAAAAAATTGTTTCAATGGATTACAAATAGCACAGAACCATTCAACGTAACATTATTGTGAAGTGATTTAAGTTCAACAGAATGATACATGGCTGCTAACAAAATATTAAGAATTTTATATATTATCATAGAGCAGCTAGTTATCCAGGACCAATGATTGGAAATTATAAGTAGGCACTTCATAACAAATGTAAATTTTAGCATTATTTCAAATCATTTTGTTTAAACTTTCTATGATAATCGCAATTCTCGTGTAGTAAGACTACAATTTACCACGTCTTGCCCGTGGATGTTCTAAAACACGAATAAGGGGTATGGTTGCCGTTGAAATCAGTGGAAGTTGAGAAAGAAACCTCAAAATAAACCTTAGAATAACTCGTTTGAACAGCGTGGTATAGTGGGTCTATTTTTCTCCTATTCTGGGGCTGGGGTGATTCGACCCAAGTAGCAGATAACTAGCATATAATGAAAAATCAAAGATGCCTATAACAAATTTTTCGTTTGGCTCTCAGTATATATGTGTCTTATTAATAGTAATTAGTTCTTAATGTAATGGTTCTTTCTCTCTTTAAATGGAATTATAATTATATCGCTATATGACACTAGCTTTTGTCGTTTTGTTTTATTTTTCATAAAAAAAAACAACCTTCACTTTTATTCCTTTTTAAGAATAAAAAAAACTAAAACTAAAACTTCTTGTTAAGACACCTATAGGAAAGTAAGGAGGGGTAATGATTACAATATATAATTTATATCAATAACATTATCATTTGCCTGACTTCATCCCACACTAAGTAGCGCCCGTACAACATAATCTTATCTTCCATAAGCTATAGTCAGTCGTCATATTTACACTCACTGTTTTTATCGCATTCACAACATCCATTTTTTAGGTCTCATACGATTCTTACGTCCATCTGCAATCATATTGATCCTCGCCTCCTTGTCACACGCCTTTCATCCTTCCTCTTCGCATGTCCATACGAAAACGATGTCTATAATATTTACAACGATATCGTGATCTTTATATCGATAATCCTTCATTGCGTCTATTTGTGACTGAAATCTAATCAAATCCTTAGAATAGACTAGCAGACCCGGCCACGCGTTGCTATGGCTAATGTTTTTGTTAAATTACATTTTATTAAACTATTTAAGTGGAACTGTAGGAAAACATCTGTCATGGAGGTCGTCATATATTGGGCATCTATGTAAAAAAGGAAGTTAAAATCGTATATGACACGTTTGTAGGTTTGACATAGCAGCGCCATCTATTAATTAATTACTCACTACAGTCAACAGATATCGCCATCTGTTAAAATCGTTTGGAGTTAACAGATAATTGTGAATGTCAAATAATATACATATAGATAATACAAATAATTTGCAATAAAATAATATTGCGACTATAAATTAAGCTGTAAGCTATCCTATCTTTCAAGTTGGATCAAACTGCACATGGTGTGCAAATTTGATTAAAATCAGTTAAGTAGTTTAGGAGTCCATCGCGGACAAACATCGTGACACGTAAAATATATATATTAAGATATTTAAGATTACAAGAAATTTCGTATTAATGCTAATCTTAAATACTTTTTTCACTGAAATCTGAATCTGAGAGTAGCAGCAAGTGATGATGGTACCTAGAACATGCACTATATCAATGCAATGCGGATGTAATATTTTATAACACAGTTAGCACGTTTAATTGTTATAGTTTTGTGTTTTATTGTTGGTATTTGTATAAAAAAAAAAGGTTGCCACGTTTTATATTATTAGAGTAAAACTCATAAATAGCTACTAAATAAAAATATTTTAATAAACGGAGCAGAAAAATATATTGTATTATTTTATATTTCCCTATTATTTTAGTCAATAATTGTTTGCATGTAGTAGGTAAGTTAAGAATGCAATTGAGTGTATCACAAGAGTGGATTAAAGAATATAAATAAAAATAATACTACAAATTAGTGAGAAATCATTCTTAATACAAAATCATATCAACGTGTCAAAGTAGACCAATTGTCATCCTATTACATAAGACAGTTACGCCTTTTTTTGCGAGTTACGGTCAGCATACACACCATCCTCTGAATGGTGACGTCGTAAGAATAAAATTCACCACCACTCTAACCCGTGGGTGCCGTAAAAGACCACTAAAGGAAATGCTATGCATCTATGTAAGAAAAGGCAAATTCGAATGAAACCCTATACCAAAACGTCTGAGCAGCGTGGTATTTTTTTTTTTATTGCAAACGGTGGCAAACCAGCAAACAGTACACCTGATGGTAAGTGTTGCTGCCGCTCATGGACATTTACAAGGCCGCTGCCTACCGTGTAGAAAGTGAAGGGAGTGTGACTGAGTACATTGAGGCTCGGTGATACCAAGGGCACCACCAAAACCCACCACACGCAAACACCCTCAGAAAGTTTGGCTTCCGGCTCTCTCGCTCACCGAACGAAGCGCAGTAACAAATTGCTACTACTCTGACGTCGATTTTCTGCGAGAGTGTGGTACTACCCCGGACGGACCGGCTCGCGGCTGGAGACTGATAACTGTCGACAGTGTGGTCCTACAACTCTTGTTGGTGGTATAAGTAGGTCAATTTCCCTCCCATATTGGGGTGGCCGAACCGAATATTGGGACGTATATGGGCTAAGATGACACACCTTCCATTCCCTCCGCGGCACTACAAGGGCGGCCTCATAATACCATATTCCCTCCTCTTCGCCATTGGGCCGACCATATGGCTGACGTATAAAGACTTTATAAAAGATGTCTGAGAATTACAATAGTACAGATTTCATGCGATTGTAGATAGAAGGCACGTGGTGTAACTTTAAGTTATTAAAATAAGGTATGATTATAAAACTACTTGTTTCACAACATAAATTTCCCAGTTGACATTTAATACGGTAGTACCAACATGAAGCCATAAATAACAGTGCTGACGTAAGATGATTATGTTGGGAGCTCATGACAGATACAGAAACATTTTTTAAGCGCCTCGGGGCTTACAAAGCAATTTGCTTGAGTAAACAATCTGTATTTTACCAGAGCAGTAGGAGCTCCGAGAATCTTGTAAAACTAAACATAGATGGTGCTTCATGTTTATACTCACATTGTACATATATATTATAACAGTAAATTCATTTAAGAGGTACCAGAATCAAGTAACTCAAACAAGTCTGAGTTTGAGAAAGGAGTAAATAGATAGGTATAATTAAAGAGTATTAAATGTATTCTAAAATAAGAAATACCATCAAAAACAAAACTTGTAAAAAAAGCCAAGCCTTGCAAATGAGTTCTTCTACCATAAAAAGTTGTGAGATCCATGTTATTCGAAGTCGGTTAACTCATTCAGTCCCTGCATAAGGGACTTTTCTTCTTACGTTATTACGTAAATAGCCATCCTAATAACTTCTTAGAGTGACTATATCAATATTAAAGATCTTTTATGTCTTAAATAAATAGAATGATTTGGCAATTGCATGAAAGTACAATGTACCTCACAAGTAATACAAATTATATTAAATTGTACTAAATATAGTGCGATTGCCAAGTCAATCTCTTTAATTAAAACATAAAATATTGATATAATTACTATAAGAAGTTGTTAGGTTAGCTATTTACGTAATAACTTAAGAAGAAAGGTCCCTTAAGCAGGGAATGAGTTAACCGACTTGGTATAACATGGATCTCACAACTTTTTATGGTAGAAGAACTCATTTACGAGCCTTGGCTTTTTTTACAAGTTTTGTTTTTGATGCTATCTCATTTCTTTTTGTAGATAGACCTACTTATTTCCCTTTCCGGTACCTTCTACTTCTTCAATACCAACAACGGGTTTCCTTAGAGCCCACTCTCTGAAAATTAAGGCATCTCTCCTTTCTGCTTGAGTCACTTCTACCTAAACTAAGCAGAGAGATGTAGAAATAAAGAAATTTGATTGGTTTTTTGAAACACATTTCTTCTAGTCTCCTCTCCCCTTTGATGGCAATCGAGCCTAATGATGACGTTCTTTCTTTCAGGTAAATTTCAGGCAATTTAGTTTTCTTAATACTTTGGGCTATTTTGGTACAATTTCAAAAGATGTGTCCCACTCTTGTTTTTTCATTCAATTGATTGACCATTTTACAAGTTATCTTTGAACACAATTATATCTAAGTATCTGTCTACACCTATTATACCAATCATCATTCAGCCTATCGCCGTCCACTGCAGAACATAGATCCCCCTCATACTTCACCATAAAGTGCAGTACTGTGGCGCCTGCACCCAACGACGCTCCGGGGTAACAGAGTTGCCATAACTAGGGCTCATTTTTCTTTGCCATATGAGGAATAATGTCGTTGATATCGGGTTTCATTTCGAGTTTTTCTTCTCTTGCACAGATGGTATGTGCATTTTATATCCCATAATCGTCTTATTCGACATCCACGGGCGAGATAGGGAGTGGTGAATTGTATACTCACTTCGACACCACACAGAAAGAACATATAATTAACCGACACAAATTACATTCAGACTCAGAACAACAATTTGTGGATCGTACAAGGTGTTTTCTTGCATGGGATTCGAACCTGCGACACTGGCACGGTACGTTGGTATCTTAACCACTACGCCATCTGCGCAGTCTTTAGCGGGTATTTACGATTCCCATAAGGGAGCAATGATGACGACAAATGTATTCTTATTTTTTACAAAGCTACATTTCATTAACTGCAAATGTCACTTTGTAATCCTATATATTTATATGGGTTTACAAAATTATTTATGTAGTTAATGTATCTCGGAAACTGGACGAAAATTACAATGTTTCATAATTTTTCCTTCGTTTATACACTAAACACTAATTGTATTCCAAATTTGAATCTTCTATTTCTGCTAGAAGTGCCTCTTTAATATTGATGATCGGTCAGTCAGTCAGTGAGTGACAATATTACGAAGTTTTGACTACTTATAATTCTTAAACTATTGGTTCCAATTGAATGAAATTTGAAACACACAATGTGTATACAATGCCTGCTGGGTTACTAAAAATTCAGGCTACTAGGTTTATTCACAATGAAGTTATAGGGGGTCGAAAATGGCCTGAATTGCTTCGAGAAAAGTATGTTACGGCAGTGTTACGTTTTGCTCGACTTTCTTTTTTGCTCGACTTGGCGCGGGCACCACCGTGCCCCCAGATTCAATTTTGTATTATATAAATATGAGCATTGGGTATATGAAAAAAGGAAATGTGCTGTCTATTATTTTTAATTATCTTGTTAAAGTATTAGATATTAGTACTCTCTGTGTGGTGACGGAGTAAGAATACTATTCACCACCCCCTCTCTTACCCGTGGGTGTCATAAAAGACGACTAAGGGATGTAATATGACTATAACATCAATACAAGAGAAGGAAAGCTCGGAACGAAACCCTATGCCGACATGTCTGACCAGCGTGGTATGGTAAGTTAATTTCCTTCCCATAGTAGAGGAGGTCCGAGCCCAACAGTGGGACGTATATGGACTAAGAAGATGATGATTAGACCCCTCTTACACATCAAAAAAATAAAATTTCGTTCTCTAAAAAACGCAACCCCAAATGTAACTTTTCAATGGACTATTATAAGTTGACATAATGTGCAAATATCTGTAAGCCTAGGTAAATTAGGTAGATACTAGTTTATAACTATTTACCTTTTGTTTGTAATGTCAATTTTGTTTTTTTTTGATCGTATAAAGACAATGTTTTTGTCTCTTATTATTAAAAAAACTATTAATAAAAACCTCAGACTATTGAAATAGATTATTAGACGACAAAAATCTTTTTGCATTTTTTTGTAGCTAATTCATGTTTCTGATTATGATTAGTACCACAGTCTGTTCATCCATCCGTCCATCTACCAGGCATTCGACGTTCGCGATTAGATATGTATATCCTCCCCATGAGAAATAGTGTCATTAACGTTATATTTGGCGTCATCATCGCAGCCTACGTACGTCCTACTATTGGGCTCGGGCTTTCTCCACAATGGGAGGGAATGTGACCTACTAAACCATGTTGGTCGGACATGTTGATATAGGGTTTCATTTCGAGATTTACTTCTTTTGCACAGATGTTATGTGCGTATTATTTCCCTTATTCGTCTTTTACGACATCGACGGGCAAGATAGGGAGTGGTGAATTGTATTCTTACTCCGTCACCACACGGACAATATTTGGTGTAATTAGTCCATAAAATGACGTTGCTCATTCTCCTGGTGATCTCTTATAAGATTTTTACAAGTTTCACGAGAAATTAAACGGTACCTACTGACATTTTAGTATGATAGTGCAATGATAAATCACACTTTTTTAGTTTTGGAGCTGACCGCGTTTTATACAGCCGTTCAGGGGAGCATCGTCAGTCAGAGCATCGTGAGGCATCGTAAATGACTCTATATTCCATTTCCTGTAGCCTCTTTACACAACACCCAAATTAACTTAGTAATATTTTCTGTTCTTAGTCCGTTGTTATACGTACAAAAAAAAAAAATACAGACGAATTGACGGTTAAAAAATTAAAATAACTATGACACAATCCTAACAAAAACAGCGTTAGAATTGCGGCCTAACAATCAGTTAACCACTGAATAGGGATACGGGCGATAAGAACACTCGTAAGATAATCCAATTATTGGCGAGCAGACTGAACATGCGGCCAATTAGACACCAAAACTACAAGTACGCCTTGCCTTTATTAGCACAGTGGTATTCAACTTAATGCAAAATACAAGCCCATTTTTTGTAATGTCAATTACAGGGTTTCATAAATTGAAGATGCACAAACTTGATTATCTAGAGATCACTCCTTGTTCGTTTAACTTCTTAAAGATTCTAAATTAAAATATCGCGGTTCAAATATAATCGTTTATCAATAAGAACTCGTTCAATATTAATTGGTTCAATTTGCGAAAGTTTCGTATATATAATCCCATCTGCTGACAAGTGAAGTTCTCATGTGGTTTTTGCAGATTTTAGGAGAAATGAATAATGTATGATGAAGAATTATCACGCTGAAGTGATAATGGGCAGGGCACATCGTTCAACGAACCGACAACCGCCGGGGAAGAAAGGTTCTCAAATTGCGACCACGTGACGCAGTGGAGGACGCCCTCCCACTAAGTGTACCGACAACCTGATGAAAGTTGCTGGGCGTGTTAGATGGAAACGGCACAGGACCGCACTTTGTGAGCATGAGGAAGGCATACATCTAGCAGTGCCGTCCAGGCAATAAGCTGAATGATGATGGTGATAAATACTGTAAGAAAGGAAAAACTCTATATAAGCTAATAGATATAACCATTTATAATAATAGTAGTCGGCTAATTTCCTTCTGATAGAAAATAAGTATCTCAAATGGCTGCTGTATGTAGGCTGGTGCTAAACAGTAAATTGTATATGAAGTTCTGAAAAAGAAGAAAGAAAGCGATTCCTGAAACATAAATTGTCTTTAATTTCATTATATTTGTGATTGAATATCTTATGATCTCTAATCTTAAATAAAGAAATATCCTATTTAGTTTTCGTATATTTTAGAAGGTAAATATTTGACCTTTAATGTTTCAATTTGACTTTTAGTTTCATATTTGTGGCAAATCACTGAATTTATGTAATAACTTCACCGAGTGCCAATAATGAGTTATCGATTTCGAAGACCAATGCGAAATGTCGAATTAAAGAGATTTTAACACTGTATGTGTATGACGAAGTGATCGAAGTACGGACCTTTCAATGTAAATGCCATGGTTTCAATTCCTACGACGCTTTGTGCGATTCAGATTTTTTTTTTAATCTGGGATAAGATTTTTTATTTTTGTTTATTAATGTTTTCCGTGTGGTGACGGAGTTAGAATACAATTCACCACTCCCTATCTTGCCCGTGGATGTCGTAGAAGACCACTAAGGGATATAATACGCACATAACATCTGTGCAAGAGAAGGAAAAACTCGAAATGAAACCCTATACCAACATGTCTGACCAGCATGGTATAGTAGGTCAAATTCCCTCCCATTGTGGAGGAGGCCCGAGCCCAACAGTGGGACATATGTGGACTGCGATGATGATGATGATCAATGTTGTATTTTTCAAGTCTTTTGCGAGTATATACGAGTACAATCAGAAACATTGTTTTTACTTAAGTTGTTATTTTTATTATTAGAACTTGCGTTTTTATCAATATTCAACATAATGAATTCAATATTTATACATACAAATAAATAAAATTGAATACTTAAACCTAAAAACCAGTTTAATTTTTTTGCCTGTCTGTTTATGCCGGGTATTTTTCAAAATGGCTGGATCGATTTTGATAATATTTTGCTCTTCTATGTAAGGATTAACTGTATTTTATCTTGGTATTCCCATCAGAACGGGCACTACGCGGGTAAAACCGTGACATTTGCTAGTTATAAATGAAACAATGATTATTAGCTTATGTTTAGATAATTTGATACTAACATACACATACTAACTATTAATTCTATTTCAAAAAACGAAATGATATTGGCTCATCTCTAAGGAATAGTTAATACTAATTTAGTATAGTAATTTCTTTAAATAAAATATTGCATTAACTAAATCTACAAAACCTTTATAATATACTTTAGCTTCGGTGTACTGTGCAGCTAATTACGAGATTAAAAACATAGATCTAAACGATAAAGCCCACCCTCGGGATAAGTCTGTTCACACAAAACGACTACGTTCCCTTTATTTTAGAAGCAAGAACGAGTGTAGGTAGAAATCTCTTTAGTTTATAATCCTGAAGGTTTAAACCATTTAAATTAAAGTACACTGCATTTTAATTTCATTTGGACTTGAAATTTTTGTTTTATTTTCGCTATTAAGAATGGTAATACGAACTAAAACTCGTATTAGAATTCTGCTTTGTTGAAAAATTAGTTTACTTGCTGCTTCATCAGTAGAATCTGAGGGCACGGCAGTGCCCCAGATGTCTAGGTCTTAGTGCGGGTTGCAAACTAGGGCGCATTCAATCACGACCAATCGACCGATTCGATCGATTGGTCAAATCGGTCGATCGATGGATCGAACGATCACGATTTTAAGAAAACCAACTCCAGAATTAAAATTAGTACTGATGATATTAAAGACATGTTAGACAATAAGACTTCTCAGCTTAATAAGCTCCAAGTCAATGATATACATATAAAAATACACATACATATCTAGGGTATCAATAAATATGAAAATTATTTCAGATATTCCATTGAATATAACATTTTAAAATTATGGTCTCAATATTTTATAATATATTATAATATATTAAAGCATCGAACAGAGAATAGCGTGTTTTAAAGCTAAAATGCAGTCGACCTAAATTCCGCACAATGGGCCGATGTGTTTTCGGATCACAATACGTCACCATACTTTACTCGGTTCTCAGTTTGTACAGGTGCTTTTAACCTTTTCCCAGTAAATTTGAGTTTTTAAATATTCTATTTCAATAAATGAACATAGCTTAGTTATTGTGTCTTAAGTGTAACAGTAGACATGGAGGTAGGGATATTAGAATTATAAATTTCTTGTGTACGTGTGTATGTCACTAAACTCCTCCTAAACGACTGGTCCGATGTTGATGAAAATGTTTGTATGTGTTCAAGGGGATTCGAGAATAGTTAAGATTCATAATTCGACCCGGTAGGTGGCGCTGCTGCGACAAAGTCTGTTGACTCAACTAATATTGTATATTTTTGTCTGTATTTCGTCCGTGGTCGTCGTTTCGACGGAGAAAGAATACAATTCACCACTCCCTATCTTGCCCGTGGTTGTCGTAAAAGACGACTAAGTGATATAATATGCACATAAGATCTGTGCGAGAGGAGGAAAACTCGAAATGAAACCCTATACCAACATGTCTGACCAGCATGGTATAGAAGGTCAAATTCTCTCCCATTATGGAGGAGGCCCGAGTCCAAGAGTGGGACGTATATGAGCGGAAATGATGATGATGATAATTAAAACTTGATTAATAAGTTTAAGAAATAATAGGCTATGTTCCTTCAAACTGCGCTAGATACAAGAAGAGGAAGCTTATTAACTATTGGTCTCAACACTGTCCTTCCCCTCTGTAATAATATAATACAAACTTATAACATTACATACATAATAGAAGTTTCCATTACATAAATGGCTGAAACATTGTTTTGTAAAAGAAAGTACACATTGTATCGGAAATTCCCAGTGGAAGTTGAACAATAAGTACATTGCATCTTGTACATTCGACCGATCTTAAGTGCAGAGCGTCGTCATGTACCTACATTTAGACACTCGCGTTCAGTTAGGGAGTGACTTTACTTGGATATAGTTATATCTATAATAGTATTTAATTTCAAGAATTCAATTTGTCTATTATATAAATTGCATTTGCTATTTAAAATTACAAATACCCATCATCATCATTTAAGCATATCGCCGTCCACTGCTGGACGTAGGCCTCCCTCGTGTTACGCCACAAAGTGCTGTCCTGTGCCACCTGCATTCAACGACGCCCAGCAACTTTATCAGGTCGTCTGTTTACCTAGTGGGGGGCCTCCTACACTGCGTCGTCCGATACGTGATCGCAACTCGAGAACCTCTCTGCCCCAGAGGTTGTCGGTTCGTCGAGCGATGTAGCCTGTTCATTGCCACTTTAGCGTGATTATTTTTCGTGCTATGTCGGTTACACCCATTCTTCTACGAATTTCCGTATCTCGAATTCTATCTCGCAGAGAAGTCCCCGCTCCATAGCACGCTGAGCAACTTTGAACTTGGTTATGAGACCTATATTTAGGGACCACGTTTCCGTGCCGTAAGTCATCACTGGTAACATACACTGATCGTAGACCTGTGTTTTCAGACACTGAGGTATGTTGGACGAGAAGATCCTCTTAAAATTCCCGAATGCTGCCTAACCGAGTTGGATTTATCAATCATCCTTAGATGGCACTAATTATGTCTAGCCGAGACCGCGGGTGTCCGGACTGGAGTTTAGTCCGTCACCCGCAGGCTGACCGCGTGAGCCGTGACCGACGTCCCGGGAGGGATGTCGGAAGAAGAAGGTACCGCACAGGGTAAACCGCCGGGCTGGCCACGGAGGATAAAGAACTCGATACCGATGGTCGGCCCAATGGCGAAGGAGAGAAGATACGGTGGGTTAGGGGACCGTGCGCCGTCCTTTCGTCATCCCAGATGGAGTGAACGGTGTGTGAGCTGACCATAGCCCACCCCAAAAAAAAAAAGATGATACTAATTGTCAAGCCGCTTAATAAGCGTGGCTATTATACGATTATTCACCTTTGCGAGTTTTATGTCGTAAAGTCAACCATTGAACATAAAGCGGCCACGTTGATGGACGAATGAACGATTGATGATATTAGTCCAACAATTAAAAAAGGATAGTATATATATATTGCATATCTTTTATTAATGTGCTATAGTCTAACTGATCATATTTTAAACATTAGTTTTTACGATAGAGAGATTGTGTTGCATGCAAAAACGGGCCATTCAGTTTATATATAAAGTTAATCTCTAAAAGATAAATCAATCTTAAACATAATCGTTATTCGCTTAGAGTATTTCTTTAGTTCATAAAATGGCAAATTTCCAGTATGGGTACACGTAAACATTGAATAAAATATAATATAATTTATACGATACACTCATTGCTAGTTCATCATCGTCACAGCCCACATACATCCCACTGTTGGGTTCGAGCCACTTCCACATAGCAGAAAAATTGATATATTATACCACGCTGGGCTTAGGACTCAGACGCGTTAGTACCTATAAACTTTTCTTTCGACTTTTCCGTCTCTTGCATAGATGTTGTAAAGAGTCTTGTAGGACTTTAAATGAGTGGACTGTATTTAAGTAGGTACTAGTATTTATTTCGCCTTTAGGCAACAGAATCGCACAAACAAATAAGATATAATAAAACTAAGATGGGTCGGTGCGTTCACGGCGAAGCCCTATCGCAAGTGAAGTTGTCGCTCCGCTCGCTGCTCGCGGCTGCTCCCACGCGTCCCCTTCTCTCCGCGCAGACCGCACGGCCCGCGCTATTGTGGCGAGTGTTGTACCGCAACATGCTCCCCGGGTTGAAGGCTGCAATCTTCAAATACTGGAAGGGGACATATATTAGTATATGCCCTACGAATGATGCCTCCCTTTGTTTTAATGTCCGCTACCCTGGTGATGCCATCACTGCCTGGATAGAGCTCTGTCACTCTACCTAATGACCAGAGAAGAGGAGGAAGAGCTTTATCTTTTATAAGAACGAGAGTAACTAGTTGTAAAAAAAAAAAAAGTTGTAAGTAGTTGTAAATTTCCATTTGGTCTTCGTCTGTAACAATGATACATATTCCAAGCTAAAACGCTGCCAGAAGTGCTGCTTAATAAGCTGTATTCTCTTGTAGCGTTCAAGCACATTGATGTTAGTAGCTGATATTGCTGGCTGTGGAACAGACATTAGTGGTCGTCCAATTAAAAAATGAGCAGGAATAAGAGCGGAGAAATCCAGAGGATCTGAGAAGAGTGGAGTGAGAGGACGGGAATTCAAAACCGCCTCTATTTGTGAAAGGCACGTAGTTAACTCCTAATACGTAAAGTTAGTGAGTTGTAGCAATCTACGTAAATGGTGTTTGGCTGACCGCACCGCAGCCTCCGCTAATCCATTGAAATGTGGAGAATATGCAGGCACGAACTTAAATTCAATGCCTTGTTGAGCAATCCGACCTTCGAGATCAGCTTGGGAGAGAAATCTAGATAATTCATTAAAGGCGCCCACAAAGTTAGTGCCATTATCAGATGTGATACTCGAGGGCTTACCGCAGCGTGACACAAACCGATTCAATGCGGCTATATATGCTTCTGTTGATAGCGCCGTGACGAGCTCGATATGACAGGCCTTTACAGAATTGCAAATAAAGATAGCCAAATAAGATTTAATGAGCTTGCAACCCCTTCCTTTACGGTCTGCTATCATCACTGGCCCCGCATCGTCCACAGAACAGTGTAAGAAAGGAAATTCTAAATCAGTTCGAGAGGCAGGTAATTGCCCCATGATAGGCTGAATAGTTTCGGCTTTATATCTGCAACATGTTACACATTTTTTAACAACGGGTTTAGATAGGTTTTTACCATCTAAGGCCAGTAAGTTTGTTTGCTATTTGCTAAAAGAAGTTGTGGGCCGGCGTGTAAGTACTTCAAATGAAAATGATCGAATAAAATCTTACTAATGTGATGTTTGCTATACATATTAAGATTGGATATTTGATATCATAACTATACGGTGAATTACTCAGTCTTCCACCTACACGAATAATTTTATTTAAATCTAGAAATAGAGACAGAGATGTTAGTCGATTTTTGGCTGGCAATGTTTTTCCAGAAGATAAAATGTCATATTCCTCAGGGAACATCTCTAGTTGAACTTTATGTATAATCAAATTAATGGCATTTTTAAGTTCTAATGTTGACAAATGTCCTTTCAATTTTATTTTATTTCTACAATTATGAATAAATCTTTGTAAATATGTTATTGACCTTTGTAAAAAAGTGAGTTTTGATATTTTATTAATTAAATTAGTTATTAAGTCACATTGTACATTATTAAGTGTAAGTGAACATGAAATTAATTCAGGTAGGTCTTGCTTGCCGGTGACATTTGGCATTTTTGGCCATTTATCTTCATTTTGTAATAAAAATGAAGGGCCTGACCACCGCAGAGTATTACTACTGATGGAGGCAGCCTTCACCCCGCGAGAAACGAGATCCGCCGGGTTATCTTTCGAAACAACATAACCCCACGGGTGACCTGCTGTGCTCTCTTGAATCTCATGAACACGATTTCGAATGAAATTTTTTAAATGAAGTGGTGATAAATTCAACCACCCTAGGACGATTGTCGAATCACACCAAAATCTACACCTATTAATATTTAAAGTTAATGATCCGCGTACCTTACTATATAGCCTTGCACCTAGTAAAGCTCCACAAAGCTCAGGACGAGGCATTGTCATTGGTTTTAACAGCGCTATTTTATTTTTAGAGGTTAAGAGATGTACGGATACTCGCCCTGATTTATGTACAGAACGTATGTACAAACAAGCACCATATGCTCGCTGTGAGGCATCTGAAAAAATATGGATTTCAAAATTGTCGCAATCATCACCAAGAATCCAACGAGGGATTTTTAATTCATTCAGAGAAGGCAAGACATTTACAAACTCTAACCAAAGGTTTTTAATTTCAATTGAAACTTCATCATCCCATGTGTATTGATCAATCCACAACCTCTGCATTATCATTTTGGCTTCAACAATGCAAGGGCCCACAAGACCTAGTGAGTCGAAAATTTGACTAACCACAGAAAGTATATGGCGTTTAGTAATTATTTTAGGAATTTGAGTATCAATAGAATATGAAAGAATGTCTGAGTCACATACCCAGTTAAGTCCCAAGGTTTTAGAAGCCATGTTATTAGAAGTATCTGAAAAATTTAAAATATTGTTTATTGTATCATGAGATGAAGATAGTTCTTTTAAAATTAATTGACTATTGGATCTTAATTTTCTTAAATTAAATTTTGCAGATTTTAAAGTGAATATTACACCTCTACATAATGCAATTGTCTCAGAGAGCGTTGAAGAACCACCCAAATAATCATCCACATAAAAATCTCTCTGTGTGGACCTTTTCACATCAATATTAGATGCACTATTTGCTAAACTGACTAAACACTTTGTGGCTAAGTATGGTGCAGACGCTGTGCCATAAGTTACAGTGTTAAGTGTGTAAGTTTTTAAAGGTTCATTTGAATTATAACGAAAAATTATTTGTTGAAGAGAGCGTTGAGAAGGATTGAGTTCAATTGCTCTATGCATTTTTTCTACATCTCCTGTGACAACATATTTATGCTGACGGAAACGCAATAAAATTGAATAGAGATCTTCTTGTACAGTTGGACCGATCATCTGGATATCATTGAGTGATAAACCAGTAGAAGTGACCGCAGAAGCGTCGAAGACTGTACAAAGCTTAGTTGTAAGGCTCGATTCACGGAGAACACCGTGATGAGGTAAAAAGTAACTGCCTGATTGAAGAGTATTATACTCGTTCCAACCATTTATTTTACTTTTGACACATGCTTTGGGACGTAACTGTTTCATTATACGCAATTATTAACTTTGAAACGAGTGAACAGAGAAATATATAAACTGCCCAATAATATTTATATATCTTAATTATTACCCACTAAATACATTAATATGCCGTAAATAGCTCTATTCATAAAATTTAAGTGATAATTCATTTCCGTTATAAAAAAGTTACGTTCTATCGCATCTAGTGACAGGATCAAAAGTATTCGGTGCAAACTAATGAATCACAAATAATCGATTACACTTATTTGCAGTTAAGTCAGCTGACAACTGAGTTTTGAATTGTTGTAATAGACAACACGTTAAAATTGTATCAGGGAGTTATAAAAATCTTCTCATCATACCTATAACATGAAATAAAACAACCAAAATATTTTAATATTATTTTATTATAACGAATCGTCAGATTCTTCATACGAACTCGAATCGTCGCTTGAATCATCTGCAGTGTTTATTATTAACTCTTGTGTAGGTATGTTGTCAAATTCAATTTCCCGATCCCAATCAGAGAATATTATATTTTTTGTCTTGTTGACGACACTCGCCCAGTTTTCAGGCGTCACACTAGCACATGCGTTTTTTAAAAGTTCAAGCATTTTATTTGCTGTGAAAGGAGGAGTTGTATTGTTTCTTGCGGCGTGTCCTTTGACTTGTGCCCAGATCATTTCAATTGGATTATATTGACAGTGGTACGGAGGAATTCTGATTACAACATGCCCATATTCTGCTGCCATTTCGTCGATGACATATCGTTTTGGCTGCTTTTTACTTATTAATATTTTAAGTAATTCTACTTTTAGTAGGAATTCGTCCACATCCTTCCCATTATCACGAAGCCAGTTTATAATCTCGTGTTTTTGTTGGCCTGTGTTGGCATTTTATTAATTTGGCGAGAGTGATAGGGTGCATTATCAACAAATATTGTTGATGGCTCTTCAAGTGATGTAAGCATTTCTCTGAACCACTTTTCATACACGTCCGCATTCATCTCCTCATGATAGTCTCCTGTTTTTTTTTATTTGAACGCTAACAGAGCGTCTGGTACAAATCCCTTTGTAGTTCCCGCATGGCAAATGATGAGGCGTTCACCTTTCCCCATTGGCACTGCAGAAGTAGAAGCAGCAGTATCGTCAGTCCAACCTTTTGGTATGGAATGATTGGCATTGAGCCAAGTTTCATCTGTGAAAACGACATTCGACCAGTCTTCTATTTTCTTCGCTTGTCTTAAAAATTCACAGCGAGACAAGGCTATATCACGACGTTCCATTAAAATTTTTCTTTTGTCGGATTTCTTATACAAGAACCCGATTTGGTGCAGCACCTTTGACAAAGAAGATTTTTGACCACGAAACAAGCCACAATTTCGTAGAGACGCTACTAATTTTTTCAAAGTAGGAATCTCTTTGCTTGTGTAATAATTGTATATATGACGACGAATAGCATCAGTATCAAAACTGTCAATTGCTGTCACTTTACGGGGCTGACGTTTTTTCTTAGGCGTAGATAGCTTGTTCTGTTCAATACCACTACTACCATAGGCTTCTTTAGTGATTTTCGCCACCGTTGGAGCACTAATACCTAATGCTGCTGCAACACGGTCTCTAACTTGGGTTACTGGTATAAGGAATCCGCCATTGCGGCTTTCCTTTTCAAAAAATTCACGAAGCCGCAGCACTAACTCTCTGGATTGTCCTTTAAGCACCATACCTTTCGGCATTTTGCAAGTAAAATCTTACTGGGAGGAACGATACGCTCAACTCAATCAAAGTAAGAACAATGAAATCAATACGGTGGAATATAAATACTCAACACAGCGTATGAAAAATATGAAAGAGCACTCAGCGAACAGAAATGTGACTAGCACGGGAGTCTTGTTGCGAGTGACAGACAACACAACAAAATGGCGTCGCCGGCGCGCCGTTCAGTGTTGCCAATTCGGCTTTAAAAAAAGGGGGTAGGCTGGATGAGAAAATTAGTGATTTACTACCGCAGACGAGGGCGCCATTGTCTCTAAGTAAAGTTTGGAGCAGCGGACCCCGCTTAATGGAAAAATGCTTCATAAAGTAGTTATTTTTTATTTTGCAAAGTACAAAGTAAAATATTTTGGGAGGACTGAATTAGTGGGTATGCAAAAATTAATGTGCCCAAATAACAAATATATTTACAGAAGTGAAGTTTTTAAATAATATGAAATATGTATTTAAGCAAAAATAAAATATCCGTGTTAAATCGATCAAAAGTTCTTCCTGACTAAAATCGATTATTACAAAACATAGTATCCGTAATACATTGGTACAACACTAATTGATCAGAATTCGTTGGAACGAGTATAGGTAAAAAATCCTTATTTTCAGTCATATGACCCAAATTCTCATATTCTTTCATAAAGTTAATGTACATATCTTTAAAGACAGGGTCTCTAAGAAACTTACGTTCTAATGATAAAAAACGATATTTTGCCTTACGATAAGACTCACCTAATACTGAAGGATCTTTTTTCAGTGGCATAGACACCATAAAGCGACCATCATTTTTGCGAGAAGTATTCGTTAAGAAATGCTGCTCACAAGCACGCTCTTCTAGTGATAAAGAATACTGAGCGGCTATGGTATCTAAATCCCAGAAGCGTGACAAGTCTGAGTTCGATTCCTGATTTAAAAAATTACAAATGGGAGAACAGTTGCACTGGTTAGGACGGGCAACATACCCAGATACTAGCCAACCTAGTTTTGTTTCATATAATTTAGGCAAATTTTTACCTAAATCTATTGAATTTTTGCCTAAGACCGACCAGAATATGTGAGCCCCAACCAATATATCTATGGTCGACGGCTCGTTAAAGGAAGAGTCGGCTAAACATAATCCCAAAGGAATAGGGAAATCATTGATGTTTATGAATGAAGACGGCAATGTTTTAGTTAATTGAGGCAAGATATGACAATTTATCTTTTCCTTGTAGTCATTGTAAAGTGACTTTAAAGTGAGAGTACACATTTGAGGACTTACTGTGGTATTATTATTAATTCCCGTCACCGTGGCACTGTCATTCCGTCGTGACAAGCTTATCGCATAAAGATGAGGTGATAAAGTTGGCGGTGCTGCCGTTATCCAACAACACCCTCGCAATATGCGTGATGCCCTTGCTGTCGATCACCTTCACGCGCGCTGTGGACAGCAAGACGTGTGGAGGAGTAGTAAGCTGATGAGTTGAGTTAGCGAAATTATTTATGGGAACAGTAGGCTCAGAAGGTTCAGGAGTATGTGAATGTAAAAGTGTATTATGCATTTTCCTACAATATTTGCAAGAAGTGAGAAAACATTTACTTTCTATATGACCTGGCCGTAAACAATTAAGACAGACCTTAGTCTCTTTAGCTTTTTTTAACCGATCATCAACAGTAAGCGATCGAAAAGATTCACAATTATATAAAAATGATTTTTCGTGCATATAGGACAACTTAGTGACTTTTTGTAGATATTATTATTTTTTTTATTACTAGAATTGTTTGTATTTTGATTTATGTCTGTAAGGAAATTAGAATAACGTTTATTTTCGTATTTATGTGAAATTATGACTTTACTTTCTTGAAGTGTTTCTAATAAGTCTGCTCTGTTGCTGAGGAATATTATAAATATATCAAGTGAAGGAGGATCGCTAAAGGTATTCCTATGTGTTTCCCATTCCCTGCGAGTAGTGCCATCAAGCTTATCAGCCATCATATGTATGATCAAGGTATCCCAATGCTGGGTAGGCTGGTCTTATGTAGACAGAGCACGTAGATTTTTATTTGTGATGTCTATGAGGTGACGAATAGCACTAGAAGACTCCTTTTGTATTTTATCAACATTAAATAATGCCTGAACGTGATTATTCACAAACAACCTTTTGTTATCATACCTATTACATAACAACCTCCACGCGTTCGTATAATTATCGCCTTTCACATCTAAGCTATCAATAATTAGCAAAGCACTGCCTTTTAGTGATGCGCGAAGATAATGCAACTTATTAATATTATCCATATCAGTTCTCGAGTGTATTAGAGAAATAAAAGTGTCCCGGTATTCAAGCCAGTTTTGATAGTGACCTTTGAAAGTGGGTAGTTCAATTTTTGGCAATCTAACGCAATTATATTTAGGACCACCTGCCTGAACATCCTCGCTCGTCAGGAAGCCATCGCGAAGCTCACGCTGCTGGGAGGGTCGCTCACCAAGCAGGTTACGGGTTTTAGCCACCAGCTTATGGTACAGATTTTCAAACAGTTCGCGCTCTTTACATTCATCGTCTAAATTCTCCGATGCCATCTCAATGTCACACTGTAATTGATCAAAATCGGTATATAAGGCATTAAATTTATTAAATCTGCTGTCTAGATCTAATAGTTGTAAAGGGCTAAGTTCTTTAGAACTTTTTAGCAAGTTTATGTAATTACTGAAAATAAAAAGCTTAGACTTAATTCCGCCGCGTTTTTTAATCAGCTTATCTATACTTGTTTCGGCCATAGCGATACATAAAACGATAGGATAGTTAAGTTAAAGAAAAAAAACTACTCACAATAATATAAAAATATAAAATGCAACGATAAGAATACAATGTTGCAAGAACAAAAGATTAGCGAATACCTGCGTGCGGCCGATTAGCTATTTTAAATTCTAACGGTAAATTGAAAGCGAGCAAACAAATACAAATGCACACGGTACTAATTTGAAAATGCACTAACAAATCGAAATATATATATTACTATAACACATAAGAAGATTGTATTTATTTAAATGAAGCGGTTAAGCAATATATGTTTATATGATTCAATGATGAATATGCAAATCTCACTAAAGGCAATTTTAAATTTATGAGATTAAGTAAGACGATGGCGGCGATGTGGTTCGCGACACGTCACGTCTCGTTTCCGTCGGGGGCGAAAAGTGGCCCACAGAGAACCGCTTTGCTACGCTGAATATGTCAAAGATCGTAGCAGGTGGAGGGCAGTGGACTCTGCCTACCCCTATGGGAAAAAGGCGTGAATATATAAAAAAAAAAAAAAAGTAAGACGAAAAATAGGAAAGGTAAATAAAGGAATAAATTGGAACGAACTCACAAATGTATATTTATCCATTCGCTATTCATATTCTTCTTCGTCCTTCGTATACCCTTGTTTTTAATAAAGATGACTTGCAAGGTTCAAAGTCCATATAGCGGTGACCCCAAGTGTTTTTAGCCGAAGCGCGAGCAGATGCTATGCCAAATCCTTTTCCTGGGTAAGAACTTGCACTGCTGAAGTCCACACTGAAGAGCTTCGGATGTTATATCTTCTTCTGCGACCAATATATGTACCCAAAATCGGCGAGAATCCTAAAGGACCATTGTAAATCAACCCCCCATCACACGCGCGTAGTCAGCAAGACGTGTGACGCCTACCCCCTTTCACACGCGCTGTAGTCAGCAAGACGTGTGAAAACGACCCCCTTCACACGCGCTGTAGTCAGCAAGACGTGTGAAGGGGTATTAAACAAGTTTTAAAAACTAAGACGGGTCGGTCCGTTCACGGCGAAGCCCTATCGCAAGTGAAGTTGTCGCTGCGCTCGCTGCTCGCGGCTGCTCCCACGCGTCCCCTCCTCTCCGCGCAGACCGCACGGCCCGCGCTATTGTGGCGAGTGTTGTACCGCAACAGATGTTATATTCATATTATGCCCCGTAGTCGTCTTTCACGATACCCACGGCCAAGAAATGGAGTGACAAATTATATTATTACTCCGTCACCATACGGATATGCTAGCTAGGTACTTATTCTTAATTAATTTTATTTAAACCAAATGTCAAATCTTTTCATAATATCAATATGCTTTACAAGGAATACAAGTCTGTGTTTCAAAAAATATTGTGTCTTAATTTCTTTAACATAAAAACTTTTATGAAATCCACAATGTTTTTAATTACTTTAATATTGAAAAACTTCATTTAAATTATTTCTGTCTCAGTCTTTTCATTTATACTTAAAATTTATAAAGATAATATGCATGATTAAAAACATTTTTCTAACACTTTTTTTTTATACACTTGCCACGTTTCATGTTTCCTTTCTATTCCGAAAGTAACAGGTTGGTATTCACGTTATAACTAACAAACTAGTACTGATATCAATCAAGAAACTTATGCCGTCTGCCGAATATTAGATACATACTAATACAGTCACGTAATAATTCACTAGTAACATCATTATTGTCGCTAAGCATAAATTCCCGGTAGAATAGTGTGCGTTAATGAAGTTCTCGTAACAGGCAAAACGTGCTTCGAACTGATAAACTTCGTCCTCTATTAGTAGAGTTGAGACGGTTATATTATGTTCATTGATGAATCGCTGTACAACTATATATGTATAACTACAATAAAGATGAAGACTTTATTTTTTTATATGATTGAGTACGTTCAGTACTAATCTCAGCAACTGCCTACTATATAAACTGTTATTATAATAAAATCTTTCTTTATAACTTTAAATACAGCATAATAATGCTAGTTTAGGGGCCAGAGAACTTGTATGTGTTGTAAATATATTTTCTTACCAATAAACTATTATTATTATTATTTATAACTTTAAATATTTCAAAGACCATGTATAGGACGCCTCCAACTAGCTTGACAGACGACCTGGCGAAAATGGTGCAAGCAGGGGGCACAGAAGGCACTTTGTGACGAAACATAAGGGAGGACCTCTCTACGGCGACGGACGGACTGTGTCGCCGTAGAGGAGTTCCTCTCGCGCACGCTCCGCCGCCCCCTTCCGTGAGATGAATGCCTCGCAGAAAGCGGCGACCACGTCCCAGTTCCTGACGCTGCCGAGAATCTCCCTAGTGATAGTCGGTAGCGTCTAGTCGGCACTGATGATTGCGACTAATTCACAGTGCTGCTCTGCCCACGCCGCACACACCTCGAGTGTATGCTTCGCCGTGTCCTTGTCGCAATCGCAGTGATGGCAGAGCGATATGCTCCCCCTCCTCACGACAGCGTACAGGTACTTGGCGAAGCATCCGTGCCCCGTCAATACCAGCCCACAAGTCGGAAGGAAAGCACCGCGTGCCGCCGACCCAACCACTCCATCAGCACCATCCGGAAGGCCTCGACGCTCCGAACACCATACCGAAGCTGCTGGCTGGAGAGCAGCCAGACTGCCTAACGGGCAATGACGTCGCGCCGGGCGTCGTTCCAGCGGCGGCCATCTTGTTGAGCGAGACTGAGCCACTCCTAGCTCGCATCGCCGACACCCGCCGGTAAAGTTCAGCAGCTCTGCCTCCAGATCCCACGGGGGTCAGGCCCAACAGGCACGCTGTCTCCGTTGCCACCGTGTTGTTGATACAACCGGGTCAGGGCCATATGCATCAGCATACCGTCATGGTCTTCTGTGGATACGACGAGATCCCTCGGACGGACAGTCAAGGACCCTGCTCACACCGGTGCGCAGCACAAGGCCATCGACCGGATCGCCCCCGCGTACAGCAGTCGGTACGCAGCGCTGGATCCGCCCACATTCTGCATCAGCCAAGAAAGGGCGGACGCCACACCGACAAGCCGCGGAACAAGTCGACGGAAATGCTCCTGGAACCCACTGACTAAAGAAGTTTCACTTCAAAAATAAGACATGTAAAATAAGGCGTGTTAATAAATTTCATTAACCGTCCAGCTGATTCGACCAAAATCGTAAAAAAAAGAATTATCAAAATCGGTTTACCCAATCGAAAGTTCTGAGGTAACAAATATAAAAAAAAAAAATACAGACGAATTGAGAACCTCCTCCTTTTTGAAATCGGTTAAAAATAGGGACGTGTTAGAAATTTTGATGGCTAAATTCTATAAAATATAGAATAACGATACTGAGCACGTTGTATTTATTGTAGAACAAATAGTTAAAATTTAATACACCTGATATTACCGGTATAGTCCATCACAACATAAAATCATGTATAAGTATTATCGGAGGGTCACTCAAAGAGCTCTCCTGACCGAGGGCCGGTCATTCGGTCGTCAAAAGCACCATTCTGACTCACGAGTGGTTGCCTTTAATGTACTAATTCTGAAAAAAATATCGGGTCCATTTGTAGGATTTTCCAAGTACCCATTCTTTTGATCAGCATGAATATATAATTAGAACTAAGTGGCACTAAGCCGGCATCCATACTCAATGTAGCCTAACTAGTGACCTCTCTTGTATACACTTAAATATATTTTTATTTACTTAATTATTTACTTACTACAACGTTAATGTATGTAACATTAACGAAGAGAAGAAAAATCCTATGCCAACACATCTGATTAGCTTGTTATAGCAGGTCAATTTCCCTCCCAGCATTGAAGAAACTCGAGCCCAAAAGTGGGACGTATATGAGCTGAGGTGATGACATCATGAAAAAGTGGCTTATTCCTTGTGGAGGAAACAAGAATGTGGTTACAACATTTTTTTTTCTTTACTTGATTGAAAACTAGTAAATTATTCAACTTAGTTATTGAAAAGATACATTAAGTATCATTAAGCATAAAAACCATACAAATCACCATTATCATCGTCTTAGTTCATATGTCCCATTGCTGGGTTTGGGCCTTTTCTACCATAGTAGGCAAATCGACTTCGTATATCGCGCTCTTGCATAATAATTATCTGCATATTTTATCCCTTAGTCACCTATTAAGACACCCACCTCCCGGGCAATAAATGAGATGATGAATATTAATAATTAATATTATTCTTCACCGTCAATACAGGGAATAGTCATATAAGCCATATAAATAAGATAAATTTCAAATTAACTCAAATTAAATTAACTATAATACTAAGTTTAACTAATCAAATCAAATACTAATTTTAATCCCTAGTTTTATTTTGAAAATAGATAATTCTGCGGCGTACATCTTTAGACCTAACTCGGGGATATATCTGTGAAATAGTACGAGAAATTATTTTTGATTCAAATAAAAACTCATAAATTAGTTTATGTCCGCGGCTTCGTAAAAAGTAATTTCTCCACTTTCTCAATATGAAAGGCAGTGGCTAAGATTGAATGGACTACTGTCCTACTTATAAATTCACCCAAGGACCAAACATTGGTCCTATTACATAGTACTTACCATCTAGATTACAAATCGAATTTACAAATATCTCTAATACTGAATGCTTTTTAAAGAAATAAGATTTTACTTTGTTGCTTTGACACGAATATCAGGCGTTTTTAACTACAACATTAAAAATACTATACAGAGTATGCGTGCCTAGTATTTTCGAGTTACACCATATAGAAGATATCTGATTTATGCTTATGTTTATTTTATATATTCTTGTGTCTACAGCTGCGCCGGTCTGTCCGGAATATTATCACACTTTCGCAGAAATCCGTCGTTTGAGTAGTAGCAAATAGACTTCCTTCGGTGAGCTAGAGTGTTGAAATCCCAACTTTCTGAGGTTGTTTGCGTGTGGTTGGTTTTGGTATCACCCATTTAGTATGCCTTTAGTATCACCAAACCACACTGCAGGCCATTTTATACTCCCTTCTCTTTTTTCACGTAGGCAGCGGCTAGGTAGTTTATTTGCAATTTCTATTAATATAGTTATGCACTGTATTTTCTGTAACCAACCTTTATGTATCCTCAATATTAGATATAGGTACTCATCTGTGGTAGGAAGGCTAATAATACATTGGATTTTATTGAGAGTTTCTTCTCTTGTAGATTTTTTATCTGCTTACATTTTAGCCGTCTTTTACGCGATTTATGAAAATAAAAATGGCGTAATAATTGAATGTAAAGTTGTGTTGTTTACGCAATTATTATACATTGCAAATAAAACTATTTTTACAGATTTTATTGCATTTGTATTTGATTTTTGATTGCCCGTTTCGAACACACGGGTGGACTAAGACGTCTCATGAGACATCTTAGACTTCTTGACCGTTGACGCTGTAAAATGTTCGAAGCGTCGGATAATCAAAAATGAAACACAAACACAGTAAAATCCGTTAAAATAGTTTTATTTACATTTTTTTATTTATCTTTTCTGTCTTTATCTTCTATATTTTATAACACATAAAACTTTTATTTATTTTTATTTCCTTTCATAATCTACATATATACGACTTTATACCGAAATGAGAAGTTAGGAAAAATAACAGAACCATATTTTAGCGGCGAGTATATAATTATTTATAACACTCAAACCACTACGACTCCTTCATTCATTCTTTGAAGAAAAATCCATAAGTACTAAATTTACTTCATCTAATTTAAATTTTCTTTCAGAAATTATGTTCAAGCAAATTTTTCATTGCACAATTACCGTAATTGAATATCCCGATACCTGAGCTGCTCCCTTATAAAATTAGTCAATAAATCTTCCCCCATTGGCCGCGCTCACGACTCGGTAAACTAATCGGTAAATTAAGTAATTACTGTGCCGGTGAAAATCAATGTGTAGGAAATTTAATTTGCCCGCCAGATAGAGGTGATTTTCAATGTAACTCCCGGGAGAAGTCTTGCTACAAGCTTCATTCGTTTTTCTTTATTAGTCAACAGCGACATAATTAATGGGGCTGTTTTATATTAGCTGTAATAAGGGTAAACCACGAACGATTTCCCAAATTGTGTTTATTAAAACTCGAAGTGACTGAACATCAATTTAGTATCACAGTTTAGTGGTTATTGGGTAAACTTTTCAAATACAAAGCTATATATAACCATAGTTAGAGGAATATTTCATTTCTAAAGCTATTCACAAAAT
The DNA here is from genome assembly GCA_032191425.1 of Lymantria dispar. Classification (NCBI taxonomy): domain Eukaryota; kingdom Metazoa; phylum Arthropoda; class Insecta; order Lepidoptera; family Erebidae; genus Lymantria; species Lymantria dispar. The sequence goes on along the minus strand of CM063454.1, from coordinate 14,785,054 downwards.
TCTGATATATTTTATGAGACTACAAAGTAAAATCCAAAATATTATGACCATTATAGAATACAATATGCTATTTAGATGTATCATTATAGAATACAGTATGTTTTCATATTATTATCATCAACACAGCTCATATACGTCCCATATACGTCGGAGACGCGCGCCCCCGGCGCTATGGTCTCCATCAAAGAGATTACCGCCTGGCGGGTCGACGCCTGCCGAGACGTCATTGCCCGTTGGGCAGTCCGGCTGGAGAGTCCTCGGTATGGTGTCAGGACCGTCGAGGCCTTCCGGCCAGTGCTGATGTAGTGGTTGGAACGGACGCACGGGGTGCTTTTCTTCCGACTGGTGTAGGTGCTGACGCGGCACGATTGCTTCGCCAAGTACCTGCACAAGATTATCAAGAAGGAGAGCACACCGTCTTGCTACCACTTCAATTGCGAGGACACGGCACAGCACACACTCGAGGTGTGTGCCGCGTGGGCGGGGGAGCGCCATAAACTCATCGCGATCATCGGTGCCGACCTAACGCTGCCGACCATCGCCAGGGAGATGCTCGACAGCATCAGGAACTGGGACGTGGTCGCCGCCTTCTGTGAGGCCGTAATTTCATGGAAGGAGGCGGCGGATCGTGTGCGAGAGGGGCTCTCTTCGGCGACACGTTCCGCCGCCGGCGACTCGGACTGCGCAGGCTCGAGTATCTGCGCCTGATGCCGCTCTAGCCGAGGCCGCGGGTGACTGGACCGGGGAATTTAGTCCATTACCCGCAGAGAGGCTGACCGCGCGACGATGACTGACATCCCAGGACGTCGAGAGGTGAGGTTACCCGAAAGGGTTTTGCGTCGGGCCGACCACTGACGACAAGTCACCCTGCTCCGGTGGTCGACCCAACAACGAGGTGACGTGGGTATGGATGGATTATGGGCCCGCGCGCCGTCCTTTCGTCGCCCCAGACGAAATGGACCGCGTGTTTGCTTACTATAGCCCACCCGTAAAAAAAAAATGCTAGATGGGGTCGGGACAACATTTTCTTAGCTTTCATTGATTCTCCCCCACTGTTTTCATACGCATATCATTATCCCTCCCATATTCGTATAATCCATATCCTTTTCTATATCCTACGAATATTATATCCATAAACGTTCAAATTGATAATACTCCTTGTCACGTGCGTTTCATTCTGTCTTATCAGATATCCAAACCAAAAGAATCTAGCGCTCCTAATGTTCTCTACCACTGGTGGGACTTTCAGGCTTCCTTACTCACTTTCAACACAGATAAATGTTTAGCATAATTAATCTTATATTTTATCAGCAAAAAAATCCAAGTACGGCATAATAATGTAAAAGTATGGACCAAGATATTCATGTTTTTGTTCGCGGTATCCTTATATCAAACATTGTTGCAACTTCTTTATCTGGGAAGATTGAATGTTAAAATTGAAGACACATAGAATACAATCCCCACATTTACCCAACCTGTATATCCCATTTACCACCGATTTCCCTTGCAAAAAGCGCACCAGAAAAATTTCATTAGGGCGACAATACAGAAACAACAGTCCTTTGTACCATATATTGACTGAGATTGATTGTCAGTCGGCATGTGCTAAACGAGTTGCACGATAAAATAAAAGCAAATGTTCGCAGCTCCTGTCGACATCCGTCACGAATACGAATCGTTTTATTGAACTACACCATGGTCACATTAACTTTTAGTTATATTTAGTTTACTTACACTACAACGATAATATTCTAGTATTATAATTGGTAGTGATTTCAAGTGTTATACGCCCGAAATGACAACTCTTAGGGAAAAGACATTTTCCACGTATTGAATGAAGTAGTATTAAATAGTTTCCTAGCAGAACTGATGACTTGGTCGAAAGTCGCAGAGCACCAGCATGTGTAGACGGCAAGGAACTGCACTATGTCGCTTCTTATGAGAGCGGCGTATACAAATGGACAGCAAATGGATGAAAAATAGATAGAAAAAGTAGGAAATGATATACCAAACTGATTATGTTTCTAAACATGGTATATGATTCGAGGCCTCATATGCTTTTCACCTTAAAATTAATATAAATATGTAATATATAAAATTGATATTATGTGTCAAAAGGTGATATAACCTAAGTTATTATACAAAATTTTAATTTAATCAGCATCATCATCATCACAGATCATATACGTCTCACTGCAGGGCTCGAGCCTCCTCCAAAATAGGAGGGAATTTGAACTTAATATATCATGCTGGTCAGACAGGTTGGTAAAGGGTTTTCTCTTGCACAGATATCATGTGTATTATAACCATTAGTCGTTTTTACGACATCCTCAGGTAAGATAGGGAGTGGTGAATCGCATTCTTACTCCGTCACCACACTGAATTCAAATTTTTAATTTCATTTAACTCCAATTAATATTAAAAAAAAATTATTAAGATTATTCATGGGATACACTGAGGATGTGATATTATTTAATATACGTATATGTAGAGTTTTAAGTGTCACTTAAAATTAAAGAGTCGTTGCTGAAATTTGGCGTAAGTCGAATAAATTTTAAGTACATTTTACAATGTGTAAATTTTCAATATCAGCGCTGTAGAGCTGTATTTAACAAGTGGTATTTATATATACTCATTACTAACATAATTCTTGAACCATTACATATGTCAATGGGATAAGGTACCACCTATTCCTAGCCTATTAGAAATAAAGATAGAAATTGTATTAATTTGATAGTAAAAATTTTATTAAAATAATGTATATGGCCAAACAATTTAGACTTAAAACATAACTTGCTGACTATATTATATTACTTATCGGCAAATATAGGGTTCACAATTGAGCGGCGTATAAGTAAAGCTAATAATTTGTACTGAAAATCATCACCTTATATTTACTTTAAAATTGGTATCATTAGATGCGTTCTTGACTCACTTCTAAGATAACAAGCATTGTCGAAAGTCTCTCGAGCTTCCGACCCTTTTCTCACTTTGACAAGTCACCCGTAAAGATTGCTTAGATCCCTAGCGACTGGCCCTTAACTTGAAACAGCCTTATCGCTGAGATAGGATTAATTGCGGAAACACCGAGACGATAACGAGCCAGTTATAACTAGTTGAGCTTTGTGAACGTCCATAAGCTTTACTTGTATTGTTCGACGATTGTTTCGCAGTGGTTTTACGGTATTATGATCCATAATCCATCTACATTTATGGCGACTAATAATTTCAGCTGTCAAGAGATACCACAGTGTTGAAGCAATACAATTCCTTTTGCGGTTTGATATCTAAAATTGCTTTTTTAACTTCTTCGAGAAATTTTTGAAAGTTCATACCACTATAAAATAATTTTGTAACTTTCACTGCCCGAAAATAATACTGGAATATCAATAAAATATGTATAGTTATATGATCCGTGTATATAGTAAAAGACGACTAAGGGATGTGATAAATATATAATATCTATGCAAAAGAAGGAAAACTCGAAACAAAACCTTATACCAACTTATCTAACCAGTATACTGGTTAGTATCTGGATAGTATCATCATCATCATCATTTCAGCCTACATATGTCCCACTGTTGGGCTCAGGCCTCCTCCATAATGGGAAGGGAATTGACCTACTTTTCCAGGCTGGTCAGGCGTGTGGTTTATTTCGAGCTTTCCCTCTCTTGCACAGATTTTATATGTTTATTATAATCGCTTGTGGGATCTGGTCCAGCCATAATCATTTGAATTATATTAAGTATCTTGCAATTCGAAGGGCATCACACTGGAGCTAGGTCTTACAAAACATGTACACAAATTTATATCTAGTAAGAAGAAAAAAAAAATTAAAATAATAGACAAGCCCGCTGAGTTTCTTGCCGGATCTTCTCAGTAGCGGTCGCGTTCCGATCCGGTGGTAGTTTATTTTTATTGGATAATTTAATTTTATTTTGTAAAATTGACAATATGTAAGTGCCCTCTCGGGGTCTATGCATAATAAATGATTTGAATTTGAATTTGAATCCCTTAGTCGTCTTTTACGACATCCACAGGCAAGATAGGGAGTGGTGAATTGTATTCTTAGTCCGTCACCATACGGTAACAGTATGGTATAGTAAGGTCAATTTCCCTCCTATTGTGGAAGAGGTTTGAGGTCAGCAATGGGATGTATGTGAGTCGAGATGTGATGGTGGTTAATTATTTTCTGAAATTAATATGACAAATAATTTATTTATTTTCTATTCCATCCAGGCTATTGCTAGGGATATTGCGGATATGTAGTTAGAAAAAATGTATCGGTTTCGGATATTGTTATGAATAGGAAATTATCTGTGATTATCCGATAATTTTAGATAATTTCGGTTACGTACAAGTATATTGCATTCTTAGAATATAATTATAGGAAAATGCTAAGTATGGTTGGTGATTATTGTATTCTTTTACTTTCAAGAGATTACATTTAGGCTGTCAGTTCAGCTGGATGAAATAAAACTTTAAGCATCATGTCTCATAGAGACAATGACCCTTTAAAATATATAGGATATATACGTTTCACGTATATTTTCGGTTATCCCACAATTCAATCACTCTTGATTGTTGAATTGATTTTCACTGTTAGACATAGATCTGGTCAATGGGGATAATTTCGTAATCGTCACGGTAGTCGGGCGTATTAGCGATAGCAATTGGTGCTATAAGTTAAGAGTTCGGGCAACGGTCATTCTCCTAATGATTCCTCAGCTGGGCTTTAGACCTCCATAGAAAAATCGGTGGTTATTGTATACTTAATTCGTCTACATTACATACAATACTTAAATTTTACAATTCACATACGCGAGCTAAATCGTGGCAATTTGCCACGATTTACCTTGAAGTAGCGATGGGCAAGCCACATCGCCCATCAAACCGATAACCGTTGGGGAAGTAAGATTCTCGAGTGGCGACCATGAATCTGACGACGCAGCGTAGGATGACCCCCTACTAGATGAACTCATCTTTGAAATTTGCAGGGAACCGTTGGATGTAAGTGTAAGTAAGGCATTCTCGTGGAGAGGTCTATGTCCAACAGTTGATATCTACGAGCTGATGGATGTATGGTTCGGGCTTAAGAAATTCACATTCGTATTTATAATATTGTTTATATTACAAAACCATTGTATAAAATGCCATTTGTAATTTAACAGCTTAACCTGTTTATTTAAAAAGGAAATTTATTACGTATTTTAAACCGAAAAATATTTATTAAATTTAATTTAACATAGTCTGAGGGAGATAGTACAATATTTAAAAAAGGTTTCATGAAAATGCGATGGGCCTTAAATTTCCTATTGAACATCCCGTATGTTCTCAAAGGTGTGGCAACATTCAGCTGTAATTCAATATTTGACGGATTTGTTTGAAATTTATAGTCGCAAAGCAGTATATTTTTTGATGTCATGTACTGTATATTTTTATTAAATAGAAAAAAGAAACAGAAATGTGTTTCAAAAAATTGAAAATAATGTGTTCTAAATGTGTTTTATGCATGTTTTAAGTAGTTAAAATTTCATTTAAATTCGATAATTTCTCATCACATTACATCCCCTTAAATCATAGTGCTCGGGAAATATTCAGATCCATCAGATCCTGCAAGTACGTGGGAGAAATGATTGCTAGAAATAGGAAATTTACAGTTGAGGACCATAACCTTTTCAAGTGAAATGGATGCGCCCTGCTACGGTGCCATGGTTATGGTAAATGACAGTGGCCTCAAGTCAAACAGTATTTCAGAGCACTCCTTATGAAAGAGTCGGTATAGTACATAGAGTGACCCAAAGCCTCTCTGTCGCTCCAGCGACTTCAAACTGTCCGTGAGATTGCGAACACGGACGATTCGAACAGCACATCTTTTCAGGGGTCTAATTGACATTTAAGCTCGCCCAAAGACGTGAGCAGTAGTCCACTTGAGGACGATCATGTGCTTTGTATAGCACAAAACACCTAACAAATAAATTTAACAAAAATACATCAAAGTAGAATATATCCAATAATAAACATTCTTCTTCAACCCACTGGTTGACCCACAACTACATTTTACAGGAGATGCATAAGCATCTCCTCTAAAATAGGAGAGAAATTAACATAATAACCCTCTCTAGTTCAGATTGGTTACTATCTATAGTATTTTATTCAAAACTTTCTTTCTCTGCCTGTGTTAGTCGCCTTTTATGATAACCATAGTAAAGAAAGAAGCAGATAAGTTCTTATTCTGAGGGTGCACAGAAATGATCAGTATATAAATAATAATAAACCAACTATCTCAAATATCTATGATTCATAAAGTTCATCCCATTGTTGGGCCACCTCCACAGTAGGAGGGATATTGACCTTAATATACCGTGTTGGTCAGGTTATTATAGGAATTTATCTCGATTATTCCTTCTCTTGCATAGATGTTATATGCATATTATATCCCTTAGTCGTCTTTTACAACATCCACGGGCAAGATTGGGGGTGGTGAATTGTATTCTTATTCCGTCACCACACGGATAACATTGTTTTGTGATGATTTTTACTTGATATTTATTAATTTGACATTGTATGTCTTAATTAAATTAGAAAAGATATCGCAATTTATGAAACTGAATAAAGACAACACATTTTAAAAATTGTAATACTTATTGCACGCCCAATAGAAAGAACATAGCGAATCTCTACTCGCTTCCCATAATTATTTACTAAGACCATGTATCATGTATGTTCAGCAAATAAATTATATTATGTATTCTTATTATGTATCTGCTTTTTGTTTACAGGATCTTCAACAGGGAAGATACCAGGTCCTTTGAAAGGCTTAGGGACACGGGTCTAACATACATAGAGGGCTTTGGAAAATATTATATTTGGAAATTATTATTATTATTAATGACAATATTTATTTAAGATATTAGTATTATAAATAACCTTAATTTATCAATTACCTTACAAGAATTATATAAAAAGGTAATATTCATATAATTTCAAATACGATACAATTATTATATTTTAACTTTTAAAATAAATTAACTTCTATTATATCTGTCGACCAAATGACCAAAAAGTTGTGACATAAAACGGAAACAAACATCACATAAAACATAAGTAAATTACCAAATACCCACAGAGCTTTAATGGCCAAACTTATTTATTAACAAATTAACATTTAGATCATAACTTTTACCCTAAATTGTAGAATACGATACAGATAACAAAATATATGCAACTAAATTCTATTGCGAACAAAAGGATATAGTATATGTGAAATATTTATATGTTTATACTAGCAATCCACCCTCGCTTCGCTTCGGTTATAGGTTATAGTCGTTTTACCCGCGTAGTTCTCGTTCCCGTGGGAATACCGGGATAAAATATAGCCTAGTTTACGCCCTAATATTATAGCTTTCCATTGGTGAAAGAATTTTTGACATCGGTCCAGCCGTTTTGAAGATTACCCGGAACAAACAGATAGACAGACAGGCAGACAAAAATTTTTTAATTGCTATTTTAGGCATAGGTGTCGTGCAAATAACCGTGTGAGCATGAAAAAAGCCTATTATTTTGACATTACAAGCAGACACTCCAATTTTATTTATTGGTATAGATGTGTACACCATCATTATTATCAACTTCGTGCATGATTTTTTACATATTTTAGAATAACTCTCAACTATATTGATAAAAATATATATATTTTAAATAAGTCATTTATCATTATACCCATCTTTAAGGCAGTGCCTGGTCTCTGAACTCTACAGCTGCCAGTGTTGGATTTACGCCTAGGCCCGTGAGGCCCGGGTCTAGGGCGGCATGATTTGAGGCACGGCAAAATTTTTGTAATGCCAAAATTTTAGAAGCAAAAAACAACTAACGATAGATAAAAGAATTTTTTACAGAAAAACAGGAAAAAGAAATTTTTAAATTGATTAATAATAATAAAAGTTATTTGTCTAATGTTTATTACGTATGTATCTGTAATCTTTATTAGTTATAATTGAATACTATATTCTAAAGAAAAAAATCTATTTAAAACTTGAAATAAAATATTAGTTCATAATTAATAAAATTTATTCTAATATTAAGGGCGGCGCGATAAACAGGGCCTAGGGCGGCATCAGGCCTAAATCCGTCACTAGCTGCAAAGAATAAAACTATTTAAAAAGTATACCATATATATGTAGTTACAATTTAGTACTCTTAATAACACTAACTTATTATGAATAGTGACATCTACGTTTCTTCTCCTCTTTCTGAACATAATTGTAATAAAATAGTTATAATAACTAAAGAAGAGTTTGCATTATATTTACACTCATATTTATTAATAGTATTTTTTATAATAGATATTTTATGTAGTCACATGTAGAGAGTCTCCAAAATTAGTTTATTTATTTATTTAGGGAAAACAAACAGATACACATTAAACGCACACGTGTAAACACGTTTACACTCGTATATACACTGTATTTCCCACAGTTGGGCGTATACGTCCCACTGTTGCACTTGAGCCTTTTCTACAAAAAGAGGAAAATTTACCTACTATACTGGAGAGACGGATTAGTTTTAAGTCTTCATTCTCTTACGTAGATGTTCTATGCGTATTTTAAAACATCTTAGTCTTACATATATTGTTTTCATCGGCGACTAACGACGATTAGAAGCTATTCGTTTGTATGTATGTATATGAAAGAATACATTATAACATAAAACTAAATAAGCCGAACGCATAATAAATTAACGAATTCATATTGAAGTTTGTTGATTAAAACACTTATTTACGTCATTATATTGATAAATGTACACACTAAATCTATTTTGCCGACGCCACATTATGCTGACGTAACGAATGTAATGCTATTAAAGTCACCGCCACTAATAGATGCGTTTATGAATTTATTACGGTTGGACAACTACTTTATTCAATGAACGAATTAATTAAATGAGTATTTTACCACACTACATGTCATGGCTGAGCCGAGTTTTTAAATAATTACTGTTAATAATAATAATGAAGTTAATATAAACTTTTAATATTTTGATATTTTTTAGTTAGGTAAAACTATATTTTGTTGCAAATTTTATTACTTATTCGTTTCATAGAGAGCCGTATACTGGCATCATAGAATTCTTCAACATAACGTTCTTTTTTTGGCTACATATGTCCAACAATATAAAAATCCGATAGATCCTTTTTAAAAATTAAATAACTATTTACTCAATTAACAGAGCCACAATATTTGCTTAAGCTGAAAATATCTCGGTAAAATTTTAACACATTCATTTTTAAATAAGCATTGTATTTTTTAGTCAGCCATCAACCATAAACATATACAATTTACATGTATATGGTAGAGCTTTATTTTAGTATCATTGATAAAAGCTTGGTTATAAACAATCTTCGCTTGAAAGATAAATGTAATATTTGATTTGTTATTAATATAAACTAAATATTCTTTCAAAATTATAATGCTGTACAAATTACATTTCAGTTTTATTTAACATTGATTCTTATATGTTCAAGCGAATTTATTTAGTACTAGCAATTTCCAAGAGTTTCACCCGCGTGGTATTTGACGTGGGAATACGGGGATAAAATATAGCCTTTATTAATCATTGAAAATGTAGCTGCCATTGGTGATAGAAATTTCATAATCGCTCAAATTCCCGCGTTTTCACCCGCATAGTTTCGTACCCCTAGGAATACCGGACTAAAATATAAATCTACGTTACTCCCTGATAACGTAGCTTTCTCTAGGTTAAAGAATTTTTAAAATCAGTCAACTTCACATGATTTGACTGGCATAGTGCCCGCTTTCGTCACCGGGGTTTTAGCTATATTTTAAAAATGAAAAAACTGTAAAATGACTGCTAATTGCGAAGCCAAAATATTGTAAGGATTGCGCGCAATGGTTTGCAATGTGGTGACAGAGTAAGAATTGTATTGTATACTATAAATATCTACTTCTAATCTCAAGTATAATCAAACTAAAACCACTCGAATACATAAATTATATATCATTTTCCAAAACACCTTACTCGAATAAGCACAGCACTATATGGTAACCCAAAGAAATTAACCTCTATAGGGTTCACCACTTACCCCATTAACACACCGCAGTTTAAGGTTATGTGCCAAAACTACATGTTTACCTACGTATACCTTCTATAACAGATGTACTGAATTAAAATTTGTTGATATAATAGCACTTTTGGTTATAGCATTGGTAGACCAGCTTAATATACGAGCTCGCTATTTTCTGTACTACTAGCAATTAACAGTGAGTTTTCTTTTAGTTTTTTGTGATTGTCACTATTCATCGTCGTCGTTCATATAGTGATGGAGTAAAAATATAATTCACCATCTCCTTTCTTGCACGTAGGTAACGTAAAACATAATTTAGGGTAATTATATGCAGATAACATCAACAAGAGACGGATAGAGATTTTGCATCTCTCGATTATCGATGTTACAATAAAAAAAAACATCGATGTTCACTATTGTAAAACATCGATATATCGATGTTCTTTTATACGATGTTTAGACATCGATGTTTTGCCTGCATGATTTAAAATGTACGGTACTTTTAGCAGAGCCTGCGTAACAGTTTAGGTACTCTGCTACTAAGTAACTAAAAGAAAAGCTCATCACATAACGCAAATGTCGGTATTTTATGTAAAAAATATGCTTGATTTAACTAAAAAAAAAAACGCATCGCATAGATTTCTAAAAAATATCGATGTATCGATACATTGATGTTTTTGGTTTCGATATTTGCATTCCTAGAGACGGGTAACCCTATGCCAATCAACCAAATTTATTTTATTTTAATATGTACAGAACAGAGTCTGCTCGGTCAGCTAGTTTATTATTTCATTATCATCATTGCAGCCTACACACGTCCCACTGTTGGGCTGGGGCCTCCTCCACAGTGGGAGGGAACTTGATCCATTATGCTAGTCAGAAATGTTGGTATAGGGTTTCATTTCGAGTCTTCCTTCTCTTACACAGATGGTATATGTATATTATATCCCTTAGTCGTTTTTAACGACATCCACGGGCAAGATAGGGAGGGGTGAATTGTATTCTTACTCCATCACCACACGGAAAGTTTATTATGTAATAAATAAATATTAATATTTAAACATTGTAATTAGAAAACAACGTACAATTAACATTGGAAGTACATTAATAAATAGTTCAACCAAGGAATGAAGATTTCAATGAGGAGATTCAATAGGTACTGTAGATTGTGAACAAAGGATTTTATATGGTTGACTTTGATAATTCCCGCAAGATCCAGTTTTGAAAATTCATGCAAGTTGCAATTATAAAAGCTCTATTCAAATATTACAAAATTGGTCTCCTCATTCATTATACAAGCTCGTTCTGCACGGACAATTTATTACAACGTAGAGCTAAATACACTGCGTTTAGTGAAATCCTATTTTGGCAGTCTCGGAAATGATGGGGTGAATTTGCATGGCTGATTGCCGTCCGTTGCTCAATCAAGGATATTTAACAAAATTAACTAATTGAGTGAACGTTCCACCAGGCGTCCCCTCGTTCAACTTGTCGACGGTAAATTGAGTAGACAACAGAAAAGCAACGTATTGAGCGAACCTAATAAACGATAATAAGTTGATTGTGCGGTTGTGCTATTAATGTCTCCTGTTTTTTCTTTCATAAATATCAAGTTAACCTCTGTACGGAGTATAGTAGTTAATCCGACTTATATAAAGTATATAAAATTGGAAAGAAAGGAATGTATAATTATATAAAGTATATAAAATTGGAAAGAAAGGACTATAAAGTATATAAAATTGGAATTTATGGACTAATAGTGGGATTTTCATTCTCTATAGTGGGACGTACTGGAAGAGCTCATAATTTGACACTTTTCATATGCCTAGTGGCGACTAAATAATGAGCTCACTTCACTATACGAACTCAAGAAATAGCACTATAAACACGATTAATCAAGGAAGTACAGAATACATAATTCTTTTCTAATTCTAAATAGACTCATGGCCAATAATGGAGTATCTACATTGAAAAAGTGAAGATGTAATTAGAGAAAATATAATATCTAGTAGATTCTTTTTTGTTTTTGGGCGGTCTATGTTCAGCACGCATGGCGTCCATTCCATCCGGGGTGCCTGCGGCCTAATAATCCACACCTTATTTCGTCCCCTTCGCCATTGGCCGGCCACTGGAACCGAATCTTTGACGTCTGTGCCCAGCCTGGTGGGTTACTCCTTGGAGTAACGTACGTCTCGGACGCCCCTCAGATAAGAATACAATTCATTACGCCCTGTCTTGTCTTTGGATGTCGTTAAAGACGGTTAAGGGCAGAAATACGTGTAGAGGCTTAAAAAAATTGATTTTTTTTTCATACATCGCTTGTAAAACTATTGAAAAATATAGGTACCTACAGTTAAAATTTCAAGTCAAAATTATTATTCGTTCCAAAGTTACAAGCGGTTTAGTGGAACATGGGCAGATGTTTTTTTATTTTATTCGTATAGTAGAAGCTACTAGAAGCATTAGTATCCTAGCTCGAAAAGCACGAAAAAAGTTACAAGCTCAAAATGAAGCATATGAAGCTGAAGAAGGTTTACAATATGGTGCTGGAATAGCTGATTAATTGGTAGGTTGTTTCAATTCGTTTAATACTTTATGTTAACTTTTTTATCACTTATTTTTTAAACGCGTTTTTCTCAAAACTAGTTTTCTCTAACTAGTGTACACTCTAGCTTAAAAAGTTTTTAACCCATCATCTTGAAATGAAGTATATGATTTCTTTATATAATTGTGCTGAATATGAACCGCAATCAGAAGCGATATTGTCATTTTAACAATTTTTTTTTATAATAAACAATATACAAAAAAATGGTAAAAAAGCATGACTTACTTTCACAGCCCTCTAAAAAATTCAATTTTTTTTTCTTTACATTGAGGTTCATATAGAAGATACATATATATATAAAAAAATAACAATTTTGTTTCATTGATTTCAGATAAAAATTATGGCCTCCATGATGTACACCAGTTGCGAAGTCGGACGACAACCTACGAGATGTATCAGCTGATATCTTTACTACTTTTTAAGTTTTATTCTTCTAAATATGAATTTTTACTCTTCAATATATGTATAAAATAACCTAAAAGTTTGAATAAATAATATTAATTATTTATACCTTAAAATAATTGATGAAAATCTGCTCGAAAACGGCCATCTACACGTATTTCCCCCCTTAAGGGATTTTAATATGCGGATAATATTTATGCAAAAGAAGCAAAACACGAAATCAAAGCCTATAACAACCCGTTTGACAAGCGTTGTATAATATGTGAGTTGCCCTCCTATTGTGAAAGAGGCTCGAGTGCAGGAGTGGGACGTATATGAGCTGTGATGATGACGATGATGGATTATCATATATAATTTTATCGTTATTTAAACTTTTATTATATTTACAATTCTAACAAAATCTGCAATATATTATAAGTAGTATCCAAATAGTATGAATTTACGTGTTTTAGTTTCAAACTCCAATTTTAGGTTAAAGATCGATACGGAACATAATGAACATTAATCTCACATATGAGCCATACGTCCCACTGCTGGGCTCGAGCCTTCTCCACAATAGGACAGAAATTAACAAACTTTACCTTCTTTTATATAGATGTAATATGCTTATTATATCCTTTAATCGTCTTTTGCGACACCCAAGTCCAGATAGGGAGTGGTAAATTTATTCTTATCCCGTTACTATACGGCAATTATTAATTAATAGTAAGTAAAATAAATATAAGAAGATTGAAATAGTATTTGCCTTTAACGAACCAGCTATAAATCTTCAGACCGCGTCTGTTTTGCCGTTGTTATTACATTTAAGATGATAAAGTCTATTAATTACTATTCTCCAATCCTCTTCAGATTTGTTCCAAAACAAACTAATTAGGTGATTGAGTTACAAATTTGTTTCTTTCACAAAATTTCTACAGATTTGTCAAGGCTATTGTTATACAAGTTCCCTAATTTGTTGATTCATCATGTTCTTAATTCTGTAATGTTAGTTTAGCTAATTATTACTACAAAAGATGTAACTTTATACAACAACAAAAGTTTTAATCTGGAAAAAAAGTTTATTAATTTATTGGTACGTAATTTTTATTAGATAAAGACTATAATTGCTTTATGTTTAGTTCTTCGTAATCAAGTGATTATAAATAAGGAATTTAAAATAAAAAGTATTTAACTTTATTACCGTGTTGATACATTATCATCATCTCAACTTAAATACATCCCATTAATGGACTCGAGGGCTACTATGCCGCGGTGGTCAAACGGGTTAATATAGTTTTGTTTCGAGTTTTCTTCTGTGGTATGGATGTCATCTGCATAAATTATATGCGTAATTTTTACATCACTCATTGTCAAGAAAGGGCTGATGTATTGTATTCTTACTCTTTTATCACACGGAATGGTAATAAAGGGAGAATACAATTCACCAAGTATTTATCTTTCGCAATTGATAACTAAGTGTAATGCTCAAAAAACTCTTATTTCTATATCAAATTCGTTCAGGCTTTATCCTGGTTACATTATCAATTAATATCATAACACATATGTTCACATGCTTGCACGCATATTCACGCATATCCATGCACACAATTTAATTAACTGTTTTTTAATTACATCCTCCTTTTAAATGCTTATATTAATTTTAAATAAAACTACTTTACGGATTTTATCGCGTTTATATTTGATTTTTGATTGCCCGACGTTTCGAACACTTTGCAGCGTTCATGGTCACGGGCGGACTAAGATGTCTCACGCCCAATAAGTCATCGTTATTGCAGAAAATTTATAATTATCTACCCGATACAGAAAATAGTTATTAAATATTGACCCACATTTTGATACAAATTAATTGCCAGTGTAAGAAGAAAATGATTCTATATGAAAAAATTAAATTGTTTATGGTTAGTAATTATTTAACATTAAAATTAATAGTAATTATATTTAAAACCCTGACAATCTAGTATACTACCACCGGATCGGAACACGGCCACACTGACAAAAGATCCGGCAAGAAAACTCAGGTGACATAATGCTAATTTGATATTAATTTTGAAGGCGGCTTACTTTATGTTACTAAGAGACTTTAATTTATAAAATTATCTTTAGCTATTATTATTGTGGGTCAAATCCATACAATATGAGCTCACACTGTCTTGCAGTCTTGTGGTGGTATTTTTGGATGGGGGACACAGGATCCCAGCTTGATGGTAATACCCAGCCATCCTTTCTATTGAAAAAAATACAAATGCAATAAAATCTGTAAAGTAGTTTTATTTAAAATGTGTAATACTCGCGTAAACATCAGAAGTCATTATGCTTATATTAACTTGGTTTGTTTGTAATGGGAACTTTGAATGTGATTTTCATCTCTTTTAGATTTTAGATTAATTCAGAACTTTGTACACTTATCAAGAACATATAAAAATTACAATGCAATAGTTTAAATAGTTTATCCAATTACCCTTACAGGATTGGCGATTTCATTATATCCGTGGCTGAAATTTTGCCATGACTTGATAGATGTCGCTATATCTATTTTCTGCAACGCACTTTTTAATTTGGTTATCTACAAAAGCGTTAAAACACACGCTTTTTATAACGTTTTTTAAGAATATCAATGTTACTATATGATGTGTTTTACTACCAAGAATTAAGTAGGTAATAATCACTTTTCAATAATAGAAGCTATTTATTCTGAGATTTTAAACACGACTGACGGTTATTGGTATTTAACAAACTAATGACTATAAATACAGTTTCTTTTTTGGTTGGGTTACGGACGGCGCACTCCTCGCCCGGCTCCGTCCGGGGCGACAGAGGGGCGTAAGCACGCACACCCGTAACCCACCCGTGACATGTCGCCTTCGTCGTTGGGCCGACCACCGGTGCAGGATGACTTGTCGTCAGTAATTGGCCTGACGAAATACTGTTTATTTGGACAATTTTCAGGGACTAAGTATAGAATTCGTATATTTTATTTAATTAGCAGACCACATCATTAATATTGGTAAATAGTATGACCAATTACAGGACTATCAGTTTTTAATATCCTTGCCTGAGGTTTTATTCTGACTCGATATATGTCGCTATCTATTTACTGCAACGCACTTTTGGCACACTTTTGGCTTGGGTGTCTATAAAAGCACGTGTTTCAGTTTCTGTAAACTATATATTTTATTGTTTGATATATTTTACTACCAAGAATGAATAAATAATCAATTTTTATCAATAGAAACTGTTTGATCTGGAATTTCAAACGCGGTTATAGTTTCATTCCGGAATTAACAAAATAATAACTATAAATACTGTTTATTTGGACAATTTTCAGGGACTAAATATAGGATTCGTATATTTTATTCATTTAGCAGACCACATTGTGGTTGATTTATCAATGAAACCACAACACTAATATTGGTTTGCGATATTTTGTACACTCCGAAACAAATTGTGGTTGACTTTCGAAAAACATTTATATTGTATAGTTGTTTGTGTGGTGAGCGAATGAGAATAGAATATGCAATTATCTCTTTATTTTGTGCCAGTACAGTACGAATCGACTGCAGTAAGTAGGTACATTAGATGAAAAATCCATGTTCCAAAGTAATATGCACGTTGGGAGGCTTTAGCCATAGGATCATTACCACATAGTAATTCATATCGCCAAATGAAGCATGGCATCGTGTTTCGCTATAATACTTTGGTGTAGGCTGATATTTGAACTTGTGTACGTTTCCATCTAGAATGCCACTTACAATTAGGTAAAAGTAATAATCTCTAACATAGGACGACCATCCCACTTGGTGCTCTCATGACGTCTTAAAAGTCAGTCAAAGGAATCATTAGATGCTATTGCATCCGAAGGATTGGGTGTGGCATTCTCGTGGGAAGGCCAATATACAACAGTGGTTGTTTACAGACTGATGAATAGATAAATGGAAACCTATATCATATATAAGTCATGTCACACAGCAATCTTGGCATTCTCACCCTTTTAAAGCTCAAGACATTCCAAAGTGCCCTGAATGATAACTGGAAATAAAGGCAAAAGTCAAATCTCAAAAAAGGTTCAAGGAAGAACTCGATTCTGTATTCTGTATTGTAAACAAGAATTTGAAAGTATTTTCGAAACAAACCCTTAAAAGCCATTAAACTTGTGTAGTATATATACAAACATTTCTCTCATCTAATAGTGTAATGTAATTTACATTACAATGTAATTTACATTACACTATTAGGTAAGTGAAATGTTTGTTAGAAATAATAAAATAAATAGTTTAAAAGAACTAAAAAACACTTTTGTAGATAATCGAACTAAAAATTGCGTAAGTCGAGATAGCAACATCTATTGATGCATTCAAAATCACAGACACGGTAATAAAAAACGTAAAATCCTGTAAAGATAATCATTTCCGCCCATGTGAGTCCCACAGTTGGGCTCGAGCCTCCTTTACTGCCTGGCCTAACCTATACCATGCTGGTAAGACATGTTTTTTTTTCCTTCTCTTGCACAGATCTTATGTGCGTATTATATCCCTTAGCCATTTTGTACGACATCCACGGGCAAGATAGGGAATGATAAATTGTATTCTTACTTCATCACCACACTGAAGGGTAAAGTTAATGGGACAAATTATTTAAATTATTATATTGTCATCAGTCCTTGATAAGTATGCTAAGTTTCAAATTAATCAGAAGTTTAGAAGAGAGTAAAAATTCATTCAAAGATAGGTAGTACAAATTCATTCCAAGTAGGTACCTATAAGCCAATTTAATATAAGCGTAATAAACAGACTATGTAATTGCTGTGATTCTTAGAGATATAATATAATGCTAGTATATAGATTAGTTTTACATCAAAAGTTTCAATATCACCACAAATCCTTAAGCACTTTACACATAAATCTCTGTTATTCATCAATTTAGATGCTGTTGACATAAAACGTTTAATCTCGACGGTTAAGAACATGTTATTAAGTACTAACCCTTAAGTAAAGGCGCTCGAGCGCCCATCATCGTGACATTATGTAACTTGACTAATTTCGCAATTAATTCAAAGTCGTCCAAGTTCACCACAACTATATGCCGAAGTTGCCTGAGGCTGACTAGGCCTCATAATGTTAAATGAATAATTTATTACATTTTACATTAATTAATATTTAAAGTAACTTTTAGCGTAAGACAATCTTAAGCATTAAAGTAGGTAGCTATTTAAATATGTAAAAAGTGTCTTTTTACATAAATATTTACTGATTTTTTAACGAATCAACAGCTTTTTGAAATGAAAATAGTAACTTCTCAATCTTGTTACGACTGATACGAAAAATTAAACGAGTTTTTTTGACGACAGTAAATGGCGATTGCATTAGACTGTGCCCCTGGTTTCGCTGAGATGCCATCGTCTACTTTATTTATAGGCCATTTTAAACAATGATGCATTAAAAAGCTTTTGATGATGCATTAAAAAACATTTTATTTCCTAAATAATACATATCAATATACCTTTATATTTTATACTTTTTATAGTTTCTTTAATTTCTTTTAACAATTAAATCGAATTAAATAATTGCCTATCCCTTAAAAATCTTGTTAAATCTCAGTATCATCTTACTTTGTAAAGCAGCTCTGAATACGAAGCAATATATTATAATGTGAAAAGGAATTGTGGTTTAAATTGGGAATGGTCTCACACAAGGGTCGGAATCTCAATAAAGGCAGAGACTTCACGTTTTATTCTCTTTCGCGTGCATTGGTTAATGTGCGCCTAAGAGCAACTTGCTGCTATGCCACTGCATGACTTGTTGCGTCTTCAATGATTACAGAAATGTAAAATAGTATTTTATAACTATTTTTAATGATATGTAAATTTAGTTAGAGTAATAATTTTCTATATATATTTAATTTATTTTTAAGACTAAAAATGTATTATTTGCAGTTGTGATTTATATGACTTTATGTTTTGGGCCTTGCTGCTTTGTTAAATAGCGGAAAAGTGCAGAATAGTTCTATTAATAAATAATTAACATTTTTTAAAGTGAAAGTTCTATATATACATAATCTATATCTGTACCGATAGATATCAAAATCAGATAAATGGATAAGTTAAAAGAAATATACACAAGATCAAACAAATATTTTGAATATCCAAAAATAACAACCGTTTGTTCATAGTTTTAAGTTTTCTCTTCTGTCGCCAGTCGTGATAATGGCTTTATGTTTTTTGAAGCGTAAACTTCCATAGGCAGCCTTGGCTAGGGAGTAAATTCATGTTAGTCGTTATCGACATGGTCAAGTGACATGTTAACCTTGACACTATTTCTATAACTATATCAATCTCACTATATCTACCGATAAATATCAAAACCAGATAAATTTAAGAAGTTTGAATTAACAAATCTATACAAATAAATAAAATAGAAGTGTCTGTTTATAATGTCAAAATAATACGTTTTTTTTTTATGCTCGCACGGTTATTTGCAAGATACCTATGCCTACATGTACAAAAAAAAACTTAAATTAAGTGAAAATATAAAAAATAAATATTTAAAAGTAATGATTTTATATCGCTTACGGTACTAGTGTCGATTGCCAGTCTATACCTACAGGAAACCATTTTATTTATTCCATCAAGTGATGTGCTGACATATTTCATTCTTCTGTTTCTATTTGGTGCGTTTTGAATGTGTTGAATGCTTTGTTAACCACATTGAATGAACAAGTTGTTTAAGTTTATTTTAGCTCAGTTTAGATTGATGTCGCTACACTTGAACTACAATGGTCGATGGACACATTGAAGTGAATGATGTTTGCAGATTTAACAAGAACATAACTTCTTGTTATTCTTGTCTTGATTTAATAAAAAAATTGTTGCTTTTATAGATTTCGTTCTTTACATTGGGTTCGGCCCTCCTCCGCAATGGGAGAAAAATTGACCTAATATACTACGCTTGTCAGTTGTATTAGCAATGAGGTTTATGTCCTATTTTGCTTCTCTTACATAAATCATCCATCATCATTTCGGCTTACAGACGTCCCACCGTTGGGCTCGAGCCTCCTCCACAATAGGAGGGCAATTGACCTGCTATATCAGGCTGGTCAGAAATGTTGATATAGGGTTCCATTTCAAGTTTCCCTTCTCTTGCATAGCTGTTAACGCCTTAGTCAGCTTCTACGACACCCACAGACAAGAGAGGAGGCTGAATCGTATTCTCACTCCGTCAGATGTAATCTACATATTATGTCCCTTCGTCGTCTTTTACGACAGCCAAGGGCAAGGAGGTGGTGAATTGTATTTATCACCATATGGAAATACTAATAGTAGACTTCAGTAATGCTAATAGTATACTTAAAAGCAAAATTATAATATATCTTACAATACACATATATCCCAAATAATACTTTTGTACAACCAATAATAATTTTGGACCAATGAAAACATCGCTGATTCAAAAAGATTAATTTTAAATTAAATTTGAAATTTAAATTTTAAATTGCATTATGATCTATATCTATGTAGATATTATTTTTGGTTTCCTTGGTCCACATTCAGTCCTTTTAGGAGAATTTCTTTTAAGTAAAAACGCTTTTTTTTCTCAGAGCCCATATGTACCTCAGTTATTAAGAACCATCATTGAATTAAATTATTCTTATAATTATGCCACAAGTAGAGCCATATTCAACTATGCTTACGCTAGATAGGTGGGCCCCATATAGATTTTGTAGTGATATTGTATGTTTATATGTCATGTTGTCTCATACAATGTCTGTGCAACAAATGTGTGTTATGACTTCATACACGTGTTCCTCTTACTTCGTCAATACATAGGAAGCAATTCTTATTATACATACTTAATATATTGAAAAAGTTATACGTAACAACAATTACAGGGAAGAAGAAGCATGTGTGTCTAAAATACTTTAAAATAACGTCAAGTACTGTGTCTGAACGAAAATTCAACCAAAAATTAAGTGAAATTATTTGAACGATGGTAAGGACACTCGTCAAACCGAGTCTGTTCAATGGGAATAATGGAGAATGCTCGACGGGCCATAGACGGGGAAAGGAGTGCTTATTTCTGTTTTTATATTTCATTATTGGCCCTCTCATCTCATATTGCACTCCATTCGGATTCATAGAGGCCGCTATAAAAGATTGAAACGTGAGAGGGGTATTTGAATGGCGTAATTACAAGTGCACTTTTTTCATACAATTCCTGTCGGCTACGGCAAAGCCGGTATGCACTTCATTGATATCGTTTAGAGTAATGAAGTTTTCTATTTTTTTGTGTGCGATAAACTGTATTTTCATTATGAGTAATTATGAGAAATACCAAATAGTATATTGCAGTTTTACTCATTTCCTCTAGATTTTCCATGTAGTGATGGAGGAAAAATGCAAATCAAAACCCCCTCTCTTGTCCATAGCTGTTGTTAAAGACGACTATAGTCCATAAAATATAGGATGATCTCTGTGACAGTTGTCCCTAGTGCTGTCACGCTTACGATAAAGTCCGTAGTTTTTTATCGATAATACTCTTTATTGCTATAATTGTAATTTTCTATTATAATTCAAATACAATTAATGATAATCTTTTTGAATTTATTTCAAACAAAACTGTTTTTGACTCTTTTAATTATTCAAAAGGTCATGACAATTAAGGTCTAGGTCACTATTATCGTCATCACCGGAGCGTTCCTGCAAGAACATTTATCATTTTTTGCCAAAATAGGGGCAATCGTTAGATCAATAAATCAATTACGACTGTTTTGTATATAAATATTTTTAGTTTATTGACAATAATGCGTACATAATATTATCATTTACTCGGAGACAAAAGGTAGTTTTTTAATGTTTAATTAATTCAATTTATAATATACCTATATTTTTTATAATTGAACTGTTTTAATTGTAAAAAATATGTTTAAAGTTTTATATAGGTACTGTATTGGGTTTATTTCTTTGATGAATAATTTCATAAAGATCAGTTATCGATTTACGTATATCGACTGTCCCATCTCTTTTTTATTTTCAGTCCAGTATGACCTTGTACATGCGTAAGCGTCATTTATGTATAATATGTTTACTAGGTATTTCAGTAGTTACGAGGTACATTTTAGGCATGAATATTAATATTTTTATATTTATAATATATTGTAATTCAGTTGCAATAAAACTGACACGAAAAGAATGAAAATATATTTGATACAAAATGAAATTGTAAACATGTCGCTCGTTCATACTTACTTCGTTAGTTTTGTTGGCATCTGTCACAGAGATCAAGCTATATTTTATGGACTATAAGAAATATGATATGCAGATAACATCTATATAAGAGAATGAAAACTCGACATAATACCCTATGGCAACACATGTGACCACCGCACGGAAACCTTAGCTTGGCGCCTGACCAGCGTATGTAGGTATAGTCGATCAATTTCCCTTTCATTGTGAAGAAAGGTCAAGCTCAGCAATGGGATATTAATGAGCTGTGATGAGGATGATTATGATCAACAAGACACCCGTACGATTACAATATAAATAAAATGCAATTAATGACACACGTGGTGGAGATGTGTGATGCTGGGTTAAGAATATTATGTATCATCAGCTCTTACTTACCTATGGGAATCGTAAAAATCATTTACTGCAGGAAAGGGCAGCACCAGGGAAGTGGACAACAACGGGCGAATTATAACTTTAACTGCAATCATCAAGCTGCCTTCCAAATGTAAAGATTATGGTATTGACCCGTCTTTATTCAAGTGTATATCTAACAATGGACGGCAATATGTCGACTGATGGTGGGTGAATGGATCAATGTAATGAGCAGCAAATGCTGTCACACTCAGGATAATATTTTATGGATCGGAGAAAGAATTGTACTGTATCGGAATTAAATACCTAACACACAAAGAGAATACATGGCAAATTAATGTTTTGGTGACAGTAAGGTCATTTAATTGTAAATATTTGTTTGATTCAAAACAAAATCTGAGATCCAAACTTAACCAATCCAAAAACATAACCATTATTTTATTGAAACAATTACCTACCAAAATAGTATTAGTCTGTGAGGTTTTTTGTAGGAGATGAGGAGGAAAATGAGCAATTACACGACGGCGGTGGCTCGATTTAAACGCCTAATGAAATTTAGAGTATGCCGAATGGAAACTGGCCGGTATGGAGAGAGCTTTTGTTTTGTAATATTTAACTGGCGAAGCTAGATTTACTTAAAATAAAAAAAACATATTTATCACTCAATCAAGCAAATTTATCATATAGTGACTGATAAGAGTATAATATGTCATCATCTTTCCGTGTGGTGACGGAGTAAGAATACAATTCACCACCCCCTATCTTACCTGTGGGTGATCGTACGAGATGACTAAGGGATATAAAACGCATATAACATCTATGCGAGAGAAGGAAAACTCGAAATAAAACCCGATATCAACACGTCTGACCACCATGGTATAGTAGGTCAATTACCCTTTCATTATGGAGGAGGCCCGATCCCAACAGTGGGACGTATATGGGCTGAGATGATGATGATGTCATCATTGCCTCATTTTACGTGTCACTCGTAGAAACACCAGGAGAATGGGTAACTGCAGTCTCCTAGGAAACTTATAATAGTGAATCTTAAAATGTTTATGAATGAATTCGATGAATCAGTTAAAACGGCTGCACGAATATGAATGAAATTTAGCCCCTAGATAGTCTGTCTTCTAATATAATAAATAGCTCACTTTTATACCCGAAAGAAGCTAGTAGGGTAATAAATCTGGTTTATATTCTAAAGGTTAACTCGCCGAACTGGCTATTAAAGTCAAATAATTGATCCCGATAGTCTCTTGATCTAGCGGTGCAAGGTGATACAGCTGATTACGGAGCCGCATGCCCATCTTACTACGCTCTGGATGGACTAGGGCATATATGACCAGATCAAAGTGCTAAAGAAGAATAAATAAATATATTATTTTTTGTAAATTTAACAAACATTAAACCATTCTTAAATATCGTAGTGTGGCCAACATATTATAAATATAAAAAGTATTATGACATTCTTTTTTTAAAATAAAAAGAACATAGTTATTTTCATTAAGAAATAAGAAATAATAAAAAAAATCCTTTTCTATATTTTGCAATGTCTTTCAAACATAACATCAGCTACCAACTCTAGAATTCAGGAGCACGGAAAATTATCCTCAAATACAATTAAAGTGTAAGGCAATTTATTTTAATTTTAATCCGCGTCAACCCGTACCTTCCACGAAGCTTTGCCTCTAATAACTGCCGTTAATATTCACAACTCCAACTTACATACGTCTCATAAGCTTCTTAGCTCAATAAAAACTTGTAAAACATATTTTTAATGTGGAGTATTACCTATAAAGATATCGGATTATAACCAAGACTGGACCGAAATTCTTCAATTACCGTAATACCAATTCATGTTTTTTTAAGTTAACATTTCGATGAATATAATATCCAATCTTTTTGTAATAAATTTAGCTTATCTTCAGCAATAATTTAAGATATTAATTATAGAATATTACTAATAATCATATAGATAATACCTAAAGTATTTTGGCGTAAAAATGAGTCGCCTATTCAATTTAATCGCATAAAGAACATACTCTAATATGAAACTATTCAGTCTGTACTACAGCAATAGGTTGTCCTAAAATATCAAATCCTTCATCGCTTTATAAGTTACAAAGGTATTTATCATTAACAGAAAAGGTATTTAAGTGCACGTTTATACGTGCGTGCGTACTTGTTTGTGTACTTGTGTGTGTGTGTGTGTGTGTATTTTTTTTAAACAACACCATGTACTAAGATAATTATTGTATTTAGAATACACAAAGCAAAGAAAAAGATGGTAGAAGTATTGCTCCGCGTAGGAATCAAACCCACAACACTGACATAGTAAGTCAGTATCTTAACCACACTGCCATCTGTGCAGTAAAAAATCTTATAAAAGAGCTTATTTTACGCCTTTTGTTATATACCTTTTTTAATAAAATCACATCTAGATAAACATTAACAAACTTATCTTCTGAACAGAAAGAAAAAATGAAGAAAATGTAATATTTTTGAACCAGTTAACTAATCTTACTTCTTAAAAATATTTCTGCTCAAAACATAATGCAGAGCAGGGCACCGATGTGGCATTATCCTCAAGAATTTCATTACGATGACAATGTTGGCAAGTTCAATTTTCTTGTGAGATAACGAGCGTGGCTGAGATTGTTTCAAGCTTCTAACTTGAGGCCACTTTGACCTCTGGCCCGTGAACATTGTGAACATTCTCATTAGACGTCCACAAAAGAATACTCTTTTATTTAAAGAAGAGCTTAAATGAAATAAAACGACAACTGAATATTTAAATGGTTCAGATTAAAACCCATTTTATGCGTTACCGACCTCGCCTGTACCTACCGTTACCTATACGTAATATTCCGCCAAAATTATTTCTGAGAAAACATAATTTTGAAATCGTTTGTCTTTGTTACAATTAATTATTTTTAAAATGCTGTTTTTGGATGTTAATATTGTTTTTCTTTGATAATAAAATGAATTACTTATAAAGCTTCTAAGTTAATCTTTGTCACAAAATGAGACTGACTCTAAGCTTGTAGACAGATTACATGCTTTCTTATAGGAAAAAGAACTAACCATAAGAAAGGTGAAACCATACCACGTGATTAATTTTTTATTAACACAATTAAAATTACTTCTTCTTACTTCTAGGTAATCTTCCGTAATATACGCCAAGATACTTAATGTACATACGCCAAGATTAATATATTAATTATATTATTAAATATTTATAAGTTCAACACATAATGGTATTGGTGGTAAACGAGCAAACAGTACACAAGATAGGAAGTGGTACTGCTGCTCATGGGGCTTTGCTAGTCCGCTACTTACTGTGAAGAAAATGTGAATTCATGCAATGAGATTTGGTGATATTGAAGGCATCGCCAAAACCATTAGAATGCCCTCAAACGCAAACACCCTTAGAAAGCTTGGCTTCGAGCTCTCTCGCTCACCAAACGAAGGGCAGTAACAAATTGCCTCTCAGATGTCAATTTTCTGCGAAAGTGTGGTACTACCTTGGACGGACCAGCCCAAGGCTGGCAACCAATACTGTCAACAATCTTCTGTCTATAGCGACAGAAGACTATTGACAGTATCCTACCACATATATCCTGGATTCTAATCCTGGGTCAGGAAAAATGTTTATTTCTTTCAAGAAATTATAATAATGAGCACGAAGTATTGTAATGTACCCAATAAATTGTAATTGATTTGGCATATTTACGCAGGAATGTTAATTAGCGAAATGTTGTTTACGTAGGGTTAAATGTTAATTACTTTGCCAACGATATACTCATCACAGCACGGGGTGGGGCGCTAGAGGAGGCGGCACGTCTGGCAACTCTCGGCACCGAGGAGATTGTTAGGCGGCTAGACAAGATATAAGCCCTATTGTTTCATGGGCTCTGTACCAGTCCTCTCACCGGCGCTTCGATCACCGTCAATTTGGTTACCATCAGCATCCGGGCCCATACGAAGTACTTGCGCCTGGTGCTCGACGGCCATTGGTGGTTCCGGGAGCATTTCCGTTCACTTGCTCCGTGGCTGGTCGGCGCGACGTCCGCCCTTTATTGGCTGATGCCAAATGTAGGCGGACCCAGCGCTACGTGCGGCTGTATGCGGGGTTGATTCGGTCGATAGGCCTGTACGGCGCACCGGTGTGAACGGGGTCCCTAATCTTTCACCTGAGAGCCCTCTTGTGGCGTCCACAGTGGGCCATGGCGGTCAGGGCCATAAATGGTTACCACACGGTGGCGACGGAGGTAGCGTGCCTGCCGGGACCTGGAGATAAAAATGCCCCCCAAACTTTACCGGTGGGTGTCGGAGGTGCTAACCGGAAGCGGCTCAGTCTCGCTCAGCGAAATGATACCCGCCGCGACGTTATTATCCATTGGGTAGTCCGGCTGGAGAAGCCTCGGTACGGTGCTCAGACTGTCGAGGCCTTCCGGCCGGTGCTGATGGAGTGGTCGGGTCGGAGGCAGGAGGTGCTTCCCTTCCGACTGGTGCATGTATTGACGGGCACGATTACTTCGCCAAGTACTTGCACACAGTCTTGAGGAGGAAGAGCACACCGTTCTGCCACCACGGCGATTGCGACGAGAATACGGTGCAGCACACGCTCGAAGTGTGTGCCGCGTGGGCAGAGTAGCGCCTTGAACGCATCGCAATCATCGGTGCTGACCTGACGCTGCCGACCATTACTAGGGAGATGCTCGATAGCGCCAAGAACTGGGACGTGGTCGCAGCCTTCTGCAAGGCAGTCATCTCACGGAAGGAGGCTGCGTAGTGTGCGCGAGGAGAAATCTACGGCGATACAGTCCAGCGCCGCCCACTCGGGCGGAACAGGCGCGAGTATTAGCGCCTGATGGCGCTCTAGCCAAAGCTGTGGGTGACTAGACTGGGGAATAGTCCGTCACCCACATAGAGGCTGACCGCGCGAGGGCTACCGACGTCCCGGAAGGGGCGTCAGAAAGGAAGTGAAAGAGTAAGGACTGACCACAGACGACAAGGAACTTGGTACCGGTGGTCGGCCCAATGGCGAAGTAGAGTTTGAGAATTGCGGTGAGTTATGGGGCCGCGCGCTCTTCATTCCTCGCCTCGTAGCGAAAGCGCTATACGGAAGGTTTAGTGAATGGAGTGGTTGGGTCGGCGGCAGGAGGTGATTCCCTTCCGACTGGTGCAGGCATTAACGGGCACGGTTGCAGCGCGTTAAGAAGGGTAAGAGTACTATTCACCGCCCCTCTTTCTTGCCCGTTTATGTTGTGTGTCCACTTAGGAATATAATATGCATATCACATGAATGAAGAGAAGGCAAATTCAAAATAAAGTCCTATATCAACACGTTAGACTATCCTGTTGTTGTAGGTAAATTTCCCTCCTTTCATGGACGAAGTTCGAACTCATCAATGGGACGTATATAAGCTGAGATGAAGTATTAACCGAGTGGTGATAGGTACTTTAGTTACCTTCTATGACAACCTAATGGAAAGGCAGAGAAAGTAATCATTTCAAAGTGCTTGCCTTGCAGGATAACTTCACTGCAAAGGAAGGAAACTTGAATTCAAACCTTATACGCCCTATTAACGCCAACATATTGATGAGGGTTATTTATCCAATCAACTGCTTAGGAAGCTCAAGCCCAGCAGTGGGATGTATACGAGTTGAAATGATGATGATGATGAAATGTTGTAAACCTCCATACTATGAAAGCATTAAATTGTCCTTGCAAGGTTAATATGTAATAAACAACGGTTTTGAAAAAAATATAGTACTATTAATCATTTTATTTCGATAACAATATAATTATTTCATTATAATTACCAACATTAAGATATTATACAAGTTATTATACGTATTAGATTGTCAACATATTAATACAAACATGGTTGGTCGAGAATGCCGTTCCATTATAATTGCATTAATTCCACAGCAAACTAATTACAGTAGCAGTTAAATCATTGTTCGCCCAAATTGGTCTGACCACACAAATCGCTTAAAGTTGCCAGAGTAGTATTTGGTCGGTTCGTGATACACCATAGTTACACCAAATGTATTTAGAAAAGCATTATTAATTCTAAATATCTGGTTGACCGAGCTTCACTCGGAATATTTTTGTTGTATTTTTGTCGAATTTATTTAGATATATATTAATAAAAAATAAAAATTAAACAATGAAAAAAATATAAAAAAAAACACTAAAAGAGAATAATAATAACACCGAGATTCGATCCGACGTTGTTTGAATGCCATAACAAAAGTAAAAGAAAACTGGACAACTTCCCAACTGAGCTATCGTAACTCATGACGTTGACGGCGAAACTTGAATTCATATTCTTTTAAAATTTAATGTTATTATAAACGAGCAATTCTTGTATATATATATGTATATATATATATATATATATATATATATATATATATATATATATATATATATACAAGAATTGCTCGTTTAAAGATATCTAATTCAAAGTAATATTTAACAATTATAATGGTCAATGTAATACGTATGAACAGCACGGTATAGTAGGTTAATTTCGGTCCCATTGTGGAAAAAGCCCGAGCCCAACAGTCTGACTTATGTCGGCTGAGATAATGACGATAATGGTCTATGTAACATTAATACACCAATTTTTCTTTTATTTTTTTTGTTGGGTTGGCTGCGGTCGGCGCGCCTCCGCACCACTCCGTCCGGGGCGACAGAGGGGCTTAAGCACGCAACTCCCGCAACCCACCCGAAAACCACGTCGCCTTCGTCGTTGGGCCGACCACCGGAGCAGGGTTACTTGATATCAGTGGTCGGCCCAACGGAATACCCCCTATTGGGGTACCCTCCCATCGACCGACGTCCCCCCCTCGGGGAGGACGTCAGTCTTCCCTCACGAGGCCAATGCTGTGTTGCGAGAGCTATGAATACTACCAACCCTTGTATTGCTCTTGGGGGTAGTACAAGATGATTAAATGTTACCTGGATGCCCTTGTATCTGGACCTTTGCCTAGATCGACCGGGTCGACCAACGACGAGGGCGCCGTGGCTACGGGTGGGTTATGGGCCCGTTACAATAGCCCACCCATAAAAAAATGTGCTGCCTGGATAGATTGGATCTGGGACCATCTCCTTGTGATGTCGTCTGATCAACGAGACCATCCATCGGTCAGCCATAAAACTATTCTCAAAACTTTTGTATTATGCACGATATAAAAATATTACGTATTGTGTCGACCCTATAGAATTGAAGCAGGATGATAACGATTAGAGTATGTAATTTAACCTAATGAATCATAATCACCACTTCAGCTCATATACGTCCCACTATTGAGATCGAGCCTACTCCACAATAAGAGGAAAGTTGCCTACTATACCACGCTGGTCAGACGTATTGATATAGGGTTTTCGTTCGAGTTTTTCTTCTTACATAGATGTTATATAGATATTTAATCCCGCACCATCTTTTACGACACCCACGGGCGAGACAGGAGGTTATGAATTGTATTCTTACTCCGTCACCACACAGAACTTATCGAATGGCTATTCAGAAATATAATATCTATTGAAATACTACTAACGCTAATGTATGTATATGAAGTTGATTCATTAATGTAAATAATGAACTTACCTACATATTGTCCAGAAGATCAATATTGGAAAAGCACTCAACTATGCGCTAACGAGATGCGAGTCTAATGAACTTGAAATCCTCCGCTTCCATTTTGTATAATGGACACAAACATGGAGTTAGGAATATATGAACTATTTTTTTTCAACAGTTATAGATTTTTCTCACAATATTAAAATATATCCGTGTGGTCACGGTGTAAAAATACAATTCAACATCTTAACTTACCCGTGGATGTCGTAAAAGACGACAAGATGTAACGCATACGCATACAATATCTTTTCAAGAAAAATAAACCCTATACCAAACTATCTGAGTGTCTGACCAAATTGATATTGTAGATCAATTTCCATTTTATTATGTGGGAGACTCGCCCACTAGTGGGACGTATGTGACCTGAGATGACTAAAAATTTAAAATTTTCTAAATAGTTTAAATATAATCAACTTTTTGTGATCATGAGGAGGAAAGGAACTATGACATAGCATAATTATCTTTAATTGTAGTAGGTGTTGTATGCGCTTGAATTCTGCGTGACCTGAGAAATATAGCACCGCCATCAGTTTTTATTGCCTACCGGTTGCTGCTAGCTTACAAAAGTACGAAGGATTTTCAGAAGATCAAAATCTAGTTTTGTCACCAGCGTGTGTTGCCGCCCTAGCAGAGGTATGAGATGGCAAATAGCTTTTCAGGCAGGGTAAATATCTACTCAAAAAGTAATCTGATTGTTGCCCTATTAATAGACAGAGAGAAAGAACATCGTGTTAAGGGTCCCAAGTCTCTCCTTAGTCGCCCTGAATGTTTGGTGGACTCGATGTAACTGAACCATGGATTGAAAAATCTTTACTTTTGAATATCACGAAATATGAATACCTACGAGTATATATAACTTAATGCGGCAATACATTAGCATATTCAAAGGAAATAAGAAATTGTCTTGAATGCTATTATAAAACGATTTATTGTAATTATAGGTGATTGCGCTCGTTTGAATACAATAAGTGTAATTTAATACTAAATCTGTATAACTGAACATTTACAGCACTTAATTATACTACAGTAATCATAAGTAATAAATAGTAATGATCTTTTAATACAGGAAAGACAAAAATGAATGCATAGGATAGATAAATTCCAAATAGAAGTAAAAAAAGGGGCTTTTTTGTAGGGGGTGGGTTGCGGCGGGCGCGCTCCTCGCACCACTCCGTCCGGGGCGACAGAGGGGCATAAGCATGCACACCCACAACGTACCCACGATGCACGTCGCCTTCGTCGTTGGGCCGACCACCGGAGCAGGATGACTTGACGTCAGTGGTCGGCCTGACGTCCCCCCCTCTGGGAGGACGACGGTCTTTCCTCACGCGGTCGGCCTCTCAGCGGGTGACAGACTAATTCCCCGGTCACGTCACCCGCGGCCTCGGCTAGGGCGGCATGAGGCGCAGATCTTAAGAAATATAAAATAACATAATTTCTTGTCTTCTCAGCCCAAAATATTACATGATTTCCAAATATTATATGACAATATTTAAATCCAATATTTAAATGTAACTGATGATGATGATGAAATAGTCGATATATACGAATAGGTATTAAGAGAGAAAAAATATTATTTGACTTCCTTTCTTAAGAAATATTTTATGATAGGAAGATATACCGGTGATTTCTTGTCATTTTTACGGTGACACTCCCTGTTGAAGATTGAAACTATAATCTTTTAGATTATTTTTAAAAGGTGTTGTGTGTTTTGCTGTAGAAATAATTTAAGGATTTATGTTAAACTAGCTGTTCCAACCGACGTTATTCTGTTCAAATCTGAAAAATAGTTAAAGGAATTCTCCTTGAAATCAATCACCACGCCACCTACCGGTGCCACCAGGTCGAATCGTACTAACTCAGAAAAATTCGTGGAATCATGCCACTTTGCTGAAGATCATTGCATGATCAAATGCATAGTTTACGATTCTATGAAGGACATACAGATAAACATTCAATTTATAAATATGGAAGATATTGATAAATTTGCTATCTGGAGATTAATATTATATTAAATTATTTCCCCGTGTAGTAACACGTCACGAATACCACATGTACCTACTATCCTTAACTTCCTAAGGGAGTTCTATAACCTAAGGGAGTTCTATAATCAGCCGGTGTACAGCTGCATTGCATGGTGAACAGCATGCAGCTGGTGTACAGCTGCATTCCCTAATCAGCTTACCCAGCATGACGATTATGGCATTGACACTTCTTGGGGAGCCTTATGCCTCACTGTGGACGGCAATAGGTTGATAGATAGGTTGAATTCCTTACCTCTGTAAAATGGATCTTAATTTTTTAAAATATAGAGATAATTAATTGATATTTCAAGCAGCCACCGACTCACTTAAGATGCATAGATTTTATTTACGAATGTACAGTGAGTAGATTACTATATTTTTGAAGTAAAATTTTTTTTTTTATCCGCAACTTAGGAGTAACAGAGATCTTTGTTCTGATAAAAGTGACGTACGAATTCTTTGATGGTAAAAGTCTAAATATAGTGTGAGCACATGAATTATTTATATATTAATATAAAAATTTTAATCAAACATTATACATGAATGTCATAATAATAATAAAATAATAATAAAAATTGAGTTTAGTTAATTCCAGCCATCCAAGCAAGCTGGCTTCCGGAAAGGGCTTGATCTATGATATAGTACCATAGAGCATATCCTCACGCTTCAGCATATTATTCAGAAGACCGAGGAGTACAACTGGCTTCTATGTATAGCAAATCGGCTGTCCAGCGTTTATGAAACCTAAAAGGAACTTTATATCCAACATACCCCAGTGTTTGAAAGTACAGGTCTGCGACGAGTGTGTTACCAGTGCTGACTTACAGCACAGAAATAGTCGTATGGTCCCTAAATGTAGGCCTCATAACTAAGCTCATAGTCGCTCAGCGTGCTATGGCCCGCTGCTATACTCGTACTTTCTCTACAAGATAGAATTCGAAATATAAAAGTCCGTAGAAGAACAGGTATTACCGACATAGCATAGAATTAGCATGTTGAAGTGGCAACGACCAGGCCACATTGGTCGACGAATCGCTTACTGCTGAGAAAAGAATAGATATAGATGGACCGACAACCTAGTGAAAGATGCTGGGCATCGTTGGATGCAAGCGGCACAGGATCGCATTAAATAGTGAAACATGACAGCGAAACATGGTCAATCAGCAGTAGACGCCAATGGGCTGAATGATGATGAGGAATGATAAGTTAGTTAATTGTAGGTTAACTAATACTTTAATATAATATTAAGGACTATATAAGATTATAATAGAAAAACATATTTACATAATATGTTAAATATTATTAGCAACCAAATAATAAAAGTTAAAAAGTTTTACTTCAACCGCGAAAAAAGGTTACACACTAATTTTTTTAGACATCGCATAGTTCGTAGCTCTTTGTCTTAATTCATCAATTGTGATGACGCATTCCGATGTGCTTTTCGTACAACGTAAGCCCCGCAATGCGTTTGCGGAAACGAGTCGATGTTTGTAAGCAGGATTATGCGATTAAAATGTCCACTGAATGCCAGCGGTTTGACCGGCAAACGATATTTTGAATTACGCTATTTGGATCAAACAAGCTAATTATTTATTGATAAATAATTAGATTCCGTGTGGTGACGGAGTAAGAATACAATTCCCACCCCCTTGCCCGTGGGTACAAGAGAAGAGAAACGAGGATCGCGCCTGACTAGTATATTGTACATATATATTTGGATTTTCTTATATATAATACATACATACTAGCTGACCCAACAGACGTTATTCTGTTCAAATAAAATAAAAGGAAATCTCCCTGAAATCGATAGCAACGCCACCTCCCGGATCCAATTGTGAATCTTAACCATTCTTCAAGCCCCTTGAACACACACAAAAAATCATCCAGCTGTATAGGAGGAGTTCAGTGATATACACACATACACAATAAATATATATATATATATATACATATATATAAAGATATAGATAATCTACTAGCTTTTATTCCTCTTCTATAACCTCACAAGAATAGTAACATATTACAATCTGTCTCCATTATTATACGGTCATTACTTACACAGATAACCGATAACGCCAATAAGATGGAATGTTATAAATATTATCGAAATTCAGTTTAACACCGTCTTGAATACCAAAGCTTAATTAAAGCTGCATAGGTACATAGCAATGTGGATACACTACCTGCCGTATGGTGACGGAGTAAAAATACAATCCACAACTCCCTATCTTGCACGTGGATGTCGTAAAAGACGACTATGGAATATAATATGCACATAACATCTGTACAAGAGAAGGAAAACTTGAAATGAAACCCTATACCAACATGTCTGACCAGCATGGTATCGTAGGTCAAATTCCCTCCCATTGTGGAGGAGGCCCGAGCCCAACAGTGGGATGTATGTGGGCTCCGATGATGATGATGATGATACATAGCAATACTGTTATTAAATGAAAACAAGTAACTGTTTCATCAAGATATAAGCAACTGTCTTATCACCCTTTTCAGAATGAAAATCGGGGTGCTTATCAGTCCTTATATAACTTCATATTCCAGTAAAAATAAAAAATATGAGAATGGGAGCCAATTTCAATATTATGATAATTTTGGTGTAGCTATTAACCTTATCGACAAAAGAGTTGAGATATAAATGGGTGCCAAGTTCTATAATCCTAAAATTTATTTATTAGAAAAATATATTATACTCTTAGATAAATTTAGGTCACAATCTAGTTTTTCTTCTACTATAAAAATATTTGCTATTTGTAAATATGAGTTTATAAACTTTTATAATCAAATTATTTACATAAAGCAAATTACTTATGAGCTATTGAACCTTAACTTGAACCCTTTCGGTGCGCTCTTTGCTTATTGCACTTAGCTTGACACACCACCACGTATCTAAATATTTAGAGTACGTAATATTCAATCACTAGGTATATTTGAAACACACATCCATCACGTTTCACCTTTTTTTTTACGGTCGGCGCACTCCTCGCCCGGCTCCGTACGGGGCGACAGAGGCGCCTAAGCACGCACACCCGTAACCCACCCGTATAGCACGTCGCCCTCGTCGTTGGGCCGACCACCGGTGCAGAGTTCCTTAGCTTCAGTAGTAGATCCGACGGAATACCCCCCTACTGGGACGCCGATCGCCGTCGCGAGGCTAACCTCTCCGCGGGTGCCCGGAATAAATCCCCGGTCCGGTCACCCGCCGCCTCTGCTAGGGCGGCATCAGGCGCTCACGTCACGCCCACCTAGGGTTACTTACGTTCATTGTAATATATATATTTAATCAATTTACTTCTGTTTTATTAAATGTTTTCAAATTATCTGCTTGGTGACGGAGTAAATATACAATGCACTGCACTCTTTTTGTGTGCATTAAGGGGATTGTGGGTTCTGCTTTCATTGCCTGTACTAATCAACATCCCGATTACATGCTGGATATCGGCTTCACGCTGTTATCCCTAATATTGGCATCATAACGTTCCATTGTTTTCTCGATTAATAAATTTATCATTATCATCTCGGCCACATAAATCCCATTTTTGGCCATAGGCCTCCTTTAGAATGGGGGAGAAATTAAGCTATTATACCACGCTAGTCAGACGTGTTGTCTCATGGTTTTATGTTGAGTATTCATTTTCGTGCATAGGTATTATCTGCATTTCATATCCGTTAGTCGTCTTTTACGATACCTACGAGTGAGAGAGGGGCTGTCGAATTGTATTCTTACTCCGTTACACACAGAAATATATAAAAAAAAATATTTTCATATTATTTTTTACTACACTGCATATAAATTAAAACGTAATTGCCCCATATCTTTTATTTAACCTACAACTACTAGATACAAATTATATCGCTACGATTTATAGAGAATCCAAATTATGGATTTTATTAATGATTATTTTATATAGGATTGCCTTTTATGTATCTAATAGTTCTATAAGAAAATTTATAATGAAATTTATAAAACTATAAAATAATATAATAGTAATAAATTATAGTTTAATGCATAGTTTTATACAGTTTATAGTAAATATTTGTATGTAACAAAATACTGCCCACGTATTTTATGTATCAAGAATGCCCACTATAGTTCTTTGTTATAATGAATAACGACAGCTTCTTTACTTGCATATGAAAACGTTTCCAACCCATATTAACCAAAAGCACACATTCACACGTCTACTAATTTAAACTACCTGAGAACTGTTGAATGTATTATCCTCGCAAGTTTAGCCTCACAAAGAGAATGCTTGACAACTTAGAAACACGACCGTTCTAATCATATTAACTGTTAGTGCGGGTATCAAAGTTGTTACTATAACTAAACGAAGAACATTTCCAAGTGGTAGATATTTGTCTCTTTCTAATATCCTAATTTTAAGCATACTCTCTCTTTCTCGTGAAGACTATAAGGTACCTGTCTCCTGAAATAGTTTACCAAAACTGGTTAAATATCTTGCAACTAGATTTGACTTCGTAAATGTTTGCCCACTATACCGGACCGCAGCTGCAGGCTTTTAGCTAGATTATGCATTATAGAATACTTGAAATACTCGTAAATTGATCTCTAACTATATATACAAAATGTTATTATCTTAGAAACGATATAGACCTATTAACAAGAACCCTTATTATTTCAGAATGCACTAAAAGTGATAAGATTTGAATCATACTCAAATAATATTGTATTAAAATCTCTTAATTATTAACTATGTGTTTCCGTGTGGTGATGGAGTAAGAATACTAATCACCACTCCCTACCTCCCTATGAATGTCGTAAAAAACGATTAAGGGATATAATAGGCATTTAACATCTGTGCAAGAGAAGGAAATCTCGAACCTGTACCAACCTGTCTGACCGGCATGATATAGTATCGTCAATTTTCCTCCTATTGTGAAGGAGACTCCAGCCCAACAGTAGGACGTATAGGAGCTGATATGATGATAATGATTAACTATGTAGGTAACACAGTCTTCAGTTATTTATCATACCTGAACTATTTCGTCGGACGTCGTTTGAATTGGTTTTATGTGTTCGTTGTTATATCGAGTTTATAGTTCACCACGCCTTGTCTTGCTCGTGAGTGTTGTAAAAGACGACTAAGGGATATCAGCAGATATCATCTACGCAAGAGGTAGAAAGCTCGAAATAAATCCTTACACCCACCAGTCTAAACAACGTAGTATAGTAGGTCAATTTACCTCAAATTACTGAGGAGGATCGTGCCCAGTAATGGGACATATAAGAAAACTAAGAAGAACTAAGAAACTAAGAAGAAGAAAAAGAAAATACGTCCCCTTACAAATATTAAATATTGATTTATTTTTGTCAAGAAACATATGTATTTATAGTGGTAGGATCACACTGTTGATAGTTGTACCACACTATCGCAGAAAATCGATGCCCGAGTAGTAACAATTCGTTACTACGCTTCGTTCGGCGAGCGAGAGAGCTGGAAGCCTAAATTTCTGAGAGTGTTTGCATGTGGTGGGTTTTAGTATAATCAAACCTCAATGCACGCATTCACACTCCCTTCACTTTCTTCGCGGTAGGCAACGGCCTTGCAAAGGTCCATGAGCGGCAGCAACACTTACTATCAGGTGTACTGTCTGCTCGTTTACCCCCGTATGCAGTAAAAAAACATGTATATGAAGATAATGTAATTTTCTACTGTAAATTTTATCAATAGTCAAACTAATTTGAAAGGAGCTTTGCAATCAATGTACGATGTTACGTCTGAAATACTATTATAGGGACTTTGATCCTGTATTCTTATTACTTAACTAAGCAAACAATACTTTGTGGTAACTTTCGCCTGCTAAGTTTTATATTCATGTACTAGTTTATGGAACAAAGCAAGTAGTTATTTTAGTGTAAACAAAAACGATCGAGCTATCTATACTATCTTACTATGTACAATGTAGTTTAGTAGTTATCAAAACTGATCCATAATCACAGCCCACGTACGACCTAAATACATCACAGATAATTTTGAAACAACGTTTAACATACATCATTATTATATTAATAGTATAATTATTAATTATAATGTTACTAGTACATGAATAGTTTTCTTATAAGATTACAGATACAATAACAACGTAGTCAAATTAATCTAAAAATAGTTAATAATTCATCAGCATCTCAGTCCATACATGTCCTGCTGTTGGGATTGGGCCTTCTCCATTATCGAGGAAAATTGATATACCTACTATACCACGCTGGTTATACATGTTCGCATAGGGTTTTGTTTCAAGTTTTCCTTCTCTTGCTTAGATGTTATATGCATGTTATATCCCTTAGTCGTCTTTTACGACCCCCATGGGCAAGAGAGGGGGAATTGTGAATTTTATTCTTACTCCGTCATCATACAGAACGTTTAAGAATTAGCCTAGATTTTTTTGGAATAAAATTTCTGTCGACTAGCCCGTAGGTGGCGGGTGGATGGTCCTTCACTGTTTCGTTCAATTTATGGTCGCCACTAGAGAATCTTTCTTCCCCAATGGTTATCGGTTCAGCGTGCGATGTGGCCTGCTCATTGCTTAACAGGCTAAGTTACTTTATCATGTAGAGAAATACCGAGCATAACTGCCCGCAGCACATTTGGACCCTTTTTACGAGACCAACATTTAGAGACCACATTATTCATAGTTAATCTAAATGTTTTTCCTGTAATGACGGATTAAAATTACAAACAGTCGCCAACCCTACCTTATTCGAAGATACTCCTTACTAATATTGTAAATACGAAAGTAAGTTTATTTGTTATGCTTTCACGCTTAAACCACCGAACCGATTTTAAAAATTCTTTCACCAGTGGAAATCTATAATATCAGGGAGTAACATAGGCTATATTTCATCCAGGTATTCCTACGGGAACAGAAACTACGTGAATAAGACGATTGGAACCGAAGCGAAGCTGAACCGAACCCGTCCTGGGTTACTAGTTATAAAATACGATTAAGATTCGCAAACAGCTGCAAGAGACGAAAATCAGAAATATAGTTCAACATTAACCAGTTTGACCAGCGAGGTGGCGAGGTAAGTGAACTTCTCCCCCATTCTGTAAGAGGTTTAAGGCCAGTAGTAAGACATTTATGAGCTGACATGTTGATGATAATGTTTAATGGATATGTGCGGCCTTTTTAATAGTTGTGATTTTCAAAATACTTAGGTTCAAACATGAATTGTAAGAATATACGTGTTTATTTGTAACAAAAAAAACGTCCACCAACGAGCCACTTGGACTAGTCTCTACATAATTTATAATACTATTTCAGGTTCCCTTCGTAATGATGTTAACAAGGTTCCAATACATTTACCAAAGAAACTTGAACATTGCACGACTATGTCGACCGTTTCGCTTCATGGGTATAGCATTTAGTTTTATAGGAAACAACAATTTGTTTCTTCTCAATTCCCAGAAGAGTAAAAATTATATATATTGCATTCAGTTATTGGGCCCGTCTATACTTCGACAAAACTTTGCAGACTGAATAAATTTAAAATGCTTAACAACATGAAGTAAATGTTAAATGCTAAAATATTTATACGAGATTTTTTTAGGAACTATAATTACATTATTATTCAAACACTCGTGCATCTTTCACGTTAACATTATACCATGTATAAGCATTAATCATATTTTACCACTAATAATTGAGTCGTTTTAGCGACAACTAAATTAATATTCGTACTTTATCCATCTTCATTATCGTTTTTCAATTAACCTTAAATAAATTTAAAATCAACAATACTTTATACCATTGTTATAAATAAAACAGGTTTATCAGATCTTTGATGCGCATGTTTTACCAATTTTTATATTTTTTTTTACGTCATGAATCTAATCCAAAGGGATTGTCTTATACTTTTGTTTTAAATTCGCCATCTCTAGCAATATTATTATTTGCTTATATCACTTAGTCCTTTTTATGACACCCAGAGTAAAAGACAGTTTGGTGAATGTTGGTCTAGCTCCATCACCGTAAGTAAAGAAGCTGTAATATTAAATAATACTATTTTGTCATAACATATGAAGACATCATATTATAAGTATTATATCATTAGTTTACATTAGCTAAATTTGTAAATAAAATACATATTAACACTTCATAATACATTCTATAGCTTTAAATGCCCATTTTACCATTCGTAGATCTGATGCGGCGTACTCATAAAGCAATTCCGTCGTAGGTACATTCACATCCATTCATTACACGATCTGCGTCAAGATTATGCGTCGTTTTAATAGGTCAGAATTAACATATGAAAGCTCGGGTCACCTCTTCACTGAAGGATTACGTGTTAATAATGCGCCTTAGATGTTAATATCTTATGAAGGGTTAAGCTTATGTCGGTAATGGATATTATTCAAGACATGTCTAAGGGACAAAACCGCCTCCAAACGCTTCTAATTGTACTTTGATAGTGGATTTCAAGTTATAACATATTATTATCATCGATGTTTTAGTAATACAGATCGTTGAACGATTTCTAATGTTAGCATTGTTCGTCGATAGTAATTTGATTCTGTGATATTTCTTCCATGTGGAATGACAAAGGGATATAAATAAATAATATCACGTGTGTGGCGAGCACGTTTCGGACGACGCAGTGTAGGACACCCAATTAGATGGACCGACGATCTGGTCAAAGTGCCTGGGTGTCGTTGAATGCCGGCAGCATAGGACCGTACTCTGTGGCGTAACATAAGGGAGGCCTACGTCCAGCAGTGGACGGCAACAGACTGAAATGAGTAGCAAGGAAACTCAGCATAAAACCCTATAGTACCAGTTTAACCGTCGTGGCAATATTTTGTAAATTTTCTTTGTTTTTTGGGGAGGGTCGTGGCCAACAATAACGACTAGGTTCTCCGCCTGAAATTCATAGGGTTATCAAAATATTTACATAGAAACTTACAAGAATATTCTACATCAAAAGAGATAAACACAATTATACGTTGTCTATGTATTTTTTTAATTATAGACAATATATTTAACGAGAACAGTGACCATATCAATACTACTACAGAGAATCAACTAAATATGAGTTGATCCTCGAGAGTCCGAAAACGCTCAGAGAAGGAGAAAGTCTAAAACTAAGAAATCTAATTTTCATACTACCAACAACCAAATTACTATATCATCATAAAATAATAAAATTAATATAATGATTTATATCAAAATTAAAAAAAGGATTATTTGTTTTTTTTTTTTAGTTAGGTATTATTTTTTGGTTTCAAACGAACTTATAACAGTTTCGCTAAATAGATTTTGGGACGTAAAAGCTAATACCAAAATTAAAGTTCTGCCCGACATTTCAGTTAAAATCTTAAGCGTTCAGTGTTCTCTTGTATTTATCTTTCAAAACAAAAAGGGAATTCTAATATCGACGTAAAGATAATAAAAGTCAATGAACCCTAATAACAACTGGTTGTACAAGTATTATGTTGAGGTCACGTCTCCTTAATTTAACTTAA
The DNA here is from genome assembly GCA_032191425.1 of Lymantria dispar. Taxonomy (NCBI): domain Eukaryota; kingdom Metazoa; phylum Arthropoda; class Insecta; order Lepidoptera; family Erebidae; genus Lymantria; species Lymantria dispar. Next base: position 14,743,192 of record CM063454.1, on the reverse strand, counting down.
GTAAAAACGGTACATGTCTCTAATATAGAAAGAGTCTCAAGAATTAATTCTAAGGGAGAATTTTTAGGATTAGATACCTGCCGTCAGAGTAAGTTTATTACTGTGATAAAGTATATCCTTTATCCGTAAATCGCAAGTCGTTATCCTTAGTCGTAAGAGGAAATGAATAAAGGGATAGCGAAAGTAAGACCACAAATTTGCTTAAAGGAATGATTTAGAAATGTATCTTAAATAATATACTTATATAAGGAATTCTATCCTTACAAAAAAATACAGCCTTGGTGAGTTGGTGTTGTAGGTTAAGTAAAGTTATCATTATAATGATTGGCATACACATAATTGTTTTGAAGATGAGCCGAATTATATCGAATTATTTACTTTATACAACAATTCATTCTATCCTTATATAAGTATATTATTTAAGGTAACATATATACATATTCGTTAATAGCTGTTATCCTAGCGTTAAATTTTAATTATGTATACTGCTGGCTATTAAATGTAGGTATTGTGCGATATTTTTTACTATAAAATACTTATGGTTGGATAACCATAATATTAGCATTCCAAGAACATCGCAATTGCGGCTATCAGAAGGAATCAAAGTGAATAAAAAACTAATCCAATTATCTTTTATTACGAAACACAGTTTCATAAAATGTAGCATTTTCTCAGTTGTGGGTCTCATAATAATACAGTCAATGTTATTACACATCTAATTTCTAAAACATCCCCGGTTTGCTGGCTAGCTTACTTATTTACAGAATACGGGTAAATGGGCTCGTAGTAACCAAATTATCGCATATTTCTTGTACCTACTGAGTATCCTTGTAATAAACATATAGTAGATTGAATTTTATGTTTTCCGAACTATCTTCGACCTAAATATCTAGTAGCAGGTAAGTAATACAAACATTATTTAATGACAGGCTATGAGGTGGACATACTCGGTTCGATTCATCAATAGTAATGAAAGGGTGGCGTGCGACTGTATAACCTAGTACTGCCGTATTACCTTTCCATTGCTATTGGGTTTAATCACCGCTACCGATTCCATGAACTCGGTGACTGACGGATTACCCTTTCGGATACCAACCCAATTCAATATCTCTTACGATTGAATGGATGTAAGTAGATAAAAATGACTATATTAAAGAAGAGAAAATCGGAATAAAACACTAAAACACTTGGTATATCGATCGCCCATTATCCGTGACCTACGTCACGCTTTCTTTTCTTAGTTATCTCGTACGACAGTCACAAAAAAGTATACAGTTTTAGATAATTCCTAGAAATTATAGGAATACAAAATCTATTTCATACAAGGCAGACTGTTAAAATTGCAATTTTTAAAAAAGCATCATCCTTCATATTTTCAGCTCATATTTGTTCAACAGTTGGGCTCGAGTCTTCTTCACAATGGGAGGGATATTAACCCACTGTACCACGCCGGTCAGACGTGTTGTTATAGGGTTTTATTTCAAGTTTGCCTTCTATTTCATAAATTTTACATGCATATTTACTCCCATAGTCATCTTTTATAACAAGAGAGGGGGTGGTGAATTGTATTCTTACTCCGTGACGGAGTGCATGAAGCGAAGAGACATAGAAATGACGATTAGGTACATATTTATAATTGTCATGTTATAACACAAGGTTTGGGTTTCTCTATATCTCGTTCCTATAACAAGCACAATTCACTGCAGTAATAACAAATATGTATAATAATAATTCAAAATACCACATAATTTATGCATCACTTTTTATGTTATTGAAAAATAAAATTGAATATAATTGGAATAAAAATCCATTTCAAAATATAGTTCTCAATCAGGTATACTGTAATAGAATTATAATAAATATTACTCGTCTGGACTAACTCAATGTAAGTTATGTCCACTTAAGCTTAAAATTTAGAGTCCTTAATTTAATACTTGCCTATTTATTATTAGGTTGAATATTATCAACCACTTTTACAGACAAAATACACCATATCTGATTTTTAAAAATTTGTAAATATAGCCCAATACCAAATTCGATACATGTATCATATTTTTGAGATTGTCATACATTTTTATATTATACTCGTATAAACAAGCAGACAAGAATATTGGTTATCGACATTTACACGGGATGAACCGGTAACCTTTACGCCAAACTAAACAAAGTCCGTAAAGCCACGTAAGAACATCCTTATATTGTCATTCAAGCAACGATACCCAAGGAAAAGTATCAAGTATCAGCTTAGAATATTTCATAACTATAGAAAATATGTATATAAAAATGTATTAGGTTAGACATAAAGATATAGGTTTAAAATATTTTTTCTTTTGTTGTCAGCCTATATATATATATATATACAACATTGGCCTCGGGTCTTATTCAGGTAATCAAAATTAGTCTACAATGTTTACTAGACCGTTTGTTATAGCGATTTATTTCGAGATTTTCTTCTCTTGCAATGATTTTTTCATAGCTTCTATCGATCAGCCTATCGAAGTCCACAGTAAAGGTACTTTAATCAAGACAAAAAGGCATGATAACTAGTACATGGGAAAATGTAGAATAATAGAAGAGGTTCGAGTGATTGACCTGCAAACACTTGTAGTACTGCTATCAAAACTGCTTTTTGATCACTTATCGTTGGCCTAGTATCATCGGTAAGCGGCAGATCGTGTCGTCTAAAGTTCAATTTCTTCATGGAGTGTGTTTGAAACTGATTCTGATTGATCCCTGAAAGCTTGCTTACCTTTTATAGGCCTATATAGACTTCGGAGATAAATCCTCGAAGTATTGTAAACAATTTTTTTAACGAAATATGTGAATAAAGAGACCGACAAATAAAAATAAAATGTATCTCAAACAGACGTGTATTAATACCAGCTGAAGGAAATCACCAGAAAAATGCTCAAAGCATTTATCTAAGAAACTTATAGTACCAACTAAGATCGCAAACGCATCGCTAAAGTATGATAATTATGACATTAGTATATTCAACATGGACAGTCCACGTCCACGTTAAGTTACAAAATTATTTTTTTTACAGAAACTTAAGTAATCTCTTTATACTTAGTAAGCATTGCCTATTACGTAGCAGAATACATTCTATATGTATCCTATTGTGATCTTTGCCCTCAAAACCACAGAGGTTCCATATGTTCCGAATAATTTATATGAGCGAGCTAAATCTGACCTTACCCTTAAGAAATACGAGACTAAAGACGTTCCTAATAAGGGCGACGATGACCCTTCACTGGTATATCTCGACATTCCCTTTTACGAGTTAGGGGTGTAAAGAATGTCATCCACCCCGATACAATAGTTGTGACCGTAAGGTTTCCCAATTTAACGAGGTCCGTGCTTGTAAGAATATTGAGATAGTGAATAAGACTTGAATCGGAGACTTGAGGTCACTTTGAATTTTCGTCAATCTGTTGTCTGTAAATCTTTTGTTTGGATAACCAGAGATGGAATTTTAAATCAAATAGTGCTCAAGACAAGTCAAATGATTTGATTGCAGTATTACAATAGCGATATTCTTGTTCTATCTTTTAATAATTTAGATCTGAGGGCATAAAGAAATTATAAAGTGAATTTCATAAAGAAAATATTATAAAAAATTGAGTTTTTGAGATCGAGTAATATATAAACATAATATGTACATAACATCTTTACAAGAGAAGAAAAACTCGAAATGAAACCCTATATCAACATGTCTGACCAGTATGGTATAGTAGGTCAAATTCCCGCCCATTATGACGGAGACCCGAGCCCAACAGTGGGACGTATGTGGGCTGCGATGATGATGATGAATATATAAACTGTATCTATTCGTAAACTCAGAATCATCTTCATCGTCACCACAGGTCATGTACTCATTACTAAGCTTGAGGCTTCTCGACAATAGGAGTAAAATTGAATTACTAAACCACGCTAGGTAGACGGGTTGGTATAGGATTTTATTTCGAGTTTTTCTTCTCCTGCTGTCTTGTTGTTAGTATTATCTGCAATAATCTCTCAGTTGTCTTTTACAGCACTCTCGGTAAATAAAAGGGTATATTCCATTCTTACTCCGTTACCACAGACGGGTAAACTCAGACTAATCCTTACTAATATTATAAATGGGAAAGTAAGGATGTTTTATTACGCTTTCACGCTTAAACCACCGACCCAATTTCAAGCATTTTTTCACCAATGGAAAGCTATAATATCAGGGCACATAGGTAGGGTAACATAGACTATATTTTATCCCGGTATTCCCACGGGAACGGGAACTACGCCGCGGATAAGTCAACTGAAACCGAAGCTAAGCTAGGGCGGGTTGCTAGTAATATTATAATAATAATAATTTGATGCTAATTTCAAAGTCATAATATCACACGCAAGCCCTGGCAAAACAATAAAATTTAGTTAGCAGTTTTATAGGAAGAGAAAAACAAACGTCTTCCTTTTATTATAGAAATTTCTGCTTCCGTGGGAATACCGGGATCATATATAGCCTAAGTTAAGACAGCTACCTGTTAGTAAAATTTTATCAATATCGGTTCATATAGTTCTATAACTTGCTGTATTGTACTTCTCTGTGCCATTCCGATTGGTTACCGGTACCGTCCTTGTATTCGAAGCTGTTTATGTATAACATTACGCAGACATGTACGTGCTGTAAATTTAAGATTTACCTTCAATTAAATGATGGCTGCTCTGATAATTAACTCGAGTTTAGAGGCCGCTTTAGTGATCTGATTCAGCCATAATCTTATCAGCTTTACGGCTCAGTTTTATTTAAAGAACTTAAACTTGTATTGTAATTTTGGTCAACTTGTTTAGGTAATCTTAAGGTAGTCATCCTGCTTAAAATAAATGTACTTGCATATAGAATTTTTTTAAATAATATTAATACAAATAAAAATTTGATTGCACAGATGACATAGTGGTTAAGATACGGACCTGGTGTCATGGGGTGGCTTCCCATAAAGGACAACATATTGTGCGATCCACAAATTGCTTCGTGAGTCTAGGTGTTATTTGTATTTTACTTTATTGCAATCAGTAGTAAACGAGCAAACAGAATACCTGATAGTAAGTGTTGCTGCCGCTCATGGACCTTTGCAAGGCCGTTGCCTACAGCAAAAAAAAAAGTGAAAAGAGTGTGAATGCGTGCAATAAGGTTCGGTGATACTAAAGGCTAGGCTAGGCACTAAAACCCACCACACTCAAACACCCTCAGAAAGCTGGGCTTCCGGCTCTCTCGCTCACCGAACAAAGCGCAGTAACAAATTGCTACTACTCGGACGTCGATTTTCTGCGAGAGTAGTACTACCCCGGACGGACCAGCCCGCGGCTCTAAACAGACAACTGTAAACAGTGTGGCACTACCACTATGAATGTATCTATTAATTATGTTATTAATTCATTCGCACAGGATTAGGGTATTTCAACGTAAAAAAAAGTACAATTCTAATAATAAAAAATGTTTTTTGTCATTATACATGAGCTGAAACAAAATGAACATACCTTTTAAACGTACTAGACTTTTTTAAAAGGCTATTTGAGACTTCAAATTGACGTTTCATTCGGTGGCCAGTTGTAAGAGGTTGAATGAGTAAAACATAGTGTATGGTATAATTGATAACAATTTATTACAAATTGAATTATTCGACACTAATTTAAACATTAAAACATGTCTAAGAGTTTTACATCAATCTTTTTTTTTGTTCACGCTGTGGAAATCCATTTACGTACTATCCCCCGCCGGTGACAGACAAGGGAGTGTGAGTGGGACTCGCCAGTTACGTAAGCCATAGAAATACTCACTAAAATCATAGCGACGCCTACCGCGTTTTTACGGGGTGCCGGAGAGATCGACTGTTGACATTCTGACCTCGACCCCCCAATACTTGGCCGCCGACCACGTCCTGTAATCATTCAGGGCTTTGGGAGGAGGAGCGCATAACGACGTCTCCACCTCCCTAGTCAACACCAGCGGAGCGTATTGGCGGAGGCAAGCGTCTCGTGTTCCTGCTCTGCGGTTACCTTCCTTCTCATGACAGCCTCACAAAAGGATGTCATCGACGACCAGCACCATTCGTTTCAATTTTCGCTGATAGAACTTAGCGCTGGGGCGCCCAGGCGGGGCATACTTCCCAAGTGTGGCGCGCATCGTCAATTACCGCGCCACACTCGTGACATCCTGAAGTCTCTTTTCTTCCAATTTTGCTGTGCCCTCGAGCCTCGGCCCTTGAGCCAGTGGTGGAGATGCAGCGCAACCGCCTCCACAGGCCCCCGCACTGCTACAGCGGCTCTAGATCTTCTCTCCACCGCCGGGGTGTCTTCTCTTAGAGCTACTTCCTAAGCTCTGCCTAGTTCCCTTGCGGAGACTTACTCATAATTCGTCCGGTTCATGATGTAGCGCGGAGGCGATACCATTCGCCAATGCCTGTGCCTCCAGTGAAGTAGTACATCAACCTAAGCCTACTACATTTGATACCGTCTGGTCACAATTATATTCCGAAACATGGCTGACGTTAGGTAGACCGACATTTATAAAAAAAAATATATACTATGAAAGAAGGGTTATATATTGAGTCGGACCTAAGAAATAAATATCCCTTTCTCTTTGAGCAAGATCTTTTATTCTAAAAGATATAATTTACATTGAATGCAATATTAGAATAGCTTTAGACTTGCGCCAACACTTAAAACGTTAAGCTGTCGAAGTAGCCGTGGTCAGGCCCTTATGTCGAGAGCGGTATTATGAGCCGTCTGCCCACTCCTCAACCATCGTACAGACTGCAAATTGAAAATTTAAGAAACGCATGTTGTTACGTTCAAGAATTGCTCTTTTGTTTATGATGCTTTATGAATAATGGTTTTAGGCATGGCAATTAGACTTTATTTATCGACGTAGTTATCGCTCTCAATAAAGTCTAAATATCTATCTTATTTTCCTTATTCATGTCCAAGTAAAATTGAAATTCAGTATATCGTGGCATCAATAATTAGCATTCATTATCTCAGCATATATACCTCCCACTATTAGGCTTGTGTCTTCTCCAGAAAAGGAGTGAAAGTAATCTTTACGTGTGGTGACGGAGTAAGAATACAATTCACCACCCCCTATCTTACCCGTGGGTGATCGTACGAGACGACTAAGGGATATAAAACGCATATAACATTTATGCGAGAGGAGGAAAACTCGAAATAAAACCCTATACCAACACGTTTGACCAGCGTGGTATAGTAGGTCAATTACCCTTCTATTATGGAGGAGGCCCGAGCCCAACAGTGGGACGTATATGGGCTGAGATGATGATGATGATGATGAATCTTCTATATCACGCTTATATCACATCTTTTCCTCCTTTCTATGGGTTTTTTCTGCATATTATAGCAGTCAGCTCTTATGACACTCTCTGTACAATCCAAAATTGTTCATACAGCGATTTACGGACTATAAGTACTACTACATAATTAAAATTAAACCAGTCGTAAACATTCCTCCGTAACGCACAAACGTGCGTAGTATTACTATTAACGTTACGAAAGGTGCAACTCAGATACCTAACTTAAAGTACATAATAAACAGTTAAAGGACAATGGGCATTGCGGCCCATGAGCGGCCATCAATGAAACTAGTGTCATTTGAAAGGGGAGATCTTTGACAACAAATATTGTTCAAGGAGTACTATGAAATGGTACTGGTACTGGTAGCGGAGGCCGTCACCGGCGGAGGAGTCCTGTTGGCGGTGTCCCTGGACATCGCCAACGCCTTCAACAGTCTGCCATTCAGCTGCATCAGGGAGGGGCTGAGGTATCACGGGGTGCCCGTGTACCTCAGGCGGCTGGTGGCAGACTACTTGGAGGGGCGCAGCGTCCTCTACGTTGACCGAGTAGGGGACGTTGTGCGAACGCCCATGACGTGCGGTGTCCCGCAGGGGTCGGTTCTGGGTCCGACCCTGTGGAACATCGGCTACGACTGGGCGTTGAGAGGAAGCCTCCCACCCGGGCTGGGCGTAATTTGCTACGCCGACGATACACTCGTCACAGCCCGGGGTGGGACGCTAGAGGAGGCGGCACGCCTGGCAACTCTCGGCACCGAGGAGATTGTCAGGCGGATCGAAGCGCTGGGGTTGAGGGTAGCCCTGGAAAAGACGGAGGCCCTTTTGTTCCATGGCCTCCGTACCGCCGGGCCTCCCGCCGGCGCTTCGATCACCGTGAAGTCGATCACCATCAGCATCCAGGCCCACATGAAGTACTTGGGCCTGGTGCTCGACGGGCATTTTTGGTTCCGGGAGCATCTCCATCGACTAGTTCCCCGGCTTGTCGGCGCGGCGTCCGCCCTTTCGCGGTTGATGCCGAATGTGGGCGGACCCAGTGCTACGTGCCGACAGCTGTACGTGGGAGTGATCCGGTCGATGGCCCTGTATGGCGCACCGGTGTGGGCGGGGTCCCTGACCGTCCGTCTTAGGGCCCTCCTGTGGCGACCACAGAGGGTCATGGCGATCAGGGCCATACGGGGTTACCGCACGGTGGCGACAGAGGCAGCGTGCCTCCTGGCCGGAACTCCCCCGTGGGACCTGGAGGCGGAGATGCTCGCCGACATTTATCGGCGGGTGTCGGAGACGCGCGCCCGCGGCGGCATGGTCTCCATCAAAGAGATCACCGCCTGGCGGGTCGACGCCCGCCAAGAAGTCATTGCCCGTTGGGCAGTCCGGCTGGAGAGTCCTCGGTACGGTGTCAGGACCGTCGAGGCCCTCCGGCCGGTGCTGATGGAGTGGTTGGAGCGGACGCACGGGGTGCTTTCCTTCCGACTGGTGCAGGTGCTGACGGGGCACGGTTGCTTCGGGAAGTACCTGCACAAGATTGTCAGGAAGGAGAGCACACCGTCCTGCCACCACTGCAGTTGCGACGAGGACACGGCGCAGCACACGCTCGAGGAGTGTGCTGCATGGGAGGGGGATCGCCGTGAACTCGTCGCAATTATCGGTGCCGACCTGGCGCTGCCGACCATCGCCAGGGAGATGCTCGTCAGCGTCAGGAACTGGGACGCGGTCGCCGCCTTCTGTGAGGCCGTAATCTCACGGAAGGAGGCGGCGGATCGTGTGCGAGTAGAGCTCCTATTCGGCGACACGTTCCGCCGCCGGCGACTCGGGCGGCGCAGGCGCGAGTATCTGCGCCTAATGCCGCCCTAGCCGAGGCCGCGGGTGATTGGATCGGGGAATTGTCCATCACCCGCAGAGAGGCTGACCGCGCGACGGCGACCGACGTCCCAAGACGTCGAGAGGTGAGGTTACCCGAAAGGGTATTCCGTCAGGCCGACCACTGACGACAAGTCACATCTGCTCCGGTGGTCGGCCCAACAACGAGGTGACGTGGGTACGGGTGGGTTATGGGCCCGCGCGCCGTCCTTTCATCGCCCCGGACGGACTGGACCGCGCGTGCGCTTACCATAGCCCACCCATAAAAAAAAAAAAAAAAAAAAGGAGTACTATGAAATACCGTTTGGGAAAAAAAATATAGTTAAAATACTATTATTAAAATACTATTTTTTTTTTCATTATTATTTATGTATCCTAATATTCAATACTTTTTCTATTAGAGGTCTAAGAACCTTTGTTAAAATCGGTCTCGCCATGTTTCATGCGTCAACCAATCAGCGACGAGCGCCGCTCGCACTCGGCGACTCGGCGATTACCGTTACGCTCGAGCGCACAGCGCATTCCATCGTTGACATTTGTTTCGTTGAGTACTGTGCGATTATTATTGTTTGACAATTTCTTTTGACTCTGGCTTGCATATCGGACTTGTTAATATCTATCTTGGTGACTTGTGCTCGTTTTTTTGGACTTTTTTTAAGCAGATTCCTATAACAATGGCAGATAATCGCCAAGTGTGTATTTTATGTAATCGATCCGTGATAAACAGAAGAAGATACGAAATAACCCGTGCTCGGTTTGAAGAACATCCCGCTGTAGGCCAATATATCTTTGAAGCTCTTACCTCTGAACATCAGGTAAGTACATCAAACGAAATCATTATTTCTTAGTTGTCACGTCAACAATATAGTACTGTTTAATTTGAGGTGGTCACAGTGTTTTAACTCTCGCGCATTGAGATTATATTTCGCTGTAAGTAGTAAGTAAACTGTTACCGACGCGGCGACGTTGTCGTTCCGTTTGATCCACGGGGCGAGAACGGGATAGAAGTATTGGTATTTACGTATGAGTAAGCGAGATAATTAATACTGCTTAGGCAATCGAGTAAAATATTTTTCTTTATATTTCGCTTTGTTTGAACAGCGTTCAATGAAAATAACTAAGCGTTTTTGAGCGACCATGCTGGCAACGGGCAGAAAGAGCTGCGCAGCCAAGAGAAGACCGTCCACACGAATGTGTATTACATATTGAAGAATATTCAAGACTCCCTAATACAGCAACGCGTTGTATGTATGAAAACTGCAGACGAACGGATCTCCGAAGGATTCCGGATAACATTAAAGTGACATTCTTGATTCATTTTAATTTTTATATTCCAAATAGTGCAAGAGTTTGCGATCATCATTTGGTATCCAATGATTGGGATCAAATAATTGACAGCCCTAACTTGCTCCACGACTTCAATGCCACACATTTTGTGCATATCATGAGCCTCTTGAAAATCGCGGTGCTTCGAGGATCTATACTAGATTTTGATAATATAGATGACATGGACCCAAATGAAGTATACATCCGATTAGGCGTTAGTCGAGACCAATTTATGAATATTTTGGAACAAACTCCTTCATTGTCGAACGTATCAACACGCCCGAAAACATCTTTGGCATGCTACTTAATGAAACTGCGAAGCGGTGAAGCAAATGAAAGGCTGGCGACGCTTTTTAATATGAGCCGTAGAACCCTAGAACGACATTTAACGTTCGCCAGAGACTCTCTTTTACTGGACTTCGTTCCCCGGCATCTTGGTTATGATCATCTCAATAGAATTGATGTAGCTAACCGAAACCTACAAGTTCCAAATGCAATTTTTGGAAATGCAAATGCCTTAAACAGAAAGGCAATTGTGATAGCAGACGCCACTTATATATATATACAAAAGTCCGCAAACTATTTATTCCAAAAGCGATCATATAGTCTACACAAATACACGAATTTGTTGAAACCGTTTTTAATAGTGTGCTGCGATGGCCACATTTTAGATGCCTTTGGGCCATATTCAGCCATAGAATCAGATGCACAAATAATGAAAAATATGATTGACGACGAAGGAAATCCTTTCCATTGGTTTTTTGAACATGGAGATGTGTTCATCTTAGACCGTGGGTTTCGCGACGTAATCGACGACTTACATGCCTATGGTTATGAAGCTCACTTACCGAAAACAAAAAATCGAGACGAAGATCCGCTATGTGCCGCTGGGTTGTTGAAGTTATAAATGGTTGGTTCAAACGCGATTTTAAACTATTCCGACAAGACTTTTTCAATCGTGCTTTGCCTCATATGATGACAGATTTTAGAATAGGTGCTGCATTATTGAATGCTTGCAGAGAACCATTGTCAGATAACGTTCACGCTGAAACATTTATAGAAGTTATAAACCAAAGAGTGAACCAACCAAATAACCTAGCAGAGTATGTCCTAGCCAACAACCTTAATCGTAGACGGGCTAGTTTCGATAGCATTACAGGAAACCAACCTAACATAAGTGATTTTCCTTTGCTGACTGAGGACGATTTAACCATTTTTGCACTTGGTACATACAAAGTGAAGCTAGCCCGCAGCTATTATGCGGAGCATGTGCGACAAGGTCTCTATAATATAGAAACGTATAGGGACCCCGATGTTACAGGCCTAGGCAGGTGCGGCATCACAGCAACAAATGTTTAGCTGCTAAGATGTCGAATACAATCTAGACATACTAGGTCAAAAATATATTATTCGTACGTTATAGTAGATAGAGAGAAAAGCGGCAGAGAAGCCATAGAAAACTACTATTGCAGTTGTCTAAGCGGTAAGCGCACTCTTGGTTGCTGTGCCCACATTATGTGTGTAGTGTGGTATTTAGGGTGGGCGAGAAACCAAGAGGAAGATATCCGTTTACCAGCTCATTTTTTAAACGATATTATTGTAGACGACAATTGAGTCCCATCATTTTCTTTTTTTAAAGGAATACTAGCATTATATACGAGCATTGTATATGTGTCTGTCAATAAATCGATGTATTTAATAACCAATTAACCTTTAGTTTTATTTAATCCATCATTATCTTATACTTAGACATGCATTACGTTTTATCATTTACGTACTTTCGGTTTAATTAATTCGATTTTTTTATATGATCAACGCTTTATAACTTTTTATCTAAACAAGTTGCCGAAATAATTTTTTGCAGTCTTAATATATACATAATTGTCGACTAAAAAATATATAGGACAGATGTGGCCGCCGATGGGACAAGCGCCATACATTTTTGCCCATTGTCCTTTCATAGTGGTTTTGTGTTAACTATTACATATATACTACAACACAACTAAAACCAGGGTTATCGTAAACTACGAAAAACCCCAAACATTTTGGTCCTTCGAGCACAAACAGGGTCACCGTAAACTACGGAAGGACCCCAAATACCCTTAAATAATAAAGGGGTGGTGAATTGTATTTTTATTCAAACGCTTACACTGCCATACTGACCTGTAAGATGATTTAAAATGCCACCAGACATCTAATGAGATAACTTCGAGTTTCTGGAAGTATTTATATACTATCTCATCATCATCATCATCGCAGCCCACAAACGTCCCACTGTTGGGCTCGGGCCTCCTCCACAATGAGAGGGAATTTAACCTACTATACCGTGCTGGTCAGACATGTTGATATAGGGTTTAATTTCGAGTTTTCCCTCTCTTGCACAGATGTTATGTGCATATTATATCCCTTAGTCGTCTTTTACGACATCCACGGGCAAGATAGGGAGTGGTGAATTGTATTCTTAATCCGTCACCACACGGAAAATATATACTATCTATTAATTCTATATTATCTAAAATTATTGTTTTAAAGCAGTGATATATTTTATAGTATTAATTTACAGGAAGACATGACTAAGCGACTAATATATAATATTTGCCTCATACATTTAAAAGCGCTACTATGTATTAGCGGCTACGAAGAGCAAGGCATAATATTATGTTTTAGAACAGGATTATTGCCGTAGTCAGGTTGTATTTTTAAACTTATGTTTTGTCTATGTCACCAATATATATATATATATACGCTCTATGTACAAGTATTTGAATAAAAGTGTTTCAGGTTTGCCACTACAAAAAGTTTTACCAAAAATGTTTCATTATTATAGCTTGCCTAATAATGAAAATGTTAACACACTTTCATGTATTCCTCATACTTATGCTTACCCTTTCCAGGATAAGGGACAAAAAAATGTAGTTTTAAGAGTCGAAATGGAGCAGAAGTTATTTAAGGATAATGATGAATATAAAAATAAAATATGTGCACAGGTACAAGTTCATTAAAAATTACAAAGAAAATTGAATACAGAAAGGGATACTTGTTAACATTTTTCTCAACCGTTGTAAATATACGTTATATTTAATCACAAAAGTAATAATTTATTTCAATTTTTCTTTATTCATTATCCGCTGTTACTCCTATATGTCTAAAAAATGAATACTGCCCGAGGCTCATAGACTCCGCATATTAAGGACGTCAGAAGCGGGATTGTATGAGAAATAAAACATAAATTATTCAACAAAGGCAATGAGCCCACGTTTCATCTTTTCCATTATGTATAAATATTTGGAGAGATGTACTCTTTCGTAAATTAACAACGTACCTAGATTAGACGGTATATTAATAAATTAATGTTCGTGAAATTAATTCGAATTTATAACTAGAGGCTTTATGTATATGTATAGCCGTAGATAGGGTATGTTTGCTACAAATAATTGATTTATATTCTATTGAAGGTTGAAAAGGTTGTTTTAACATAATTTGTTATTAATGTAAATCGTACTGATAATTTAAGTACTTATACATAGATAGATACTCGTGTTTATAATGTTATCATCTCATGTATATGGGATATATCCCACCTTTGGGTTTGAGCCTCCTGGAGGGAGGAAATTGACCTACTATACCACGCTGGTCAGGTGGGTTGGTGTATGGTTTTATTTCAAGTTTTCCTTCGCCTACATATATGTTATCTGCAATAATCCTTTCGTCATCTTTTATGACCACTACGAGTGAGAAAGAAGGTGATGAATTGTATTCTTACTCCTTCACCACATGAAGAAAAACGTCTTGAATTATATAATATATTAGTAAAAGTAAAACTTGGACTTATCATTTTCTTTCCGCACATAGTTAATCAACCTCAATACACAGGCAATTGAATATTTATAACCATAAACTATTTTAAGACCCATTTGTGAGATTATTTAATACAAAAATCTTTATTATAGTAACATTATAGTAACAATAACATAATGGACATTATTAAAAAGTCAAACGAAAATTTCCTCTGAAACAATTCACGCATATTTCTACAATTTTAATCACAAAAACGAACCATTCATTTTAGCAAAAACCTATTTCATTTGCTCTAGCAAAATACCACAGTACATCATAACTTGCCAGCCACCTTCGCTAAAATTAAAACAAAACCTATTTGTTACAACTTGCCTCTATATTTCGTGGAGGTCAAGATACCGCTAGAAACATTCGTAATGACCGTCTAAGTGTATATATGTACGTAAACAGTATCATGTAACCTTGGATGAAATCATAACTTTTAAAAGCAAATAAGAGATTTTGGTTACTAATTACTATCTATTACGGATTTCGTTATTACATTAGTACCTACTGCTTATATTAATGATCCTTATGAAAGTGAAGCTGGTTTATCGTATTTTCAGTCAAACAAATAAAATTATGCGTTGCTAGAAAATTTAATGTTAGATACAAATCTGATAGTAAACCTTCATCCATTCCAATATAATATGCATCTTCTAGTATTTGTCTCGAAGGAAGAGATTAACTAGAAAATAGACAGCAGGAATCATCTTGTAAACTAATAACATAATTTTCCCCTTTAGGGATATCTATTTCAGTCAGTAGCCATCCATAGGCTGATTGATGGATGAATCTCAACGAAAAAGACTGAAAAGCCATTTCATCATCATCTCGGCCCATATACGTTCCACTGTTGGGCTCGGGCCTCCTCCATTCTAAAAAAAAATTGACTTACTTATACCATGCTGGTCAGACGTGGCGAAGGGTTTTGTTTCGAGTTCTTATTTTCTTGCATAGATATTATCTGCGTATTATAATTCCTTGGTTCTATTTTACGACACTCACGGACAAGAGCAGGAGTGGTGTTCTTATTCTGTCACGACACGGAATAAAGACACAATTCTTAAACTGTCACCACATGAAGAATGCCTGTGGTACCATAATATTGCGTGACGGTGACCAACGTCCCCGGGGGGTCGTCAAGAGGAGAGGGTACCCCGCGACCGGGGTATTCCGTCGACCACTGGCGACAAGGAACTCTGCACTGGTGGTCGGCCCAACGACGAAGGCGACGTGCTACGGGTGAGTCACGGAGCCGCGCGGCCCTGGACGTAGCTGGGCGGCTAGTGCGCTGATCACGGCCCAACCACGAAAAAAAAGGAGCATAATATTAATGGATACAACTGACACTCCAAGCCAAACCGATTATTTTTTGATATCACAAATAATTATTCTTTGTAGAAATTAAACTTATGACACTCATCATCATTGACCTTAATTAGGTCACTAAACCATCTATAGTAGGCATGTGTCCGCTATAGCAAAACGTAACTGAAAACCGTTGATATGCCTCTAACTTATCGTATCAACATTGATATAATTAATAATGGCTATCAGTTATCTAGCTACAAACAACTGACGTTGTCAACTAACAATAGCACAACATAATGATATCTGATATTTACGCGAGCACTACACATTGTAAATAAAACTACTTTTACGGATTATATCGCGTTTGTATTTGATTTATGATTGCCCGACGTTTCGAACACTTTGCAGCATTCATGGTCACGGGCGGACTAAGGTGTCTCACGTCCAACAAGTAATCGTTATGACAAAAATTTTTCAAACATTCAAAAAAATGTCGTAAAAGTAGTTTTATTTACAATAGCACAACAATTATTGTTTAGATGCCGTGATTCTTGTTTCGCTACGTTGGTAACCAAACGATCACCAATAAGCCTATAGTCCATAACATATAGCTTGATCTCTGTGACAGATGTCAACGAAACCAACGAAGTAAGTTTGAACGAGCGACATGTTTACAATTTCATTTTGTATCAAATATATTTTCATTCTTTTCGTGCCAGTTTTATTGCAACTAAATTGCAATATATTATAAATATAAAAATATTAATATTCATGCCTAAAATTTACCTTGCAAGTACTGAAATACCTAGTAAACATTTTATACGTAAATGACGCTTACGCACGTACGAGGTCATACTCGACTGAAAATAAGAAAGAGATGGGACAGTCGATATACGTAAATCGATAACCGATCTTTATTAAATTATTCATAAAAGAAATCAATCCTATACAGTACCTATATAAAACTTTCAACATATTTTTTTACAATTAAAACACACAGTTACATTATAAAATACATAAATTGACTAAATTAATTGACTTAAATGATAATATTATGTACGCATTATTGTCAATAAACTAGATATATTTATTTATAAAACAGTCGTAATTGATCGATTGATCTAATGACTGTCTAATGTATTTTGGCAAAAAATGATAAAAGTTCTAGCAGGAACGCTCCAGTGATGACGATAATAGTGACCTAAACCTTGATTGTACTCCTTTTGAATAATTAAAACAGACAAAAAACAATTTTTGTTTGAAATAAATTCGAAAAGATTTTGATTGATTGTATTTTAATTATAATAGAAAATCACAATTATAAAAATAAAGACTTTTATCGATAAACATCTACATACTTTATCGTAAGCGTGACAGCACTAGGGACAACTGTCACGGAGATCATCCTAGATTTTATGGACTATAATAACCAAAATAATTATGCTATCTCTCTCTTCCTACGCGATCCCTGACGTGCAAAACAGAGAGGGGGCGGGTATTGGCTAGTGGCTTAATATAAATAACAAGCAATATTTGACGAATATTGATAAAAGCGAAAGACGCTCTTATTTGTATGATCGTAAGACTTAACCGTCATAAACTTTGGTAAATCAAACTGTAATGGTAAAGTGGTTTTGTTTCTCGTTGCTATCATAGGTATGCTATGAAAAGTGTTCACTATAGTTTGACCTATGAAAGGTTATAATGGTTAAACCGTGCATTAATATAAATAAGATCGCGATTATTTTACGCGTATTATATCGATATTTGGCAACGATTATCCATATCGGTATTGACACCAAATAAACGGTTAGTAGCCGTTGCCATAAATAGCCAGTAACGCCCATGTCTATTCTATAAGTACTCTTAATTGTATGATGCATAATACTAAAACTTCGCCTTCAAAGAGATAACTTTCAATTTCAATGCCGGTGATTGGTTACACTGCGCAGGTTTTAAATCATCCAAACGTATAATTTCTCTGGTCCCTTTCCCTGCATAAGTCGGAAGTTACCCTTAAGCAGAGGGCACGGATCATGAATAATTGTACGCCAACATTGTTTAGTTTAATCAAAGAGCGAGCGATTGCCTTTAGTAACCTTCTCTGTATAAACTTCAGGGCAAATTCAATTATAGCTGGGATCACAACAATAACAATTTTAGATAATTATGTTTGTACTAGAAACTGCGAGTTGCGTCGTTGAGCTTGTCTTATTTACCTATAATTATGAAAATTATTAATTTATATGTTAATGAAGTGTTTAGCTTCCCTTGTACAATCAGTAAATAAAGGAAATAGAATATTAGAGACAAACTTTAACGAAATTAATATCGATACAATCTAAAACATCATATTATAGGCAATTTAACCTATATCACAGGAATTTATAGAATTTTTTTTTTTGTGGATGGACTGCGGTCGGCGCGCCTCCGCACCAGTCCGTCCGGGGCGACAGAGGGGCTTAAGCACGCAACTCCCGCAACCCACCCGAAAACCACCTCGCCTTCGTCGTTGGGCCGACCACCGGAGCAGGTTTACTTGTCGTCAGTGGTCGGCCCGACGGAATACCCCCTACGTGGGGTACCCTCCCATCGACCGACGTCCCCCCCTCGGGGAGGACGTCAGTCTTTCCTCACGCGGTCGACCTCTCGGTGGGTGACGGACTAATCCCCGGTCACGTCACCCGCAAGGAATTTATAGAATGGGTATACGATAATGGTTCATTATTAAAAAAAAAAAAGAAACTGAAAATTAATATTACGTTATTGCCTTCATATTAGAATTACGTGTTATACAAATCTTAATTAAGTAAAAGTTGTCGGTACTCACAGTAAGGTTCTTATAATTTTCTTTTCTAATGTGTGTTTTTATTTCAGCTAGTGTAAACTAGCAAATAATCTGTATAATTTTATGTTCTAATTTTATGCTATAACTATTTATATACGAATTTTATTTGTTTATAAATTTTATTGTATAAGATATGGACAATAACATAATGACCTTAGACGTCGCGAATATGTGGTACATTTGATATTTTGCAATAAAACTTTTTATAAAAGGCTTTTGAAGTTCTAATACGCAACCTTATTATGTCAGTGTAGTGACAGTAAGAATACAATTCACTACAGAGTTCTTGCCGGTGGGTGTCGACAATACCTCTAAAAGATTATAGTTGTATACTTTGCAAAACTATATGCAAAAAAGGGAAAACTCGAAATAAACCCTATACCGGCCCGTCTGATCAGCGTGATATAGTAGGTCAATTGCCCTCCCATTGTAGCGGAGGCTTGAGCCCGAGAATAGAACGTACATGAGCTATAATGATGATCATGAACTTTTTTGTGTAACGAAAAGTGGTGGGAAAGTAATGTATCGGATGGAGTGGGCAATGTCTCGTTGGCTTGCAAAGTAATTACTTTATAATTAAAAAACTAAACTTTCTGCGATATAGCATTTTCAGTATTATTAAGACTATAATACATATTAAAATTCAAATAAACTACTTGGCAGAAAGTATTTTTTTAAAGTTTTTTTTTTTTAATATTTTATTATATTTTATATATGTTTAGACGAGCACGGCTATCTTTTGAATACTGCTAGTATTCAAAAGATAGCCGTGCTCGTCTAAACATATATAAAATATAATAAAATATTTATTGAATGTAAATTATTTATTTAATATACGATATATGTTGAATACTTTGTGTATAAACAATATCATTATTTCTTGTTTCTAACTTTTTAGAGCTGGCGTTTTTCGTAGTAGGTTTTAGATTTAAATTTTCTTGAATATTGTCTGCCTATTTTTTCATTTAGTATTTGTACTGCGTGATTAAATACAGACTTCTAAATACTTCATACTTATCCTTTAAGGGCTATGTGGTGCGAATATTACCAATATTTTCACGTGTCATAAAAGACGACTAGAGCTATACATCGACCTCAGCCACCTGCATCTAATGTCAACAAGAAGGAATGACGTCAAGCAGGTGGTTGATCACGAAACTATTGCCAATATTTTTTTGTAATATGTAGGATAAAAGAGGAGTAGGTACAAATTGTGTCGACTCCTAGTAGTTTGGTCAGAAACAAGATTATGATAATTTTTTTTTTAAACTATATAAATTACAAGTCTGGTCATATTTAGAGCACTGTAAGGATATATTATAAGTTCTTCAATCATATTTGAGCTAAACCCATAATATATAACATTTAAGAATTCAAAGATACTCTAAATGAACAATGATGCTGTTATATAAGATGAACCTTTTCTCGAGCATTTTCAAAGAGGATAGATACAGAGGTATCTTATAAAAGTAATAAAAACCCTGGCAATGTGTTCTACTTAAATTTCATCGCCAAATTCAAGCTGTTCTAATGTTGTATGTATTACTATAAAAGTAGAAGGTTAAAATAGGGATATGTTATTGAAGAAAATGCTGTGTCATTCTCGAATATAATAATAAAATTTTAACTTCGAAAGTTACAGAACGTTATCTGTTTGTCTTGAATAAACCTAGAAAATGATAATTATGTACATTATAACAAGGGGTTTGTTACGTAAGAGGCAAAAAGTAGATATGTTTTAACTCTGCATATCACTTCAATGATAAAAACATGAGATTACAAAAAGGCTTTTACTTATATAATACATTTTATGTGATTCACATACATAAAATTTTAAACGAAACTAGTGATATATTAATATAAGAACACACACACACACAAGAATAATTTACTGTGTTCTTTCGTGTGATAACGGGGTAAAAATACAATTCACCACCCCAACCCGTAGGTATCTTAGAAGACGACAAATGTATATGATATGTAAATAACATCTATGGAAGAGGAGGCAAACTCGACATATAACCCTAAACAGCACATCTGACTAGCAAAGTATAGTTAGGCAATTGCTCTCCTATTGTGGAGGAAGCCCGAGTGAAACAATGGGATTTATGTGGGCTGAGATGATGATGACAATGATATTATTACTGTTATCTGCAAAACTGTTTAAAATTATTAGATCTGTAAAATATTTTCTAATGTTTTTCTAATTTTCAAACACTTATAAATGATTTATGGCCTTGTAACGGATTGTAATTTATTACGCTACAGGTTTCAGAAATATTAAAATAACTTTTGAAAGCAGTTAATATTTAATATTCGCTCTCAGAAACTTCAGAGAGCGAGTATTAAGTTTTAACTAAAATACCTGATTAGATATTACCACGCGATCTATTTCAAAACTAAAACTTTTTCTTTAGATAAAGCCTAAATAATATAAAGGCCTATATTTCTATCAATCCATTTTTCTTCTACTCGTATTAATGCAATCACCACTTATCCACTTTTCTTTTTTTTTTTTATTAACCCCGACGCAAAGCAGGGTTGTTACAAGTTGAACGTCAATATCTCAGCTGTAGCTTTCAAACGAATGGACCGATTTCGATGCGATTTTTTCATTTGAAAGCCAGTTTCCTTGCGGGGTTCTTAGCTATATTTAGTTAATATCGGTCCGGCAGTGTAAGAGTATCAGCTCTTTTCTAAAGTGGTATCCATCCAATTTTAATGACATATGATAACTCTATTACATTATAATTGATAAATGACTGTTAATTGATAACTCCTGTTAAAGAGAATGTAATTTTTTTTTTTATGATTTTAACTAGCAACCCGGTCTCGCTTCGCTTCGGTTTCTGTCGCCTTATCCCCGTAGTTCCCGTTCCCGTGGGAATACTAGGATAAAATATAGCCTAGTTTACTCCCTGATATTATAGCTTTCCATTGGTGAAAGATTTTTTTAAATCGGTTCAGCCGTTATGAAGATTACCCGGACCAAACAGACAGACAGACAGACAAAAAAAATTAAAGTGATTTTTAGGCATAGGTATCGTCCAAATAACCGTGTGAGCATGAAAGAGGCCTTTTATTTTGACATTACAAACGGACACTCTAATTTTATATATTGGTATAGATTTGCGTAGGGGGTAATTCAAAATTTTCAACTTTACTTATTCATTGTTACGTTTTTCCGTATGGTGATGGAGTAAGAATATAATTCACCCACCCCCTATCTTGTCTGTGGATGTCATAAAAGACCACTAAGGGATACAATACGCATAGAATATCTATTCAAAGGAAAACTCGAAACAAAACCCTATACCAACATATTTGACCAGCTTGTATAATAAGGTCAACAGGACTATATAAAAGTTGAAATGATGAATGATGATCATAACAAAAAGATAAAACATACGACAAACACACTGCGGTTCCATAATCTGAAAAGCATTTTGAAGAGTTTTAGACAAGTGTATTATATCCGTAATAACTCGAACTTAATACGTAGTAATATAATTTTCTCAGTAACAACACACAGCGGGGGTAATGAAAATATACTATCGCCCTTGAAGGCTTTCTACAAATAGGTGTAGGAATTCTCAAGGGAAATCATAAACAAACACGATATTGTGCCGACATGTGAGCTAAAGTTCCTAACATAAAATAATTCTATATTTTATTTCATAAATAACTACTTCGGTACGTACATTCTTATGGCTTACTAAAGAATTACACTTTTGCCTCACATTAGAATTTTAGTTTTGTATTTCAGTTACAAAATAAATTCTTATATGTTTCTGTATATTGAGCTCAGAGCTCAATAACAATGTTACTACATTCATTAACTTAAATCTTTAATATTTTTAATCCCTTAACTAATATTACAATCCATTTTCATTAAGTATTTATATGGTACTTTTGACATTTTGTTACAAATAGAGAATTTTATGTATGATATGATTTTGATGTGAAACATCTATAGGCGAGGGTGAACTTGATAGTTGGAGTGGCGTTAATGCCACGCTTGAATATGTACATTTATGTAACGGAACCGTAACCTATTTGATAATTTTGTACAACGCCATTTATTGAGCTCAAAATAAATAATGAACTTAAACACATACCTATAGTGTATATCTACTAATGAAAATAAATGTTGATTGAATAAAAATCATTCATTCATTACTCTGAAAAAAAAAATCGTTATTTTTTATGAAAACTTTATGCCACATTAGTTGCTGTCGTAAACTGTTTTTTATCCATATACAGAATGTCCCTAAATTAAACGTCCAACGGAAAGAGGGTGGTTTTGGTTTTTTTATAACAGCTATGAAAATAATGAAAAAAAATCCAAGTCACTTTTTTTTTGATATGAGCATATTACTAAAAACGGTGAAAGATCAGACCTTGTACGATATTTTAAAGTACTATAACGACAAATAGGTTAGTTTTGGCTTCGGATATTTCTTGTTGGAAGCGCAGATAACTGCACTACCGACCACAAGTACAATTAAAACTAGACATATTACAATGACATAAAAAAAATATACATGGCTATTCCTTAATGTTTTCGAAGAACACTTTAATCATTTGACTTTAACACACCACCCTGTAAAAAAATGTACCGAAACCATAGTGGCAAGTAATTTCAAAAGTTGGCCACATTATTCATTATTCCAAAATGGTATAATACCTTCTAAGTGTTATCCTAACTTTTAGAAAAAAAATATTTTTGTGACAGACAACGAAGTTTATGAAAAATGATTAGTTATATTTTTTTGTTCTATTTTATTAGACCTCATATAAAAAATATGAGGTCTAATAAAATATAACAAAAAAATATACCTAATCATTTTTCATAAACTTTATATATATATATATATATATATATATGTGTGTGTTTGTGTGTGTGTGTGTGTGTGTGTGTGTGTGTGTGTGTGTGTGTGTGTGTGTGTGATCGAGCGCACCACGCCCTATCTGTCTGGGGCGACGGATGAGCGGCGAGCAACCCCATAACCTAACGTATTACCCGGCGGGTTACCCCTTTGGGAACCGTTACGGCCGGCAACATTGCAGTGTTATCTGTAGTACCTACTATATCACGCAGGTCAGACGTGTTGGTATAGGGTTTGGTTTCAAGTTATCCTTCTTTTACATATATATTATACGCATATTACATCCCTTAGTCGTTATTTGCGATACCCACGGCCAAGGTAGGGGGTGGTGAATTATATTCTTACTCCGTTACCACACGGACAAAAATATGATTAATAAGTTTTTAAATATCAATTTCTAATAGGTATTTGAATTTAGTATTGAAATTATCATGACATTGAAACATGTAGATATTATAACATATGATTATTGCCCTAGCCGAGGCCGCGGGTGACGTGACCGGGGATTAGTCCGTCACCCGCCGAGAAGCCGACCGCGTGAGGAAAGACCGACGTCCTCCCCGAGAGGGGGACGTCGGTCGATGGGAGGGTACCCCAATAGGGGGTATTCCGTCGGGCTGACCACTGACGACAAGTTAACGCTGCTCCAGTGGTCGGCCCAACGACGAAGGAGACGTGGTTTTTGGGTGGGTCGCGGGAGTTGCGTGCTTAAGCCCTCTGTCGCCCCGGACGGAGTGGTGCGGAGGCGCGCCGACCGCGACCCACCCACAATAGAAAAAAAAAAAACATGATTATTAATTAATTTGATTATTTAAAGTATAGTTAATTATCAATAAAAAATGATATATATTATAAAAAATCTTTTAAAATCTCTTCATAGTCTAGATTTTAACTTAGTCATCATTCTGCTAATTACAACGGAGACAACTGTATCATATGTTCACATGTGTATACGGGCATTAAGTGCACCCCCATTGTCTCGAGGGCGTCTGCCTCGGCATCAAGTGACTTGTTTTTTATAACTTTATTTCTTTGTGTCTCGTCTTCTGTACATGGCCAGTATTTTATGACGGGGCAAAAGCATTTTTCTTGAGTATATTACGTTTCTTTTTTGCCAAACTACACAAAGGGCCTTATGAATCTCGTAGGATTTTGTGGGATACTTTATTACTACTTACTGAGGGTTTTTATCTGATAAATATAGCCTAGGCTTTATTATATCAAAAGAATTCACGATTATGAATTTTGAACCTACACTTCTAACCATGTGATAAAAATTTTAATACCCATATAGGCTCTCAATATACGATATAATGAACGTGATGATTGCACAGATGGCGTAGTGGTTAAGCTAGCGACCTACAGCGCTAGTGTCGGGGGTTCGAATCCCACGAGGGACAACACTTTGTGCGATCCACAAATTGTTGTTCTGAGTCTGGATGTAATTTGTGTCCGTTAATTATATGTTTGTAAAGTCCCCCGCAATACAAGGATTATTTCCTTAGTGCAGGGTGTTGTCTTAAATAAATAAATAATAAATAAATAAATAATATTGATGATGTAATTCCTAACTTTATATAAGTATTCAAAATTTAATAAAGTAAAAATTTATCGATTCATTCATTAGCCTGTAGATGTCCACTGCAGAATGTAGATCTACCCACCTCAATGTCATCCACAACTGCCCTAATCCACTTGCATCAAACGGTTTCCTGCGTATTTTAAAATGTCGTCAGTTCACTCAGTGGTTGGTCGTCTTACACTACACCATCCGATTCTTAGACGCCACTTGATAATCTTTCTTCTTCAACAGTTGTCGGCGGACCGCGTGAGTAGACTTAAAATATCAGACTTAAAATAAAACGGTTGCCAATTTCAGCAGCGATGTGGACTACTCATTGCCTTATTAACGTGTTAATTCTTCGAACTATCTCAGTTACATCTGTATTTCTACGAACTTTTTTATTTAATACATAGCCTTCCCGTAGCACGTTAAGTGACGTTGAGCCTTTTTATGGAATCAATATTTAGAGAGCAAATTAAATAACTATAATCTTAATATCGTCCGTCGTTATTAAATATCGTTAGATTGGTGATGGTGATGATCGCTACACCATAAGCTTTCTTCCCCAATGTTTGTCGATGGCGACGTGGTCTACTTAATGCTGTTTCGTGGCGTTATATATCGGTTATCCGTTTTTATTACGGATTTACGTATTCCGAATTGTATCGCATTTAAAAAAAATTGCTGAGCTTAGGCCTCTTTATAACACGCTGAGCATCTTTGAGCTTTGTAATGAGAATGATCTATTAAAATATTGAGTTTGAATAATAAATGATTTCCGATGTTTACGTGAGTATTACACATTGTAAATAAAACTATTTTACGGATTTACAGTTTAGTCCGTCCATGACCATGAACGCTGTTTGAAACGTCGGGCAATAAAAAATCAAATAAAAACACGATAAATCCGTAAAATAGTTTTATTTAGAGTTTGAATAAATAAACTTAAATAATTCATGACTCAATTCCACTATTACTGATCATTATTAAAGACACAACTCTCAATGTATAAAGTTTGTTTAGTATAATAATTAA
The DNA here is from genome assembly GCA_032191425.1 of Lymantria dispar. Taxonomy (NCBI): domain Eukaryota; kingdom Metazoa; phylum Arthropoda; class Insecta; order Lepidoptera; family Erebidae; genus Lymantria; species Lymantria dispar. The sequence goes on along the minus strand of CM063454.1, from coordinate 14,717,182 downwards.
TCTAAAGCTTAGTCACAGAATTTGAGACCAAATTACTTTATGAAGGTATTTTAGTGGACCTTACATGCTGTGTTAACTATATCATTACTTACTCGATCAAATCCCTTTGAAGTATCTAACGTACTTGTAGTATCTCCGAAGCACATAAGCCCATTACAAGGGTTGAGAACTCTTCTGTAACTAGTGGACGAAGTTCGGAAATCATTACTTACAGTGTAATTTTGAAGTGGTGATAGTTTGTATATATGAGTATGAGAAGGGTTTGGAAGTTTTGCGAACTGCTCGTATATATGAAATTATGTTACACAATGGACACGGATTATTTATATATTCAAGATTATTATATGTATCTAACTAAATATTGTTATCATGTAAGAATATGTATAAGTGTGTGAGTGCTGTGTGGTAGCGGCTTCGAATACTATCAACCCTTGCTTTGCTCGTGGGTGTCGTAAAAGACGACTAAGAGCCCTAGATTGACCCGGACCAACTCCATCTGGTACCATTTGGGTCAACGATTACATTCCCAAGGAGGGTTGACGTCAGGCAGGCGGCCGGTCATAAAAGTCATTGCCGAAACTTTTTGCAATATGTCAAAACAGATGACATATTGCGTCGAACCCAAGTAATTGGGATAAGAGCAAGATGATGATGATGATGATGTAAGAATATGTATAAGCTATGACTTTTTCCTTAAAAATTTCAGAGCGACAGACATCCCATCGTGTAATGTCTTTCGAGGAAAATTTTCGGCCAACAAACTTCCTCAACATAATTTCTTTTTAAACCTCGACGCAAGAGAGGTGTTATAAGTTTAACATGTCAGTGTATTTGTGTGTCTGTGGTATCTTTTCTCCTTAACAAATAAACCGATTATAATGCGGGTTTTTTGTTTGAAAGCTGACATGATCGAGATGATTGGATGGACCTACAATTAATAAATTTGGCATTTCAAGGTTATTTCTTTTTACTATCTGCTATAAGGACCTTGGTGTATAATGGTCTTGGCTTGGGTATGTTGATTTACTTTACCTCTGATGATGGAACTCTGAAGTCGTAATCCTGGATTGCCTATCAGTAAAGCCTTTAAGTTTCATTCTGTTCATTTTGTCTTGGTAAAGAGCGCGTGACATTAAAGTTCGAACTTGGAACATTACCCGGGTTGAGAGTCCTCATCGCTCACCCATAGTCCGGGCAAAGCTGTGAAAGCCATCTGCGGCTAACAGCTATACAAACACACAAAAAAATTGTAACATTGTAGCTGTGAATCACTAAAGTTAAAGTCCCATGAAAGTGTGAAAGAAACTGACTGACTACAGCATGTTGGGTAAACCGTCTGGTTGGTATCTACTAGTTTTTAATTCCAGTTTTCTTTCTTTTGTAAGAGCATTACGTATTTCCATCCCTTAATTATCTGATATAATTTTACATACAATAGCAAGTACAGTATAATACTTTACAGTATAATATATTATTTTAAAGAATTCAAGATACTGGAAGTTTCTAGACGTTGCCTAAAAATATCTGATATTGGTATGAATTCTGCAATCATTAATACCTGTGCTTACCTAGGATAAATAATATTTTACTATCTAACCTTACTTTTGCGTGTGGTGAGTTAATAAGAATATTATGGTCATCATACCTTCCTCATCAATGGATAATCGTAATAAACAACTACAGGGTGCAAGCGAATAACATTATGGTAAAAAAATAAAAACTTAAAATTAAATAAAACGTCAATCCGTCATACCAATATGACACAGTAGGTAAATTTCCATCCAATTGGAGAAATCTCTATGCTAGCTGGGGAATTTATAACAACTAAACTAATGATGATGATGATCTAGCCATAAATCTATAATAGAGAACTTAGACGGATATAAATTCCATTCATTCTATTTGTAGAATCATTGCGGAGATAGACTTTTTAAAAATATATGCATTGCGTATCTTAACATCATCATCATTTCAGCCTATCGCCGTCCACTGCTGAATGTAGGCCTACCTTTTTTACGCCACAAAGTGCGGTCCTATACCGTCTACATTCAACGACGCCCAGCAACTTTCATTAGGTCGTCGGTCAACCTAGTGGGAGGGCGTCCTACACTGCGTCGTCCGATACGTGGACGCCGCTCGAGAACCCTTCTGCTCCAGCAGTTGTCGGTTCGTCCAGCGATGTAGCCCACCCATGCCACTTCAACGTGCTAATTCTTCATACTGTGTCGGTTACACCCGTTCTTCTGCGGATTGCCGTATTGCGTAGATACTATTGTTCCTTGGATATTTTAGTACACATTTTTCTTTTATTCAATATTTAGCTACAAATATTGTTTATTTAAAAAACTATAAATAGTTAAATATAAAAGGCCCAGGCCTTAAATAAGCCATAAAAGGAAAATGATAAACAAAAAACATAATTATCAAAGACCTCTGCATGCTTTTTTGGTATAGTGCGTGGATCAAGCTATATAATATACAATAAGACGTGAAATATGATCGAATAAGTGATATTTGATTTAATATAATTTTTGCGTCATTATAAAAAATCCTAAAAGTCACAAAAATTAAGAAATAGACATGAATACTTCGTACTTTAATATTTTAAAAGCGAAAAAGTACTACAAACTGCGCTCTCCTTCAATAAAGGCATTACTATATAAAAACTCGTTACTAAAAAGTCCTCTAGCATAGTTAAGTACAGATAAAGCGGCACTACTTACTACTTCTATGTACTAGAAACACTGAGTAGAGGGGTGCGCGTTGAACCAATGACGTCATACGACTCATAGTGCACCCTTATTCCTGTGTTTTTATGTTTTACATACACACATGTGCTGAGTCAGGAACAAATATGGCAGCCGTGAGAGTGAATATGAATAGGACAAAATGTCGCTGTATATTAATAACAATAAAAGTTCATTAAGCAGACCATACACGCTGCTAGGAATTTCTGATCTTATATCTTTAAACGCGCAATTCTTGTATATATATATTCTGAATATATATATATATTCAGGATCTCGGAAACGGTTCCAATGATTTTGATGAAATTTGGCATACTAGAGGTTTCGGGTACTACGAGTTTTTAGCTAATCAATACAATGACATAAAATGTCAATAGAATATGGATTCAAATTTCGCTGTTAACATAGTGAGTGACGATAGCTCAGTTGGGAAGTTGTCCAGTTTTTTGTTTTGTTTTGACATTCAAACAGCGTGGGATCGAATCTCGGTATTATTATTATTCTCCTTTTGTAGTTTTTGATATTTTTTCATTTTTTATTAATATATATCAAAATAAATTCGACAAAAATACAACAAAAATATACCATTATTTTAGAACTCCATGTGGTGTCGGAGTAAGAATTCAATTCACCACCCCTTTACTTGCCTATGGGTGTCATAAAAGATTACTAAGGGATTAAATATGCCTACCATGTATGCAAGAAAAACAAAACTTAAAATAGAACTCTACTAACAAATCCGACCAGTAGATCTATTTACCTCCTATCGTGGAGGAGGCTCAAACCCAACAGTAGGACGTATGTATATACCTAATCGGAAATTATGATAATAATTCTTTTAGAATGATAAGTTGATCTATATTGATTTTATGTTGTTATTCTTATATGTAATAGAAGTAAGAACGTATGTCTGAACGTCCTTCCTTGACGGCAAAATATAAGAGGCAACTAAAAATGTATACAAGATAAAAATATTACAGCTATAGATAGAAAAATCTTGTTGCGGTAACCTTCATAGTATCATTGAGATTAATATAAGCTATAATAAAAATAGGAATGACATGACATAGTTCCAAATAACACATCCTCGCCATTGCACTTAAAGATGTATACTTACGTAAAATCTAAAATTTTATTTAATTATATTATATCATGCTTACTCTTTGTATAAATGCTACTGCATATTCATACTTTGTCCTGGTAGAATGATTTGAACTGATCCTATGGATAATAAAAACAATTTTTACCTTAATCGTTTGTTACTAATACCAACTATTTTTTGCATTTGATAACGCAATAAGAATACAATTTAATACACCAAATCTATACAAGAGAAGGTAATCTTAAAATAAAATTGTATAACACACCATCTGACCAGCGTAGTCACCTTCTATTGTGGAGGAGGCTCGAACCCATGTAAAGACTGGGGACATAGGGATATATGAGCCGAAATGATGAACCAATTAAATTCCACAAAATAATATTACGTTTATATTTTAAAATAATAATCAATCAATTCTTTTAGAGCTACGCATCTAATAAGCATGAAACTCAGACTCAAAGATAACTTTTTGTGCGAGTTTAATACCATTAACAACACAGACATTTCAAGTGTAGTAACGGATCAAAAATAAAATGCATTGCCACTTATTGTTTTGAGGGAAATAAGGAGGACAATGAATTATGCTGTGTGATGGCGGCTACGAGTACTACCGACCCTTACATTGCTCGTTGGTGTCGTAAAACATATCTAGAAGTTTTTCTTGTTCCATGAGATAACTCTATCTGATGCCGTGAGGTCAACAATTACATTACCAAGAAGAATTGAACTCAGACAGGCGGCCAATTATAAAACCATTACCTATGTAACATTTGCAATGTGTATTACAAAAGAAGAGTACGTATTGCGTCGACCCTAAGTAATTGGGGTAAGAGCAAGGTAATGACAATTTCCTTGAGGGCTAAATAATACCTGAAGGATCATTGAGCATATAGACAGTAGTATTCTCCTGAGAAATTTATATGTATCATTAACAGCGATCGCCAACCCACCAGTAAAGCATATCAATTAATAATGCGGATACTAGAACAACCTATATCCACTAGTCGGTATCGTTAGGCTGACGAATAGGAATATGGAATATGAGTCATCATTATCTCAGCTTATATACGTCCCATTACAAGGCTCGAGCCTCCATAATAGGAGGGAAATTGACCTTACTATACCATGATGGTCAGACAGGTTGTTATAGAGTTTTGTTTCGAGATTTCCTTTTCTTACATAGATGTTATATGCGTATTATATCCCTTAGTCGTCTTTTACGACATCCACGGGCACGATAGGGAATGGTGAATTGTAATATTACTCCGTGTCCACACGGATAATGACGGCATATGAGTATATGTAATTAAATAAACTATTAAATTATAACGCTATCCGAAAATGTATCAGTAATCACTACAAATCTAATATTTCGATGTATGGCGCTCTTTATATTTTACTGGGACCTTCATTTGTTTACTTATTTGTAATTAAAGATCTGCTGAGTTTAATAACTTGGCAGTTTTATAGCTCAGTCAGCAGTATTTATGTTACGCTCACAACATGATTTTCGTTAACAGCCTTCATAAATTGTAATTTTGCAAAGTTTTAACGAAATAAAAGTGCTACATAATGTTGTAACAACGTTTATTACTCATTTTTATAATTTATCTTTTGGAAAGTGTTATTTTGTTTATAATACTGGCATACTTACAATTAGCTATGAAATATTTGATAAAATATAATTCTTCATTAAAATCATCACAGCTCATATACGTCCCACAACTGGGCTCGACGCTCCTCCACAGTGGGCAAGAAATTGAGGTACTAAACGACGCTGGTCAGGCGGATTAGAATAGGGATTTATTTCGAGTTTTTCTTCTCTTTTATTGTTATATGCACTAGATATCCTTTAGTCGCCTTTTACGACACCCACGGGCAAAAGAGGGAGAATTGTATGCTTACTCCATTACCACACATATAAATATTTCATCAAATATAATGATTACAATTACGTACCTTTGGATAAATTTATCGACATATTTAGTGTCCTCTCCGTGTGTTCACTACCGCCTCTCTTACCCATAGGTGTAAAAATGGCTAAAGAATATATAAAATATGCCGATAACATTTTATGTAAGAGAAGGAAAAATCGACATATTACCTGTTGGGATACGTTTTACATCGTTCTATGTTTAATCAACGTGGTATATTAGATCAACTTCCATTCAATTGCGGGGCAGGGGAGGCCTAAGCCCAACACTGTGTCTTATGTAGGCTGGGACGATGATGAAGATTTAGTGCCCAAGCGTGCCAATGGTAGTTAATTTGGCACATTCCCCCTTACGGAGATGCTTATATCCAAAAATTATTGTTAGGATTTAGGACATTAGGGGTAGGACCACACTGTTGATAGTTGTCTGTCTACAACGCGGGCCGCTCCGTCTAGGGTAGTACCTCACTCTCGTAGAAAATCGACGTATGAATAGTAACAATTTGTCAATCTGTTTCGTTCGGTGAGTGAGAGAGAAAGCCGGCAGCCCAACTTTCTGAGGATATTTGCGTGTTGTGGGTTTTGGTGATACCTTTACTTTCACCGAACCTCATTGCACGTATTTACACACCCTTCACTTTCTTCACGGTAGGCAGCGGCCTAGCAAAGGTCCATGAGCAGCAGCAATATTTACCATCCGGTGTACTGCTTGCTCTTTTGCTGCCGTTTAGAATTTAAAAAAAAGTCTTCATAAATTGATGGATGAACGAAAGATATATTATCCATACTCCCGGGACTAAAAGTACATCATGTCTTTTATTTATTTATTTATATAAGGCTCATCTATGACATAAACACAAACATATGCTAAAAACATTCAGTGGCTTAAAACTAGTGTTTATATCAATTACAGACGTGGCACAACATCTATACCAATAAATAAAATTGGAGTGTCTGTTTGTAATGTCAAAATAATAGGCTTTTTTCATGCTCACACGGTTATTTGCACGACACCTATGCCTAAAATAGCAATAAAAAAAATTTTGTCTGTCTATCTGTCTGTTTGTTCCGGGTAATCTTCAAAACGGCTGGACCGATTTCAAAAATTCTTTCACCAATGGAAAGCTATAATATCAGGGCATAAACTAGGCTATATTTTATTCCGGTATTCCCACGGGAACGGGAACTACGCGGGTAAAACGACTATAACCTATAACCGAAGCGAAGCTAGGGCAGATTGCTAGTTAAGGAATATATTACTATACGTAAATTAATGTTAGAGATAACAAGAAAAGTATTAATTATCTAATAAAAAAAATAACGAGTAGAAGTAATTAAAAGGTGCCTAAGTAAAATCTAAGATAAGTAGTTATATAGAAAAATAATTTATAATATTAGTAAGATGTAAGTAATGGGTAAAAATTAGCGACTAGAATTTGTAAAACACGCATAATAAAAAATAAAATAAACCATATTTTCTAACTAAAAACCAATGAAGTGAAGAAAAATATAAGAAAAATAGCAATAATATAATGATAAAAAGTTATGAATTAAGAAACTTTTTTTTAAATCTTGTCTTAAAACAAAATATCCATTCCATTTGACTAATGTGGTATATGAACTTCCTCTATATTCTCATAATATAGAGGAGATTTATTCAAATCAATAAAATGAATTTGAGCTGTAAAAAGAAAGAGAGATATTTTTGTCAAATTAACTTTAAGTTATAATCTCAACTACAACATAACATTCACATTAGGTCTTAGTATTGTTACACGAATACGCTCCAGTTTCGAGGTGTTTTATCCAGGCAACGTTTCATAGTCTTAAATTTCAATTTCAAGAGATCAGCTCTAACATTTGTAGCCAGAGCTAATATTGGGTCAGAACTAAAACTTTTTATTTCACTCTAGATTTCTTATTTACACGTCAAATGACTACATGTTGTGTGTTTACATTTTTCATTTCAAAATAACTCACGTTTTTTTCTTTTTTTTTTTGTGGGTGGGTCGCGGTCGGCGCGCCTCCGCACCACTCCGTCCGGGGCGACAGAGGGGCTTAAGCACGCAACTCCCGCGACCCACCCAAAAACCACGTCGCCTTCGTCGTTGGGCCGACCACTGGAGCAGCGTTAACTTGTCGTCAGTGGTCGGCCCGACGGAATACCCCAAAATAACTCACGTTGAATATCATTTACAAATATGAAAACTGTTTATGTATTTATTTACACAAAATGTGTGAGTAAGAATACAGTTCCCTACTCCTTTTACCTGTAAATGTTGTAAGAAACGACTAAGGGATACGATATATAGTTTGCATAAACTCAAAAAAACATAGATGAAAAGAGAAGAAGGAAAACTGAACATGAAACCCTATACTAACACATCTGACCTGCCTGTCATAGTAAGTAAATATCCCTTCTACTGTGAAGCCGAATAATAGACTGAAATGATGATGATGAAATAAAATATTAAGCATAGTTTAATACCATACTTAATATTTTAGATGGATTTGGCATCTAACTCCTATATCTGAAGTTATCCTGTTCCCAACAGCAGGCCCTACATTGGCTGAGAATAAGAAAATAATAACTCCATATAAAACTTTACCGTGTGGTGACGGAGTAAGAATGCAATTCACTACTCCCTATCTTGCCCGTGGATGGCGTAAAAGACGACTAAGGGATATAATACGCATATAACATCTATGCAAGAGAAGGAAACCTCGAAATAAAACTCTATACCAACCTGTCTGACCAGCATGGTATAGTAAGGTCAATTTCCCTCCTATTGTGGAGGAGACTCGAGCCCAACAGTGGAACATATATGAGCTGAAATGATGATGATGATGAAATTTTTACTATTTGAAAAGCCTTGTCTCTCGTTTTACAAGATTCTTGTGCTTAAAATAGGCATCTACGAGTAAATGGGAGTCTTAAACTTTAATACACCTTCAAATATGATGAAGTTTAAAGTTTATCATCCCATTAATCATTTTTTTATCTATTCTCTATAACTATAGTTTTAAACTCTTAAATGTAGGTCACAAAATTATTAAATTTAGCTATGCTTTAACCAATTTTATTCTCCTAGACTTAATTATTCTCTATTAATTAAGGTCGGCATTTTAATCCAACCAATTTCAGTCGAGGTTATATTCGAACCAATTTCGACTATAGGATAGCAACAAAAAAAAGGGATGACATTTTGATTAAGTATATGACGGTGTTTTCTTTCCCCTTAAAATAAGCTATTATTAATTCATAATCATTTTATTATTGACTGTACAAATGACATAGTGGTTAAGATATCGACCTACTGTGCTAGTGTCGTAGGTTCGAATCCTAGGCAGGACAACACTTTGTGTGATCCACAAATTGTTGTTCTGAGTTTGGATGTAATTTATGTCCGTTAATTTATATGTTTGTAAAGTCCCCCGCAATACAAGGATTATTTCCTTAGTGCAGAGCGTTGTCAGTAAAAAAAAAATAACTACACTCGGCAGATAAATTGGTCATCATATTGAAGTACCTTGCCCAAAAGGGATCTCTCAACCTCTCTCCTGGTGAGTCCCTTAGCCAATTTTACGACTCCCACGGCGAGTATAAGGAGGTGGCAACAATTGTAATCTTCCAACCACACGGAGAATGTTACAATTAATTCAGAATTTAAAATTTATTAGACACCTACCACAACAATCCGTGTAATTACGGAGTAAGAATACAATTAACCATCCCATCTCTTGCCCGTGGGTGCAGTAAAAGGAGACAGAGAACATATATGCAACATAAGGGAAAACCTATTCCAACACATTCTGACATCATAAAATAGTAGGTCAATTCCTCTTCCATTCATTGTATGGAGGACGAAGCCCAACAGTGGGACTTATACAGGCTGAGATGATGAGACACACACCGTTTAAAAATTAATCGCCTTGGTTGGAAGACCAAAACTTTTTTATAGCACTTTGTTTTCCTTACCAACACCGAGTTGAAACATGAAATTTTGACAGTAGTTTTTTATTGTAACGCAGAGAATCGCTAAGATGTAATTTTACGATACTCAACCCCAAAAGGGGTGAAACGTAATGGCAAAAAGAGCCTGAGAATAAAAATAATATAGTCATTGTAAATATAAAAACTATTTCAGCATTTGTCCATTTTAATCTGCTAAGAGTGTAAAAAAGGGTTTTAAATGTTTCAGTCATTTTTGGAGGGAACGTGGACGTCACACATACCTTCTACGCGAAAGATGTCGCGGGCAAAAGCTAGTAGATAATAGATATTACGTTAAACGACCTCACGTATTTCGAATATATTTTCTGAGAATTTTTGGCTAGGCCTCACATAAAACAATTCAAATGTTGGTCCAGTTTCAAGAGAAACGTTCGCAATGTACTGCGATCACAATGTATTTGCCAGAATATTTCATACACGAGTATACTAATTTGCGCTACTGTAAGTAGCTGGCAAACTTCAAGCGTTTATACTTCAATTTTATCCAAGAATTTTCATTCATCAGCACATAGAGGTCCATTGCTGGACTGCCTTCTTATGAAAATGTCGCCCAGCACGATCCTATGCCACTTCGATTCAACAAATTTCTACGTCTTTTAAGATGTTGTCAGTCCACCTAGTGGTGGATCGGCCTATGCCATATCATCCAATTCTTGGTCGCTGCTCGAGAACCTTTCTTCTTCAACCGTTATCGGTTGGACTGCCTACTGCTATTTCAACGAACTAAGTCTTCGGGCTATGTCAGTTATTCTGCTAAGGATTTCTTCATTACGGATCCAGAAATACCGTACAAAATCATAGCTAACTACAAAATTAGTTAAAGGGCCATAATATGCCAATTAAAAAGGAAATATTACCAGTTGATGAAATAAGTAAAGACATTTTCAAGGTCATTTTAATATATTATTTTATGGACTCAGATTTCTAACAACTACTTACATGCACGCTTCCTAGGACGTGGGACCTAGAACTTTATTTGAACTACAGCCAATTCCAAGTTCTTAGTTGATGAATAGTCCCATTATGCCTGCGACTGATTTTTTATTTATTGGCTACTCGTGAGTACTCATATCCTACTTACATTTATTTGCACTTTATGCTAAACTATCCGTCATTATGTATTTTACTTATATTGCTTCCAGAATATTAGGTCAAAAGTTTCAATAAAACTATCATTAAATAGTCAGTCTTTATAAAATAGAAAAAATATTTACTTACTTTTACTTTATTTTAGGACATTTTAGGAACTGTTCTACTATATAAAATACTAATCATATATAATACTAGCCAGGCCACAATCGTAATGGCATGCTTAACAGACGGGTTGGCGATCGCAATACCTTTTATGAGTTGGCTAGTTAAACACTGCTGCCGCTGTTAAGGGAAGCTAAGGGCTGAAAATACATTGTTTTCTTAACCTGAAACCAAACGAGGATGCAAAATTATGTCAACACATATTGATGTGTTGGTATAATTTTGCGTCCTCTTTTGTTGATATTGGTCACAAGATACAGATATTGCTTTCGTATTCTTATTTTAAAATTAAACAAATAACATAAAGACTCAAACCTTGCCACAATAATTGCTAGTATAATATTGGTTGTGCCATGTTACATTGCTCATTTATTTTAACGTGAATAGATAAAAAAGTGGACAAGTATCTATCAAAATCTTTGTACCACCAGATCATCAGAGAAGATGTCGACACAAGTTCTTACTACAATTAAAAATAAGCAACTCACAATGTTTCCATTGATCCATCGTTTCATAGATGTCCACGTTAGTCCGTGTTAGATACTTATAAAACAGTCTGAACCGTCACGTTAGGCAGTCGAATTGATAACACCGGTCTACAGCATTTTTGCGCATGGGTTATAAATACTTTATATTTATTGCTTTTATACCTAGAAATAAGAATAAGAACAAAAAATTGTTCTGAATTTTTTATGAGTAAAAAATTTAATTTTAATTTTGCCATTTTTTATGAGTAAAAAATGGCAAAATTAAAAACAATGAAAATACAAAAATAATTGACATGGAGATGATTTATTGAAAGATACCAAACATCCGTTTATGATTTTTTCTTGCGAAATTTATCCCATTATATCTTTATGGACGTTTTTTCTGGTAACTTTAAGTCTCTTCAATCATTGTGATCTCTTAAGTCATTGAAACCTTTAGAGCATATGAGGGGTGGTAGTTTTGGTTCAGATTCAGGAACGAATTCGGATTATTCAGATACAAATGAACTCAGTAATTGATGGCTGCCTTGAGAGAGTACATAGTTGATTTTCCAACAAAGGCAAAGCAGGTACAGGATTTTCTTTTATATGTGGTATTGTAGCAAATGGCAAGCAATGGTAGATCAGGATAAGATGTGTTCTATAATTTCTTTGTCATTGTTTTCATTGGCTCTAAGTGTATTCACAATGCAAAAATAACAGTCCGTGTGATGTTCACTAGATTTCCTCTAAATTCTCGACACTGCTAACTTCATTGCTCTTTTATCAGCTCGGTACTAGCCTACAATAAAACGTAACTCATATACTTAACCTAATTTATGTTATTATAAAATAGTTTATTAAACAAAAATAGAAAATAAATTCATCTTCTAGATTGTATCCGCAAGAGTTACATGACACATATAGAGCCCATTTTTTGTTATGATTTTTAACAGGTAGTTTGAAGTAAGCTTAATATGTATCGTAAATCTTTAAATTTGTATTTAAATCATACTTTATCTCTCTCACTTTAATAAATTCGCCGTAAAACAAGTTAGCGTCTCGTTTGCAACTTTTCGTAGCCCTTTTTTACTGGTTAATACAGCGAAAAAGATATGAAATTCGTTATTTCTCTGTAATATTTAAATAAATACTGTCGTACACAATGATCAACGCAATAAATATTACTGCATAGCCTATTACCTGTCTTTCTACACCGATAGCGCTCAAAGACCGGCATTCACTGGGCGCAAAAATGAAAAAAAATCAATTTGCTCTAATTTCTTAAAAAGTAAATATTTTCGATTTAAATATACATTTTATTTTATATATGTGCTTAAATAATCAGAATATATTAAGTAAAAGCCATGCGCCAAACAATTTTTTTTTTTTGTTGACTTGTGTAATTGCAGTAGGTATTATCAATTTCACAGAAAAAACCTATTGCGTATTCTCCTGATTCTCTCCTTGGCGATTACGATTGCCACGCTAAAATAAGGAATGATGACAATCTATTATTTTTTGTTTACAAATAAGTTTTTTTAATCAGAGTCGTGAAAAGGCCCATGGCAAGCAACACATCAACCCGCCCCGGCTGGTATACACCTGTAATATTTGCATTTAAGTAGGTACTAAAAAAATTATAATGGCAATGAATACCCAATATATCTGAATACATTTACAAAGCACACTTAACGAGTAGAAACTTCCATTGGCGTTATTGCGTTTGTGCAGTGACACGGAAGGATTACTCTTATTGTATTCGATTCGCAATAACAATACTTCATCACATTTTCATTGCAATCGTATTAATTTCGAAAGTGCCTGTCGTTAATACGAAACTGAATAATACATTTATATATTTGATTTATACTTATTAATAACGCTTTTGACTTTTAAGTAGTATTAATTGAATCTGAAGGTTTTTAAATATACTAGTTTTATTTGTCACGAGATAAGAATAAAATCATCATTATCTTCTTTTGCTCTTAACTTATCTCCGTTTTGTGGTCACTATTATTTTACTTGTTGCCTCCTTTGTACAGTTATAAAGGATGCGGCTGACAGTCATAGGTAGAGGTTTAAGATCCTGGGTCTGTGTATAAAATAGTGTTATTCGAGTTTTTTTTTCTTCAGTCAATTTTCAATGGTAGCTCACTTTGAAATTCTATGTCAATAACTAGAAAAATTTGTGTCGCAAAGTATACCTACATTCATACTTATCTAGTACAACAAATGAGTGAGGAGATAATTTTATTTTTACCTATGTAAAGGAATTAACTGAAATAAATTTAATATAACTATGAATATATATTATTTCTTATGGAGGTAGGTAATGAAGTAAGGAAAAGGTAAATAGTAATTACTACACTAGGCCTTGAACAATATTTGTTTTAGAATCAACCTGCTGTCTATCTTAATATATCATTATTTATTTTAATTCATTCGCTCACTTCTGAGTGAGGAGGTAATTTTTAATTAGGATAGATTAAAAAATCATGTAAACAAGTATATAAGAAGTCCATACATTGGCCCCGTATTAACAATATTATATAGGTACTTTTAAAATAAAAAAGCAATGATTTCGTACAAAACTTATTACTTATAAGTGAGCTTTTTGGCAAAGGAACTCCAGTTTTTACGATCCACTCAGAATTTCCAATGCTGCCCACATTTACGCGTGTATATTAAATTTTTATTTAAAACTAAGCCGAGGAATTCATGTCAAAAATTCATCGGTGCCGTTAACACGTAGCCACGACTTGAATAAAACATTACAACGTCGGAAATTGCCTTATAATTCATGAAATCGAAAGAATTTCGTAACAGGCACCCTTATTTTTGAAATACAGAAACAATATATCTGAACATTTTCATAAAATAATCTTCAAGTTAATTTCAAGTTCAGTTCAGAGACCATAAACTTAATATCCATCAGTTTTTCTATTGGTCGAAAAATTACTATTTACTGGGCAAGGACTTTCCTATATCCTTTACAGCAAAATTTCAACATGATTATGTTGTGCAGTTTACCGGTGCACAGACTGATATTTGGTACTAAAAGTTGGCCAAAAATATTTGATACCCTTAATGGCTGTCCAACTATGTATTATTTCATTTTTGGCTTGGAAACGGCAAAAAAGGCATATGTAATATATACAAGCATTTATTAGTAATTTTTGTCGTTATCTTCAAAATTTACATTAAATATGTCACTTTCTAGTAATAAATTTAGAGTGTCACCCGAAAGTGAGAGGTTTTTTACTCTTCCTCTTTCTCATGCCCGTCAGGACAGAGTCAGAGGCTTCCCTCTAACTCACCTCTCACTTTCGGATAACATTCTAAGGCTCCTCTTAAGCAGCCTCTTTAGAACATCTGCGTTGCTACCCAAGAAAACTTTCGAGCGTAGTTGAGTCGAAACATTCTAATATGTTTGTTGCGTGCTTCTGCCGCTTTTTCAGACAATTGTTGAAGCTTCCGCTACCACTTCAGCCCCATGGCACAATACTTTATGTAATGTTAAAGACATTGTGCATAAAAACTTATACAAGGAAACGTATAACTTAGCCGTTTCTTGGCAATATCTTTCAAAGGCCTCCACGTTTATTTGAAAACCACTGCACAATGCGTCTAAAATCACTTTCAATCGATAAATCAAATTTAGATCTATCCCAGTAATTGCCGTAGATATTTCGAAGTTCTCAAAGAACTGTCTACTGGCGTTGCCGTCATTGGTATTACCAAAGTTTGCTTTTGGTATATCCATGGAAATGAATGGTTCGTAAATCAATTGAAGTGGTACCATGGAACTTTGAAATATGTTTGCGTTAGAATTGGCTTCATTTTTAAATTTCATTTTGTACTGCATCTGTTAAGCTCCATCGGAGTCCCATTTACTTATTAATACTACCGATTGTTTCCTAATTCACTTAATTGTTCGACTGCTTCACCAAGATGTAAAATCAGTCGGTGTGCCCATGTATGACCCATGAGATTTTGAACCCTTACTTTAGCGCATGTTACAGTTACACGGTGGAGAAGTTAAAGAAAGAGTGCTACCCTGTAGGGTAGCACTCTTTCTTTAACTTTTGCAATGTCGAATAGCACGGATAAAAGCTTGGATTAGTTCCTCGCACTATTTCATATTGGGCCTATGTTTAAGCCCGCATCAGTATACATGAATAAGGCACGTAAATGTGTTAATTTGTTTGATTTGTCTTGTTCTTCTTCAACGGTACTTTTTTTCATCATTGCTGCATATTTCCTTGCTCTTCTAGGAGGTATCACCTACCTGCTTTCGGTAGCGATACGCATCCTCTAAGCCACTCGGCATTGTTTTCTAGGAACTGGCCTTTGTATTGCAAGCAGATGCCCATTTTTGTTTAAACTGGTGTCTGATAATCGACAGTTTTTGATTTACATCAGCAATATTTTGGTCATTTTTTGCATATTGATTGAGCAGTTCCCCCTCCATAAATTGCAACTTTTTAATAAATGTTGAGGACTCAGAGGGTTCCATTATATTAAATAAATCATTTCGAGTCAAAACCCTCATTCCAGGAGAGCCTATAACAAAAATACACAAAATATAAGTAAAAGTTAATTTACCGAGTATCGAAAGTACCTACGGAAAAAAAATCACCAAAAATAGAGGGGTGCCTTGAGGTGGTAGTTTTGCTTTTTATTATATCATATAAGGTCTATTCTATAACGAACAATTACAATTATGGCTTATAAATGCCGAGAAATACATTAAAACCCCCTTTGATCTTTCAAATTGTGTTTTTTAATAGCAGGTTTTTGGGGCTTACCTTTCAAGGTCATAAATGAAGAAAGTCTATAGACAAGTTGTTGAAATGAAGTGCCAAATAAAGTACATACCTGGTTGTACATAATCCATAGTGAAAACCAACACAAAATTGTTAAGTCACGATATTTTTTTTTTATGGGTGGGCTATGGTATGCACACGTGCAGTCCGCTCCGTCCGGGGCGATGAAAGGACGGCGCGCAGGCCCATAACAAACCCGTACCCACGTCACCTCGTTGTTGGGCCGACCACCGGAGCAGAGGTGACTTGTCATCAGTGGTCGGCCCGACGAAATACCCTTTCGGGTACCCTCACCTCTCGACGTCCTAGGACGTAGGACTCCATCGCGTGGTCTGCCTCTTTGTGGGTGACGGACAGTTCCCCGGTCCGATCACCACCGGCGGCGGAACGTGTCGCCGAATAGAAGCTCTACTCGCACACGATCCGCCGCCTCCTTCCGTGAGATTACGGCCTCACAGAAGGCGGCGACCGCGTCTCAGTTCCTGACGCTGTCGAGCATCTCCCTGGCGATGGTCGGCAGCGTCAGGACGGCACCGATAATCGCGACGAGTTCACGGCACTCCCCCTCCTACGCAGCACACACCTCGAGCGTGTGCTGCGCCGTGTCCTCGTCGCAATAGCAGTGGTGGCAGGATGGTGTGCTCTCCCTCCTGACAATCTTGTGCAGGTACTTCGCGAAGCAACCGTGACCCGTAAGCACTTTCACCAGTCGGAAGAAAAGCACCTCGTACGTCCGCTCCAACCACTCCATCAGCACCGGCCGGAAGGCCCCGATGGTCCTGACACCGTACCGAGGACGCTCCAGCCGGACTGCCCAATGGGCAATGACTTCTCGGCGGGCGTCGACCCGCCAGGCGGTAATTTCCTGCAGCAAGACCATACCGCCGCGGGCGCGCGTCTCTGACACCCGCCGGCAAATTCCGGCGAACATCTCCGCCTCCAGGTCCCACGGGGAAGTTCCAGCCAGGAGGTACGCTGCCTCCATCGTCACCGTGCGGTAACCGCGTATGGCCCTGATCGCCATGACCCTCTGTGGTCGCCACAAGAGGGCCCTCAGACGGACGGTCAGGGACCCCGCCCACACCGGTGTGCCGTACAGGGCCATCGACCGGATCACTCCCGCGTACAGCTGTCGTTACGTAGCGCTGGGTCCGCCCACATTCGGCATCAGCCACGAAAGGGCGGACGCCGCACCGACAAGCTGGGGAACAAGACGATGGAAATGCTCACGAGATAGTAAATATTTCAAAACAATGAAATTTTTGCACATCGAACAATCACACGGACACTGTACGCGAACGGTAACTGCCGACTGAGCCTACCACGTGATGGAGGATACTAGCGCTTTGTGGTTTTCGTTATTGTTTGGAGCGGTTATACTAATTTTTGGAAACAATGGCTTAGAAGGAGTAAATCTATATATATAAAAGAGAAAGTGTATGGGTATGTTCCATATAGGCTCCGAAACGGCTGGACCGATCTCAATGAAACTTTCAGGGAATCTCCAGATTGACCTGGCGAGTAATCCTGTAAAGTTTGGTGACGATCGAAGCACTCCTCTTTTTGAAAGAAGAGAATGAATACGGAGAGAAATGAATAATTTAATATATTGTGAGAATTAAATTAAATATTTAATGATGTAAGTTTATTGTTTAAATAAAATAAAGCAAAATCTAGCCCGACGAAGCGCGCTGGGTGCGTACTGACTAGCGACTAGCGTTAGTCTAATATATAAAAAAATAATTTTAGCCTGCTTTTAGGACCAAATACCAGTCTGTGCGGTGGTAGGGCCATACTATTGCCTGTTTTTGGTCTGCAGCCGCGGTAGGTAGGGACCTATCGCTGTCTGGTGTGGACCTCGGAATAGAGTAAACGGATGAACTTAATACATTCCAATCCCATGAAAACACACGTTTAAGCGTTTACTGCAAAAAGGACTCATTCATCATAGCGCGTCAATTCCAAGATGTAACAGTCTCAATCTCAGTTTCAGCTAAATTTAGTTTGAGAATCATTTTGTGAATAAACCCATTGTGGATATTTTGAGGACTGTAGTAACACTACGCATGTACACTACGCATTAATTATGTCACAGATTACTAACATTTTTTGTTTTTATTTTTTTATGTAATTTTAAACCACGGTGTTACGAAGACCAAATTTTCTTTCTTTTTTATTATAACTTGCTTAAAAGTATGTCTGGCAATACAATAAGCACGTCTTCCTTCAGTAGTATGTATCACACTATAAGTCATCACTGTTCTTTCGCACTCACGACACTTTAGCATCTTCTGTTCTTACGTCACCTAAAATACTACCTATTTGTTATATTATTGTGAATTGTATTTCCTTTTTTTTTTTGTTAAATATTATTTTTATACAAGTAAGGTTAGATAACCAAGTAATGCACTTAATCCTTATGTTTACTCTTATTAAATTTTTTTCTTTCAATATTATTCTCAAAAAAGTGCCTTTTTTTGGTGGTACGGTCGGCGCACTCCTCGCTCCACTTCGTCCAGGGTGACAGAGGGGCGTAATCACGCACACCCGTAACCCACCCGTGACACGTCGCCTTCATCGTTGGACCGACCACCGGAGCAGGGTCACTTGTCGTCAGTGCTCGGCCTGACGGGATACCCCTTGAGAAGTATCCTCTTCTCGACCTACGTCCCCTTCGGAGAGGACATCAATCTTTCCTCGCGTGGTAGGCCTCTCAGCGGGTGACGGACTAATTCTCCGGTCCAGTCACCCGCGGCCTCAGCTAGCGCGGCATCAGGCACAGGTAATCGCGCCTGCGCCACCCCAGTCGCTGGCGGTGGTTCGCGTCGTCGAAGAGGCGTTCTTTCCGCGCGCGGTCGTCCGCCTCCTTCCGCGAGACTACTGCCTCGCAGAGGGCTGCGATTGTGTCCCAGTTCCTGACACTCAGGTCGGCACCGACAATTGCGACGAGTTCACGACGCTGCTCTGCCCAAGCGGCACAAACCTCGAGCGTGTGCTACGCCGTGTCCTCGTCGCAATCGCAGTGGTAGCAGGAGGGTGTACTCTCTCTCCTAACGACTATGTGCAGGCATTTGACTAAGCTACCATACCCCGTCAACACCTGGGCAATGACGTCTGGGCGGGCGCCGACGCGCCAGGCGGTGAGCTCCCTCAACAAGACAACACTGCCCTCCGCTCGCACCCCCGACACCCGCCGATACAAACTGGCGAGCATTTCCACCTCCGGTCCCACGGGGGAGACCCGGCCAACAGGCCTCCGTCGACACCGTCCGGTATCCACGTATGACTCTGACCATCATGGCCCTCTGTGAACGCCACAGCCCTGAGTCGGACGGTCAGGGACCCCGCCCACACCGGTACCGTACAGGGCCATCGACCGGATGACCCCCGCGTACAGCCGTCGACACGTAGCGCTCAGTCCGCCCACATTTGGCATAAGCCAGGATGGGGCGGACGCCGCGTCGACGAGCCGTGGAGTGAGCCTGCGGAAATGCTCCCGGAACCACCAATACCCATCGGGCACCAGGCCCAAATACTTCATATGGGCCCGAATGCTGATTTTATATGGGCCCGTATAATGATTTGATATGTACATTTGACGTATTGTAAGTACTTTGCTAAGATTGGAGACATCAGTTTTACGGTACCTATATATTATAGTAAGCTCAGAAGGACTTTGAGAATAGCACGTTGAGCTCGCTCAAGTTCTATGATTACTGTTTTTGACGCACCGCTCCATGAATATATACAGTATCTAATCACAAATTCACATAGTGCCTTATATATTTCTATCAATCATTTTAAAGGTGCAATAGCTCTTAACTGTTTAAAAAAATTTCATTTTCCTTAAGCGAGTAACTCAAATTGGAAATATGTGCATCCCAACGTAAATTGTCATTCACTACTACACACTAATTAATACCTAATGCTGTTAGTTTTCGTTAAAGAAGCAATCACAATTAAGATTAGTATTATAATTATGTTGTTGGTTACACGAAAACTAAGTGAAGATTATTTTATTTTGTGAAGAATAACCTGTTTTTATTATACTTTTTTCTTCTTTCCCTTTTCAGATGGTGACTAGAAGAATATGATATATTACCACCCTTTACCTTCATACTTTTTTTCCAATATTCCGCAGTGTCTGAAAACAAAGGTTTATAACCAGTGTGTGTTACCAGCGATGACTTACGGCACTGAAACGTGGTCTCTAAATGTCGGCATCATAAAAAAGCTCAAAGTTGCTCAACGTCCTATGAAGAGGGCTATGCTCGGTATTTCTCTACGTGATAAAGTCCGAAACACGGAAATCCGTAGAAGAACGGGTGTAACCGACATAGCCCGCAGAATTAGCACGTTGAAATGGCGATGGGCAGGTCACATCGCTCGTAGAACCGACAACCGTTGAGGAAGAAAGGTTCTTGAGTGGCGACCACGAATTAGACGGCGCAGTGTAGGACAACTCCCCACTAGGTGGACTGACGACATTCTCAAAGTCGCAGGGAACCGCTGGATTCAAGTGGTGCAGGACCGTTCCGAGTGGCATTCTCGTGGGGAGGCCTATGTCCAGCAGTGGACGTCTGTAAGCTGATGGATGGATGGATTACCTTCATACGAGAGTCGCAGAAGCCATTTCAGAGATCCTTGGAAAATGTTCAGTACCGCTTTATTAGGCATCTAATAAATCAATTGCGAACGCAAACTCATTTAACTTAACGAAAAAAAAATATAGCCGCTTTCCCCCTGGGTCAATCAAACTAAAGGCAACAGCCATCGTTGAGCTGATGAATGGATAAATAATCATCCTTAAATGCGGAAGTAAATCCCGTGTGATGACGGAGTAAGAATACAATTCACCACTCCCTATCTCGCACATAACATCTATGCAAGAGAAGACAACCTCGAAATGAAACCCTATATCAACATGACCTGAATGGTATAGTAGGTCAAATTCCCTCCTATTGTGGAGGAGGCTCGAGCCCAACAGTGAGACGTATGTGGACTGCGATGATGAAAGTAAGTTTGTTTATTTGTTACTCTTTCACACTTAAACCACACACCAATGGAAAGGTGTAATATAGGCTATATTTTATCCTAGTATTCCCACGGGAACGAGCACTACTCGGGTAGTGGTGACTAAGGCGACTGAAACCGAAGCGAAGTGAGGGTGGCTAGTATTTTATAAATAGATCATCATTAACTTCTATGAGCAAAAAAGAATAATGCAAAATAAAGCTTATATGAGTTAGGTCCTTTTAAAAATATCATTAATAAACTCATAAAAAATATCATTAATAAACTCATAAAAAATTGTCATTTAAAATTCATTCAAAAAAGATAATTTCTCTGAGAGAGCAGATTAAATCAGTGACATTTTTATTAAAACAACATTCAACGTGACCGCTCGGTCGCCGCCGTTTTGGTCCAGTATTTGATATCAGTAAGGTGACTAGTAATTTCTTCAGTAATACAGGATAGACTATGTGAACATTAAAAGACATTTTCTACGTGCAGCAATTTATTCTTCCGAGGTTTTTCACTATTCCAAAATTATATACATACATAGATTCAATTAAATAAGAATATTCAATACATAAAAATTGCACGTAAAACAAACATTATCTTCAATTATCGGTTTCATAGTTTTATCATTTAATTTTCTTTCGTCACAGCTTAATACGTGCAACTGCTGGGTTCAAGCATTCTCCACATTAAGAGGAATATTGACTTACTATACTACGCTAGATAGACGAATTAGAGCAAAAAACTGCAGGAAAAGCCAACAAAACTGTCTTTTGCTTGACCCATAAGTCAATCCATGATACCATGATCGAAGCAAAATACTTATTCCATTCTATCAACAAAGTAGTCAGTCTCACTAACACAGTGCAAGCCTTAAAAAGAATAATTTATTATCTTTCCTTTATCAAATCCAAATCTAACCTTATTTGATGTTACCCGTAAATCCTTATATATAAATGCTCCCTTCTCATATAAATTATATATTTTCGTTAATTTCTGCCATTCAAGAATTATATAACTTCCTATTTAGAAGAATTTTAAGTATTATACCGGCCATTTAAATTTTTTAATGTTGTTATATTAATTTATCTGTCTTTCGGTGTGATGTCCCCCTTTTTTATTGCTGATGGTGGCAAACAAGCAAGCAGCACACCTGATGGTAAGTGACACTGCGGTACATGGATCTTTGCAATATCAGAGGCACAGCTAGGCCGTTGCCTACCGTGAAGAAAATGCTCTTCTTAAACCTCGTTTAAAGAAGGACATGTCATAGCGCTCGGGAAACAGCAGTAGGTAATTCACTCCAGATCCTGCACCTAAACCCATTTGTCGATACTTAAGATACAGCAAACGAAAAATTAGTGACAACGCTCTATTCTTAGTAGCTCAGTACACTTACGATAATATTAATAAACGATAACAATTTTATTATATTTATAAGTTCGGGGAATTCCAAAACATGGTAAACCTATGCGAACGAAATGTTATTTGGGGCTCGTGGTCAAAAGAGTTCCGTACATTGGACGCTGCATCCTATATTTGCATTATCTAGATTTGCCCAACCCATTTTCATCTCACGCTTTGGTTATATCAAATACAATTTGCTATAGAAGATTTTGTTGGATTTACATTTTTCCAATTGCATTTTCTGTTTGCAAGGTGAAGTTGTTTTATTTTGAAAGTATATTTTGTTAAATAAATCTGAGCACACAAGTCTATACTAATATTAATAAAAAATATTTTTTGTGTATATGATTGTTTGTAATAAACAGGTTTCGAAACTACTGAAACGTTTTTAACTCTTTTTTCACCAATAGAACACAAAATTATCAGGAAGACTATAATTGCTGCTGCTATAAAACATATTACTAAACCCCTACTTAAATATTGTGTAAACATTGAAAGAGAGCCATAAATAGGACGCATAATTACAAAGTATATATTCAATACATACATTCGTACATTTGCCACTACTATGTGTATTATTATTTTTCCTCAACCACTGCGCATTTCTTATCACAAGATTACGAATCAAAGCCCCCAAAAGATTTACAAAGACGCACATAAATAATCATACACTTAATTCTTTACCCGCCCTGAAGAATATATAGGTACTTACAAGTATTTAGGGCGGCCGTAAATTTCCCTTTTATCGCGATTCCAAATGCTATCCGAGAGTTACGTGACAAACTCCTCACTTCATTTAGAATGAATCGTGACCGGACTTGTGAAAGTCTCTCACTATCTTGGGACGTTTCAATACAGTTGTTTCGGTGCCAATTAAATGAATGGCTAATAATGAATCATGAGCTTATCTAAATGATGTTAACGATGAGGCAGCTAAATGTTTTCCTAGAGTAGGTATATTTATTTTTCTTTAA
The DNA here is from genome assembly GCA_032191425.1 of Lymantria dispar. NCBI lineage: Eukaryota > Metazoa > Arthropoda > Insecta > Lepidoptera > Erebidae > Lymantria > Lymantria dispar. The sequence continues at coordinate 14,693,432 of CM063454.1, read as the reverse complement.
GTAATTGCACTAACTTTCTTTATACTCATTGAGTAGGAATCAAATTTACCAGCTTTTTCAGCTGCAGCTTCCATTTGTATGTAATTGGTAACCAGTCGCCTCAAATATACGGTCACCCCGTGGTATCGGAACGCCAGTCTGCTGGTTGTCGCCTTCGCAACCATGGCCCTCACGCGCAGCAAGGCCGCACCGAATGCCATCTCCTGAAACCAAATCAGGCATATTACAAATCGGGCCCGACTTCGCTAATGTATTATATATAGATACCTGGTCAGATGCGAGCGTTAAAGGAGTAACAATACAATTCACAACTCTTACTATTATCTGCGGCTGTCGTAAAAAACGACTAAATATATAATATGTATATAACAGCTATGTAAGAGAAGGACTCGAAATAAAACCCTGTATCAGCTCGCCCGACCAACCAAGTCAGTTCCTTTCTACTGCGCAGGAGACTCGCATCTATTAGTTGCAAGAATGTGGGCTCAGATGATGATGATGATACTTACTTGACTATATACACGATATTTCAAATATTTTTTTAATATACATACCTTCACTGTGTGGTGGCGACTATGATTACTACCAATACTTAGACTGAATGTGAGTATCGTAAGAGGTTCCTAAGAGTTTTACATTTACCTGAATGAATTTCAACCGATGGACAATATGGACAATAATTATATTCTAAAGAAAGATTAAAGTCAGGCAAGCGGTTAATCATAAAAACATTTTTTCAATGTATATGTTGGAAGAACAGTACACATTTTGTTGACCTAAGTAATTGGGATAAGAGCAGAATATTTAAAATTATACTAATTCATAGAATAATAAACTATTAGTGGTTCAGATTATTAGGTAATAGCAACCCGCCCTCGTTTCGCTTCGATTCAGTCGCCTTACCCGCGTAGTTCCTCTGGGCATATTGTATAAAATATAATCTATGTTACTCCCTGATATTATAAATTTCCATTCGGTTCCTTGGTTTAAGCGTGAAAGCGTAACCAACAAACAAACTTACTTTTGTATTTATAATATTAGTAAGGATAATAAGGATAATGTATGGTACAAATATGTTTCCAAAATTGTTAATCAATTAAAGTAATTTCGTATCAAGAACTTACTTTTACGAACCTCACCTTATCACATCTAATACCCCCCATTAACTTTTTAAATGATACTGTCTATAATACCAATTGCAGGAAGTAACCTTTAAGATTGCGAGAATGTTAAGTTAGTATTCCGATATCGAAGAATCTTGGCTGTTGTTTGAGATCTTGAGACCAAGATCGAACGTCGAGTCTGAGTCGACGAATCCTAATTTGCACTTACCTGCCTAGGTACATTGTAATTATTTTGTGTTGCTTTAACACTTCCATAATCCAAAACACAAAAGTTTTATTGAATAAGGACGATAATAAAGATGATATTAAAAAAATATTAAGTAAATCCTTTATTTGAGGACAATGTGTATGTGCATATGTATGTTCTGCATCTTTTAACAGATAGTATCCTCAATTTTTTTTGTGTAGTGACGGAGAAATAATATAATTCACCACCGACGGGGTGCCTCTTGCCCGTGGGTGTCGTAAAAGATGACTAAGGGATATCATCATCATACATTATTTCTGCCTATCGCCGTCCACTGATGGACGTAGGCCTCCCTCATATTACGCCACAAAGTCCAACGACGCTCAGCAACTTTCACGAGGTCGTCGGTCCACCTAGTGGGAGGGTGTACCCCCCCGCTCCACCACTAGCGGGCCCGCCATCAATATGAGCCCGTAGGGTATTGGAGCTGCCGTGACTGGGGGATCTTTACCTTGTTGATCATGATCATAAGGGGATTATGCCGTAATCGTCACGCTTGGCAGGCGGATTGGCGATCGCAGTAAGATCTTATATATTTCCCAGGAGAGAGCTGCTGCCCACTCTCCTAGAGAACCCTCAATCGATTTTTACGACTCCCACGGGCAAGTAAGGGGTGCGACAAATGTATTCTCAACCCATTGCCACACGGGCAAAAGGGATATAATATGCAGATAATATCTATGCAAGAGAAAGAAAATTTGAAACAAAACCCTATACCAACACGTCTGACCAGTGTGGTTTAGTGGGTATATCCCTCCCATTACGCAGGAGGCCCAAGTCCAACAGTGGGACGTGTATGATACTCAATTTAACTGGCAAATTCATTTTTGAGCATTTTTTTTTCTATTTATTAGTAGATAAATTATTGTGTCAAGGAATATGTAAAGAAACTACCTACCCCATAACGTTTTAAAATGTGTGTTATATAACGGACTATGTATTTATTTTATTTAGAGTGGTCAAAGAATTATACAGCTAATTAATGACATAATTTATAAGAAAAATAAATTAATAAGGCTACCAATCAAGTTTCTAATATATATCAAGAAAATATTAAATAACACCTGTAACAAACTTTGCTGTGGGTGTTGTAAAAATCGAAGGAAGTGAACCAGGGAAATGGAATTAATAAAAATATTTTGGAAAACTTCCGTCTACTTAAACATTCATATTTTACGACATTTGCGGATGATAAAAGATGACAAGTTGTATTTTTAATCCGTGAGGGATTGAACACACATGAACTAGTAATAACTAAAAAATAAAGAACTCAAAAAAACCGATCAGTCGCAGATTCGAACTTAAGACCTTAACAAAAATAATATCGGGCCATTTATGTCGCTGCTTTCATACTGTCTTAATAAATAATAATTTACACTAACATATATTATACAAATGAACCAACATTATATCGTATCCTGGAAGTAATCTGTACAAAAGACACCTGATCTTCATAAATCAAGAAAATAATTGAAAATAGCTTATACACTCCGTAAATAATATTGCCGTTGTATCGCGACATTTTAATGTTTAATGTAAACATTACACTGGGTGTTAATGGTTCTCGATGAGACCCGAACATAAATTTTAGAGCTTTTATCCCATTTTTGTGGTGCTTTGTTGAGCAATTTCCTCCGTAACATCACCCCGTATGTTTAATGACTGCACCGTATCCCCAAGTTTCCCATAAAATACCTACAACAGAGCAAGTGCTTTAAAATAATTTTGGTATACGACATTTTCAAATAAATTTTACTTAGACTTATTTATTAGGTTAAATAAATAATATCAGGTTGACCGAGCTTCGCTCGGAATATTTTTGTTGTATTTTTGTCGAATTTATTTAGATATATATTAATAAAAAATAAAAATTAAATAAAGAAAAATATATAACAAAATTACAAAAAGAGAATAATCATAACACCGAGATCCGATCCGACGCTGCTTGAATGCCAAAACAAAAAGCGAACTGGATCACTTCTCAACTACAACTCGCTACCGTAACTCTTGACGTTTACAACGAAATTTGAATTAATATTCTTTTAAAATTTAATTTCATTGTATTGTTTGGCTAAAAACACCGACAAAACAAGATTTTCTATATATATATATATATATATATATATATATATGTATCTATATATATATATACAAGAATTGCTCATTTAAAGATATAAGATTTAAAGTTGGATTTTCAACATATTCTTTAAATAATCAGCATATTCATATAGCATATCTAACTTATAGAGTTTTCTGTGGTGTCCTAAGGAGAATATTGCTATTTTTCAATATATGATTGAAAGTGCAAGAATACTGTCAGCATCATAATCATCCTCATCATTTCAGTTCAATATACGTTCCACTGTTGAGCTCTAGCCTCCTCTATAATAGGAGGAAATTTGACCTACTATTCTACGCCGGTAAGACGTGTTGGTATAGGGTTTTATTTCGAGTTTCATTCTCTTACATAGATATTAATAATATATAATATAATATATATAATAATAATAATAATAACTTTATTATTCCATAAAAACTTAAACTAATGACATAAATGCGAAGTTAAGACTAAGTTTATACGTGGAACCATTATGTACCACTGTAGCCGAACTAGGACAACCTGTATCTCGGCTTACAGCGCCAAACCCCACAGATAATAGTCTATCTTCATCAAGAGAGGGATTGGTGAATTGTATACTTACTGGGTCACCACACGAAAGAATACTGTACAAGCGAACTATTTAATATTTTTGTCCTGGAATCGATGTTTTACGGAACGGCATATAATTTTAATATCTCAGTTAAACTAAGATCAATTCCCTCATAGGAATTAATTTTTGAGCCAACTTTCATGTTACAAAAATTTCACATTTTAAATATCTTTTTCACTCATAGAAACAGTAAAATTTGCTATCAAATAGAATCCTTCACTTTTACTCTGTTATACAAAAGGGTGTAAAATTTACTGCGTGTTTTGTCGGAACGATGTGTTAGTCTGTTTTTAGTGTCGATTTTACGATAAATAGCATCATTTGTTGGTGCCCATTAAGTCTTGACGACGCATGGAATGGGCACTTGAGATTGTGTTCATTGTGAATATACTGCAGTATCTAGTCAAAGAAATAGTTATAGCTGAGATACATTTGAGGCGAGAAAACAAACAGTTTTAATGTGAGTTCACAACGACAGCATGCGTGTAATTAGACATTTATATACGAAAAGCCACAAGTATACTAAGACTTTAGCATTTCTGTTCTTGCTTTCATGTACTAAAGAAAGTCTCGTATAATCTGTTTGACTAAACTTAGAACTTATTTAGAAATAACAAATAGAAATAACGTTATTTTTTGTTATATGTTAACTTTCTGTTCCCTATTCCCTAATGCGGATCAAATAATAATGTCAATAAATAAAAATATATCCACATAGGGGAGTAATTGGCCTTCTCTGAATAGTTTTCTGTATGAAAACGAAGTAAGAATACAATTCACCACCCCTTTTCTTGTAAATGGGTCTCGTAAAAGACAACTAAAGGACATCACAACTAAAGCACATCATAATGTTCATATAATAATAGAACGAAAACTTGAAATGAAACTGTTAGCATGGTACTCACACGTTTGACCAGCGAAGTAGCTACTATAGCTAAAATTTCCCTCATATTCTGGAAAAGGCTGGAGCACAGCAGTGTGACTTATATGAGCTGAGACGAGACGATGACAACAAACAGAATAGTCAAGAAAACTCACTATCATGGCTTAATAAGTAATAGGTTTCCAATTCCCCTTTTTTTGTCAACACAGTTCTTGCCTAACCATGACACTTATGAATAGAAAAGATATTGATAACATGCTGTCTAATTGAAATAATACGCAGCTTAGTTTCTCTGACTCCAATCGCGGTAAAAGTATGATACATTGTAGTTGTAGTTAGGCAGCAATTAGGTATTAATAGGTTGGATATAATTTTAAATCTTGTGTTGATATTTATAATCACACCTTACCACGGGCAGGCGGGCGTCCTGGAGGGACGTCGATGGGAGAGGGTACTACCTCGGGGTATTCCGTCGGGTCGACCATTAAAGTCAAGGAAATCTGCACCGGTGGTCGGCCCAACGACGAAGGCGACGTGCTTTATTGGTGGGTTACGCGCCGCCCCTCTGTCGTCCTAGACGGAGCCGGGCGGCGGGTTCGTGGACCGTAGCCCACCCCAAAAAAAAAAACACTAATACACTTTTATTTCAAGTTACCTTCCTTTTACATTTTAACCTCTTCGCTTATATAAACAGTTGATGGTAAGTAAACACATCTTACAAAATAGTCGGTTTCACGAAGATAAGTGTACAAACCTTTGCAGCAATTGTTTCAAGATTTATAGCTCATAAACATTTGGCTGAAACTACTAGCAGGTAGTACGTAAAATGCATTGCAGCACATTATTACCCCAAAAGTTACGGCCAAGTCCTCTAAATTAAAATAATAGCTTTGTCGGTCCAAATAATGCTTTATCTTTGTCTTAACAGTGGTAATATTGGCATGGAGATACCATTTAGTTATCGACGCTTTTTGAAATCAGTGATATACTTATTATACTCATATTTTGATACCTTTGTAGTTATTATTACAAATAAAAACACGAAAAAGAAGACATAAAAATATTTTTTATCATACTGTATGTATATATATATATAGCACGAAGAATTAGCACGCTGAAGTGGCAATGGGCAGACCACATCGCTCGACGAACTGACAACCGCTAATTTGAATATACTATTTGAATAAAAGAAATGTCACCGTTTTACGTCATGAAAGCTACAATTAACCATCGTATAACAAAAAACTGTAGCGTGACCTTACTAAGTAAAAAATAGGTGTAGCTGAAATGTCAGATCATTTATAAGTATAAAATTAGCATTAATCCGATTCCTGTCGCATTCATCACCATTTCACGGCTAATGGAGACATTTGTGCTAAAATTGCAAACTGTTACGCTATAAATAAAAGGTGAAAATACCTTTTATTAGAACAATAACGAAATTGTGACAAAGAAAAATATGCGAATACGAATATTCGACGTAGAATTCACGGTTATTTATACAAAATTATTGACATGCTACTTCTTATATGTTGTAGGTATGTTAATACAGCGCGATGTTTTATTTTTACATGTACCTACTTGAACTTACACCAGTTTGTTATGAATTATGATATTTATAATTATCTACCCACTATAGAAATTAGTTATTATAAATATAAGTATCTTCTAATATAATATAATAATTATAAGTATCTTCTATAATGATGACTTGTTGGACGTCAGACATCTAAGGCCTCATTTACGGAGACGCGGGACATCGCGCGTCGCGTGTGGCGTGGCGTCTCGCGGCGCGTCGGACGTTTTTATTGTTTACGTAGCAGCGGTGCGTGAAGCGGCTCGTATCATCGCACGCGTAAACACAGACTTATAGCAATATGCGCTATTGTTTATAGAGACGCGAGGCGGGAAGAGTGGCGATGCCCACCGCTGCGCCCGCGTCGTATTCTCAAGCGTGAAGCGGAGCACGCGGCGAGCATCGCTGCGGCGCACGCGGGGTTCTCAGTTAATCCGACCCAAACTTCTCATGTTCCGCTATTATAAACACTGGGCCACTCTTTAAATTAAATAACTCACTTTTTAAAATACAATTTTCTTCTAAAAAGTCTATCATATCATACTCCGTTGCGACGATAGCTACGTCTGTGTTGCACGATTAGCAAATGAGACTGGCAGAAGGTTCCGCCACAGGCATCGCTTCATCGAGAATCGCCGCTACGTGCGCCGCCACGATGAACGCCGCGTGAGACGTGACGGTGCCATCCGCGGGCTCGGCCGTAGAACACGCTCCATTTCAAGCAAACGCGTGTAAAATCGCTTCTCCGTAAACGCACTCATCCAACGCCCTACATTTGAATTTAGTGCGGGCCGCGCAGCCTATCGCGACGCGCGACGCGCCGCGTCTCCGTAAATGAGGCCTTAATCCGCCCATGACCATGAATGCTGTGTTCGAAACGTCGGGCAATCAAAAATCAAATGCAAACGTGGTAAAATCCGTAAAGTAGTTTTATTTAACATATGTAATACTCGCGTAAACACCAGACATCAATATGTACCTACTTAACCCTAGACTACTAATCATATTTTACAAACGTACATATATACTAATCATGAGTCATTTTGACTACACACGATAAAAGTTCATAAATTGAACATCAAATATTTTTTTATGTATATATTTTTATTTAATATAGGTATTCGCTATATCGACACATGTAATAAAGAAAAAAAGTTTATATATAGAAAATATGGTGACAGATTGTATTTAAGAATGCGTTGTGCCACATATTTCATATTAGTCTTAACAAGCATTTTATTTTCGGCGAACATAATAAATACGCATTCCAAACCAACAAAGCTGCGGATATAGCCATTAAAAGATAAAACATTAATTTTATTATCATGAAGTCTAATAAACGCGATCAAACGGTAACAAAAATTAAAAATCTATTTTTGACGTAAAATTAATATATTAGCTGTGTCCGCGTTTCTACACTCATTGGATTTCTCATCGGATATCAAATAAGTGCTTCAGAGTTCATTATTGTGCTATAATTATCAGAAATTTTCAGTCGGGGCGTGTCGTTTAGTAACCTATAACCTTTCGCGATAAATTTTTCGTGTAGCAACGAATTTATTTTTGCTCTTGGATTTCGTATAAAAAAGTCAAAGGAATTTAAATGGAATAGGAATGTTAAAATAAAACTTTACACCAACCAGCTTGACATTTTAGTATAATAGGTCATTTTGTGATAAACCTAATGTTTAATTATCTCAACGATGTAAGTTCCATTGTTGGGATCAGGTCTCCTCAACAATGCGAGGGGAATTGACCTACTATTCCTGCTACTCAGATGTGTTGGAATAGGGTTTTAAGTCGAGTTTTCCTTCTCTTACATTAACGTTACCTACAAATATCCCTTAGCCGTCTTTTACGACACCCACAAGCAAGAAAGGGTTGGTTAATTGCATTCTTACTCCATAACCACACGGATAATGTTCAATAGATGACTTAAATAAGCTTCAAAACATGAAAATCATCATCGTCATCATCACCGCAGCCCACATACGCTCCACTGTTGGGCTCGGACCTTCTCCACAATGGGAGGGAATTTGATCTACTATACCATGCTGATTAGACATGTTGGAATAGAGTTTAATTTCGAGCTTTCCTCCTCTTGCATAAATTTTATGTTTATTATATCCCTTAGCCGTCTTTTAAAATATCCACGGGCTTGATAGGGAGTGGTGAATTGTATTATTACTCCGTCACCACACAGAAAACAAGAATACAAAAAAGTATTTGTGATGTCTTTAAAATTAGTACGTTAAAAAGCAAAATATTCTAGCATCGTAATATAAATTAAGACATAGATTATTACTGGCTTGTTAAAGCGGCTACTTAATGTAACATTTTTTTTCTTCTTCATTACTCATTTTACAATAACTCAGCCAACTTTAATAAGACAAGTTATTATATTTCTATTTTCAAAGGAAATTATGTTAATATCTACTTTCATTTTAATTAAGCTGAAGATAATTATTATCTTCAAATGACTGTTTTTATTTGAGATGTAATTAAGGCTCTTTGTTCTTTTCAGTTTTTATTTTCATTAAAATGTCTAAAATATGTCTTTATTTAAATTGATGGATATTTGTACAGAATATAAGATTACGTATTATTTAATTAAGGCACAAATTGAAATTAATTTTAATATAAAATCCCATTTTAAATTGATCTAATTTTTCATCATCATTGACTATATGAGAAAGTAGTATATTTCCGTGTGATGACGGAATAAGAGTACAATTCACCACTCCCTATCTTGTCCGTGGATGTAAGAGACGACTAAGGTATGTAATACTCATATAACCTCAATGCAAGAGAAGGAAAACTTGGAATATAACCCTATACCAACCTGCTATGCGGGTGACCGAACCGGGGATTTTAGTCCGTGACCCGCAGAGAGGCTGACCGCGCGATGGCGACCGACGTCCCGGAACAGGGATGTCCAGAAGTGAGGATACCCGAAAGGATATTCCGTCGGGCCGACCACTGACGACAAGTCACCCTGCTCCGGTGGTCGGCCCAACGACGAAGGCGACGTGGGTACGGGTGGGATATGGGCCCGCGCGCCGTCCTTTCGTCGCCATGGACGGAATGGACCGCGTGTGCTTACCATAGCCCACCCATAAATAAAAAATACCAACCTGCTATAATTTCATGTGGGAATGAAGTAAGAATACAACTGACCACCTGCTTTTTTACCTGTGGGTTCCGTAAAAGACGATTAAGGGATTACATATCCAGATAACATCTGTGCAAGAAAAGAAAAACTTGAAATAAAACCCTATTCTAACAACGCCTACACAGCGTGATATAAGAGGCCGATTTCCCTCTCATCGTGGAGGGAGTTCAAGCCCAGCAATAGGTCGTATGCGAGCCATGAGGATGAAGATGAAAGTTATAATATTACTATATAAATGCAATAATTTTTCATTGCAATTCAGTTATCGACTATACAGATGGCGTAGTAGTTAAGATACTGATCTACCGTGCCAGTCTCGGGGTTCCAATCCCACGCAGAATAACCCTTTGCGCCATCCCAAAATAATTATTCTGAGTCTGTATGTAATTTGTGTTCGTTAATTATAGATTTGTAAAGTCCCCCACAACACAAGGATTAGCGCAGTGTTTTTAAAAGAACAAAAAATGCAATTTCACTGATATAACGGTATTGAGCAATAAATATTCTAGTTAACTGCATAAAGCACTCAAAATTTACGAAGAAACAAAACCCTTTCAAAATATTTACGCCTCAGCAAATCTGTGTTACGATTACAGTGCCTTTGTCATCAAATAAACAGTACGATCGCCAGAACCGAGTAAATGAGTTCTGTTCCCTTCGCACGTGAAAATCGGATTTGTTTAATTTATTGCCTTGTCTCAAAGCAGTGGAAGATGCCACGGTTACTTAGTTCTCGACACCTCATTGTAATAATAGGATCTCTAGGAGGATTTAAATTGAATTTTGCTGCAGGAACTTATGAAAGTTGTTTAAGTCTATATTATTGAAAATTGTGATGGAGGATATCTCGTTTTCTTATTTTCCTATTTCACTCCAAAAAATTTTTTGATAAGCATAAGTTAAGATATTATTTTAAGATAAAATGTAGATTTTCAATGTTTTAAATTTCCATTAGTTTAATCCTGAACTGATATCAATATTTTGAGAATGCCCTACTTTTTTTTATCTTTCTTGACAGTCTTTTTTTAGAGTTCCGTACCCAAAGGGTAAAAACGGGACCCTATTACTAAGATTTCGCTGTCTGTCCGTCCGTCTATCCGTCCGTATGTCCGTCCGTCTGTCCGTCCGTCTGTCCATCCGTCTATCCGTCCGTCTGTCCGTCCGTCTGTCCGTCCGTCTATCCGTCCGTCTGTCCGTCCGTCTGTCCGTCCGTCTGTCCATCCGTCTGTCCGTCCGTCTGTCCGTCCGTCCGTCCATTCGTCTGTCCATCCGTCCGTCCATCCGTCCGTCCGTCCGTCACCAGGCTGTATCCCAAGAACCGCGATAACAAGACAGTTGAAATTTTAACAAATTATGTATTTCTGTTGCCGCTATAACAACAAATACTAAAAAGAAAATAAAATAAATATTTAAGGGCGGCTCCCATATAACAAACACGCCTTTTTCCCCCCTTTTTTATAGGTAATGGTACGGAACCTTTCGTGCACGACTCCGACTTGCACTTAGCCGGTTTTTCAAAATAATGTTAAGCACAAAATTCTTTACATAACAAAACTTTGACTTAACATGTTATGACAGCCTGTTGAATCGACATTGAATTTTATTTCACATTTTCTTTTCTACCAATATATTTTACGTGTCCCATTCGATACCCTTTTCCCAAGGGAAAATAAGATATAATGACAGCTTCTATGCTTATTCTATTACTACAAAGAAAGAATATTTATTATTTCATTATTCAAATATCGCAAAAAGTATTAAAATCTAGAATTAAACATAATAGCAAATATTTATGATAATGTAACGTCCCAAAAATATCACTTGTTTCATCATCATCAACATCGTGGCTCCTATACATCCCACAGCTGGGCTCAAGCCTTCTCCATAATATGAGGAATATTAACCTACTACATCACGCTTGTCAGGCGGGTTGATATAGGATTTTATTTCGAGTTTTCTTCTCTTACGTTATATGCATATTATATCCCTCAATTATCTTTTACGACATCCACGGGCAAGGTAAGAAGTAGTGAATTGTATTTGTATTTCGTCACACTTGGTTACTTTGCTTATATTTATCTAAAAACAATTGTTCATCTTAACTACGACATTGCCTTTACTTGTGCATAATCCATTATTATAGATTATATGTGATGTTTCTATAATTTATTGTAAGATAAAATCTATTTTTGATATCTAAAAGCTATTTTTGTTTCATATTATCACTAATAACGCACATCACTGTATAAATCTTATTCTTATAGTGCTTGGTGAGAATGTTATTTACCACCCTTTCCAGAAGGTGTCGTAAAATACAACTAAAATGCACAAATAATATAGAACGGAAGTAAACTTTGAAACAGAACCCTATAACAAACTACCTACCCGCCATAGGTTCCGTGTATTGTGTTGTCCCACTGTGAAGAAGGCTCATGTCCAATAGTGAGACGAATATATATATGGTAAAAAAAGAATATAACTCAATATTTTCTGTATCTAAACTAACGAAGTAATTACATAGGTATTTCACACACGTTCCTCTGTTTCGCATGTCAGGTCAAACTGAAGGGTCTAAGCGATCGCTCACCGTTTATTTTCGCTCCGAAGTCAGCTATTTTGCACCCTTGTCTTTCGTTGATACATTGTTGAGAGGTAAATGAAATACATTCTACTTTTGCTTTTTATTAAAAGTACAGCTGTCGTACTGGGGATATTATTATTGAGTTTTCTTATAATACGTTGCCCTTCGTGTTTGTTTAGATTATAAGAGGATGAAGATACATTCTTTGCCTTTTTCATTTTTGTAATTTTGTAAATTTATTTTGGAAACAATTCAAACAAGCAGGAGAAAATTTCATTGCGGCGTTTCACAGCTCAAGAGCTATCTGCTATCTATAGTTATATAATTATTTGTCAGATTCATCAACACAGAGCTTTTCGCGAGGGCTATTTATATGAAGTTTTAGTAGTTGAAGCCGTTTATAATGTAGTTAGTTAGTATACTATAGTATAGTGCAGTGGTCAAAAATTTCTCTCCTAAAAGTGACAAACAGAACCCATATTTATATGAAGTACAGTTTATATGAAATTCCGTCAGATTTAAAGCTAGATTTGTGAAATTTTGTAATTGATTTTCTAATTTTAATTAAAGAAACACTTTTTTTCGTGAAGCTGTGGTTACCATCTGGTAATCTATAAAAGCAATAAATTTCAGCATGTAAACGTGATTTTAAAGAAAGGAATCTCAAAATTGATCTTCATTCTGAATGATGATTGAGAATGAAGTTCACTTTCGAGATTTCTTTACCAGCTTTATAGACGGGGCCAATTTCTCCAAAATTGTCAGCAATCTCACTAATATTCGTCAGACTACTATAATGTAATATATTTCGCTGACTTTGCATGTTTAGACAGTTCAGCATCCAATTTTTGTTCTTTCCCTACTCTACTTTTTTAAAGTTCTGTAAACAGAGTGTCGACGAAATCCTATTACTAAGTCTTAGTTGTATGTACGTCCGTTTATTCATCAGCAGGTCGTACTTTATAAATCGCAATAAATAAGCAATTTAAATGTCCATAGAATGTTTATATATAATTTTTTTGTGTACGTATGTATGTCACTGAACTCCTCCTAAACGGCTGGACCGATATTGACGATTTTTTTGTGTGTGTTCAAGAGGATGAAGAATGGTTTAGATTCACAATTGGACCCGGTAGGTGGCGCTGCTGTCGATTTCAAGGAGAATTCTTTTTATTTTATTTGAATAGAACAACGTCTGTTGGATCAGCTCGTATACGCATATATTTATAGGACAAACTTAACAACTTACTCGCCCAATATACCGTAGTGTCTGAATATAAAAGATTTTACCATATGTGTTATCAGCGATTGACATACAGGACTGAATCGTGGTCTCTAAATGTCGCCCTCATAAAAAGGCTCAAAGTCCCTCATAGTACTTTGCAGAAGGCTATGCTCGGTATTATTCTACGTCATAAAATCCGGAGTACAGAAATCCGTAGAAGAACGGGTGTACCCGACATGGCCCGAAGAATTAACACGTTGAAACGGCATTGCCACATCGCTCGCCAAACTGACAACCGTTGGCAAATAAGGTGTCTGTGGCGACCACGAATCGGACGACACGGAGTAGGATGAATCCCCCACCTACTAGGTGAACTGAAGATATCTTAAAAGTCGCAGGGATTCGTAGGTTGCAAGTGAAAGAGGACCATTCCGAGTGGTTTTCTCGTGGGTAGATATATGTCGAACAGTGGACGTGTATGGGCTGATGAATAGATATTTATACACCTTTACATAGATCAAGGTCAGATCCATGTGATGCAGTCTGCTTTACAATTATATTTCGAAGCAAGGTAGATGTCAGGCAAGCAAAACTATTGCCATTAAATTTCGTAATGTTTTGGGTCGATAAAAGTACATATTGAGTTGACCCCAAGTCAATAACATAAAATCAGAGTGATGGTTATGACGACGACAACGTAACCACTATTCATATGGTGACGGACTAGCAACACTATTATCACTAACACTTTTCTTTCCAGTAGGTGATTGTAAAAGACGACTAGGAATCGCAGGCAGATAATACCACTCAAGCCTAATTAGTATAATTCGTCTGAACAGTGTGGAGGCTCAAAGGTCGTAGCAGGACGTACATAGGCCGACTGGATGGGATGATGACAGACATAAATACTCTCCAATTTTATTATTTAATTATTTTAAAATTATTCCTACTGTCGAATTATAGAACTCGTAAATGTAACTCGTAAATGCGTACAACCTTAAGCAGTAGCTAATTAAAAATCAATCTGATCTGGCTAATAAATTATCATACTTAGGATAATGTTGAAGCTGGCCCCGAGTGCTACGAACTAGGGATGCACAACTAGGAACTAACTATTAAAGATTACTACAAAATATAATCTATCTCTGTATGTATATTCAAAAGAGGTCTTAGTAATATGTACCGATCAAAATATCTATGAATGGTCCACTATTTTATTATTTAGTTGATTTTGACCAGTTTTCAACAGGTCTTCAAAAGCTGTTATTGTATATATTCTGGATAAATTAAGAAATAATAGAGAAAATTATATATCATTCAGAGCCTGCTCCGTCTACTATATACTTCTCTTTCAGACTATATATTTTTACTTTTTGGGAGCATATTCGTAACTGGAGCAATTGGCGGTGCTAGGCAGATGGCTTAGAATTTTGTTTTGAGTTTACCAAATAGGAATACCAATCAAAAATTGCTTGTGGATATCGCAAAAAAGGACTAAGAGTTTTACATCGCCCTGGGCCATCTCCATTTTATGCTGTCTGTTCAAGAATTATATTTCCAATGAGGGTTAATATCAAGTAGATGGTCGATCATATAATTATTGTCAAAACGTTCGTGATCTTATACTTATTGAAAGTTGGATGCAGGCGGCACAGGACCGCACTTTATGGCAAAACATGTAGTCGACCCCAAGTAATCGGAACAAGAGCTGGATGATGATGATTGTCTTCTAGGACTAAAGGACTCTAATGGACTTTATTCTTAATATTATACCGCACAAATAAATATATATACGACATAAAATTTAAAAAGGTAATAATAGATTTCGAAAATTTTACAATAACTTAATTGTTAATAAGAATAGTAAATAATTTAATTCTATGGAGCCACATAATGTCTACGTATAGTGCCGACAAAAACTATTGATTTTCTTGAAACAAAAGCGATATTAGATACAGTAGCTAATATTATGAAACGTTAAATATGACTATTAGTATTCAATAGTAGCTGCATAAGATGAAACCACAGGGACTACATATTTTTTATGTAGCGCGGTCTCTCCACCATGGAAATAATATACCAATGTACCCTGATGGTTTTACACAGTTTTTAATTTAAAGTTTTGTGAAATTAATATCCGCTTACATCCCTTAGTCATTTCGCCTTTCGTTATCTATATCCTGGAGAAAGATAAGAACTGATGAGACGTTGTCGTCTTAATTATTTATTATAGATATAGATAAAAGTAAGTAAAATCATTAGGGAATCATATATTTTTGTACATTCATACATCTCAACCTAGAGATATATTGGGTTTTCCAATAAGAACTTTGTTTTCTAAAACAAAATGAAACATGAAATTTAGATGAAGATGATTCAAATTTTTATTGTATTACGAAGAGAAAATTTCGGCAATTATGAATGAAAAATGATATCTGACAAATGTCCACCATGACCACGCTGAGAGATGTCGATTCTTTCATCAAAGTTTTTAATCACTTTTTGGCAAAATGTCGGGTCTATTTCGTTAATTACATCACGAATTTTGAGTTTTAAGGCTGCAACCGATTCGATTGGCTCCGTATAGACTCTGTCCTTAACGTAGCCCCACAAAAAATAATACAGTGGTGTTAAATCACACAATCTGGCTGGCCACAACATCTGATTTAGAGTTAGAATGCAATTTACCACCCCCATTCTTGCCCGTCGGTGTCGTAAAAGACGACTAAGGGGAGTATTGGAATATTGAAATAAAACCCTTTACCAACACGTCTGACCAGTAGGTCAATTTCTGTCCCATTGCGTGGAGGCTCAAGTCCAATAGTAGGACGTATGTGTGCTGCGGTAATGATGAATAGAAAGCAAATCTTTTATCGTCCACCATAGTAACCATTATCTTGATGAAAAATCGATAATAGCCCATTCAGAAGTCGATCTTTATATGTAATTGTCGAAAAATCGTAAACAGTTCAACGTTATAAGAGCTGTTATTATTTCTTTATACCTTATACGTGACTGCTATAAACGTAATATAATATAAATATCAACTGTATTTTAGCAACAAAGTTACACCTTGACGGAGAGCAAAGAGGTAAAAGTATATAGACAGTGGGGAAAATAGAAAAGAAATAATGTAAGTAAGCTATGCCGAACACGTCCATAAGAGTCGACTGATTTCTACGTCACGTACACAGAAAAAAGAACTTTTATTACTTCCGAGTGGCGTAATTGTTATGGAGAACCGGTTTCTCTTATTACTCAACTTTGTCCTGAGATGATAACGAGCATAGTTGGTTAAACTGTTAAAGTTGAGCTTGTTTTTGTTAGCGATAAGATAATAATATGTTATTTAAAACGTCTTTATAACAATAAGGTAGTCACAATGTTATTGGCATAAAAAAGTATAGATTTCTTTATTATCTCAGCTCATACACGTCCTGCTGTTTGGTTCGAGCCTCCTCTCCAATAATAAGCATATTAAATCTCTTAGACGTCTTTTACGACAGCCACGGGAAGGAAGGGAGTGGTGAATTGTAATCTTACTCCGTCACCACACGGAGAAATTTTTTAACTCCGTACGAAATGTATTAACGAAAAAATGTTTGTTATAGTTACACATTGTGAGCTGTATTTAGGTATATTATGAGGTGTATTAAACGCAGTCAGTGAATGAATTGCCCAAATTGCATAGTACCTGAGGGAAAAACGTGTAAATACTTAACATTATATGATTTCAATAACAGTTTCACGTAATAATAGCAATTTGTGTTGCCGCTACGAATTTTCACGACCGATTAAATGTATTCCAAAATCGTATTGAAATTGAGTTAACTGGATTTTCTAAATTTATAATTGACTAGCTGACCCAACAGACGTTGTTCTGTTTAAATAAAATAAACAGAATTGTCCTTGAAATTGACAGCAGTAATAGGGACTGACCGACTGCAGCGCCATCTGCCGGGCTGATTTGTGAATCTAAATGATCCAGGTCCCCACTTGAATGCATTCACAAAAATTCATTCAAATCCATCCAGCCGTTAAGTTGCAATGTGGATAAATAACCTAGATACCCAGTCGTTAAGTTTTCTTAAATATGTATTCTGATTTTCTGCGCAATTTCTTATTTTTTCCCGTAAAAACCTTTTTCAAAGTATAAGAAAAATTAAAAAGAAAGATGGACGATATCGGTGAACTCTTTCTCAAGTTACGTTATTGTTCTGCCCGAACAGCGCCACCTACCGGGTCCATTTGTAAATCTAAACCATCTTCGAATCCCTTTGCACACAAAAAATTTCTTCAACATCGGTCCAGCCGTTTAGGAGGAGTTTAGTGACATACACACGTACGCTAGAAATTTATATATAAGATAAAAAAAAGTTTGATACTTTTTTATAAACAAATATTTTTTTTATGGGTGGGCTATGGTAAGCGCGCACGCGGTCCCTTCATTCATTCATCGTATTGAAATTGAGTTAACTGGATTTTCTAAATTTATAATTGACTAGCAACCCGCCCTCGCTTCGCTTCGGTTATAGGTTATAGTCGTTTTACCCGCGTAGTTCCCGTTCCCGTGGGAATACCGGGATAAAATATAGCCTAGTTTACGCCCTGATATTATAGCTTTCCATTGGTGAAAGAATTTTTTAAATCGGTTCAGCCGTTTTGAAAATTACCTGGAACAAACAGACAGACAGACAGACAAAAATTTTTTAATCTGTATTTTAGGCATAGGTGTCGTGCAAATAACCGTGCGAGCATGAAAAAAGCCTATTATTTTGATATTACAAACAGACACTCCAATTTTATTTATTGGTATAGATAAAAAAAAATTGATACTTTTTTAAAAACAAATGATGGATTATTTTCTTGTGGTGACGGAGTAAGAATAAAATTCATCACTCAACTTCTTGCCTGTGGGTGTTGTAAAAGACGACTAATGGTATATGATACGAGAAGGAAAACTCGAAATAAATCCCTTTTCCAACCCGTTTGGACAGAGTGGTATATATAAAATTATATATATAGTAGATCAATTTCCCTCCCACGTGCAGAAGGCTCAAGCTCAGTCGTGGGATGTATATGAGCTAAGATAAAGTCGGACTAAGTAATATGACATAACTAATCCTTATGACATGACTAAAATATTATAAACAAAAAATATAAAAGTGAGCCGTCGCTCAGGACGCCTGACAGATGTGAAACAAGAATATATGCATAAAAGAACAAATTACGACAGGAACTAATATGGCATAATGTATAAATAAAATATTACGCTTAGAATAATAACGTCTAGAAGGTAAGTTCGCGCACAAAAGTGAAGCATTTCAATTGGAGCCTAATGGAGCCTACGTCGGAACCGTTCTGTAATGCACAAAGTCACTGTACTGCACCTACGTACGCAACTCTTAAAAATAAATAGATAATTATGACGGCTTGTGCATTCAAACGGTGTCACAACACATTTGATAAACTTAAAAAGGTTTTTAACATTACTTTTAAAAGTATTTCAACGATTAATGTTAATAAAACAAAATTTGATTTCATAATTTGTATAGTGGTGTGCGTGTGTACGTGTGTAATCGCTTGCACGCATGTAGTATTGTTTGCTTTAAATTTTTAATGGCTGACGTATGGACACTATCCTGATATACGTTATTATTTTAAGATATTACGATTTTTTCCAGTAGGTAAATGACGATTTTTGTTCAATAAAAATATTTCAAACTGTGACAAATCAATTATTTGAATCAATGATTTCTGTAGTAATACAATATAATAGTTATATTCCATGCCCTTGATGATATTATTGTGACAATTGGTCGGCATTACACTTATTATCATAGAGCGTGGCGAGGCCTCGCCACGGCATGCGTCACTTTACGCCACGCTAACGATCAGGCTTAACCTCGTTTATAGATGTTTCACATCAATGACTTGTTTAGGGTCAAATCTGGCATAACTATAGATATTTCACATTAATTACTTGTTTAGGGTCAAATCTGGAATAACTATAGATGTTTCACATCATTTACTTGTTTAGGGACAAATCTGGAATAACCAGTACGAGATATCGCATTTAGGATACTGCTATATTTATAGAGTCAATTTAAAATGGTTGACCTGTATTGACGTCAACCTTTGACAACGCCTACTTATAATTATCACAAACGAATGAAGTCTTGAGTTTTTAAAAATAAGCTTGAAATATTAGACTTATAACACACAAAGAAACCCGTAGTAATGTATTATAAGAAATCCATCGTTATCCTACAATTAGTAGCAAATAAACTTTAATAACAAAATTCTTTTCTCATTATAAGTAAATACAAGTTCAATAAAGCAAATATAAAATTCAAAGGCAAATTATTTTATTATAATACATAGTTGTAGAAGACATCAAAGAAAAGAATCACAATAAAGAATAGCAATTTGCCAGTCCAATGGTTAGTACAGTCACCGTTTATTTATATACAAATTGGATAAAATATTCTCTAAATTAATATAATGATGTAATGTTTTATATTATATACACGAGTTTGCTTTCTTTGTCTTGTACTAAGAAATGCGACAGCCGCAGGCGCCTAAGACTGAACAAACTACGTTTCTCTCATTATATCTTAAAAAGAAACCACCAGTAAGATGTTACATTATAATACAAGAAATACAAGTTTAAATGAAATGGTAAAATAATAACTTATTCTTTTCATCATACATATTTAAAACTAGCAACCCGCCCTCGCTTCGCTTCGGTTATAAGTTATAGTCGTTTTACCCGCGTAGTTCCCGTTCCCGTAGGAATACCGGGATAAAATCTAGCCTAGTTTACGCCCTGATAAGAAAAGTTATAATACTTTCCATTGGTGAAAGAATTTTTGAAATCGGTCCAGCCGTTTTGATGATTACCCGGAACAAACAGACAGACAGACAAAAAATTTTTAATTGCTATTTTAGGCATAGGTGTCGTGTAAATAACCATGTGAGCATGAAAAAAGCCTTTTATTTTGACATTACAAACAGACACTCCAATTTTATTTATTGGTATAGATGTTTTATAATGATGATGAAATTAGCATGTTCATGATATTTTATTAAGCGATCCAATCGTCATCATCATCATCACATATAGGGCATATGATCTATTATGCCACACTGGTCAGACTTGTGGATACAGATTTTGATTCCATATTTCTTTCTGTTTTTTTTTTGTATAGATGTTGCGTATGTTAGATATTTATATAATCTATTATGTATACGTATAATACCCTATACCAACATGTTACCGTAGATCAATTTCCCTCCTATAACGGAGGAGACTGGAGCCCTATAGTGGTACGTATATAAGCTGTGATGATGATAATAAGTTTCTTGCAGGTGCATATTAGCATTTTCTATAATTTAAATTAAGTAATCATTTTCCTTTTCTTTCAATCCAATAAAAAGTCTGTAGGTGGACAGGCTAGGAAATATCTGCCAATCATAATCAACGCTATCCATATCAGTAGAGAGTTAAAAAAGCAGAGATTACACGCTTGACAGGTCATTGGTCCTGTGTCAATACAAAAGACACTCAAAAAAAATATGACAACACGTATCAGTTATTGTCAAAGCAACAAGACCGTTAGCCTGCTTAGTCGACGTTGAAAGTCGCTCTTCTAAATCAAATCAAAAAATTTATTTGCAAAATGTGGGTGTAAAATATTAGTTGTTACAGGTATTGAATGTATCACCACAT
Organism: Lymantria dispar; assembly: GCA_032191425.1. NCBI lineage: Eukaryota > Metazoa > Arthropoda > Insecta > Lepidoptera > Erebidae > Lymantria > Lymantria dispar. The sequence goes on along the minus strand of CM063454.1, from coordinate 14,672,181 downwards.
TTGACCTTCAAGCGGTATGCAAAAAGAGCTAATGCTCTCAGAACAAGTACAATATGTTTCGACAATTTAAATAAATTATTTAATTATGCAATGTCAATAATAATAACAATAATGTCCACAGTAATAATAATAATAATGTCAACAGTAATAATAATAATAATGTTAACAATAATAATAAGTCAAGCGGCATGCAAAAAGAGCTAATGCTCTCAGAACAAGTACAATGTGTTTCGCCAATTTAAATTAATTATTTAATTATGTAATGTCAATAACAATAACAATAATGTCCACAGTAATAATAATAATAATTTCAGATAATTAAGTAATATAAAAACACAAACATAACAATAAAGCAGTAATTACATATCCGTCAATTCAACTTACCATTTAAATAATCATTAATTGAGTAATAGGCTTTCTCTAGAAGTAAAGTTTTTATTTTATTTTTAAATATATTAATATTATTAATTTGCAGAACAGATTTAGGCATGATTGAATTTTATTTGATAATTATTAGAATGATTATATAAACGCGGTGCCATGCAAAATATACTCTTATTTAACATTGCCGTCTTATTTCTTCTGTCAGCTCAGTCTTCTCAGACAGCTGAGGTGAGGTGTAATGGAATCATAGCCGGACAAAAAAGAAATTTTACATGTATAAAACATATAATTCGCTTAACTGGCAGTACAAATTAATAAAAAAAAATCAATATTACGTAAATTACGTAAACTAGCTGATCCGTTGAACTTCGTTTCGTCACTTCCCATAAGAAAAATAGAGGGTTGGAGAAAGAGCATCGTAAGTAACTACAACTTTTAGCGCACGCAACGGAAGTTTTCGAAAGGATTTAATTATCCCCATATTTGCCAAATATTATGGATATTTTGATTGAAAATATTATAGATTGAACACGATTTATATACTGCTAATGTTTACCACAGCAATGTTTAAAATGACAAAGTCTACGAAAGCATTGAATGACATGGAAGTCCATTTACAGTTATGGAAGATATGAGAAAACTAAAATTTACTAAGAACGATAACTATAGTTCGGTGTTGGTAAACTCGCTAGTTCTGAGTGTCTAGTTTTATTATTTAAGCTATCTTGAAAGTTTTAGTAGCATTCGAGATCAATATTACCGTTTGATCAGTTTGTAGGATTCTAGTTGGAAACACAATTTTAGTTCCAGCAACTAGTTACTATATTATACATGAAAACCGGCAACCCAAAGTACTAAGGTAAATTTTGAATAAGCTGGGTAATTACTGGTACAGTACTACGTTTCTTATCGGTGCCTATAAATATTCAAGTAGTGAAAAGCTAATAGGTCAATAAGCCGTACGCTGGATGGTTATTACATTGTTATGAGGTAAGTCACGCTTGACCTGGCCACCACTCGATTGAGCAATTTTCTTCGACAGCAAGCTCACACGATATTATGATTAACACTTTGCTCTACATTGAACGACTTTATTATTTGTTATTATTTTTATACTTGATTAATAGTTGAGTAAGTAGAGTATATTTATAGTCATTTATTGGCACGCTAGCGAAATATAGGCTGAATTTTTAAAATACAATGCCTAAAACGATTTAGGTAAAAAAGTATTAAAATTTACCATAAATTCAAGGCTATTTCATTAAAAGCGGCATTCGATTCTTTAGTTGTGGAGCTTACAAAGTCTTAGTAGTTACCTAAAATTTAGTTATTGTTCATGAATATTGGACATCGATTCTTTAGTTTCGTTTTAATTATATAATTATTGTAGCTAAGTCTCATATTTTTACCAACATAGATATAATTCTAATTAAGTTATTTTCACAGCTCTGATATTGAGCTATAAAAGCATAATCCATGCTAATATTATAAATGCGAAAGTAAGGATGTTTGTTTGTTTGTAACGCTTTCACGCTTAAACCACCGAACCGATTTCAAAAATTCTTTCACCAATGGAAAGCTATAATATCAGGGAGTAACATAGGCTATATTTTATCTCGGTATTCCCACAGGAACGGCAACTACGCGGGTTTAAGCGACTGAAACCGAAGCGAGGCGAGGGCGGGTTGCTAGTGAGAGAATAATTACCAAACTGCTCTATTTTGCAAAAGATTTCATTCATTCATTTCAGCTCATATATGTTCCACTGTTCGAGCTCGAGCCTCCGTAACAACAGCATTGAACCTACTATGAACCCACGCTGGTCGGAGGGACTGGTATAAAGTTTTATTTCGAGTCTTCTTTTTCTTGCACAGATATTATATGCAGATATATATACATTTGTGACACCCACGAGCAAGATAGGTTAGTAGGTGGTATAGGTGGGGTAAGTATAGGTGGTAAATTTTATTCTTACTCTATCACCACACGGAGAATTGATAAATGATAAGATTTACTATGGGTTTTTCTTGTTCACCACTCGAACGTAATCATTAGACAATACCATGCTGGTCAGACATGTTGGTATAGGGTTTTGTTTTGAGTTTCTTGCACAAATGCTATATGCGTATTATATCCGTTAGTCGTCTTTTACAACATCGACGGGTTAGATAGGGAGTGGTGAATTGTATTCTTACTCGGTCACCACACGGAAAATAAAAATGTAATAAGCTACGTCAATTTCTTTTTTTGCGCACGAGTAAGTTGTTTTGTTTATACATTGACAGACGATATATAAACTAGACTTGTCAAAACATATTCGTACTCGAAGTTATTTAAAAGTTGTAAGTAAATAAAGTTGTTTTAGGGTAAGAAAATAGAAAATATTTATTGCAATAATAAAAACTAATGAGTATTTCTAAATGTTTAAAGATGAAAGGAAAATGATTTTGAATATCTACTTTAATTTATGACCGACACTTTGTGCAAAGAAAATATGAGAGACCAAACTAAAACGTAATAAATATTCAATGTAAAATGTTCACAAGTAATTACATACTCGTACCCTGTTTATAGTTAGACACTAAAAGATATAGCCTTTGCACTAAAACATATTCTGTGCGATGACGGAGTGAGAATACAATTCACCTCTCCCTCTCTTGCCCGTGGGTATCGTAAAAGACGACTAAGATATCCCTTATTATATCTAATAGGCATTTGATATCTATGCAAAAGCAGGAAAACTCGAAACAAAACCCTATACTAACATGTCTGACAAGCGTGGTATAGAAGGTCAATTTCCCTCCCATAGTGGAGAGGAGGCCCGAGCCCAAGAGCGGGACGTGTATGTACATTATAACTATCTCCGCTTAAATATATCGCACTGCTCGCATGTTTCACAATAGGAAAGAACTTGACTTATGACATCACACATGTTAAAAGATTAGGTAGGCTTTATTTAATTTCTTTTTCTTTCTCTTGCATAGATATAACGTGCATAGCTCTCTTTTATGACAACTACAGACAAGAAAGGGTGTGGTGAAATGTTTTCTTCATCTGTCACCACCTAGACGATCCAACTTCATAACAAGTCATAATATCATCGGGCCGACCACTGATGTCAAGTAACCCTGCTCCGGTGGTCGGCCCAACGACGAAGGCGACGTGATTTTTGGGTGGGTTGCGGGAGTTGCGTGCTTAAGCCCCTCTGTCGCCCCGGACGGAGTAGTGCGGAGGCGCGCTGACCGCAGCCCACCCACAAAAAAAAAAAGCCATAATATCATACATTAAAACATTAATACTATGAGATGGAATCGTTCTTATCGTAATAGTTTTCTATTTTCTTCTATCTGTAGCTACAAACGCTTTGACCGTCAAACTACACCCCACGGTAGGCTTCTTCACAAACATTGCTTGCATATAAACTACGAGGGGTGATCCAAAAGTAATGATAATCAGTTATTTCTAGTGCACACAAAAATACAAAAAAATTTCAGTCACTTGCTCAGTTACCCACTAGTTCAGGAAAAAAAAATCATATAAATAGGCCACAATTCCCGGGAGCTACATTCATTTGAATACGGACTGTCAAGGAGTGAACATCAAAATGGAAAAACACGAAATCAGAGCTGTCATTAAATACCTCTGCTTGAAAAAAATGTCTACCAAAGACATACACAGCGACTTGGTGGAAACATTAGGGGACTCTTCTCCTCCATATTCCACAGTTGCACGCTGGGCTAAGGAGTTTAAGCTGGGAAGAACATCGACGGAAGACGAACACCGCGAAGGACGCCCATCGACGTCCCTCACTGAAGAAAATGTGAAAAAAGTTGAAGAAGTTGTATTGGAAGATCGAAGAGTGACTATCAGGCATGTAGCTGAGGTCACAGGGATCTCATATGGCAGCATTCAAAGAATCCTTGCGAACGAATTGCATATGAGAAAGGTCTCCGCGCGTTGGGTACCGAAAATGTTAAACGACGAGCAAAAGAAGAAACGAGTCGACATGTCAAGAGCAAATCTCGAAAAGTTCCAGGCAGACAAGGACAATTTTTTGTCACGTTTTGTGACCATGGACGAGACCTGGATCCACCATTTTGATCCTGAAACAAAACAACAATCGATGACATGGAAACGATCCGATGAACCGACGCCGAAGAAATTCAAAGTGTCAAGCTCAGCAGGGAAGGTTATGGCGTCTGTTTTTTGGGACGCTGAAGGAATAATCATGGTGGACTACTTGGAAAAGGGGGCCACTATTACAGGCTCCTACTATGCAGAACAAATAAGAAGATTGCGGGAGGCTATTAAGGAGAAAAGGCGAGGCAAACTGCGGGCTGGAGTGTTGTTCCATCAAGACAACGCACCTGTTCACAAAGCTGCAATTGCCATGGCTGGCATTCAGGAAGCGGGCTTTGAGTTGGTGGAACACCCCCCCTATTCACCAGATCTAGCCCCCAGTGACTTCTATCTCTTTCCACGACTCAAGGAACACCTCCGAGGCAAGAAATTTGATGATGATAGCGACGTGATGGCCGCGGTTGAGGACTTTTTTGAGAGTCAAGATAAAGATTTTTTTTGTAAGGGAATTTTAGGTTTAGAAAAGAGATGGACTAAATGTATAGACTTGCTAGGAGACTATGTTGAGAAATAAATATATTTTTTTATTTTATTCATTGTGTTTATTATTGATTATCATTACTTTTGGATCACCCCTCGTATGCTGTTTAAACTTTTATCTATTTTGAATCTAATCTCGCCGTTCGTTTGACTATGAAGTTTTCAACAAACCTTCCTAGTCTTACTCGAAAGCGTTACTACTAGTGGATTCTCTGTATAGGCAACGCCCGCGCCATTTCAATCAGGCAGGCGACTCTTTTACCGTCGTTTTCGTCAATGCTTGTTTATTTCATTTGCGTGTATACATGCGAATTTATTTCATGCGAATTTATTTTCAAGTCTCGTAACAGCAGTTGTTAAAGTATGTGTGTATCACTCGGCGTTTTGCTTGGTAACGTCAAAAGCTGGACGTGAGCATAATATATAGTATTTGAAGAGGTTTTACACAAGTATAGTATGTAAAAGCTTTTATACGGATATTGTCACGTTTAAATTAACTTTTCTTATGCCATATATTATCGGTGTGGTGATGTAGTAAGAATACAATATGCGGCAGTATCACTTGTCATCAGGTGTGTTTCTTTGGCGACGAAGGCAGCGTGCCTGTTGGCCGGGACTCCCTCGTGGGACCTGGAGGGGAAGATGCTTGCCGGATTATATCGGCGGGTATCAGAGACGCGAGCGAGAGGTGGTATAGTTCCGTTTAAGGAGCTTGGCGGGTTGACGCCTGCCGAGACCTCATTGCCCGTTGGGCAGTCATCTTGCGAAAAGAGGCGCCGGAACGCGTGGGAGGAACACCTCCACAACGACGCGGTCCGCCACTGGTGCCTCGGGTGGCGCAGGCGAGTACCTGCGACTAATGCCACCCTAGCCGAGGCGGCGGTTGACATGACCGGGAATTACTCCGTCACCCGCAGGGATATTCCGTCGGGTATACCACGAAGGACAAGGATCTCGGCACCGGTGGTCAGCCCAACAACAAAAGCGACGTGCTGGTGGGTCATGGGGCCAAACGGAGCCGGGAGGTGGGTGCGCTGACCATGGCCCATCCCACAAAAAAGAAGGCATAACTACAAGTCAAATAATGCTTCAATTAAATTAGAACAACGTTGTTTAAAAAAAATCTGTAATACTGATTAAATTTTTAATTAAATAAAGAACAAATATTCTTCTTTTTCATGGATATTACACAGGGTGACACTTACTGACGTAAGCAGCACATATTTTAAGAAGAGCAAAACTAAAAAATCTCGGGTCGGAATAAGGGTCCCGGTCGTTCATACTCCAGCATTACTTACCTTAGCGGTCACATTACCCTTTCCATGTTTACTCCCCGTATATACATGCTGTACAGGCGCCTTTTCAATATCCTATGATTGTACCTATGGTTAATCCCAAGAAATAATTCGTTCCATTCTTGTGGTGTAAAACACCACATTACGCTTTTAAAATATTTACTAATAGGATATTTTACTAAAATTTTGCTAATTGCCGTATATAATAACAGCCTTCGGACACAATTAAACAATGCTCTTAATTGTTTACCCGAATAAGAGAATGTCTTAAATCGTTCAAGTCATTCAGTTGACCAATCTATGAGAACCTGCATTGAGTAGACAGACATATGCGCCACACAGACGAAGTTAAGTGCGCCGTTATATTTGTAATTAAAAACTGACATTGAATACTAGAAAAAACGACTATTTAGATTTGAACCGTCAAAGTGATGGTGTCAAAGCTTCATTCTGTATTTTTTTGGCGCGCCGCTAAACAGCGTCGCTCTTCAGACATCTTTCGGAGATATTTTTTTAATGCAAAAAGTAAAGTCGTCATATCCTTCGTGCACAAGCTATAGATAATATCTGACGGCATGTCTCAAGTGGCCAGTGACCTGCCGCTTGCACGCGTATCATTAACATTGTAAAAGGTAATTAACATTGATCGATAAGTCGATTAAAATGTATAGTGAAATACGAGTAATAAAGTTTAATCGAGGTTTACAGCTGAATTGCTGACAATTCAATATAGTGCAATATGAAAATTATACGATGCCGTCAGGAAGGGTTATTGTTAGGGCTCATTCATACACATGAATAGTTATCACCGGTTCTGTAGTGAATAATTTCTAATAGTATACTTATAACTGTCTATAATTTGTAGTAGTATAGATTTTTACTTTATTGTCGGCGTGGGTTTATCGTGGCTTTATTACTGGCTTTAATATTAGTATGTGTACTCAGCACGTGTAACGGGTCGTGGGGTTGATCAACACTCAAGACTGTTCTTTGCAATACCGAAATTATTGTTCTCAGTTCGCGTATTATCTGTGTCCGTTAATTATATACGACAAGGTTTTATTAAGTCCTGGTTTGGGATCTTGTCTTATTAATAAAATAAATATAATAAACCTCCGTGTGGTGATGGAATATGAATACAATTCACCACTCCCTATGTCGCCCGTAGGTGTCGTGAACGCGACTAAGAGATATGATATTTGATTCAGGTGACTTTACCGGGGATTAGTGCGTCAACCGCAGAGAGGCTGACCGCGCGACGGTAACTGACGTCCCGGGACGGGGACGTCAAGAGGAGAGGGTACTCCCTCGGGGTACTCCCTCGGGGTATTCCATCGGGTCGACCACTGAAGACAAGGAACTAGGCTCCGGTGGACTTCTTTTTTATTGCCGATGGTGACAAAGCAAGCAGCACACCTGATGGTAAGTAATACTGCCGCATGGCCTAGCTGTGCCCCTGGTATTGTAAAGATCCATCCTTTGCAATACCAGAGGCACAGCTAGGCCGTTGCTTACCGTTAAGAAAATGCACTTCTTAAACCTCGTTTAAAGAAGGGCATGTCATAGCGCTCAGGCAAGACAGCAGCAGGTAGTTCATTCCAGAGCCTGCACGAACATGGGAGAAATGATCGCTGGAAACGGACAGTTGAAGACCATAACGTTTCCAGGTGTGACGTGCTAAAATATGGGTCAAAATTTAATAAATTTAACAACTAATTTTCTGTATCGGGTAGATAATTATGTCTGTAATAACGATGACTAGTTGAACGTGAGCCATCTTAGTCTGCCCGTGACTATGAATGCTGCAAAGTGTTCGAAACGTCGGGCAATCAAAAATCAAATACAAACGCGATAAAATCCGTAAAGTAATTTTATTTAAAATTGCAACCCGCCCTCGCTTCGCTTCGGTTATAGTCGTTTTACCCGCGTAGTTCCCGTTCCCGTGGGAATACCGGGATAAAATATAGCCTAGTTTACGCCCTGATATTATAGCTTTCCATTGGTGAAAGAATTTTTGAAATCGTTTTGAAGATTACCTGGAACAAACAGACAGACAGACAAAAAATTTTTAATCGCTATTTTAGGCATAGGTGTCGTTCAAATAACCGTGTGAGCATGAAAAAAGCCTATTATTTTGACATTACAAATAGACACTCCAATTTTATTTATTGGTATAGATGAGATAAGCTCTTCTTAAACCTCATTTAAAGATGAACATAGCGTAGCGCAGCAGGTAGATCATTCCAGAGCCTGCACGTGCGTGGGAGAAATTAAAGCTACAAACATACAGTCGAGGATGATATCAACTCTAGGTGGCTTGGATAAATCATACTACGATTTTAGACCTTGTTACCTGTCAAATAACTCTAAAGAGCACTCCCCACTAAAATCATTATTTCGAAGATTGTATTTATCGATCTTAAGGATTAGATACCTCTCTATGGGGAAGAATTTTTAAATATGTTAATAATAATAATTAGAGAGTGCAAATAATATGTAGATGTGGTTGTATAACAATAATTTGTGAAGTTGTATAAGGCGCATTTTCCCTGTAGCGACGGAGTAAGAATATGTTAGTAATGACTAAGGAATTAATATACATATAAGTATTATAATATATTGATATTGTAAGAGAAGGAAAACACGAGATAAACCAATCCACCCGACTACATGGTATTCTATGTCAATATTCTTCCTATCATGGAGGACTCTAGCCCAGCAGTCAAACGCACAAATGAGTTGATGATAATAGGCAAAATATGTGTCATATATAGAGATGAATCTAGAGATACATAACGTAGAAGGTCGTTGCTTTGACCGCTATACCATCTGTATATTCTGAATTGGGTTAATAACTGAGTCTGAAGAGCTTTCGTAGCGTCAATAATAACAATTTACTTAATAGCAAAGAAAATCCAATATAATAACTCCACTTGAAACTTATTTAAGATAAAAAGAGCTGATGTTAAGTTGAAAGTAGTAACTGCGGTCTGTACTTATCTTAATCGTTAAGTTTGATTAATCGAAGCTTTGATGTGAAAAGTTAATACAGATGTGTTTTACGAGAAATACTTCAAGTTATACCTAGTATTACTTTTTGAATAAAACTACTTCACTGATTTTATCGCGTTTGTATTTGATTTTTGATTGCCCGACGTTTCGAACACTTTGCAGCATTCATGATCACGGGCGGACTAAGGTGTCTCACATCCAACAAGTCATCTTTATTACACTCATTTATAATTATCTACCTGATACAGAAAATTATTTATTAAATTTTGACCCACATTTTAGTACGAATTTATTGCCAGTATAAGAAGAAAACGATTATATGAAAAAAATATTTATTACGGATTTTATCGCGTTTGTAACGCGTTAAAATCCGTAAAGTAGTTTAATTTAAAATGTGTAATACTCGCGTAAACATTAGAAATCATTAGTATTATTTTTATTATGTCTATGATCCAAGTGTACTTCGTCCGATCATCCGGCATGATATCCAAACCGCATGGAGTCAATAACTCATCCGGTCGATGGCCCTGTACGGCGCACCGGTGTGGGCGGGGTCCATGACCGTCCGACTTAGGGCCCTTCTGTGGCGACCACAGAGGGTCACGGCGGTCAGGGTCATCCGCGGGTACCGCACGGTGGCGACGGAGGCAGCGTGCCTATTGGCCGGGACTCCCCCGTGGGACCTGGAGGCGGAGATGCCCACCGGACTATATCGGCGGGTGACGGGGGTGCGACCGGAGGGCGGTGTGGTCTCGTTAAGGAATCTCACCGCCTGGCGCGTTGACGCCCGCCGAGACGTCATTGCCCGTTGGGCAGTCCGGCTGGAGAGGCCTCGGTTCGGGGTGCGAACCGTGGAGGCCTTCCGGCCGGTGCTGATGCAGTGGTTGGAAAGGCGGCACGGGGTGCTCTCCTTCCGACTGGTGCAGGTTTTGACGGGGCATGGGTGCTTCGCCAAATACCTGCACAGGGTCGTTAGGAGGGAGAGTACACCGTCCTGCCACCACTGCGATTGCGACGAGGACACGGCGCGCCATACGCTCGAGGCCTGCGCGGCTTGGGCAGTGCAGCGCTGACGCTGCCGGCTATCGCTAGGGCGATGGTCGACAGCGTCGGGAATTGGGACGCGGTCGCAGCCTTCTGCGAGACAGTGATCTCGCGGAAGGAGGCGGCGGATCGCCTGCGCGAGGAGCGCAGCCTCGATGAGGAGATCCGCTGCCGGCGACTGGAGCGGCGTAGGCGCAACTACCTGCGCCTCATGCCGCCCTAGCCAAGGCCGCGGGTGACGTGACCGGGGATTAGTCCGTCACCCGCCGAGAGGCCGACCGCGTGAGGGAAGACCGACGTCCTCCCTGAGGGGGGGACGTCGGTCGATGGGAGGGTACCCCAATAGGGGGTATTCCATCGGGCCGACCACTGATGTCAAGTAACCCTGCTCCGGTGGTCGGCCCAACGACGAAGGCGACGTGGTTTTCGGGTGGGTTGCGGGAGTTGCGTGCTTAAGCCCCTCTGTCGCCCCGGACGGAGTGGTGCGGAGGCGCGCCGACCGCAGCCCACCCACAAAAAAAAAAAAAATGGAGTCAATAACTCAACTGCGACAACTTTCCACCTTTTGATAAGCCCATGGCACATGTGCCTTCTTTGGGTCGCTCAGCAGCTATTATACATTTTAACTATCTATATTGATAATGATTATCGTCTCAGCCCATATGCTTTCCATTATTGGCTTTGAGCCTCCGCCGATGTTAGCGGTCAATTAAACTACTATACTACGATGGTCAGACGTATTTGTACAGGGTTTTATTTTGAGTTTTCCTTCCCTTGCATAGATGTGAGATGCGTATTTCATGCCATAACCGTCTTTTAAAACACCCAAAATTGGAAATGGTGAATCGTATTCTTATTTCGTTACCACACAAATATTCTCGAGAGATAATAAATCGAGGATAATTATACAAAAATATAATACATTTTTCATGTTGTGATGAAGTAATAATATACTTCACCATCCCTTTTCTTGTCCGCGGGTATCCTAAAAAACGACCGAGCATCGCAAATTAGCATTTAATATATTGGGTTTCCGTGTGTTTCCATTTTGTGACGGAGTAAGAATACAAATTACCATTTCCTATCTTGCCCGTGGATGTCGTAAAAGATGACTAAGGGATACAGTAAGCATATAACATCTATGTAAGAGAAGGAAAACTCGAAATAAAGCCCTATGGCAACCTGTTTGGCCACCATGGTATAGTAAGGTCAATTTCCCTCCTATTGTGGGGGAGGCTTGAGCTCAATAGTGGGACGTATATGAGCTGAAATGATGATAATGATGATATTAGGTTATTTATAAGAACTTATTTGCAAACAAAAATTATCACTCCAATCTGCACATCAAAACCGTTCCAATCGTCCTACCAACTGGACTGGTCAGCTGTCGTATTTATTTAATCTTCAATTACTATTAGGTGATCCTTTCTCCTTGTGGAAACCATTCAGTAATGCAATGTGTCACCTCTTGCTTTCTCATAACTATTATTATCTAAAAATAAAATATCCCCTCTTTCCTTTTTCAAGGATCTAATAACAACTAAGAGATGTAAGCAAATAATATTACTGAGCCAGAAGGAAATCGCGAGGAAACCCTGTACAGATTTACCAGCGTAATTTACGGACATTATTTTCTTTTCAGTGAGGAGGAAGTTTGGATACAAAAGTGTGAGGGTATTCACATAAAATACTTGAAGAACAACATAGCGTTGAGTTAGGAAATGTCTACTAAGGAATAGTTGCCATAACAGCTGATTGCACTAGTCTATGACAAGTTTTCACATACGACACTTCATCATCGTAACAGCACATAATACCTACATCCCACTGTTGGGCTTTGGCCTCCCCCACTGTGGGAGGGATATTGACCTACTATACCACGCTGGTCAAACGTGTTGGTATAGGGTTTTATATCGAGTTTTCCTTCTATCGCATAGATGTTATATGCATACTATATCTTAGTCGTCTTTTATTACATTTACGGATAAAAGAGAGGATAGTGAATTGTATTCTTGCTCTGTTACCACACGGCAAGTACGATACCTAGATATACAGAATTACCAAGTAGAGAAAATCATAATAATTTAAGAATGATGAAAGTAATAAAACCTCCAACTGCTTAGGTATGCCTTTTGGACCAAATGTTTTATCAAATTGACGTTCGACATGCGATCATGCATTCTTTTGATATGGTAATCCGTCCCAACCCTCGAGCAATAATCGATTATTAAATAGGTAGAAATCGGCAGTCTCTTATCCACTTTAAGGCTCATAAGAGGATTCTTTTATGAGACGGAAAGTAAACCGTAGCTTCTAAACTCATAAAACATAATAATTTTTAGGTTAAATTATTTTTGTTACTTGTTGGCGAAAATGCCGCAGTAGAATCTTAAGTTGCTGATTTGCCTCTAGGAGTATTTTATAATAAAGTATTAAATTTCAGTGATATTCATTTTCTGTTATAGAAATTATTGGTGTACAGTGAGCACCTTAGGGTTATTATATTTAAAAAATATCAAATTAAACATTGATTTGTTTCAAATATGACTTTTATTAAATAATCTTTATATATTTTTATCTTTCTTATTAACTAAAAAAAGCATACTTTAAACTACCTAACATGTCATCCCGAGGCTAGAACAAGAGATATCGATACTCCTTCTTTATTTTAAAACTTTTATGATACCTGTCTAGCTCTTAGTCTTATTGCCTTATCAGTGTAGAGGATACCCATGTCCAATTGACGGGCGTATATGAATAAAAGAAGTAGCTTCGAAAGTAAAGATCGGATATATACTAAAAACCTATCACTTTTATACTTTTTGGGTTTCCAGATGATCAAATATGTCATCGTTATAATAAAAAATGTTAAGCAAATTATAGAATATATAATCCTATATCTGCGGCTAAAATATATTCTATAACTTGCTAAACCTACTAATATTTGTTATTAATGACATGTTTTCTCCCGTATGTAATCATCATCATTATTTCAACTTGAGGGTAATTGGCCTACTATGGTATTAGCTACTAAGTCTATTTCTTGTCAGACGTGCTTGTATAGACTTTTATTTCGAGTCGTGTTTTACAACACGGGCAAGAGAGGGGATGACAAATTGTTATCTAACTACGTCACAACACGGCAAATATAAATATGTAGATCTAATATCAACAGAATATATTTAGAAAAACAATTTATATGAAGACATTCAAAGGTAATGTATATTTTACTATTCGGTTAAAATATTGGCTCCATTTGTTATAACATAATGCTCATTAATTACTACGATTGTAGCTTCTTTTTATAATAAAATTATTTATAGTTGTTCGTTAGACTTATTTAATAAAATAAATCACCAAGAATTAGTCATTAATGTCACCTTAGTATTTGTTGAATTTTTATTTTAGTCTCAATTCGAATATAATAAGAATTATTTTCGGTCGCCTTCATCTATTTATATTTCAATTCTCTGTGTTTATTTTTATGATCCTAAGAAATAACAAAACAATATTTATCTTAGTTTTCTTTATAAATCTATGAAATATAATTAGTTAGGACTTTTTTCACTACTTTTATATAATTTCACTAAAATCGTATAAATTAAATTTATAAATAATATTCTGATTGATTGAACTAAAATGTATAAGATGTAAAAAAAAGTTTTTTTTTTTTAATAAGAGAATACCGTGTGGTGACGGAGTAAGAATAGTAGGTCATTTTCCCTCTCGTTGTAAAGGAGATTCGAGCCAAATAGTGGGGCATATATAAGCTGTGAAGAAATGAGAGTATGACAATGCTATTAATATGTACATTTTATGTTTTATTTCGTTTTGACTTGGGATTTATATGTATGTCGCTGTTCTTTTATATCCTTACTAATATTATAAATACGAAAGTAAGAATGTTTGTTTCTTTGTTACGCTTTCACGTTTAAACCACTGAACCAATTTCAAAAATTCTTTCACCAATGGAAAGCTACAATATCAGGGAGTAACATAGGCTATATTTTATCCCAGTATTCCCACGGGAACGGGCACTACGCTGCGGGTAAAGCGACTGAAACCGAAGCGAAGCGAGGGCGGGTTGCTAGTTATTAATATTTCTAAGCATTCAAACTGAATATACTATGATATTGGTGTACCAGTATTTATTTCAAAAATAGGAGAAAGCTAAAAGATTTCTCTCTCTCTCTTCTTTCTTATTTACTGAAATTTGAAAATATCGTCGAATATACATTATACACAGATACGTTATATATCATCATCATCTCTCAGCCCCTCGCCCTCCACTGCTGGATTACGTGGTCACCGTGAGAACCTTTCTTCCCCAGGGGTTATCGGTTCGACGAGCGATGTGGCTTGCCCATTGCCACTTCAGCGTACTTAATTCTTTGTGCTATGTCGGTTATACTTATTCTTATCCGTATTCCCTTATCTCAATTTCTATCTCGCAGAGAAATCCTGAGCATATGACAAATATATAGATTATAAAACACCGGCTTTTTTTTTTTTTTACGGCCGCTGCACTCCTCGCACCACTCCATCCGGGGCGACAGAGGGGCGTAAGCACTCACACCCGTAACCCACTCGTGACACGTCGTCTCCGTCGTTGGACCGACCACCGGAGCAGGGTGAGTTGTCGTCAGTGGTCGGCCCGACGGTATACCTCTTGAAGAGTACCCTCTCCTCGACCGAGGCCCGCCCTCCCCCCTCGGAGAGAACGTCGGTGTTTCCTCGCGCGGTCGGCCTCTCGGCGGGTGACGGACTAATTCCCCGGTCCAGTCATCCGCGGCCTCGTCTAGGGCGGCATCAGACGCAGGTACTCGCCCCTGCGCCGCCCCAATAAAATACCGTCTACGTCTAAAATGCTAATTGTTTAAATGTTTAAAGTTATGAAAGCAAGGACATTACACTAATTTATTTTTAAGATAATAAAATCTTCCTTATTTTAGTATAAAAACTCACAATTAAATATCACATTATATTCAATAGATATTCTTAATTACTACATTACTTTGAAATCTAGCTGTATTGCGGTTACATAAAAACGGTAACCATAAATTACTTTTAATGGCAGGATATTTTAGTCTTATCTGCGCCTATTAGTGTGAGACGATTGAAATTAAGGCCTATCTGAGATCGCACAGATCATTATCATCCAGAAGACCACAACTGCATTTAAATGCAATAAATGAAAAAAATACCATGTATATGCATTCCGTGCAGATTAACCTGCGCAGAAGATATGTTACGGATCAGAATCCTAAAAGGGAATTATAATATAAGGGAAAGTGCTCATACTCTGTGACCTATTTCTTCTAATTTTTAACCCTTCCCACACACGGGTGGTCACACCCATAGTACAAAATTGGTGCCAATTTTGTTCATGCATAGTATTTTGAAAAAGTAAAAATAAGTTAAAACTAAGAATAATAAATAAAAACAAAACAATATGTTAACATATTCCATGAGTCCTTCCCTCCATAGCGGTTAAGGGGAGTGATGGCTGCTCTATTAGTTAATTCATGATCTGGTGCTGCTTGTGGGATCTGATGCAGCTATAATCGTTCGAATTATATATGTGAATTATATCACGTATCTTGTATTTCGAACTGGAGTTAGTAAGTACTAACTCCAGTTCGAGAGAGTGTATATACAACGTGTCTTGTAAGTACAAGACACGTTGTATATACTTTTATCTAAAAGAAGTTAGTAAGAAAAAAAATAAAAATATTTGACAAGCCCGCTGAATATTTTAACGGATATTCTCAGTAGCGGTCGCGTTCCGATCTTATGGTAGTTTATTGGATTCATTTAATTTCATTAAATTAAATTTGACAATATATAAGTGCCGCGGGATTTATGCATAATAAATGATTTGAATTTAAAAGTCTTGTGCGATTATGCGACTTATAACTAAAATACTAAGTAATCATTAATCATTAATTTGGATTCCCTAATCGGTGAACAATAGCAAAATTTACTCATAATAAATAGATTAGATAACATTCAGTTTAACGATAGTTTAAGTATCACCACCTCTCACTTCCTCGTGAAAATCGTAAAATCCTCTTTTTCAAGGGAAATTTATAAAGAAATATCGTAATTCAATAAATGTGACGATTATGATATATAAAAGTGGTAGGACCACACTGTCGACAGTTATCTGTCTACAGCCGCGGGCTGGTCCGTCCGGGGTAGTACCACACTCTCGCAGAAAATCGACGTCTGAGTAATAGCAATTTGTTACTGCGCTTCGTTCGGTGAGCGAGAGAGCCGGAAACCCAACTTTCTGAGGGTGTTTGTATGTGAAGCCTTAATGCACGCATTCACACCCCCTTCACTTTCTTCGCGGTAGGCAGCGACCCTGTAAAGGTCCATGAGCGGCAGCAACACTTACCACCAGGTGTACTGTTTGCTCGTTTGCCACCGTTTGCAATAAAAAATATATATATATATATATTATGGCACAATCTCTCCTATGTAGGGTGGCCTACTTGCAACAGTGGTTGTGGATAGGCTGATAGTTTTCTGGAATAAATGAAATAACATTACAACTATCGCAAATATTTAAAAGTGAAACTGGTTTTAAATCAAAATATTGCCGCGGATATTCTAGCAAAGTGGCATAGGCTTATAGACACTTTGATCCTACAACACAATAATCTGCTGCACTGTTGTAACTTTTAAACAAATAGTATCCACTAGCTATGTACGGCAATTATTGTGTAAAATTTCCTAAAACACTGGTTGTAATGGATAATGTGGTGAGAGCCACACAAGTGAACTTAATATATTTAATTCATATGAACACAAACATGATATAAATTATTTTTTTATCTTACTATTGAACAACCTTCATAATAAATGGACTTTTCAGCCAATTGCCAGAGATCGTATCTCGTAAACCTGTTGAAGAACGTGTATTGTGTGTATTGCAAACGTTCGCGCCAATGACTGCAAATGTAAGACAATCCTTCTCCTTCATAAATTGCGAATCCAGAGGCCAAAAAAGCTTTATCTACCTACCGGTGAATTACCAGATATGCAGAATAAAACCAGCAGTTGGTGACCGAGATGGTAGCATGGCAGAATACAAGATCAGAAGGCGAAAACCAGTCTTTGCCCGCCTGGTAAAACAAAGTGTGATATATTAAAAAATCCAATTTCAAAAGAATTTTTCATAACAGTTTCAATTTACAAACAATATTGAGAATTTACAATTTATTTTTAAATAAACGAACTTTTACACGATTTCTGTTCTGACTTAGATGGGCACGTTATACTTTCAGATAGAGTTTGCCGAGTTTAGGGAAAGAATTTTAATAGGAAAGAAATTGTTAAGAGGCCCGTGGCGGGTCAAAGCGTTCCGACGAACGTTAACAATACTCGTTATAGTGTAAGCTTGTCTTTAAGTTTCTCCATCGAATACGCCCGGGGATTTCATGTTCGAATGGTTCCCTTTTGCTATTTAAATAACGCAGATATTTTCTTTAGAACATCAGTGCACCTGGCGAAGATTCTTATATAAATTCAATGTTTTAAACTCAAAAGCTTGTTCGATGTTTGCTTAACGAAAGTACCGTCTACGCATATTTATGAAATGGGTTTTTAAATTGAATATGAATGAATATTATATTACGAGTAGAATATTGAAATAGTCTCTTGAATATATTAAATTATGAGTTTTCAGTTTTGTAACTTAAAATATTTGTTGGATTATTTTTTCATAAATGCTTGTATTTGTCCCTTTCTTAAGCACTTTAGGAATAGTTAATTTAAGAAATATTCAAGACATATTTAAGATCTATGAAGTAATAATATGCTTTCGTTAGTTAATGACTCTATATGAGTATCACAATACTTCCACACATTATCACCAGTATACTCCTGCTATACCCATCTATATCTATGTTGTAAAAGATAACTAAGGAAGATAATGTCTAAATAATTCTAGATAACTCGACTGACCGGACAATTTCCCTCCCGTTGGGGTGGAGCCCAGCAGTGAAATATTAATTCTTCTAAGCCAAGGGCCAAATTGATGTTCAGGCAAATCCCGGGATAGACTATTAATTGTCTTGTAAACTGTAATAAATTTAATGTTAAATGAAACTTAATGATAGTTTAATAAAATAAGAAGATATAAGCTACGATTACGTCTACAGAATAGCACCGGAGATAAAACAAAGCTTAATGGGGCGAGCTTGTGAGCCTTAAAATTGATTCCTTTAGTACAAAATATACAGAAACACGAGATTTTTCTCTTTAAGTTGCTTATTAATTCATCTTCACTTCCATTTATGTCTAACCAGCTATATGTAAAGCTAAACTATGAACATGAACTAGAACAGTGGTTAAACGATACCAAATTTAGCACAGGGTGTGTACTTATTTCGCCGAGCTGGCCACCGGCGACAAGGGACTCTGTACTACTACTACTCTGGTTGGAATACGGTGGATTATAAGTCCGAGCGCTGCATTTGTGTCGCCCCGGACGAAATGGACGGCGTATGTGTTGACCATAGGCCTCTCTTAAATAAAGGGAGCATAATTTGTCATTATAAAGTAGCATTCTTATGGGTTGCTTTTTTATTGTACTAAAAAAGTAGTAATGTCTTGCTGTTAAATTAGATGTGTATATTCATTAAAACTTATTTTAAAACTGAAGTAGGCACCCTCTCTAGAGATTAGCGCTACGTTACCATAATAGTCAGCGGTTTAAAACTTCCGATCCTGAACACTCCATGACGGTGTACAGCCAAAATTTTCAGCTCACAAAGGATGTGGATAACCTTAACGGAAGACAACCATATTATAGTGTATCTAGAGAGTCGGAATTTTGTTAGGCAAAAATATTTTATACAAACTATTGTTTAGCGCTTATCTTATCTTATATCTTTAAACGAGCAATTCTTGTATATATATATATATATATATATATATATATATATATTCAGAATCTCGGAAACGGCTCCAACGATTTTGTTGAAACTTGGCATACTAGAGGTTTCGGGTCCAAAAAATCGATCTAGCTAGGTTTTATTTATAGAAAATGTTGTTTTGTCCGTGTTTTTAGCAAAACAATATAATGACATTAAATTTTAAAAGAATATGAGTTATAATTTTGCCGTTAACGTCATGAATTACGATAGCTCAGTTGAGAAGTAGTCCAGTTTCATTTTAGTTTTGTTTTGACATTCAAACGGCGTCGGATCGAATCTCGGTGTTATGATTATTCTCTTGTTGTAATTTTTTATATATTTTTTTTCGTTATTAAATGTTTATTTTTTATTAATATATATCTAAATAAATTCGACAAAAATACAACAAAAATATTCCGAGCGAAGCTCGGTCAACCAGATATTGTTTATTTAATACCTACATAAATTATTTCTTTAAATTTACTTTGATTAAAATAAGTAATCAGTTTAACGTTTCTGGTATCTGTTTGAAATTATAATGAATTATAATTTTGTTTTTTTTTTGGAGCCTTTTTGATCCTTGGCTACAACAAGTCATTGATGACTGATATGATAATAGTATATTTGATTCATAGATATGAGTAGCATTCCGAGTCTTAAGTCACGGCACTCAATTAATCACTTCATCTCGGCTCATGTACGTCCACTGGTGGGCTCGAGCCTCCTCCATAATAGGAGGGAAATTAACCTTACTATATATACCATGCTGGTCAAACAGGTTCGTATAGGATTTTGTTTTTCTTCTCTTTCATAGGCATTACATGCGTATTATATCCCTTAGTATTCTTTTACGACATCCACGGGCAAGATAGGAAGTGGTGAATTGTATTCTTATTCAGTCACCAAACGGAGGGTCAATTAATCATTAAGTAGACATTACCGCGATTACCTGCGCCTGATGCCGCCCTAGCCGAGGCCGTGGGTGACTGGATCGGGGCATTAGTCCGTTACCCGCCGAGAGCCCGACCGCCTGAGGAAAGACCGACATCCTCCCCGAGGAAGGGACGTCGGTCGATAGGAGGGTACTCCTCAGGGAGTATTCCATCGGGCCGACCACTGACGACAAGTAAGCATGCTCCGGTGGTCGGTCCAACGACGAAGGCGACGTGGTGTTACAGGTGGGTTGCGGGTGTGTGTGCTTACGTCCCTTTGTCGCGCCGGACGGAGTGGTGCGAGGAGCCACTCCCAAAAAAAAGGTAGAAATTGTCATATGTCATTCAAAACTCATAATTATATGTTTTAGCATATAAGATTGCAATACTGTTTAGCATGAGAAAGTTTTTTTTTGTTCCAGCTATATAAAGAGTGTGATTACTACCCCGAACAGACCGATTCGCGGCTGTAGACAGACTGTCGACAGTGTGGTCCTACCCCATATCAAATATCTTAAAATTCTATCTAATATTTGATGTAGTTTCTTTTAATATAATAATAATATTCTTTATTTTATAAAGACCTCTGTTTTTTTACATTGATAGAATAAAGTAAAATAAATTTCCTTTCTAATAAAACATTATAGAAGACGCCTCACATTTACGCAGTATTTTTATATCACAAAATAAATAAAATGGGCGAGATAGGTAAGTAAATTTATATTCATAAGCATAGTAACATGTTTCGCGGGGTTGGAAATTCAGAATATTATCGGGGAGGCACCCCTCAGGTAATCGACTGACAAATGTCTTAGATATTTTACCAACTTCATTTTGTGGATGTTCAAAATTGTGATGAGTGAGTTTTGGATAGGGACACTTTACCCTTATATTGAAATTGAAAAAAAGCATCTCATTTCTCTTTTAAGAACATTTTTTAAATCATATTGGTGTTTCTGGAAAGAAGTCATTAAAATCAAAATTATAACTATTCTTTACTTACTAGTAAAGAGCTGCTTATCTAACGGGCTAAGCATCCAAATTTTTCAGTCAAAACACAATCACTCCGCTCGTGTGCAGAATGTCTTTCTGCCAACCGTAGTGGATTGGTTAAGCAATGTAATTGTAGTGACAGAGTTATACTGCTTGCCTCAGTGCCCTAATTGACCGGACAGCTGCGACGATTCCATGGCAATCGTTAGCTCAATGACGTAGCATTCCTCGCCTTGATTGGTTAAAGAAATAGACCTGGGATGTGACGTGGCAGACTGGAGGAAATTTATGAAAATTACGATATTTTGACTGCTCGATTTCGGGATTTCCTTAATAACTTGTTAACCTCGGTATACCTAAGATCATGATTTTTACTGGTTAGTGACTAATCCACTACGCACTGCAGTACAACCGTATATGGTGTAAATCCTCCAAGCAGAGGATGTAATTGTAGTTATAAAGATCCTACACCCCTAATCAGCAGTCTCACCGTGAGGTCCAGCTGTAGGAGGTCTACCAAAGTGCTTAGTATGCCGACCCCATTCGGTGGTTGGTTTTGTCGCGACGCTTTGTTCGTGTAAATATAGTTTTTAAATTACAATTTAGATAGGATATCTCAAATAATCTTGTCTATGGATAAAACAAGCTTCTAAAATAGGATAGTTGAACTTTGCTCAATAGTTGTTACATAACTGCTGAATAGAAATTCTTTGTAACAGTTGTGTCATAACGAAAGGGTAACTCGCCGAACGGATTATCGGAGATAAGAAATCGGTGTAGGTGATCCGCCCAAATGACAATAAAGTACAGTATATAGTCTACAAGCTATGTGTGCACGATAGGGATAGCCTATCGCCGTGAACGGTTTGGGCGCAATGCGACTGGATCACAGCCTTTCCCAAAAACAAAAGCATAATAAGCATATCTTCACTTTCCTCATCATCATCATATCTCATACACATCCCACTACGGGGTTCGGGCCTCCTTCATAACAGAAGGGAAATTGACCTACTACACCACACTGGTCAGACTAGTTCGTATAGGGTTTTATTTCGAGCTTTACTTCTCTTACACAGATTTTATTTACATATCGTATCCCTTAGTCATATTTCATGACGCCTTCGGGCAAGAGAGGGGGTGGTGACTTGTATTCTTATCCGTCACCACACAGATTCGCTTTTGCTACACGAAGTTGTCATGAACAACGACAGGCTATAAACAAAGTGGACAGTGCGCCTAAGGAAGTTTTCGCTTCAAAAATACAATATATGTTTATATATATACAATATATGTTATTAATAATAATCTTTTATAATTGTTAATAATAATCTCTTGTATACCTATATTCATCTCTCCCGCGATGAACGCTCATGAAAACAAATTACAGATAAGCAAATCGAATTTATAAAAGTAAATCATCTTTCAATCAAGTAAAATACGTCATCATCTTCCTGCTCTTAACTCAATTACTTGAAGTCGGTACTATATGCTGTTCTACATACTCCTGTCAGATGTCATCTTGGCATATCCATGAAAATCTTTTCAGACCCTTTGTTATTCATGGAGTCTCCGTGGGGGTATTCCGTCAGGCCGGCCACTGACGACAAGGGACTTGTCACCGGTGGTCGGGCCAACGACGAAGGCAACGTGCTACGGGTGGGTCATGGAACCGCGCGCCGTCCTTCTATCGCCCCGGACGGAGCCAAGTGGCGGGTAGTGACCATTGTCCACCCCAAAAAAAAAAAACAGGTCTACCATATTTCTTTAGTCTTCATTATAGAAATAAGTTTAAACTATACCTACAGTTGATTTTAACCAAATCGCTATTTAGATCAAATATGCACCCACAGTTGTGTTTGGGATGGAGTACCAACAGATTCAGGATTCACCACTCAGCATACGTGCATTGCTTGTATTATCAAACAAATATATTTTTGTATAATAATATTTTCAAATTAACCTTCAATATAAATAAAAATAAGCCACGGAGAAAATTGTTTGTTGACGCCCTATTTGTTACAATAACACCAAGCTAGTTATAGTCCATTGTTACAAAATATAAGGGTAATAAAAGTTCATAGACCTCTAAGCGTGGTCTGGAATTTATATCAAAAAATACCCATTTTCTTACCACCCGCCGACAATAAGGTGCGAAATTAGGAGAAGAATTAGGCTCCCCCGATGCGAAGCGTGCTCCGAATCGTGATGCAGCAGGGTGCAGAATACAGGATAAAATATCCCACCCCTTCAACGATAACAATATATCAGACGTCTATTGATTTATGTACAGAAAGGTATTTCTTAATTTAGTCCCCGTCGGTAAACGTTGTAGGCATTAATAAATGTGACAGAGGTGCGCGTTATGAAACTTTATAGAGTTCCGTGAATACGTAAATGGCGTAACAATGTACTAAAATAGTTTAATACGTAAATACTTCAAAAACTATTTGAGGGAGACGGACATTTTCGATGATGTTGCTAGAGGTTTGAGTTATAATACATACCTACCAAATTCTTATTAAAGTTCGGCATCAATATCGCACGTTTAATCCAACACCGTCACTAAATGAATTATTTCGAAAAACTGTTTTTAATGCTATCTATTTGCTGAGCACTAAATGTATAATAGTTTCGTTATAGTTGAATATAGTCTATATTTATGCTCATTTTCACTCACACCACACATACGCAGTATAAATAGAACTAAGGCCAAAATATTAAAAACTATTACTTAATGTAAATAAACCATATTTAACTCGTCAAGGATACAACGAAACTATACCTACTTACTGTACACGTCATCGGCGAATTTCGCCGAAAGTCGAGTTCTCTCGACAATGTTCGGTTCGCTCGTACGGCGCACGGGAACAGACTCATTTTCAATATATTTCTATGAACTATGTTCTGTCTCACGCGCCAGACGTTTTAACTTATATCTAATACAAGTTGTATGGGCAGTCTCCGTGGGCTCGCCTAAGCGCACGAGATTTTTTTTACAAAGAGAAAATAAGTTTTAATAGTTTGGTAGAGGGGTTAAATTGTTTCGTCATAATTTGAAATTTTATTTGTTATATGTTTTTGTATGTTCAAAGAATAAATATTAATATACCTAGTAATTTAAAAATAAAGATAACATTTGTAATTTTTAAATATTTTAATTTGGTGGTTCAGTGCACGAGCGCACTTAAGGTACAGCCGCCACTGCTCGTAATCACATTATCGATCTTCACTTTATCAATTGGTATCATTTATTTATTTAACTTTAGGCAATGAAACTTAACAATCAAACTTTGTTATTTAAAAAACAAAACTGTATACTAAATGGTCTAAATGCAATGTAATCAAACAAAAATTTTTTTCAACAAACAAAAATTAAACAAACAAAAATTATGAATTTTTACCAAAGTTTAATGTTATAATTGTCTTCTTGAACAAAACTAAAAATAATAATCTAAAATACTTCTCCAATTAATATTTATTTAACTTTGGGCAATGAAGCCTAACAATCAAATTGTCATAAGAATTTAACAAACATAACTATATAGTAAATGGCCTAAATGCAATGTAAACAAACAAAAATAATCTATGACTTTTTACTATAATTAAAATCAAATAAAAGCTTAATATGAGTTGCTGTCATCATAATCACAAAGTGTTTATAGTATATCTATATTATATAGTTATGTAAAATGTAAAATGATTATATTTATAGTATAAATATAATCATTTTACATAAGAGTTAACAGTTAACACTTTAAGCAAACTAGAATAAAATTAAGTCTTTTACTTTAATAAAGGTAAAAAATTTAATTGTCATTAGAACTTGTGACACAAAATTTTAATGCAATTGAAACTAATAAAATTAAATTCTTCTATTAAACTTTTCTCAGTCTTTAGATATATTTTTAATATTTAAATTATCAAACAAAAATTATATTCTTCTACAATAGACCATTAAATAGTCTAACTCTAAACAAACAAAAAAATAGATTCTCAAACAAAAATACTTCTCTCCCTTAAAAAAATAACAGTTAATTATATATATTTTTCATATTATTAATTGAACTTCAGTAGGGGAATATTAAACTTTAAAAATAGTAGTTTTGATGCCTTGTCTCCTTCAAGTCAGTTTCGATGTGGCGTGTAAATAAGTCCAGCACCACTAAATATGCGCTCGCTGGGGACACTGGTTGGTGGTGTAACTAAATAATGCCGAACTACAGGAAGCAGAAGAACGTATCTTTCTTTGTTCACTTTCCACCAAGTTAAAGGGTCAACGTCATTTGCCAGACGTTTATACTGAATATTCGCATTCGCATTCGCGAATGTTGGCAGCAGATATTCGCATTCACATTCGCATTCGCGAATGTCCAAAATGCAGACATTCGTTACTTCACTACTGCCTAACACTGTATAAAAGGTTAATTACCCTTCTAATATGAAACAGGCTAGTACTCAAAAGCTCTACGTGCGTAAGCTGAGAAAATGAAGATGTTTATAATCTTAACAGAAGTCTCAAGAAAGTAAGAAACAGCGATTTCGTACAATGGATACGTACTTACAAAGATAACATTCAGTCAGTAATTCTATTCAGAACGTTATCTACGCGACCAAATTGCAACTACAATGCCTACTTGAAGACTTGTTGTAGAAACTTGGGATGGCTGTATTTTATACAAGATTTAAATTAAGACTACCACATAAGTCCGAGACTTTACAACATTACGTAACTTTAACAAGAAATGCTGGTAACCAAAGATCCTCAGGGACAAGGGTGGTTTTATTTTACGATTGCTTATCTTACGAGCTTTTCAAGTCACTCCGAATATATTCTCGAGCTGAAGTTAGATAAGTTACCTATACCTTATAATCTTTACTTTGTTAGATAAATTATATTGAAATGAAAATTATATATCATGATATATAGAATCATAGGAAGGTGAATCAAAAATTGGTTTTTAGATTGGTTTTTAGTATTTTGACACTAAATTCTATCCTCAATCAAGGGCTTACTTAACAAAACATCCGTTTATTAAACAATTATAGTCATAATTGTCAGTGTTAAATTATGATGTGCCCATTAACAGTTTCAAGATATGTACCGGCTAGCTGCGTGTCGACGTATCGAGGGCAATATATGACACTATTAAGTGGCCCTTACTGGACAATGGATAGCAGCACTGGCCTAAGCAATTTGTAACAATAAATGCACCAAAGTCTGAAGTATTCTAACTTATTTGAAATAAAAATAGTTTAATTTTTATCGATATAATAAAGGTGTTCTTTTTTTTCTACGGTCGGCGCACTCCTCGCACCTCTGCGTCCGGGGCGACAGAGGGGCGTAAGCACGTACACCCGTAACCCACCCGTGACTCGTCGCCTTCGTCGTTGGACTGACCACCGGAGCAGGGTGACTTGTCGTCAATGGTCGGTCCAACGGAATGCTCCTTGAGGAGTACCTTTCCATCGACAGACGTCCCTCCCTCGGGGAGGACGTCGGTCTTTCCTCACAATATAATAAAGGTTAAGATGTTTAAAATGAGTTTAAGCATTATAATTATTGTGGTATTTTTATTTACTTTACCGCAATTCACAAATTATAAAAAAAAACATATATTTTATAAGCATTGCCATTTTAATTGCGATTATTTATAACTCGGTATAAGTTATCATATATTCAACATTCATTGCTTGTTGCATTATTTAAGTATAAATAAAACCTTTAATTCATTGCTAACTTATTTAAGTATAAATAAAACCTTTAAATTAAAAACAATACTGCTTTATAGTAACCATTAATTATGAAAAAATCTTTACATCAAAGAAAACAATTATTTTTCTTTGTTATACTTAAAATCTTGGCGATAAAAATTTAGCCTAAGACACTCATAACCACGGCTGAACAAACAGTTCAATCAGACTATAAAAATAAAAAGTAGTATCATGAAACAGCACTGTAGTCTGTGTAAAAATTATAGATACAATGTTATGACAAAATATAAGAAAAGATATAAAAAACAAAACCATTTTTCTTACTGTAACCTCGTGTTTACTGCCAAGTGTTTGCCGTCCTCGGGCCCCAGATGTTATTTGCTATAAGCCTTCCTTATTAGGGATTCCGTATGTTCAGCGGTAGGAACAAGCTGAACTATGTACTTTTTTATTTGTAACATTATTAATATTTTTATTCACAAATATGCTTGTGAATCAAAAGAATATCCTCGTATTTTTTTCAATGAAAATAAAATTAAGTAAACAGCAATAGCATCCTAGATTTTAAATAAAGAGCAAAGCATTTATTAAAAGCACTAATATATGTACTTTCTATAAAATGTACAGAGTTAGACTAATATAATTGCTACGATGGTTTGGTGATTTTTTGTCAGCAAGTTTTTGTATTAAATTGAAAAACGTTTGAATACCGAGAGGTAGTTTAACACGCTTTTAATAGCTTCATACATATATTAGTATGTGTCTATGTAACAGAAACTTTGAACACAATTTTGACCCCTTCAAAACGTGGATTTAACTCGCAATTTGGCATACTTATTGATTGATTGATAATTTATTTGCAGAATATGGGATAACAATAAAGATGATAAAGTCAATAATACAATAAGTTCAATGCCATATCTAGCCGTCATCAGTGTGCAAATTATATAGTCCATTAGACATGTCAAATTAAATTTTATACACATTATGTATATAAAATTTAATGAAGTGATTATTAATTTCTATTGATTAAATATATAAATGTCAATAAAATTAGAATTCATTATGTCAAGAATTAAATTACTTTGATGAAATTATCAAATGGATTAATAATTATCAATAACATTATTGTAAATTATAATAAAGTATCATTTAAAAAATCAAGGAAGACCGATGACAATTCAATATGTTAAACAGTTAGTCGCGTTATATTTATCAGAATTTTCAGGAGTAGCGATTTTTTAGTATCTGATTCAGTTTGATTTTCTATAAAAGTGTGCTTTTTAAGTTTTTTTTTTTTCAAACTGTTATTATTTGTTTGGTAAACCCACATATTCTGAATATAACTTGTATCTATTACTAACTCTTGTTCGCGCTCGAAGCTTAACAATGATATTTTCAATTTCTTTTAAATCTTATATCTTTAAACGAGCAATTCTTGTATATATATATAGATATTCAGGATCTCGGAAACGGCACCAATGATTTTGATGAAACTTGGCATACTAGAGGTTTCGAGGCCAAAAACTCGATCTAGCTAGGTTTTATTTATAGAAAATGTTTTGTCAGTGTTTGAATTAAAATTTTGCCGTCAACGTCATGAGTTACGATAGCTCAGTTGGGAAGTAGTGCAGTTTCCTTTTAGTATTGTTTTGGCATTCAAACGGCGTCGGATCGAATCTCGGTGTTATTATTATTCTCCTTTTGTAAGTTTTTATATTTTTTTATTATTTAATTTTTATTTTTTATTAATATATATCTAAATAAATTCGACAAAAATATAACAAAAATATTCCGAGCGAAGCTCGGTCAACCAGATATTTATTTTATAACTAGCAACCCACCCTCGCTTCGCTTCGGTTACAATCGCCTTACCCGCGTAGTTCCCGTTCCCGTGGGAATACCTGGTTAAAATATAACCTATTACGTTACCTAGTTACTTAGTGATAATATAGTTTCCAATAGTGAAAGACTTTCTGAAATCGGCACAGTAGCTTTTGAGTTTATTCATTACAAACATTCACACACACAAAAATACAAAATTTTCCTCTTTATAATAATAGTGTAGATGTAGATTTAAAAGAAATCAACAAATTCGCTGCTGTTTCATGAATAAGCGTTTCATAATAATAAGAATAATAAGTTTTAAATCAATAGTTTACCATTAATCCAGTCCATCTAACTTTCAACCCCATAATCATGTATTAGATACCATCAACACACAATAGTTTTACACCTACCGTTGGCAGTCCACGTGTGTTATGTGCAGACGTGGAGTATCATCGGTAGACGTCCCATCCCATTTTACATTAAATTTCTCGAAAGGCCTCTGCGTGTTGGATCCATATCCCCATGTAAGCCTTTCAAAGGACCGGGTATCTTCTCTTTTTAACAATGTGGCAGATAGCCGTGAAACTGGGAGATACAATAGAATAATAATTCTATTATATAAATATTAGCTGCCCGTACCTATTATTTCTCACAATAGTATTTAGGTAGAAGTACTAAACTCTTTGCAGTAGCTTTTTACATTCGATGGAGCATCAGGAGATATGCTTTATAACAGTAACGTTTCCGCAAATACCGATCAAATATATTTAATGTTAGTATTACAAAGGTTCTACTCTAACAGATGAGAAATTTATGACTGCATAAATGATGAGCACACAAACATTAATTTCTATTCATAATAAGGAAACAGTTATTTTTTATTGATCATAAATACGATTTTTCCGTGTTGTGACGGAGTAAGAACACAATTCACAACCCCCTATCTTGCCCGTAGAAACTGTAAAAAACGACTAAGGGCCGGCGCTCACTTGACAGGTTGGCACAGCAAAGGTTTTTTTTAAAAAGAAATGTTTATAAATCTTATTTTCATAATATTAGCAAACTAATTTGGATAAATCGTTACAAGCATAATGAGCATACTACGCATAAGTGAGTTAACGACATTTATGTGCTAATAAGATTCATAATCATTACAAACCACCACCACTTTACATAATCATTACAAACCATCATTACCACTTACAAAAATCTCTTGCCGTGCTATACAGCGCCATTCCGTCAAGTGAGCGCTATATCCAAGAGAAGGTAAACTCAATATAAAATCTTATACCATCTCGACCAGTTCTTCTTTTCTCCTATTGTGGAGGAGATTCGAGCACAACAGTTGGACGAATATGAGCTGAGATGATTATTATGAAAATCATCTTGACTTTCATTTACTAAAATTCTCGATCAG
This sequence comes from Lymantria dispar, assembly GCA_032191425.1. Taxonomy (NCBI): domain Eukaryota; kingdom Metazoa; phylum Arthropoda; class Insecta; order Lepidoptera; family Erebidae; genus Lymantria; species Lymantria dispar. The sequence continues at coordinate 14,642,018 of CM063454.1, read as the reverse complement.
TTTGATCTATATACTGTCCATACGTTACAAATATATTTCTAATTAAAATAAGCCATTTGCGTTTTACTTCATTACATAAGTAAGTAATTATGTGGTGACATAAATTTCAATATCAGGTTGACCGAGCTTCGCTTGGAATATTTTTATAGAATTTATTTAGATATATTAATAAAAACTAAAAATTATATAACAAAATTACAAAAAGAAAATAATAATAACACCGAGATTCGAACGGACGCTGTTTGGATGCTAGACTCAAAATTAAAACCAACCGTCCGCCAACTGAGCTACCGGAACTCTTGACATTTATAACGAAATTTAAATTCATATTCTTTTAAAATTTAATGTCATTTATTGTTATGCTAAAAACACCGACAAAAGAATATTTTCTATAAATAAAACTTAGCTTTTTTTTTTTTTTTTTTTATGGGTGGGCTATGGTAAGCGCACGCGCGGTCCTGTCCGTCCGGGGCGATGAAAGAACGGCGCGCGGGCCCATAACCCACCCGTACTCACGTCACCTCGTTGTCGGGCCGACCACCGGAGCAGATGTGACTTGTCATCAGTGGCCGGCCCGACGGAATACCCTTTTGGGTAACCTCTCACCTCTCGACGTACTGGGACGTCGATCGCCGTCGCGCGGTCAGCCTCTCTGCGGGTGACGGACAATTCCCCGGTCCGATCACCCGCAGCCTCGGCTAGGGCGGCATTAGGCGCAGATACTCGCGCCTGCGCCGCCCGAGTCGCCGGCGGCGGAACGTGTCGCCGAATAGGAGCTCTACTCGCACACGATCCGCCGCCTCCTTCCGTGAGATTACGGCCTCACAGAAAGCGGCGATCGCGTCCCAGTTCCTGACGCTGACGAGCATCTCCCTGGCGAAGGTCGGCAGCGCCAGGTCGGCACCGATAATTGCGACGAGTTCACGGCGATCCCCCTCCCATGCAGCACATTCCTCGAGCGTGTGCTGCGCCGTGTCCTCGTCGCAACTGCAGTGGTGGCAGGACGGTGTGCTCTCCCTCCTGACAATCTTGTGCAGGTACTTCCCGAAGCAACCGTGCCCCGTCAGCACCTGCACCAGTCGGAAGGAAAGCACTCCGTGCGTCCGCTCCAACCACTCCATCGGCACCGGCCGGAGGGCCTCGACGGTCCTGACACCGTACCGAGGACTCTCCAGCCGGACTGCCCAACGGGCAATGACTTCTCGGCGGGCGTCGACCCGCCAGGCGGTGATCTCTTTGATGGAGACCATGCCGCCGCGGGCGCGCGTCTCCGACACCCGCCGATAAATGCCGGCAAGCATCTCCGCCTCCAGGTCCCACGGGGGAGTTCCGGCCAGGAGGCACGCTGCCTCCGTCGCCACCATGCGGTAACCCCGTATGGCCCTGATCGCCATGACCCTCTGTGGTCGCCACAGGAGGGCCCTAAGACGGACGGTCAGGGACCCCGCCCACACCGGTGCGCCGTACAGGGCCATCGACCGGATCACCCCCACGTACAGCTGTCGGCACGTAGCACTGGGTCCGCCCACATTCGGCATCAGCCGCGAAAGGGCGGACGCCGCGCCGACAAGCCGGAGAACAAGTCGATGGAGATGCTCCAGGAACCAAAAATGCCCGTCGAGCACCAGGCCCAAGTACTTCATGTGGGCCTGGATGCTGATGGTGACCGACTTCACGGTGATCGAAGCGCCGGCGGGAGGCCCGGCGGTACGGAGGCCATGGAACAAAAGGGCCTCCGTCTTTTCCAGGGCTACCCTCAACCCCAGCGCTTCGATCCGCCTGACAATCTCCTCGGTGCCGAGAGTTGCAAGGCGTGCCGCCTCCTCTAGCGTCTCGCCCCGGGCTGTGACGAGTGTATCGTCGGCGTAGCAAATTACGCCCAGCCCGGGTGGGAGGCTTCCTCTCAACGCCCAATCGTAGCCGATGTTCCACAGGGTCGGACCCAGAACCGACCCCTGCGGGACACCGCACGTCATGGGCGTTCGCACAACGTCCCCTACTCGGTCAACGTAGAGGACGCTGCGCCCCTCCAAGTAGTCTGCCACCAGCCGCCTGAGGTACACGGGCACCCCGTGATACCTCAGCCCCTCCCTGATGCAGCTGAATGGCAGACTGTTGAAGGCGTTGGCGATGTCCAGGGACACCGCCAACAGGACTCCTCCGCCGGTGACGGCCTCCGCTACCACGGCCTTCAGGCGCAGTAAGGCCGCGATCGTCGAACGCCCTCTCCGAAAACCAAACTGGGCGTCCGACAGATCGGGCCCGATCCCGACGAGGTGCCGCTCGATGCGGGCAGCCAACACCCTCTCCAGCAACTTGCCCGCATCATCGAGCAGCACGATGGGCCTGTAGGCCGAGGCCGACTCGGGAGACCGTCCCGGCTTCGGCAGGAGAACCAGCCTCCCCTCTTGCCAACACCCAGGGAACTGCCCGGACGTCAAACAAGCGTCGAACAGTTCCCTGAGGCGTGGTCCCAGGTGCTCGAGGACGAGGGCCAGCACACGGTTCGGAATACCGTCGGGCCCGGGGGCGGTGGATTTGACTTGCATACGCGCCATCGCCACCCCCATTTCCGGCTCCGTGATGGGCGGAGCACTTTCATCGTCGGCCTCCCGGTCGCTGTCCGGCGAAGCCATGACCGGGGGCGTGTGCTCCGCCCGCCGTGGAAAGAGGTCCTCGACAACTCTGGTGAGGAGGCTGGACTGGAGAGTCTCGGTGAGGGGGGGGGGGGCCCGCCCGCGGAGTTTATTCAGCGCCGCGAGGTAGGGGCGACCCCAGGGGTCACGCTCGAGACTGTCCAGCATCTCCCGCCGACTAACGTCCTTTGCGGTACGGACAGCCAGCCTGAAGGCAGACCGCGCACTGCGGTAAGCCTCGTACAGCTGGCCCTCCCGCTCAGCGTCGCGGTGGCGCGCTCGGCTGCGGGTGTAGGCCCTCCGGGCACGTATGCACGCGGCCCGAAGGTCCGCCAATTCTCGGTACCACCAGGGGACCGCACTCTTCGGGGGCAGACGCCGCACACGGGGCATGGCCGCATCGCAGATCTGCGTTAACGCACAGCGGATGCGGCCAGCCTCGGCATCCACCCCGTCCGCCTGGGGCGGTGAGGACAGCCACGACTGAACGATGGCTGCCTCCGCCAACAGGTCCCGATCCAATCGACCCACAGCGCACCGCGGAAACGCGGGAGCTCCGTCCGCCATGTGACCCCTGCTGGGCTGCAGGAGGGTCCGGGAGACCTCTATCCGGATGTATCGGTGGTCGGATAGGGTCTCAACCTCCTCCTGGACGCACCAGCTCCTCACACGTGCTGCGACATTAGGGCTAGCGAACGACAAGTCCACTATCGACCCGCCCTGCTGCCGCACGCACGTTTGCACCGAGCCCCTGTTCAGCAAACAGAGGCCCAGTGCCGCCGCCCACTCTTCGACCGCCCGCCCGCGGTCATTCGTCCTGGGGGACCCCCACGCCGTGGACTTGGCGTTGTAGTCCCCCAGAACGAAGACTTGGCGCGGTGCCAGTCGCCGTATCGAGGCCCCCAGGATGGTGAGGAAGGCCCCGAAATCCGTCGCGCTCCTGTTAGGGGAGAAGTAAACACCAAATAGCGTAACCTCTCCCCATTCCGCCGCGACATACCCATCGCCCCTGTCCTTGAGCAACAAGGGCGGGGAATGCCACGACGTGGAGGCGACGATTGCCACAGAGCCGTCACTGCTGCCCAGCCAATTGGGCCGGTCAGGCACCACGTACGGCTCCGCGGCTACGGCTGCACCGATCAACCACTCCGCCATGGCTTGCAGGAAAACGTCCTGTGCCTCGGCGGCGTGGTTGAGGTTGGCCTGCAGGAGGTGGTAAGATTCGGCCGCCATTAGTGGGCCGTATCCATTACCTCCTCCACGCTGGCGGGCGATTGGGTCGCGCTAGGGGCGGGAGCGGCCGGGGTCGTCGGGCCGCTCCGCCCCTTTGTGGCCGAAGCCGGGGGTTTGCACTCCTTGCTCCCCATGCGGTGCTTGGCGGGTCTATTGCCCGCCGCACACGCGGGGCAGTGGGGAGTGGCGGCGCACGATGCCGCCTTATGCCCGGGTTGACCGCAGCGGAAACAAAGGTCGCTGCAGTCAAAGCAGTTAGTGCATGTCGGCCGAGTGTGTCCGACCGCCATGCACTTGTAGCACCTCGCAGGCCGGGACTCCATCACGGTCACCCGCGCTGAGCTCCAGCCCACGAGGAGCCTGCCTGAGCCGGCCAATTGCTTGGCCGACTCCACCGGGCACTGCACCCAGGCAGCACCGACGCCGCCCGGACCAGGGCGGATAGCGCCAATTCGGACGGTGTCCACGGGACATCCGGTTTTCGAGACGATGGCCTCCCGGATGTCATCCACCGTCACGGAGTCGTCCAGACCCGTGACCCGCAGTTCCGCACACTTGACGGGTCTGGCGATCTTGACGCCATCCTCCGCAGCAAACAGACCCCTCAGCTTCGCGGCCATGCTATCGGCCGTCTTGGCGCCCTCGGCCCCAGGGAACTCTAAAATCTGAGCCCCTGTCCGGGCCTTGCGGGTCCTGGCTTCAACGCCTCCTAAATCGGAGACGTCAAGCTCCCGCCGGGCGCGACGTAAGACGGCCTCATAGCTGAGGCCGTTCTCGGCCGCCTCAGGCAGGACGGTGATCACCACCGCGGCTGACTTTGGCGGCCGGAGCCTCCTGCGCGACCTTTTGTTACCGGCTCCTGCCTTGGGAGCGGAGGCTTTGGCGACGCTTTTGGCCTCCGCTCTCCTCTTCTGGCCGCGACTTTTCCGGCTGCGCTTGGCCGTCTGCCAACCCTCTTCAGACGCGGCAGGGGTGCCGGGCACAGCAGTCACGGCCGCGGCTGCGTTGGCCGCCACCAACGGTGCATTTGCCGGCAGCGGCTGGAGTCCGGCCTGAGCAGGAGCCGGTGCCACCTTCTTTTTCGCGGCGGGTCCCTTGGGCTTCGGCTCAGCAACGGCCGCAGCGAAGTTTCCTACGCGCCCGCCCTGGCAGGGTAGCGCGGCAGGGATTGACGCCACGGCTTTCGGCTTATCTGCAGCAAGCGGCGGCTGGAGTCGGGGCTCCGGGGGCAGTCTCGCCTCCAGAGCCGCCATGCGCGCGTCAAGCATCTTGCCGAAAACATCCACCATGGCGCGCATGGTCTGGTCCGGCACGCCGTCCACTGCGGGCAGCGGGACCGCTTCGGCCAGCTGGGCCCTCTGGGGACTCGCCGCAGCGCAAGTTGCCGCAACGGGGACGACGGGGGCGGCGGCAGGGCCGGAACTTGTCGGCGGCGCGGTCCTCGCCAGCTGCGCGACCTGGCTCCGCAAGTCGGCCATTTGCTTGGCCAACTCGCGGTTCGCCTTCTGCACCGCCGACAGCTCCTTTTGCAGGGCCTTATTCTTCTCCTGCAGGCCTGAAACCTCGCCACTAAGGCGGGCATTTTCGGCCTGCAGGGTTGCCACATCGGTAGGTGGGGGGTCGACACCTACAGCGGGCTCTGTGGCTGCCACGCTGGTGGGAGGGATGTCCGCTAACACCCTCATCATCCTCGCGACAGCCGCCTCATTCGCCCGCTTTTGGGCAGTCCCCCGCACATGGCTGATCGACGCCGAAGTTGCTGACCTCGCCGCCACCACTGCAGCCCCTCGTCCCCTACGAGAGGCCGGAACCTTGGGAGGAGGCATGATAGCGCCACTCCCCTCAGAGGCGGACTCTGAGCTGCCACCCATATTCAGGGGGCGCTTCCGCACCGTCGCGGGGAGAGCCTCCTCCCCAACCTCTAGGGCTGCCGTCAGGGCCGATGCCGGAGACCGGGATGACCCGCCGACGGTTTCAGCAGCCGACATGTCGGCGTCCGACGGCTCTGCGGCAGTACTGCCGCCCTCGTCAGCAGTCGGAGTGGCTGCAGCGGCCTCCCTAGCCAGCCGCTCCTGCCTGGCCAACTCGCGCCTTTTGACGCTGGTGGCCTTCCCCGTCCCCATGTTCTTTCTTTTCTTCCTCTTTTTAGGGACCTCTATTTTCGGCGGGCCCTCGGCTAATCTTGGAGCCTCAAGTGCCAGACTAGCAGCAGAGCTGCAGTCGGATGAGGCATCTCCCTCCTCTGTGCCAGTTTTGCTGTAGCATGGCAAGACTTTAATGTGGGAACTAGAATTCCCGTTCCTGTGGATGGTATTGGGCGTCTCACCCCTCCTATCTGCAACGTCGTTTGAGAAACAAGTATCCATAACAGTTCCCACGAGTATGGGAGAAAAGAGGTCGACCCGGGCAGAGATCCCGATACCCGGGCAAGCGTACATTTGTATCCCAACACAGGGGGTCCGCAGGTACCCTGGCTGGGGGCGCGCTAACGACTGAACAACCCATCAGCCATGTATCCCCTCGCCGCGCGCCAGAACTTAGGATTCTGGGTGATTGTTTTATAGAGGTTTTCTTCCTCGCAGTCCAGGCGGTTAAGCCAAGACCCTCGCTCCTGAATCTAGGCCTCAAGACAAATGTCCCGAAGCAAGAATCAGGTCTACGATTTATCGCGGTTGGCAAATGCCTGCCTAGTCCTCAAACGAATGAGTGACTGGACCCGTCGAATTTTGACGTCCAATACCCTTTACAATTAGAGGGCATGGAGCGACTTTGGGGCATCCCACAAACTGGGCCCCCCCTCGGGCCAGATATTTGCCACGAGCGACAATTCCAGAGAGCAGTCCAAGGAATTGTCGCTCGTGCCCAGGGTACACCACGCGGAGGTTTCTGGCGTAGCACCCCAATAAAAAAAAAAAAAAAAACTTAGCTAGATCGATTTTTTGGACCCGAATCCTCTAGTATGCCAAGTTTCAACAAAATCGTTGGAGCCGTTTCCGTGATCCTGAATATATATATATATATATATATATACAAGAATTGCTCGTTTAAAGATATAAGATAGGTACTTATTATAATCATGCCACTGTGACAAGACTAAATAGATTTTACTCAGTACTGGCTTAGTAACACTATCTTTCTTTGGCAAGCTAAGGTCGCCATATGAGTAGATATGATCCATTCCGTTCTTGAAGATGGGAGGGCAGCATGCGGTCCCATAACCCCCACCATGTTCCCTCCCCATTGCCATTAGGCCAACCAGTGGAACCGATTCCTTTAGATCAGTGGCCAACCCGGCGGGTTACCCTTTCGTAAACCATATACATCGATACCCCAGCAACAAACAACACTCATACCCGGGCGCCGAGAACTAGCTTGGCATGGCGCAGCTATTGCTTTACCGTCCAAGATTACCATAGAGCGAGAGTCAAACTTATCGATAAATTTTTAGCGGTCTATAACATCACTACTTATTATAACGTGTGAAGCGAACGAGATCTTGAGTTTCATCATCACGCAGACACCACCACAACTCATCTACGTCTCTCTGCGGGCCCACGAGCCTCCTCGACAATGGGAGGCAGGGTTGTCCTACTATATCATGCTGGTAAGACGGATTGGTACAGGGTTAAATTTCGGGTATTTTTTCTCTTGCATTGATTTTGTATGTATTTTACAATCCCTTATTCGTCTTTTACGACACTCACGGGCAAGATAAGAAGTGCTGAATTGTATTCTTACTCCATCTCAACACGGAGGACCTCGATTTTAGATAATAAAAAATATTTACGAAAGATTTACTTTATAAAAATCAAATATCACTTTAAGACTCAAGAATTTTGTTTAGATTACAAGAAGAATTACGATGTTGGAATTAAAGGTTCTTACACAATTTTTTTTTACTAAATGTTGAGCAAAGCATATAAAACAAAGAATATTTTATATTGGAAATATGTAATAAATTTTAAAATAAAATAGGTAGTAAGTATCTAATATAAAAAGATCTGTTTGAAAGAAAAGTTGAATTATAAACATATTTTTATCTTTAAAAGCTTTTAAACGTTAAACGCGAAGGTATAGATCATAATCATATATATCATATGCCAAGCTCCGAGCCTGCTGCTCGATTAGGAATTCTTCAAAAAAATATTCATCATATTTTTTTATTATTGGTGGCAAACGAACAGGCAGCACCCACGTTTCAGTCTATCGCCGTCCACTACTGGACGTAAACCTCCCTCATGTTACGCCACAGAGCGTGGTTCTATGCCACATGCATCCAACGACGCCCAGCAACTTTCAACAAGTCATCGGTCCATCGAGTGGGAGTGCATTGTACACTGCGTCGTCCGATACGTGATTGCCACTCGAGAACCTTTCTTCCCCAGCGGTTGTCGGTTCGTCGAGTGATGTGGCCTGCCCATTGCCACTTAAGCATGCTATTTCTTTGTGCTATGTCGGTTACGGTTCTTCTGCGGATTGCCGTATTTCGGATTTTACCTCGCGGAGAAATCGCGAGCAGAACCCGCAGAGACTTTGAACTTGATTATGAGGCTTACATTTAGGGACCACGTTTCCGTGCCGCAAATCATCACTGGTATCACCCACTGGTCCTAGACCTATGTTTTCAGGTATGATATGATGATGATATGTTGGACGAGAAGATCCTCTTAAGTTACCCGAATGGAAAAAAGAAATATTAGAAGTCAGCGAATCTGCAAAAATATCTTCAATAACTTTTTTTTTGCGTCCAGGTTTTGAATCCAGAATCTCACGATAGATAACCACACACTTACGTCACATGTCTAAGTAAACCGTCGTGCTAACACAATGTAAAAGCTTGAAGTATATAATAGTAGGTATGTTCAATTGCTAAACTACGGTAACAAATCTTCTAGAATGGACCAATTTATCATATTCAACATAAAGCTGTCTGTATAAAACATGAAACATCACATATAATATTCCGCTAATCCATCATTTTATGTTGAAAAAAATTGAGAATATATGTATATTACATTCGGTCAGGTGTCGTGGAAGTCCTCTGGGAAATCTAACTTTCCCGGAGGCGTAGACACCAATCGATTCTATTCAAATTTATGACAGAGAGAAACGGTTGGTGTTATATTGAATCAGAGTTGATAATACCCACTTCCTAAATAAAACTACGGATTTTATTGCGTTGTTATTTGATTTTTGATTGCCCGACGTTTCGAAAACTTTGCAGTATTCATGATCATGGGCGGACTGACATGTCTCGCGTCCAACAAGTCATCGTTATTACAGAAATTCATAATTATCTACCCCATACAATACCCACTTCTTTATAATACCGGTCACGGTAATACCCATTTCTTTAAAATGTTTTAGTTTACATAATACATTATTTCTTACAGATATAAAAAAAAATGGCATCCAATGATTCAAATGCGTTTTGCTTTATAAGCTTAAAATATTCACTATATTATATTAATCCAGAACCCCGAGTGGTTTTAAAAAAATGCTCATATTTTAAATATGAGTGCAATAAATTCACAATTTTTCATTAATTTTAAACCAAGGCTATCGCTCTATCGTGCATAGATCAGCCTTCATTCTTGATTTAGAATTATTAATATAAAAAATGACTTGTTCAACATTCAGTAACCAGCAAGCAACAACTTTCAGTAACCAGCAAAATAGTAAACAACAACTATATAGGTACTTTGATTTTGTTTACGTTTTTCTATTGATCTATCAACTCTTCCACTTTAATTCTTTAGAGCAGTTAATGCATTAAACAGTTCTATATTTAATGTATGTATCAATAGAAATTAAAATAGTAATGTTACTAAATATGTAAGTAACGTACGTCATACGTCACAGTCCACATACGTCCCACTGTTGGGCTCGGGCCTCCTCCACAATGGGAGGGCATTTGACCTACTATACCATGCTGGTCAGACGTGTTGGTATAGGGTTTCATTTCGAGTTTTCCTTCCCTTGCACAGATGTTATGTGCACATTATATCCCATAGTCGTCTTATACGACATCCACGGGCAAGATAGGGAGTGGTGAATTGTATTCTTACTCATTCACCACACGGAAAAAATGTAAGTAACATCAACATGTTAGTTAATATATCTTGCTAGTATTAACAGCTCCTTAAACGGTGGAATTATATTCGAAACCCTATCGATAGCTGTCTGCAACTGGCAGACTTGGCGCCGACTTCTCACAAAATTTCCGCCCTTATTTTATTACCTTCTGTCCAAGATTAAACTTTCCTTCAACGTTTTTAACAAACCATTCACTCAAATACACTCCGTAATAAAACTTGGTGTATGTGAAAATAACTTTGTAACTGCTTGATACGTTACAGTAAAGGAAACGTACGCTTATTCTAGTCTTTTATGGTGCAACGTAAAATTTGTTATAACATTAAATAAGCTAGCAATGTGATCAAAAGTAAAGTTATCCATAAAACTTGAACCATTATGAACTGATACTTAACGTTAACTTAAAAATAAAAGAAATCGACTTGGTATATTGTGTAGAAAGAAGACGGCGAGGGTGGCGGCGAAGATAATGAAGAGACACTTTATACTTTCCAATTTGTAATTCAACTTACAGCGGTTACAATGAGAATGCACTTACATAGATATTCTAACTGGCGGTATTTATACATTCACGTGGCCCGAGCTAATAATAAATTCACACACTTAATCGATAATATTAAATATACAAATATCTTTATAATTCTAACAATTATTTACGTGCAAATATCGTACAGGATTATGTAACATTAAACATTTATTATTGCGGCAGTTGACACGCAGAGGCGTCACTATGATGAAACAATAAATCAGTACAATAAGAATCTAATACATGTAGTAAAACATAATTATTTTAGAATTAACTAATCGATACAGTGTAAACAAGTACCGAGGTCTATGACAATAAGCACTATTTACTAGTCGCGCCGGAAGCTGACAAGCAGGAGGAGCCCATTGTATAAGAATTATACAAACTTACAGAAATTGTATAAGAATTATACAAACTTACAGAAATATGAATCAACTACACTCATTTGCAAAAAAAACGGGCATCTAAGCAATGAACCATTTCAAATGTTAATATTTCTTTGTTTGATAATTATAGGTAGTTTTATCCACACAATTTGCTAAATTAATAAGAAAATAATCGTTTTCATCAGTATTTCATAAAATTTAGATACAATTTATGGGAAATAATGCTAAACCTCGCTAGTAGTGTATATTCGCTAGTAGTGCATATGCTCATGAAGTAAAAATAAAAAAGTTTTTTTGTTTGTTTTTCTTTAATAAAGTAAAAGCAGATAAATGTTTAGTATCGAGTGTGACCCCGTCTAGCTAAAATCACAGCTTGAATTCGTCTGGGCATGCTAGCGAGTATATCCCGGATACTTGCTTGCGGAATACGTTCCCACTCCGCAGTAATCACATTCTTCAGCTCTCTGATGGTCTGCGGAGCCGGGTGTACTGATCTCACACGCCGTTTCAGAACGTCCCAGACATGCTCTATGGGATTGAGGTCGGGACTTCGAGCTGGCCAATCCAAACGACGAATGCCGACCTCTTGCACATACGCATTAACATCGCGGGATCGGTGGGCGCGAGCATTGTCGTCCATAAAAATCGAGTCTTCACCTAGAGCGGCCAATGCGGGTTGTGCATGAGAAATTAGAACTTCCGTTATGTATCGATGCCCAGTCAGTGAGCCGTTTTCAATGAAGACTAACTCTGTACGATCCATTGAATTTATTCCTGCCCAAAACATAACAGAGCCCCCACCATAAGGTGTGATTTCTTCGAAACATGCCTCTGCAAAGCGTTCTCCTTGTCTTCTTAGCACTCGCCGACGTCGATCTTCACCGAACAGAGATATCCTGGCTTCATCAGAGAACAAAACCCTATTCCAATCGTCTTGAGTCCATGATTCACAATTTCTAGCGAACCTAAGCCTGTGAACTCTGTGCTCACGGAGTAATTTGGGGCCGCGGGCCGGGCGGTGACTGCGTATATTGGCAGCGAGAAGCCTCCTCCTGACCGTCCATAGACTAATATGCAAATTTCTTACTTCTTGGAGGTTGTTCTTAAGATCCACATACGAAGATTTGCGATTTCTCAATGCGCGACTCACAAGAAAACGATCATCCCGTGGTTGGGTACATGGTTTTCTTCCAGAACCAGGCCTTCTCTCGACGGAACCAGTCTCCTGATATCGCTGCCAGGTCCTTTGGACTGTCGAGCGACTAACATTTAGCCTCCTAGCCACGAAACATTGGCTGCAACCCTCTTCAAGCAGCGCGATAATTTTGGTAGCTTTTACCACTTTATCTACCATTTTTGATACAGCCAAACAGCATTAAATAAAGCTTTGACAGTCAAGGATATGAAATTAATCGATAAAAATTGAATAAAAGTTATGAAAGTCGATGTTAACTTCCGGAACTTCGCGCCAAAAATGTAGGATAAAAAGGGGTTTTCTGTAAAAATGAACATCAAATGAAAAATTTAATTTAGAACGTACTTTTTTAAATACCACAGCATTTTTAAAACCGGCCAGTAACGTGTACAAACGATTGAAACCTTTTTGGTATTGTATCTTTTTAAATATGAATGAAAATCAAAACCGCCCGTTTTTTTTGCAAATGAGTTTATTTATTCAATTATAAAATTACCCATTAAATAATAAAACTATAATCAAGTCGGGTAAAAATTAAAATGTACACAATTTAGTACCCCGTACCCGTAGATGTGAGGCCGAAAGTACTACTTGATAACAATTGGCATGGTATGGTGCCAGAAAAACGACAACAAAATGTAATTTGAATACAAACCATAATATAGTTTATTTATTTGAATATGTAGATGGGAACAGAAAAACCTCATGATCATCATCATCACAGCTCATATACGTATAACTGCTGGACTCGAGCCTCCTCCACGATGGAAAGGAAAATGATCTACTATTCCACGTTGGTCTGACCATATTGGTATTTTTTTTTATGGGTGGGCTATGGTAAGCGCACACGCGGTCCATTTCGTCCAGGGCGACGAAAGGACGGCGCGCGGCCCATAACCCGCCCGTACCCACGTCGCCTCGTTGTTGGGCCGACCACCAGAGCAGGGTGACTTGTCGTCAGTGGTCGGCCCGACGGAATACCCTTTCGGGTACCATCACCTCTCAACGTCCCTGTCCCGGGACGTCGGTCGCCGTCGCGCGGTCAGCCTCTCTGCGGGTGACGGACTAAATTCCCCGGTCCAGTCACCCGCGGCCTCGGCTAGGGCGGCATCAGGCGCAGGTACTCGCGTCTGCGCCGCCCGAGTCGCCGGCGGCGACCATTTTGGTATAGGGTTTTATTTCCAGCTTTCCATCTGTTGCATAGACGTTATCCGCATACTATAACCTCTCAATCATCTTTTACTAAGTCTTTTACGACAATAAATAGGGTGGTGAATGATATTCTCTTTCCGTCACCACATGGAAATAAAAAATACATATCTTTTTTTATTTTCTAAGGATTAAGAAGCTACTCCTTGAATTGTGGGAGAATTTACAAACATATAATTAACGAATACAAATTGCGATTTGGAATAATGATTTATGGATCGACCAAAATTTTTCCCTCGCAGGAATCGAGCCTGTGGCTCTTGCCACAGTAGTTCGCCGTCACTGCATATAGTCAAATGAATGATGAAGTTTTGTTTTGACAGGGACACGAAAAAAGTATCGATACTTTTAGGTATCGAGTACTTTTCTTTCGATACCGATACTTTGTTTTCGATACTATTACTCAATGAGTACTTTTTGGCAGGTATCGTATCGAATAAATTGTAGAAATTATCCATTTTAAACTTGACTTTACAGCTCATGGTTACGGTAACATCTAGTTCATACGTAATGAACCTTCTAAAACGTGGCTCGAAATATTTTCATCCGTTCAAAGACGTTCAATTCCTAAAAGGACTCAGTAATCGATACGTTGGAGTATCGATACTTTTGTGAGTACGATACTTTTACCGTGTCCCTATATCTAAAGGGTTTCACGCTTAATGCGTGCAATTGTATGTGTATAAGTGACAATTATTAGGTAAGTTTTGGTTCTTTAAAACTCAATCTTAAAAATGTTCAATGTTCTCCAGTCCTCACATGACTATGAACGCTGTGGTGTTCGTAACGTCGGGAAATCAAAACAAACGCTACATACGCTAAAAAACGCTGTAGTATTCGTAACGTCGGAAAATTAAAACAAATGCTAAATACGTAAAAATAGTTTTATATCATACTAGCTGACCCAACAGACGCTATTCTGTTTAAATTAAAAAAAATAATTCTCTTTGAAAACGACAACAGCGCCACCTATCGGGTTCAATTGTGAATTAAACCATTCTCGAATCCCCTGGAATACATACAGAAAAATTCATCAACATGAGTCCAGCCGTTTAGGAGTAGTTCAGTGACATACAGACGTACGCAAGAAATATATATATAAAGAAAATGTGTAATACCTATTTGCGTAAATGTCAGAATTCGTTAACTACGCCTAGAGCTACCCAGTGTCATTTGGCATTAGTTACCGTATTTTTACTTATAACCATATAAAATATTGCCCAGAATTAATATTTATGGATAGAAAGAAAATACCTAGGTCTACGCTTTAATCGAAAGTGATAAGATCTGGGCAACATCATTTGTAGCTTAGTGAATTGTCTCTAGAAATTAGCTTATTATAGGGACTTTACTTGGTAAAAACTGTTTCTTAATGTCATGAAAATGCCTATGTTGTGCAATAAGAATACTGTAACCATTCTAAAATAGAAAATAAAAGTAAGATATATTTAATTATAAACTCGTGGTTAAAAAATTACCTAATATTCCGAATATACAAGATAAAAATATTACTTGAGACTATATAAGAGATTTTATAACAGCTCAATTATAAAATCAACCGGTTTTTGCGTTATCCATTATTTCTAAAATAACAAATCTGTCAGGAATATTATTATAACTCGTCTTCATTTTATTTAAAAATCAAGCGAAATGTTATTAGCAATAACATTCCGCTTGAATTTCAGTAAGAAAAGCAATTCTTGCTATGAATATAAATATTATTTTTATGGGTTAATAGTAACTAGAAAAATTAAAAAAGCGAAGGGCTGTTTCATTGATTTTTTTATACATTTATTTATAATATTTGCATGGTGATAGATTGAGAACATAATATTATAGTCATAAAAACTTGCTAAGACATCACCAGAGTAGTAGGGCATCAATACTCTTCTGGCAACTTCATAACACCGCGATTATGTTATACACGAAGTATAGCTGCATGGACAGGCCTATGTCCAACAGTGAAACTACATATGTCCGTTAATCATTTAATAATTATTTATTAACATTAATTGTAGTAACTACACTTTCAACAATATCATTACGCTATATACAGAAAATGTTTAGAGTGTTACCAATATAAGGAAAAAAAACACAGTAAACAGTAAAATAATGGAACTTATGATTATGTTTTTATGTATCTATAGTTGTTTAGAATACATCCAACTAATCCTAATAATATTATAAATGTAAAAATTTGTGAAGATGTTTGTATATTTGGATGTTTCTTACTTGATTACCCGTAAGCCGTTGAATAGATTTGAATGAAAATTAGTACATAGAGAGATCATTTCCTATAGCAAGTGACATATAGGATATTTTTTATCGCGGTAATATGTTCCTTTGAAATAATAATTCAATTTTATAATACTTTTTTACTCAATAAAACATAACCCGTTGAACGGAGTTGGATACATCTTGAGTAACTTACTTTTTGCGAGGCGACACCGCAGGCACAAGCTTATAAGGTTAAAAGTAAAAACAAAATATATATCGGCGCACAACAGTTTTCCGGTTACTTAAGAAAACATGCACGTGTCTCTCGCACGTGAATCGTGAAACTGCATCGCTCACGTGTAGAGTAAATGTGTATTGTAATGTACGAGTCTCGTACACGTGTATGTGGTCTACAAATACGGCCGCACTGTTGACGCTTGGTCTTTCCATCCGACGTCCTCGTCACGTCCTCGACGAAGAGGACGACAATATCACACTCGCTCAACAAAGAGCCTACACGGCCCGCGAGGCCTTAACAAATAAATATCCGTGGTTCCGCCCTCGCCGTCGAGGTGCGAAACCGCGCCGCGCAAAAGTCACTACTAAAAACGTGGGCACGCCCACTTTGCCTCCAGCGACGCCCCAAGCCGAGGTCCGTTCCCCACAGGGGGAGCCCTTGGGCGATGTCGCTTAGCATACTCTTCTCCGGGTTGAGAGCCCTCAGCGCTCACCCATAGTCCGCGTCAAGCTGTCAAGGCCATCTGCGGCCAACAGCTGTGCACACACAAAAAAGAAAGAAAAAAAAAAAGACGCTTGGTCATTCGTGCTTCGTGCTCAAGTCGCCGTACAATAAGGACCTCTCTGTTAAATCGTTACGCTGTTCGTAGAATAGACGAAGTTATTATCCAGTACTTGTAGTTTTCTTTTGAAGAACCAAATATGAGTCATCGTAGAATAGACAGTACTGACGTCAGCAATGATGACGTCAATGATGTAAAAATACGAAGGAGGTACCTCCTTCGTCATCAAAAGCGGGATCGCAAGGCTGCCCAAGCTGCTCCCTCACCAGCCCGTTCACCACCTGAAGACCCAACCAATACCCAGCAGCAGGAACCAGTGCGGTTTAATAATACACCACAGTCAGGACTACACTGGTACCCTCACTATGGAATGCAAATGGGGGAGATGTCACCACGTTTCCTGCTGTAAATGATGGAGACGATGCAGAAAATATCGAAGCGCTTATGTGCTTCGCCGACCGAAGCAAAAATAAGAATTCAGGAGGTTTATTTACCATCATTCTATCCGGATACCCACATTGACGTACGAGAATGGTGTCAGCGTATAGATCAAGAAATTGAACCATACAAACTGAATAATTTTGAGCAGCCTATTGAAGGGGCGTGCAAAAATGTGGATCGATGATTGGATGGTCACCATGACAACTTGGGAAGAGTTGCGGCAAAATCTTATCACCACATTTGAACTCGAAACTAGATACTCACGAGACATCATTATGTTTAGAGAACATGTTTACGATACAACAAAAGCCTTTGCAGAAGATCCGAGAAACTTGTTTTAATAAAATGAGTTCTATTATTCGAAGATTTGTTGATAATTGCATCGTACGTCGAGCATCCAAGGGAAGATCAGGGACTATTCAAGCTCAACTACACCCAATACAAAAACCAACGGCCGCATTTCAAGTTATTCATATGGACATAACAGAGAAGTTAAGCACTCCAGATGATCGGCAATACATTATAGTCGCAATTGCTTCTTTTTCGAAAATACTGGACAAAGACCGGTGTTTGGTAAAGAAAGTTGTTGGCAGAGGGCAACCCCGTAAGGTTGCTCATGACCAGTTATGACGTGCTCCACAACCTGGTGATCAGTTGACCGTATCGGCGGGCAACGAATCTCCAAGTCACCGAGATTCTATAGCAGAACCAACCGAGATCAACCTCACAAGAAGAACAATAAATTCAGCCAAACCAAGACCGACTGGCTGCAGAATAATTCATAAGAATAGATAAGTAAGTATTGTTAACTATTACATGTAACACAACGAAAACCTTTATCAAATCTTCGAGAACCGCCGAGAATCTCCGAGAACCGCCGAGAATCTCCGAGAACCGCCGAGAATCTCCGAGAACCGCCGAGAATCTCCGAGAACCGCCGAGAATCTCCGAGAACCGCCGAGAATCTCCGAGAACCGCCGAGAATCTCCGAGAACCGCCGAGAATCTCCGAGAACCGCCGAGAATCTCCGAGAACCGCCGAGAATCTCCGAGAACCTCCGAGAATCTACGAGAACCTCCGAGAATCTACGAGAACCGCCGAGAATCTAGGAGAATCTCCGAGAACCTACTAACCTTACTAACATTGCTATTTATATGATTTGTACATACATACACACATGGCCTTTCTTAAGAACGTCCCCGATTTGATTGTGGAACGTCCGCCTCGGTCTTCCCCTTCCAACACTTCCGTTCACATTCGCCTTATAAATTTTCCTTGTTAGTCTCCTATCATTCATTCTCTCTACATGGATGAACCAACTTAACATACCTTTCTCAATCCTTGTCACTACATCTACATTTATTCCACAACGTTCCCTAATCACTCTGTTTTTAATTTTATCACTCAATTCCACATCAATCATGCTCCTCAGCGCTCTCATTTCCACAGTATTTATTCTACTTTCATGCTTCTTCTGCCATGCCCAGCTCTCACTTCCATACATTAGAGTTGGTACAAGCACTCCCCTATGCACAGCCAGGCGAGCCTTGTTAAACAGGCTTTGGCTGCCCATAAAGGTGCGCAAAGCACCATTTACCATATTTCCCTTACACACTCTTCCTTCAATATCACTTTCACATTTACCATCTCTTGCAAATGTAGATCCCAGATATACAAACTCTTGCACTTGTTCTAATATTTCCTCTTCTATACGTATCTTGCATTCCGTCATAACTTCTTCCCCTTCAAATACCATAATACCATAATACAATAATAAGACGTCAAATCTCTCCCCTCTATATTGTACGACGGCTCTATTGTACCGCTGTCCCCTGACGTAAAAGACCTTGGCTTATATATCGACTCCACTCTCAATTGGAGAACTCAAGTAACCAGAGTAAGTCAGCGAGTCACCTGTAGCTTACGTGCTCTCAATCGGTTGAGACATTTTCTACCGGTTAAAACTAAAACGACGCTTGTCCAAACTTTAATTTTTCCTCTAATTGACTATGGTGATGTGTGTTATTTTGACCTGAATGCAGATCTTCTTAATAAACTAGACCGTCTTCTCAATAACTGCATTCGATTCATATATAATCTTCGCAAGTATGATCATATTTCTGCTTATCGTTCCCAATTAAATTTTCTAACTATTCGACAACGCCGTAGTTTGCGTGCCCTTACTTTTCTATATTCTATCCTCAACTCTCCTAATTCTCCTAATTACTTGTCTTGTTTCTTTCAATACCTCTCTACTAATCATGACAGAAACCTTCGCTCCTCCAAAAACTTGCTCTTACTATGTCCATCTCATCACTCTGATCGTGTGCATTCGTCTTTCATTGTCCAGGCAGTTCTCCTCTGGAACTCACTACCTCTCGGTATCAGAAAAGCGTTCGACTCCATCTCTTAAACGAGTTGGCAGAATCATCACAACTGATATAATGTCCTTATAATTATGTATATATACTGTGTATGTATATATTTATATATCTTAATATATATCATATCTATCTTTGTATTTGGGTATGTATGTATCTTTGGTATGTATTATATATTTTCGTATATACCTATTTATCTATGTAAAATATATTTTCTTTTTCATTTTACAATAATATAGCTATCTCGGAACATGCACCTACCATTTTTTCGTCTCTGCATCACCTATGTTGACTGGTAGAGAATGCCTTTGGCATTAAGTCCGCCATTGCATTGTTGCATGAAGTTTAATAAATAAATAAATAAATAAATAACTTTCGTCTTCTTTACATTAATTTTCATTCCTTTTCTTTCAAAAGCGTCATGTAATGCTCTCTCTCTTGCAACTCATTCACTGACGAAGCAAGTAGAACTTGATCGTCAGCGTAGAGAAGACATTTGATAAGTAACCCATTCATTCTCAGTCCATATTCACTCTCTTTTAAACCAGTCAAGCAGTTGTCCATGAATAGGTTGAACAGCCATGGTGACGCTACACATCCTTGTCTAACACCCTTTTGGATGCTAAACCATTCAGTGTATGCTCCCTCGATTCTGACACAGGCACTGGAGTTCTCATAGAGAGACTGCAATGCCCGTATCAGTTTGCCGTTCACCCCATGCAAAGATAATGCTGACCACAATTCATTCCTAACCACTCTATCATAGGCCTTTTCCAAATCCACGAAAGCGCAATAGACTTTCTGGCTCTTAGCCAAGAATTTTTCGGCTATGCAACGCAAGGAAAAGACCTGATCCGTACATCCCATTCCCTTTCTGAATCCTGCTTGCACATCCCAGACTCTTTCATCCGTCTCTTTTATAACTCTCTCTATCAGTACCTTAGCATACAGTTTGCCGACGGCGCAGTTTTGTTGCAACCCTTTTCCCTTGTATAAGGGCACGATTACAGCCTTGCACCAGTCTTCTGGTACTCGACCCTTTCTCCAAAACAAGTTGAAAAGGTGGTGCAAGTGACTCACTACCACCCCGTCGCCAGCCTTCAGCATTTCGACCGACACCCTATCATATCCTGCAGCTTTACCTAACTTCATATACTTCATTGTAGTCACGATCTCATCTATAACTATCTCGCAATCACAATCATAATCACTCTGCTCCTATTCTGGCATCTGAATCAGTTCCTCGTCGTTCTCAAATAAACTTTCAAAATATTCCTTCCACCTTTTCAACACGCAATCTGGTCCTTTCATAATACTTCCATTCTGACTTCTGATTTTAGTAAGCTCCGAGTTTGTAGCACTCCCTCGAGTAATCCTTATGGATTTCCAGAATATCTTTATGTTAGACTAGAAATCCTCAGAAAGCCTCCTGTCAAACTCATCTTTTTGCTCATCTTTCTTTTTATTCACTGCTTTCTTTACCATCTCTTTCAAACATTTATACTTCTCTCTTCTTCTACATCCTCATTTGTCGCCTTTTGCATTCTTAAGTTAGCTTTTGTTGCTAAACAGTCCATCCATGCTTTCTTTTTCTTACCTATAACCACTTATACATCCAGACCTTATACTGCTTTCTTCCCTTTTTCCTTTTCGAAACACCACATACCTCAATAGCAACATTCACAACTCCTTCCTTAAAAGTCTTCCACGCTTCCTCTATCTCACAGACCTTGTCTACGTCTTTAAGTCTCTCATTCAACCTTTCGCAAAAGACTTCCTTTACAATCGTATCTTGTAAACTTTCCACTTTTATCCTTTCTAAATCATTCGCAAAATTCTTTACCCGATGCCGCCAGTGTTTAAAGAGACCATTAATTCGGGATATCACCAGGAAGTGATCTGTGTCAATACTGACTCCGCGGTACGCTGGGGTATCTAAGACATTCTTCCTCAATCTTTCGTCAACAATCACAAAATCAATCATACTTCTTGCCCCACATTCTTCTCTCGTAAACGTGTGGATCCTCTTGTGAGCAAACATGGTATTTGTCACAAAAAGATTCCATCCCAAATAAACCTCCAGCAAACATTTTCCATTTTCATTCACTTTATCGTCTCCAAAATATCCATCCCATCCATTAAAATCTCCTAACATAATAATCCTTTCATTATCCTTACATTTCATCAAAATATCTCTCATACTATCCCAGAACTCCACCTTTTCCTGCTTGGCTTCCGTTGATCCCCCCCGAGCCCAAGTCTGTCGGTGCAATGTGCATAGACACCTAGGACAAAAAGGCGGATGAGACCGATTTTCATGATCATCCATAGGAGCCTGGGATTCACACAGTCATAGTCAGACATACATTCAACCATTCTCGCAGAAAGGATTAAGCTGACTCCTTGTTTACCTCGGCTAGTGTTACGTACCCCGGACCAGTACGCCACATAGGGTCCATGACTCGTGGTATTACATCCTTTCCGCTGTGTACTTCAGCAAAAGTGTATATGAGTTGTACTTCAGCAAAAGTGTATATGAGTTGTACTTCAGCAAAAACTAAGATAAAGCAACATGAGTTGCTTATAGATGCACTACTCAGAGGAACTTCTTTTTATCCTTGCAGGTCAATGATAATAACTAACCAGAATGTACGCGAACTGCACAACTAACAAAAATCTACGAGAACTGCACAACAACTAACAATAATCAACGAGGCTGGTGCAGAGCGCGTACCGCCTGTCAGTATTGCCGTATCGTTTGCCGGTTACTTAAGAAAACATGCACGTGTCTCTCGCACGTAAATCGTGAAACTGAATCGCTCACGTGTAGAGTACATGTGTATCGTAATGCACGTGTCTCGTACACGTGTATGTGGTCTACAAATACGGCCACACTGTCGACGTTTGGTCATTTTGGGTTGAGAGCCCTCAGCGCTCACCACTAGTCCGCGTAAGGGTGTAACAGCCATCTGAGGCTAACACTCCTTGTCAGAACAAAAAAAAAAAAAAAAAAAGACGTTTGGTCATTCGTGCTTCGTGCTCAAGTCGCCGTACAATAAGGACCTCTCTGTTAAATTGTTACGCTGTTCGTAGAATAGACGAAGTTATTATCCAGTACTTGTAGTTTTCTTTTGAAGAACCAAATATGAGCCATCGTGGAATAGACAGTATTGACGTCAGCAATGATGACGTTGCGCGTTGCGCTATGTAAAAATACGAAGGAGGTATCTCCTTCGTCATATATTAAAACTTTATTCAACTTTCTTTTCACATAATATCGCTTGCTTTGAAAAGCAGCACTAAAAGTTGCGTTAATTAATTGATATGCGATATTTGTACGCTTGATACGTTTAGTTATTAGATGAGTAATTACTTCTAGTAACTGATCTAAGTAGCGTATTAATATTTTTGATAATGAATAATCGTAATTCAAATTTCAAAATAGATTCTATAAAACTGCTGAAAACACGGTCATACAGAATCAATAACTATAATATAAAATAAAAATAAAATTAACGGCACTTGCAAAATAATGAGTTTTATAATTAAAATAACGATATAATAGTTTAAAAATATATTTTGTTATACAGAGCTTGAATAAATATCATCATCTCAGCCTACATATGTCCCACTGTGGGGCTGAGGCCGCCTTTATAATGGGAGGGGACATGACCTACTATTCGGGTTTTTTTGGAGGGAATCTGGAAGTGTCATGTTATATTCAATATCTTAGTGTTTTAACGTGTTATATTAAATAATCTTGATTGCATTTTATGTAATGCGGCAGAACTGCTGAGGTGTAATATGGTAGCATAGCAGAACTGCTGAGGTGTGAATATGATGTAAAACTGCTATACATACCTTTTTGTTTCCACCAAAATTCTCAGAAGATGCCCTTAGCGGTGGCTATTACACTGTTGAAGGGACACTTTGACTTACTGACGGACCATTAATGAAAACATAAAGAAACTGATAATTTGAAAACAGAATTGTTAGGTGAATCGGGGTAACATCGGAAGGGTTTTCGATGGGATGAGGTATATTTTTCCAAGCGTTTCTTTTGGACACAATAACATGATATAGTAATAAGTTATTATATTTTAATTACAGACAAGATATAACTTTAATTAAACCAAGTTTGTAAATATCTACTTTGCTTATTAATTGAGTAAGTATGATTGAAAAGATAGACAAAGAAAAAAATAAAATGGGTAAAGATCGCAAAGTAAGCGGACAAGATCGGCATTCTATCTATTTTCTTTGTTATTAATTTTAAAGCTCTAGTCTCAATGAAGACTTGGGTAATGTACCTAAAAGTCCACATATTGCTTCACCAAAATACTATAAAACAATGGGAAATATGAAATATAGAAAAATAATTAAATTCGTATTCCGGTCTTACCCCACTTTTAAACCGTCAAGACAAAGGTTCGCAACGTTTTATCCAAATTTATCTAGGAATGTCATATTCTAAAGTGTAATTTTATAAAACTACGCTACGCTACTAACTGGGTAGCAGTACTCTTCTGGTAATTCTATAACACCATACTGTGATCCCAACTTTTTCCGCTGTTGCCGTGAACTTGTTGTAGTCATCGGTGCCGACCTGATGCTGCCGACCATCGCCAAAACGATACTCGACAGCATCAGGAACTGGGACGCGGTCGCCGCTCCTCTGTGAGGCAACTGCCTCATGGAAAGAAGCAGCGGAGCAGGTACGGGAGTATTTCCTGTAACATGACAGGCTCCGCCATCGGCGTGTCTACCTGCGCTTGATGCCGCCCTAGCCAAGGCCGCGGGTGAATGGGCGGGGTATTAGTCCGCCACTCGCAGAGAGGCCAACCGCGTGAGGGCGATGCTCCGGCAACACTGTTTTGTTGCCGAGACGTCGAATGGCGACCCGGAAGGGTAACGCGCCGAGGAGGCCGCGGATGTCAAGGATCGGTACTAGTGGTCGGCCCAATGGCGATATGGGAAGGGAATACGGTAAGGGAATACGGTAAGTTATGGGGTCGCACGCCGCTCATCCGTCACCCCAGGCGGATTTGGCGAGGTATGCCTACCAAAAAAAGTGTAACCTTGAACAACATTTGTCTAAAAATACTCGAAATAAAAAACAAGTGCAGTTAGCTTGTCTTTTAATCCTTTGACTCCGATTAAATTTATTCCAGGTGTCGGATCAATGAGGACTTTTCAGATTTTATTTATTTCATTAATAGTGTTTTTGAACAATCCTATTAATTTTCAGCCAAGTGTGAATTTTTGTAACCTCATCTCTATTTTTTGGTCTAATTTGACCGGATGATTGTATATCACTAAGACGAACATATGAGATTCATTGAGAACCGCCGAAAATGGGGTAAGATAGAGTGAATGGTATTACGAACTTACCTCATGTCAAAACTATAGGCGAAGATCGGATACATACAAATCTCCAATATGATAACATTAACGGTCAATATACTACTTTATTATCACTAAGAACAGCAAAATAAACAATTAGAAGTATAAAAGATTATAATAACTTACCTGAGTAAAAAGTTATAGACGATGGGTAAAGATCGAAAATCGCAAAAAATACACCGGGGAAAATACACCTTTCCGAAAAAATTTTTTTACTCAGAATTGCACGCATCTAACGTTGAACGCTGACTGGGGTGGGGTCCGGTATGACTTAACCGCCTTCACTGTGTTGTCGTATGTAAAATTATTTGTTTTATATTTGAGTAAATAACAGTTTTCGTTCTTCCCCCTTTTACGAACTTACCCCAACTCACCTTAACTCGACACTAGCAGGAGTGGCTCGTATTAGTAGCAGATTACCAAAACAACAAAAAAGAAGAAGACCTTCTATTTCTTTTAATTTTAAATGGCAAAGAATCGGTTTGTGACAGAAATGTCACACGGCGCTACAGAGGGTTAAATAATGATTGAAGTGTGGCCTTGCGGTTAAATTTTAGAAAATATAAATGTACTTAGCTATGAAATGAAAAGCCAATTTACGTTTTTAGATTTACTGATGTGCTTCTACTTCTCTCCATAGTATCGTTAAATAATATATATGTTTTTTACTATGCTTTGACATACATTCTCTATTCGCAATTCCTTTGCTATTGAGTACTATATTTGTCAACTTCAAACGATAGCATGATACGCACCATCTCTATAAAGTATCCTACTAATATTATAAACGTGAAAGTTTGTGAGTATGTTTGTCGCTCTTTCACGCAAAACTACTGAATGGATTTTGATGAAACTTCGCAATAACATAGCTTACATATCAGAATAACATATAGGCTATAATTTATCTAGATATGCCCACGGGAAGAGGAACTGCGGGTGAATCCGCAGGACGCTGCTAGTTTAAATATAAATTTCTCTTTTTTTTTTTGTGGGTGGGCTGCGGTCGGCGCGCCTCCGCACCACTCCGTCCGGGGCGACAGAGGGGCTTAAGCACGCAACTCCACGCAACCCACCCGAAAACCACGTCGCCTTCGTTGTTGGGCCGACCACCGGAGCAGTTAACTTGTCATCAGTGGTCGGCCCGACGGAATACCCCCTATTGGGGTACCCACCCATCGACCGACGTCCTCCCCTCGGGGAGGACGTCGGTCTTTCCTTACGCAGTCGGCCTCTCGGCGGGTGACGGACTAATCCCCGGTCACGTCACCCGCGGCCTCGGCTAGGAAAATATAAATCTCTCTGAATTTTGTGTGAAAATTTAATATATTATTTATCATCATGCCGGCTCATATACGTTCCACTATTAGGCTCGAGCATCCTCCACAATAGGAGGGAAGATGATCTACTATGCCACGCTGGTCAGACATGTTGGTATAGGGTTTTATTTCGAGTTCTACTTTTCTTGCTTAGATTTTAAATGCATATTGTATCTCTTAGTCGTCTTTTACTACACTCACGAGCAAGAGAGAGGGTGACGAATTGTATTCTTACTCCGTTACCAGACGGACAATTTTTAAAGGGAGTTGGGAGGGAGGGAAGGGGTACTAGTAAAACACATTGATGCTCTACAAATTTTATATTTTGATAGCGCTAACCTATTCTATTCATGCGTCCGTGTGGTGACGGAATAAGAATACAATTCGCCATTCCCTATCCTACCCGTGGATGTCGTAAAAGGCGACTAAGGGATATAATATGCATATAACATCTATTCAAGAGATGAAAAACTTGATACAAAACCCTATACCAACCTGTCTGACCATCATGGTATAGTAAAGTCAATTTCTCTCCCATAGTGGAGGCGGCCCAAGCCCAACCGTGGGATATGTATGGGTTGAAACAATTAAAAAAAAATAAAAAATCTATTCTTCAAACAAATACACATATTTATTTAGGTATTCGACCTCTGAAAACAGACTGAACACTCTTTCTCGTGAAATCTTCAATAAATACATGATTAGGCTTCACAAAAGAAGGTTTATTGGAATAGATTTTATTGATACCGTGTCGACATGTGGCAAGCGATATTAGAAACTGATATTGACAAAATCTGTGTGATGGAAGATATCCGTCGCCTTTAGTCCCGATGTTATTTCTAACGTTTTATGTAACTCTGCTTGAAAGGAATTATGTTTTTTTAGATCATGAATGTAATAAAGGACTTGAATTGAAATTTATGGATTCAAAGGGATTAATGTATTGTCTTGAAATGAAGAAGATATAGAAGGAAAAAATAGTATTCGGTATTCAAATAAATCTGCTCACGATTTAGCATTTGTCAGTATTTATCCTCTTAGGGCGTAAAATTGCTTTAAAGAATGGTTGACTGATTCATCAAAACCGGGCCGAAATGACTGAAACTAGAAACATAACATTTGACAGTAGTTTATTTTTGTATTGTAGAGTCTCACCATGAAAAGATTTAAAGGATGTTATAAAAAGTAATAAATCGATTAATTTCAAGAATAGTTAGTAACTAAACATAAATTTCTATCTCAGCCTACCAAAGCGGGCAGGGGACAGTGTATCTTGAGACATTTGTTTCCATGATAATATCAGCTGAAATGCTAATTTTCATTTATATTTAACACATTTTTTTTAACAATAATTACATATTGTTATTTTTGACCTTATACTTCTTTTGGCGCATTAATAATGCGCGCGCACACTGTCACGAAAAACCGACACCCTGAAGTAAGTTAATTAATATTTTTACAATGCGCCCGCACACAATCACAAATGTCAACCAGATAATCATCATCATCATCATCATCATTTCAGCCTATTGCTGTCCACTGTTGGACGTAAGCCTCCCTCATGTTGTGCCACAATGTGCGGTCCTGTGCCGCCTGCATCCAACGATGCCCAGCAACTTTCACTAGGTCATCGGTCCACCTAGTGGGGGGGCGTCCTACACTGCGTCGTCCGATACGTGGTCGCCGCTCGAGAACCTTTCTTCCCCAGCGGTTGTCGGTTCGTCGAGCGTTGTGGCCTGCCCATTGCCACTTCAGCGTGCTAATTCTTTGTGCTATGTCGATTACACCCGTTCTTCTGCGGATTTCCGTATTCCGAATTCTATCTCGCAGCGAAAGCCCGAGCATAGCCCGCTCCATAGCACGCTGAGCGACTTTGAGCCTTGATATGAGGCCTACATTTAGGGACCACGTTTCCGTACCGTAAATCATCACTGGTAACACACACTGGTTGTAGACCTGTGTTTTCAAACACTGAGGTATGTTGGACGAGAAGATCCTCTTAAGTTTCCCGAACGCTACCCAACCGAGTTGGATTCGTCACCTGATCTCTTTCTCGAAATTGGATCTACCTAACTGGACTGTTTGTCCTAGGTAAACATAGTGATCGACAACTTCGAGAATCGCATTGCCAACTAGGACCGGTACAGGAATAACATGGACATTTGACATGACTTTCGTCTTGTCCATATTCATTCGTAAACCCACTAGTTGGGATACCCTGCTGAGATCATGGAGCATTGTGCCAAGGTCCTCAATGGATTCTTCCATAATGACTATATTGTCCGCAAATCGAAGGTGAGTGATGTATTCGCCGTTAATGTTGATGCCGAGTCCAGTCCAGTCTAAGAGCTTGAAGACATCTTCCAGTGCAGTGGTGAACAGTTTCGAAGAGATGACATCTCCCTGTCTCACGCCTTTCTGCAACTGGATCGGTTTCGTACTCTTATCCCGGATACGGACTGACATTGTGGCGTTCCTATACAAACACTTCAGCACTTCGATATAGCGATGGTTGATTTGGCACCGCTGAAGGGACTGCAGCACCGCCCAAGTTTCGACTGAATCAAAGGCTTTCTCATAGTCCACAAACGCTAAGCACAGGGGCCGATTATACTCCTCGGTCTTTTGTATAATCTGCCTAAGCGTGAGGATATGGTCTATGGTGCTATAGCCTTTACGGAAGCCGGCTTGTTCGGACGGCTGGAAGTCATCGAGCTTGCGCGAGAGTCGATTGGTAATGACCCTCGAGAACAACTTATAAACATGGCTCAGGAGTGAGATGGGTCTGTAGTTCTTTAAAAGAGCTTTGTCACCCTTCTTGAAGAACAGCACCACCACACTCCTGGTCCACGACTCTGGAACGTCGCCCCCGAGGATAACGGAATTAAATAGCTTCTGAAGTACTATTAAGACCGGCTTGCCTCCCGCCTTCAGAAGCTCTGCCGTAATTCCGTCATCTCCCGGTGCCTTACCGTTACGTAGTTGTTTGAGAGCCATTCTGATCTCGTACAAGCTAATGTCCGAGATTTCTTCGGTATAGTGCCGAGTTAGCTTGGATCTGGGATCTTGGACCAAGCCGACAACAGGATTTCGGGATGATTTGTATAACTATCCATAGAACCTTTCGACCTCTCCCAAGATTTCACTTTGGGATGAAATGACAGTGCCATCATCGGCCTTCAGCTTAATCATTTGGCTTTGCCCAATAGACAGATCTTGTGCGAACACTTTTGAGCCACGATTCCAACTAGATAATGTATTGTAATAAAACTTTCAATGTATTAAATACTTTATTTTTCTATTATTAGTGTCGTTTTCACTGCAAACAAAATATAACTAATAGCTAAAGAAATATAACTTCTTACGTGCGAACAATATGTATGTACACATATACTTATTTTATATTCATCACTTAGTAGGATTGCAATTTGACATGACCATAGATCAGCCAAATGAAAACTGGTTAAGATAGGCATGAAAGATACTAATCCTTACTAATATTATAAATGCGAAAGTAAGTTTGTTTGCTTGTTTGTTTATTTGTTTGTTTGTTGGTTTGTTTGTTACGCTTTCACGCTTAAACCACCGAACCAACTTCAAAAATACTTTCACCAATGGAACCCTATAATATCAGGGAGTAACATAGGCTAAATTTTATCCTGGTATTCCCACGGGAACAGGAACTACACGGGTAAAACGACTGAAACCGAAGCGAAGCGAGGGCTGGTTACTAGTTATTATATAAAACATTAGCCAGTAAATGACGTCAAAAGCCATCGGATGTGTAAAGTTAAACAGTTCTATCCAATGAGAAATAATCTACAAAGAGAAATAATCATAAACGTGGGATTTGAAGAAACATCGGAAAAATAAAACGTTTCTGTGAATAATCGTCGTATATTTAATTTCTTTCAATCTAACCGGTTAAGTTAAGCCGCAGTTGATTAAATACTGCAATCCGATTGATACTACAAAAACTTTACAAAGCGATTTTCTATTCAGAACCTAAATTGAACTAAATAAAATACTGTTTTATTTCGATAAGGATTTTTCCCCTATCTTGCCCATGGCTGTTGTGATTATGATACGCATATAACATCTATGCAAGAGAAAGGAAACTCGAAATAAAACCCTATGCCAACCTCTGTCATTATCAACATTTATAGGCGGGTGTCAGAGACGCGCGCCCGCGGCGGTATGGTCTCCATCAAAGAGATCACCGCCTGGCGGGTCGACGTCCGCCAGGAAGTCATTGCCCGTTGGGCAGTCCGGCTGGAGAGTCCTCGGTACGGTGTCAGGACCGTCGAGGCCTTCCGGCCGGTGCTGATGGAGTGGTTGGAGCGGACGCACGGGGTGCTTTCCTTCCGACTGGTGCAGGTGCTTACGGGGCACGGTTGCTTCGCGAAGTACCTGCACAAGATTGTCAGGAGGGAGAGCACACCGTCCTGCCACCACCACAATTGCGACGAGGACACGGCGCAGCACACGCTCGAGGTATGTGCTGCGTGGGAAGGGGAGCACCGGGAACTCGTCGCGATTATCGGTGCCGACCTAACGCTGCTGACCATTGCAAGGGAGATGCTCGACAGCATCAGCAACTGGGACGCGGTCGCCGCCTTCTGTGAGGCCGTAATCTCACGGAAGGAGGCGGCGGTTCGTGTGCGAGTAGAGCTCCTATTCGGCGACACGTTCCGCCGCCGGCGACTCGGGCGGCGCAGGCGCGAGTATCTGCGCCTAATGCCGCCCTAGCCGAGGCCGCGGGTGATCGGACCGGGGAATTGTCCGTCACCCGCAGAGAGGCTGACCACGCGACGACGACCGACGTCCCAGGACGTCGAGAGGTGACGTTACCCGAAAGGGTATTCCGTCGGGTCGACCACTGACGACAAGTCACATCTGCTCCGGTGGTCGGCCCAACAACGAGGTGACGTGGGTACGGGTGGGTTATGGGTCCGCGCGCCGTCCTTTCATCGCCCCGGACGGATTGGACCGCGCGTGCGCATACCATAGCCCACCCATAAAAAAAAAAAATGCCAACCTCTGTCTGACCAACATAATATAGTAAGGTCAATTTGCCTCTTATTTTATAGCTTGCTACTTATCAGGCAATCCTCATTCTTGTTTTCAACCGACATATTTCGCACTTTTGGAGTCCCATCTCAACTATATCCTCTACAAATAAGAAGGTTTAATAATCCATATATATCACGTTAGCAAGCCAGATTGACATAAGCTTTTATTTCAGTATTTCAGACTTTTAGCCTCTTATCTATTTATAAGTATATTCTCTGGGATTCTACTCGCAGTAAAGGAAGTGTTGGTGGCAGAGTATAAGGATACTCTTGATTAATCAAAACCCAAACATTCCTCCTGAAAGTAAATAAATAAACTACAAGCAATATATTTGATATTACTAAGCGTTGTTATAATTTTAAGCAATTAAAATAGTCACTAGTTACCCATCCTTTTATCTGGGATAACATAAGGAGGGCTGTAAAGGTTACCGTTTTACCTCCTTATCGCAATTTGAACTAATCACCTATACCCGTTCTTTGATAACAGTGGTAATCGCTGAAATAAAAAATGGTGATTACTTGTAGCTATATATTTGAAACATATCTATATAAAAAAAACATATCATATATATATATAGAAGTATCTTCCATTATCCTCAATAGATGCAGAGCAATTAATATCTTTATTTATATTATACTAGCTGACTCAACAGACATTGTTCTGTTCAAATAAGCGCCACCTACTGGTTCCAATTGTGAATCTAAACCATTCTCGAATCCCTTGAATACACACAAAAAAAATCATGAAGGTCACTCCAGCCGTTTAGGAGGAGTTCAGTGACATACACACGTACACAAGAAGTATATTTATAAGACTAGCTGACCCTACAGACGTTGTTTGTGTTCAAATAAGCGGCATCTACGGTCCAATTGTGAATCTAAACTATTCTCGAATCCCTTTGAACCCGCACAAAAAATTTCATCAACATCAAGCCAGTGGTTTAGGAGGATTTCAGTGATATACACACCACACGTACACAAGAAATTTATATATAAAGAAAGATAAAGATTATCATAATGTTTAACTCGACTCACGTAACTTATATGTTTCGCAATATTAGGTATCAATTAATACCGATAAACAAAACTAAGTGCACAGTACAAATCTAAACTTTACAACTAAAGTCGCTGCCTTTGTAAGAAGACTATTAGATGAGATGCATTCGTGTAGAAACATATTTCTAGAAAGGAGCATATAGAGGACTTTAAGAATAAGAGATTCCTTATATGTACCATATGTGCCTTCTCCTAAGAGATCATTTGAAGAAAACTTCAACATATACAGCATAGTGGGGTAAAATATATAAAAAAATATGAGTTTAATGAATTGCACTATAACAATATTGATATGGGTCAAATTTATCCTATTTATTCAATAACTTAGCTCATAACCAACTTCAAATGGCTGACAAACACTGATATTACTTTTCCTTATGAGTAGTTCTCGTAAGTGTTCCCTATTATTCGTATATTCATGTGTAGCAATTTCTTGTAATAATCTCTGGTCTTGTTAAGTAACTAAATTGATTATAAAAGTATAGTAACTCTGAGCTTATGGTTATCAGGCTTGAAATCTAATATCTTTAAAAGAGCAATGTTTATTCGCGTGTAAATTTATTTTGTATACCTTGGAAATAAAGAACAGCACAAGGACCTGTATCATCAAATTTTGAATTTAAATAAATATCTGTGTTTAAGCATATTTTATATCTTATATCTTATTTGAAAGAACGAGCTTTTAGGGAATTAAAAAACTGTTATCATATTGAAAATATTTTTAGGTACTGCCAATGCTAATATTGACTATTAGGAATAAAATTAATTAAAGTTTTGGTTTTTAAATTAAATATTTGCTTTTTAAGTTTATCTAAATAAGAATGTTCCCCGAAAATAGGAATTTACAAAAAAAAGGAATATCGATCCAAACAAATGGTTTAGAAAATTTATAAATGATTTTTCCACCAAAATAAACAATAAATCGCAAAATCTAATATAATAAAAGGTAGCTTATTTGTGTGCCTACATTGCGTGGGTTGAGAGAGTTTTATGAACTAATTTCCCTGAGACAACATTTTCTATTATATTATTATGCGGCCTTTTGCTTGGTAGACATTTTTGGACAAAACGAGCTTATTTTTAATGAAAACGCTATAAATACAGCTACATGCCACAAAGGGCTGATTTTACTGTTTATATATTTTATCCAAACCTTTACAAGCTCTTATAAAAATAATTTTAAAATATAATTTAAAATTACAAATATCATATCATAACATCTTAATAATATTTGTTTTTATAAGCAATTTCAATTCGGAGTTTTCACGTTGATTGCCTTTTAAAACCAAAATTTCAGTATTCCAGATAAAATGAATATATCTATCTCTCATATTTATGTATTTTAGTTGAGGATTTAAATGACTTTCATCATTCCTTATTAAACAGCCTTCTATGATCCACTGCTGGACGTATCCCTTATGTTTCGCCTGTATCCAAAGATGCCATTTAATCTCACCAGATCATCGGTCCACCTGGTTAGCGTCCTACACTGCATCGTCCAATACGAGATCGCAGCCCCACTCCACCACTACCGGGCCCGCCACGAACTGAGGCCTTGGGATAGCGAAGCTACCGTGACTGGTGATTATTTCTCCTTTGTTCGTTAAATGTGGGGATAATGCCTTACCTAATTACTATGCGTGACTGCTTTGGCGATCACAGTCACATGTTATACATTCCCAGGAGAGAGCTGTTGTCCGTTCTCCTGGGAGCCGATGTTTACGACACCCACGAGCAACATAGAGGTTGCGAATTGTATTCTTATTCCGTCACCACACGGGAAATTGTAATTACCTCGAATGAGGTAAGAAAATTAAGAAAATTTCAAAATATAGAATTACTATCTGACTCGGCAAACGTTGTTTTGCCATATAAATTACTTCTAGTGAATATTTTGGTTGTTAAATAAAAAATAACCAACTGATTATCAGTTTGTGAGATTGTGCTTTATGATTGAAAGAGGAACGCTGTGGTCGATGACAGCTTATGAAAATAACAGAACACCAACCGTTGACTTTTTTAATTCGTTGCTATTTATAAACTTAACTACGTCCGTTTCAATCCTACTCTATACTGTTTACTAGGTGGGAAGTGACTCCGGTAGACGGTGGGGATAACTAATCAATTATCGACTAATGACACTTAAAAAGGATTACAGTACTAATATCGCTATAAAAACAGGGTTTGGTGATAACAGGGCGAAAATTAAGGGTTATGTGTAATTTTTTGCCTAATCATAAGAAAAAGTAGAAAAAGTCCAAAAAAGCGCCTGTCATAAGTATAAGAATTGTTTAATAGTAATATACAAGTATATTATTCAAGAATAATATTATGTTATCATCATCGCAATAAATTATTATCTCATCTCAATAAATTATTTAAGGTTCACTTATAAAGATAGATAGATTTTATAAAGTTACTTAGTAAAATAATTCATCTATCTGTAAAATTTAAATCTAGGAAGAGTGAGCAATAGTAAACCTTAACCCAATAAAAAAATTTCAGCTAATTATTTGATTTTTATTAACTGTTACAAATGTTGATAGATGATAAATGAGAAATCTCAAAAGGTAAACTAAATTTGGTATTCGCAATAATTAGATCGTTGTTTTAAGTTACTCCGAGGAACACAATGAATGTCGCTTTGATACTTAAGTGCAAGTAGATAAACAAGGTACAAGTACCAGGTAAGTTCAGAAACAGTGATGAACTTAAAGTTGCAAACTCCAACATAATTCCTTTTGAAGCTGCATCCCCTTTGTAATTACGGTGAAAATTAAAAAGTTTTCAAATATTTTGTTCCTCATTGTTTGGTTTTAATTTATTTTTAAAGTATATATGTATATTATATTAAAGTAAATGTAATACGTAGTGTTATTATATAGTCTAACTTTTTATTAGCTGCAGTAAAATGACGTTTTGTGGGTTGCCGGTTTTTGAAGAAAAATAAATAGGGATGTAGCTAAATGAGTGAATCATAAATGAATAATCAGTTTGGGTTTTTTTTGAGATTTAATATTAAGTTGTAATGTATTTTTTTAACCTATTATTATTACTATACTAGAGGATTGATCTTTTTTAGTGGAAGTATAGGGAGGTACATTCAAAATGAAACAAAAACGTCATAATAATGTTATTTAATTAATCTTTTTCGAAATCACTGTCGCTGTCGCTTTCGGTCACACTAATAACAAATCTATCTGTCACTTCATCTATAATATGATCGAGGTGGCACATTTTATCTTCCTCTTTAATAGTGTGAGACACACAGTCACTCCACTTAGCCGGTGTTACTTTCTTGATTCCTTCTTGGAATAAAGTTTTCACTTCTTGCATTTTATACGTCTTATTATTGTTTGCGACGTGACTCTTTACCTGCGCCCATACCAACTCAATGGGGTTCAATTCACAGTGATAAGGGGGCAGTCTTAAAAGTGTGATACCTTTTTGTGCAGCCATCTCGTCTACGGCATATTTCTCAGTATGATTTTGTTGTTTCACAATATCTATGAGAGTGGCCTTGACCATATTTGGTTCAAACGCAATATTTTTAGTAGTCAGCCACTCTTGAATTCGTGCTTTCGTCCACGACATCTTCGGGATTGATCTTCGATCTTCCGAGAGTGATAGGGCGCATTGTCCATTACGACTACTGCATTCGACAGCTATGGAACGATTAGATATTCTGTAAACTTTTGTGAACTGAATCACATCCCTATTGAGTACGGAATGACATTTAGCAACGTCATTTTACTGCAGCTAATAAAAAGTTAGACTTTAGTAAGCATTTTAAATTTTCTATATAGATCATGATGTCAAGTTATTAATGCTAAAGTTGCTTTCAAATATAATAGTAATAAAAAAATTAATAATATAAAACATCCTTACAAATATTATAAATGCGAAAGTAAGTTTGTTTGTTCCGCTTTCACGTTTAAACTAACGAACCGATTTCAAAAATTCTTTCACCAATAGAAAGCTATAATATTAGGGAGTAACATAGGCATAGGAGTAACATATTTTATCCCAGTATTCCCACGGGAACGGGACTACGTAAGGTGACTGAAACCAAAACGAAGCGAGGGCGGTTTACTAGTAATATAATAAATTAGAAATAAAAGAGAGGTAAAACTCGACATAAAACCCTATAACAACATGTCTAACCAGCGCGATTTAGTAGGTCAATTTACCTCTCATTAAGGTGATGATGATAAAGGAGGAGGCCCGAGCTCAACAGTGAGACTTCTGTGGGCCGAGATGATGATGATGTTGACAAAAAAGTAAAGAAAAAACAATAAAACCTATTTAGACATTCAAACAAGCCGCTGCCAATGAGCCACTTGTCAGGGATAGTGGAACGGTGGTAGTAAATCTCTGTACCAAGTAAAGGCTAGCGTTCCAATCACTTGTCGTTTCAATGAGGCGCTTATTTATATCTAGCCCAGCTTTCTGAGGGTGTTTGCGTGTGGAAGGTTTTGGTGGTGCCCTTGGTATCACCGAGCCTCAATGCACGCATTCACACTCCCTTCACTTTCTTCGCGGTAGGCAACGGCCTTGTAAAGGTCCATGAGCGGCAGCAACACTTACCATCAGGTGTACTGTTTGCTCGTTTGCCACCGTTTGCAATAAAAAAAAAAATAAATATCTTTAATGACACTAAAGTGTTCTAGATCCTCATCACAGTCCTAACGTTTCTACCCGTTTTTTAATATCAAAATTTGCGTCATTTGAACTATAAAAAAATTTCATTCATCAATATTAACATAAGGTAAAAAAATGTCCTTTTTTTTCTTTAACTGATTATTTGGTTTTATCCTGCCTTCTGACATTTACGCGAGTATTCATCATCGCAGCCCAGATACGTCCCACTGTTGGGCTCCGGCCTCCTCCACAATGGGAGGGAATTTGACCTACTATACCATGCTGGTCAGACATGTTGGTATAGGGTTTTATTTCGAGTTTTCCTTCTCTTGCACAGATCTTATGTGCATATTATATCCCTTAGTCGTCTTGTACGACATCCACGGGCAGGATAGGGAGTGGTGAATTGTATTCTTACTCCGTCACCACGCGGAAATTACACATTGTAAATAAAACTACTTTACGAATTTATTGCGATTGTATTTGATTTTTGATTGCCCGACGTTTCAAACACTTTACAGCGTTCATGATCACGGGTGGACTAAGATGTCTGACAT
Organism: Lymantria dispar; assembly: GCA_032191425.1. Lineage (NCBI taxonomy): Eukaryota > Metazoa > Arthropoda > Insecta > Lepidoptera > Erebidae > Lymantria > Lymantria dispar. The sequence goes on along the minus strand of CM063454.1, from coordinate 14,604,850 downwards.
CCAACAAATCATCGTTGTAATAAACATATATTATTAATAATTACTAACCATAAACAATATATTTTTTTCATATAGAAACATATGTAGCCAATAAGATTGTACCAAAATATGGGTCAACATTATTAATAACTAATTTCTGTAGCGGATTGATATAATTATAAATATTACAGACATTTAAATGAGTGTAATAAAGATGACTTGTTGGACGTCAGACATTTTAGTCCGCTCGTGATCATGAACACTGTAAAGTATTCGAAACGTCGGGCAATAAAATTCAAACTCGATAAAATCCGTAAAGTAGCTTTATTTGAACTAACTTTTGCCCGCGACTTCGTCCGCGTAAAAGTCATGTGTGATAGGTTGAAATAATTTTGAAAATAACAGTACTTTCATACTAACTTATGCACGTTTTTCATGACTTTTAATGAAGAACCTTCATACTGAATTTTATTCGAATAACTTCAAAAACGAAAAAGTTTCATACTAAATTTGCACTTCCGTTTTACCCCCTTAGGGGATGAATTTTCAAACATCTTTTCTTAGCGCTCCCCTAGGTTATAAAAGGAACCTCTGTGCAAAATTTCAAATGTCTAACCCTTATAGTTTAGGCGCTGCGTTGATATGTCAGTCAGCTTCTCCTTTTATATACATATATATATATATATATATATATATATATAGATTTGTTCCGACTGTTTAACCTTTATTTAAAAATATTATAAAAATTATTTATTATCGGCGTGAAAACTTCTATAGGCAGGCAACTTCTATTGGCGAGTAAATTCAGGTAAATCGTCATCTAAATGGTTACGTGACGTGTTAACGCTAACACGCACGACATCTGTAGCTATGTCAAGGTCATTATATCTGTGCTGATAGATGTCAAAACCAGATAAATTTAAAAAAAATAATTTACAATTTTAATTCAAGAATTCATTAATTTAAATATTCATAAATAACAATTCATTGTTTGTTCATAGTTTTAAGTTTTCACTTCTGTCGGCTGGCTTCATGACTGCTTTGTGTTTATGTACGCTGCTAAAACTATTTTATTATACTGTAGTCATTATTTTATCATAACCTGTATTTGAAATAAAAATTATGATTACTAGATTACTTTATTAAAATTAAATATGGAAAAATTTGAATAAAGCCCTAAATTATATACATTTTAATAACTATAATTCTAATAAAAGGATTTTAAAAGTAATTTGAGTTTTCATCTCCTAATTCCACTCAATAATATTTGATCAAAATCCTAGCGTTTCGGTTGATTGAAGTATTTGAATGCAATAGTCTCTTAAAATTTAGTATTTAGTATAGGTATTTTTCAATAAGCTTCTGGAATGTATTTAAAATATTTTATACAATGATTCATGAAACTTTAACGAGATATATCTTTAAACTTGAATATTTTAATCTGTACCAAAAAGGTTTTCATTCATTTCAGATATTTACCATCTTAGCATTAATTAAGAAGTGTAATAGAAGTGTAATTAGATTAGAAATAATGGAGGTGTAATTAGGTTACACTTTTCTAAAGTTTCTTTATTATTACAGCAAAAAAAAAATAACCAATGACCCAAAAAATTTATAAGCTGAAGCTGACCCAACAGACGTAGTTCTGATCCAATCTAAAAAAAAATAGTAAAAAGTATTCTCCTTGAAATCGATCGTAGCGCCGCCTACCGGGTCCAATTATGATTTTAAACCATTTTCGAATCCCCTTAAACACAAACACAAAACTTGGTAAACACCGGCCAGCCGTTTAGGAGTTCAGTGACACACACGTACGCAAGAAATATATATATATATATAAAGATGTCTTAGTGTTGAGCACATAAATTATATAATATACAAACACTATATTAACACATTCCCCGTGTGTGAAAATACAATACACCACCCCCTATCTTGCGCGTGGTGCGTGACATACATAGATGACGACTGAAGGCATTATAATGCATGCAATATCTTTACAAGAGAAGGAATATTCTTTATGTCTGACCAGTGTGTCATTGTAGGTCAATTTGCCTCCTAGCTTGGAGGAGGCTCGAGTCCAATAGTAAAACATATCTACATATATGACCTGTGATGATAATAATTAATAAATAAAAATTATAAGGAATTAAATAAATAATAGTCAATTAAATAAGAAATAATAATCAATTAAATAAATAATAATAACAATAATTGAAATCATGAAATAACAATTGAAGTTATAGTATTATGAAGTGATGTAGAGTTACAAAATCTTTATTAATTGCAAATTATAGTATTGTATGACTGCATTGTGATTTTGAAAGGTTATAACTGAACAAAAGAGAAAATTCGCGGGCAGTGAAGTCGAAAAACCAACGTATAGATCATAATAATAATTCTATAGGCACAACAAATACTAGTTGTAGACGTTGTGCCAATTTCATTTAGCATGCTTCTATAACTTAATATTTTTTTCAGATAAACATCTTTGCAAGAATCTGTACCAATTCTACATAAAACATCAATTCATTTATATCTCTTAAGTATTCGCAGTCTATACACAAGAATATGCTCACTTAAGTTAACAATATTTAAAGACATCTCTTTTTTTTTTCAAACCGCAATGTAGTAGGATCATAATTTCACCAATCGTCTATCCACAGCCGCAGGTCGATCCGTCCGGAATAGCACCACATTATCGCAAAAGATCGATATCTGAGTAGTAGCAATCTGTTACTATACTGCGTTCGGTGAGCGAGAGACCCAGAACTTTCTGATCACCAAACCTCATTGCACGTATTCACATTCTCTTCACTTTCTTCATGGTAGACAGTGGCTTATTAAAGGTCCATGAGCGACAGTATCACTTACCGTCATATAGGAGTGGTAGGACCACACTGTCGACAGTTATCTGTCTACAGCCGCGGGCCGGTCCGTCCGGGGCAGTACCATGCTCTCGCAGAAAATCGACGTCTGAGTAGTAGCAATTTGTTACTGCGCTTCGTTCGGTGAGCGAGAGAGCCGGAAGCCCAACTTTCTGAGGGTGATTGCGTGTGGAGGGTTTTGGTGGTGCCCTTGGTATCACCGAGCCTCAATGCACGCATTCACACTCCCTTCGCTTTCTTCGCGGTAGGCAACGGCCTTGTAAAGGTCCATGAGCAGCAGCAACACTTACCACCAGGTGTACTGTTTGCTCGTTTGCCACCGTTTGCAATAAAAAAATATATATATATATATAGGTTGTTTACTCGTTTACCACCAACAGCGTAAAAAGTAGCGTGCCTATTGGCCGGGACTCCCCCGTGGGACCTGGAGGCGGAGATGCTCGCCGGATTGTATCGGCGGGTGACGGGGGTGCGAGCGGAGGGCGGTGAGATCTCGTTAAGGGAGCTCACCGCATGGCGCGTCGACGCCCGCCGAGACGTCATTGCCCGTTGGGCAGTCCGGCTGGGGAGTCCTCGGTTCAGGGTGCGAACCGTGGAGGCCTTCCGGCCGGTGCTGATGCAGTGGTTGGAAAGGCGGCATGGGGTGCTCTCCTTCCGACTAGTGCAGGTGTTGACGGGGCATGGGAGCTTCGCCAAATACCTGCACAGGGTCGTAAGGAGGGAGAGCACACCGTCCTGCCACCACTGCGATTGCGACGAGGACACGGCGCGCCACACGCTCGAGGCCTGCGCGGCTTGGGCAGTGCAGCGCCGTGAACTCGTTGCAATCATCGGTGCCGACCTGACGCTGCCGGCCATCGCTAGGGCGCTAGGGTCGACAGCGTCGGGAATTGGGACGCGGTCGCAGCCTTCTGCGAGACAGTGATCTCGCAGAAGGAGGCGGCGGATCGTCTGCGCGTGGAGCGCAGCCTCGATGAGGAGATCCGCCGCCGGCGACTGGGGCGGCGCAGGCGCAACTACCTGCACCTCATGCCGCCCTAGCTGAGGCCGCAGGTGACGTGACCGGGGATTATTAGACCGTCACCCGCCGAGAGGCCAACCGCGTGAGGAAAGACCGACGTCCTCCCCGAGGGGGGGACGTCGGTCGAAGGGAGGGTACCCCACGTAGGGGGTATTCCGTCGGGCCGACCACTGACGACAAGTAAACCTGCTCCGGTGGTAGGCCCAACGACGAAGGCGAGGTGGTTTTCGGGTGGGTTGCGAGAGTTGCGTGCTTATGCCCCTCTGTCGCCCTGGACGGAGTGGTGCGGAGGCGCGCCGACCGCTACCCACCCACAAAAAAAAAAAAAAAAACAGCGTAAAAAGTCTTTTCAATGATCTTTAACGTTTACATAATTCAGTATTATCCAACTCCAGTTTACCGACAGGTAAAAATAAAATCTCTCTTTATGTTCGACTTGTTTCAACAGTCTCGTTAAAAATTTAGAGTGGATTCTCATTTAACAAATGTTGTCGTAAAAAGTTTAGTAGTAGACTTTATTACTTGTAATAAACCTATATCAATAATTATATTTAACCAACACAAATACATATATTATGTCCAATAGTGAATATCGATTGACTGTTGGAATGGCGGGTTATGCATTTTAAATCGTAGGTCTTCAAATATATCAGTAATTATTACATTGATTGCAATTGTATTTTATTGACTTTGTTCATTTCTGTGGTGTACATTCCTTTGGTCACTCAGTTCGGCCGAACCGCTAGACTCGATCTGAAAGATCAAAAGGGATAATAGTTCAGATACATCTGGAGGTCGCTGTTAGCTACTTCTGGTACCGATGGATCAAACGAAAGTCGAAAATTTCAGTAAAATGCTCTAATAATTGACATTTTATATTTTTCATAAAAATATAATGTATATTGCGGGAGTAGGTCAAATTTTAAAAAGGTGACTATCCAGCTTGTAGTGCGAGATGTAATTTTCATGTGTGTCATAAGTTTATTGTTTAACCAAGCATTTCAGAAACTGCTTCCAGCGCAGCGTCTTCTACCATCGCATGGCTCCATTCATTTTTTTACTCTGTATGTGATGACCAATAGTATTATAACCAGCTGCCTGCCTGACTTCAAATCTTCTTTGGGATGTAATTGTTGACCGAATGCCGTGAGAAGAAGTTAGTCTAGGTCAATATAAACCTCTTACTAGACGTTTACGACACCCACGGGCAATGTAAGGCATAGTAGCATTTGTAACCGTCACCCCACAAGAACAACTTTTACTTTTTAACACGATTTTATTAGTTTCACTTGTATGTACTCGTATGTATCTATGTATGTAACGGAATTTTTAAACGTAGTTTTGTACCACTTTGAGCTAACAGATTTTATGTAAACTTTGCACACTCGTCAAAGGCCCATGACAATGCAATAATTCGATTAGAATATCCTGTTTAGATTCGCCAGGATTTAGAAATTTCTGATCGTATCCTTTGTATAAGATCAAGAGAGCAAGAGAGACAAATCTAATGTGTGAACTATGCATGTGCGAAATTCGAAACTAGTAAATACTTAACTTGTACGTATAACTTGTAAACGTATTTTTTAGGTTTTTAAACTATAATTTATTTCTTGTTATATTAGTATAATATAAGTATTATTATATCTGTGTATTGACCACCATCCCCTATCACCACCCTCTCTCTTAACCGTGGCTGTCATAAAAGACGACTAAGAAATATGATATGCAGATAACACTTATCTTTGAAAGAGAAGAAATACTTGACAGACAACCCTATGCCAACATGTCTTATCAGCGCGGTATAATGAGTCACTTTCCCTTCCACTGTAGAGGGGGTCTGAGCCCACTTACCATAGGTATATGGACTGAGTTGATGAAATATTATTAATAGTACAATAAAAGTCGCAGAGAAACGTTTTTATTTGACATGTCACTCCCATAGAAAGACCATGTGTAGCAATGAGCGATGATGGGATGATGTCATCATCTCGGCTCATATACGTCCCACTGCTGGGCTCGAGGCTCCTCCACAAACGGTGAGAAATTGACCTACCACGCTGGTCCGGGGGGTGGTGTAGGGATTTACTTCGAGTTTTCTTTTTTAGGATAGACGTCACATGCATATTATAATCCCTTAGTCGTATTTTACGATACCCACGGGCAAAAAGGGGGTAGAGAATTTTTTCTCACTCCCTCACTACACAGACTTTATAGTAATTAAATTTTAACATAAAATCCACTTTTAATGGAGCTCATATATTCATAAATGTTTCTTATTTCACCCTACGGGTAAGAACGCGAAATTACATCCAATTAATATACAATCTACATACATACAAAACATATAGAAATAATCATAAGGAAAATCTATCTAACAGAAACGTACCTAATTGAATCCTTAACCAAGATTTACGTAGCGAATATTATATAGATACGTATATAAGGGAGTATAATTTTAGTACGGGAAGTTTACATAAATCGTCATTGTTGAATAAATCGAAATTGTTTTTGTTATAGAATGTAATTGCTTTTCTCAAAAGTAGCAATCCAATTATTTTTCTAAACCCAGAAAAGATTCTTCAGTAATATGGAATTTCCCCTTTATATATGAAAATCGATATTGAATTTGTAGAGCCAGGTCAATCGTGTACTAGCTGAAAGGATTTAGACTCATATTGTACAATATAACTGATCATATTTAAGATAAATACCTAATTTATTTTTTACAATATCCTTTCATACGCTCTGACATGCGCATTCATAACTTTGAAGTTAAATTTAGGCCTGTACTAATCTGATTAAACATTTAATGTTACTTTTTCATCATGTCATAATCGATTGTTACCATTTCTAAATTTATTATCTTCTGTAATCAGGTCACTTGTTATTCTATTGTTCCATATGTGTGAAGATCTATTATTGGCATTAAGTATCCAATTGCTTAACTTATATTCTCCTTATTAACCGTTAGTCTTCTAAATAAAATCCATTAAAAGATAAAAACGATAATTAAAAAAATAAATAATTCGGTTACTTTAGAAAAATTCCATGTGGTGACGGAGTAAGTACAATTTGCTGCCTCCTTTCTTGGGTGACGTAATAGAAGACCAAGGGATTATTGCAGATGACATCTATGCAAGATAAGCAAAACTCGAATTAAAACCCCAAACCAACCGGTCTGACTAGCGTGGTATGGTAGGTCAATTTCCCTCCCATTGTGGAGGAAGTTTACAGCAGTAGGAGGTATGTGAGCTATGATGATGATTGATGACTCTAGAAGTACAACCTTATTAGAATAATAAAGCCTAACGTTAGGGTGCCGAGTAATAACATTAATTTCATATATATTCATTCTTTATATGTATATTGTGTAAGTTAAATCCTTTTTAATAATATAGCTCCCTTAGAATAGAAGAATCTATTAGTGTATTTAAAAGAACCATACTGAAACTAGCAGTAACTTTTTAAAAACCTTTTCACATATGTTTTAAATATGAAAAATAAACCAACTCTATGCCTTTTCATCATAGCCCAGTCAAAGTTAACGTCACTGAGCTCATACGAAACGCTTCGTGTTATAAAAATATTCATATGAAGTATGGAAAAACAGTGAAAGCGAGCCCCCGAGGCATATTGTGGTACAGAGTTTTCATTAAACAGCGCTCGGTTTTGTCCAAAAAATGCCAACACAGCCCCAGGCATCTCTCCGCATATAAGGAATGTCGTCTGGAAAATTAGTTCATAATATTACGCCCAAGACACACAACGGTATACAAATAAGCAATTGTTTCCAAAAAAATATGATTATATTTTCTTTCTTACATCAAGAAAACAAAGATTTTATGTTTTGTTTTCCAAATGAATTGTAAATAACTGATTAGTTGTAATTGGAAATAAAAAATACATATTGTATGCATATTTTGTCCCTCTTCCAAACTCCTTGTTTCTAATGAGATTTTCTGACCCCAAATTATATCATGGATATTCTATAACGTGACCATATATCCCGTTCTTGATGGGACAGTCCCTTTTTCAGGCTGTCTGTCCCTCTGTGCTCAGCCAAAACAAAATGTCACATTTTTCCATTCAGACCAAATGATGAGTTGTTATACTCACTTCTCTACCTATTACACACACAAATCACTTATCTATGGAATACAAACAGAAGTATTATATTTTTTTAATGTTTCTGCTAGTGTCCCATTCTGCCTCAAAAAAATATGGTAACGTTATACAAGTGTCCATTTTTGACGGATAAAAATATACCTAACATTATATCATACCATCCACTATTCACCACTCCTTCCTTGTATGTTGTAATGCCACTGATTTTGAACTAAAATACGTCAGGATATTTGAGGATATTGTTTTCCCATATCAATTATCAAATATGTTTATATCAATCAGGACCAAAAGTTCACTTCGATAGTTAGCTTTCTAAATAGGAATACTCGAACACGAACTGCTGTTTTCTTTATTTTATATATTATTCTTTATTTTTTATAGCAAAATATTTATTTTGCTACGTCACCCAATTTCTATCGTAAAACAATATACATTATTTTGTTTAAAGCTAAAATAATAGCGATCATTAACGGTAGTTGCTGGCCAATATTCAATATTAGTAATTTCATTTACCTCACTTTGTGCGTTATACTAATTTTCGTTAATGACTTTAAATATTTGGTCATTTGAATATAGTTGATAATAAACAGACTGTTTTTAGCTAAAGTACTTAATGGTCTATTAGTTTCTCTAACGGTAGGCTTATAATATCCTATGCAAACCGCATACCATAAAATATGTATTGAATATTTATGAAATTCTGATAATTAGATACTATTTTAATGACATTGCCGTGTGGGGACATAAAATATATTAGTTTCTCTAATGAACAGGTTTACAAAGTATCCTATGCAAATTGCATATAACGAAATTTGCGTTCAATATTTATGAAATTCTCATAATTAAGAATTATTTTAACATATTATTTAACAGCAAAAATAGAACAGAAAAAGATCCAAATAACGTCTGTGGCGCCCCGTTCGCAAATGAGGAAAAGGATGGCTGGTCAGCTTAATGTTGTGCTATCCTTACTAATATTATAAATGCGAAAGTAAGTTCGTTTTTACGCTTTCACACTTAAACCACCGCACCGATTTCACATTTTCTTTCACTAATGAAAAGCTATATAATCAGGGAGTAACATAGGCTATATTTTATCCCGGTATTCCCACGGGAAAGGGAACTATGCGGGTAAGGCGATTGAAATCGAAGTGAAGCCAGGGCGGGTTGCTAGTCTACTTTAAAAGCAATACCACAACGCTGTTATTCTGCAGTGTCCTGCGACTTCTGTGAGCAAATTACAATAAACTAAATACTTTCGGTACTAATAATTACATGTCTACCTCCGTCCAATTTATATCGCGTAACGTAAGTTTTGAAATCTATTAAATTAAACAGGTTTTGTATTCTGTCATAATAACTCGAATTATTTTACACTATTTTCATAGTTTCCGTGTGTTGACGGAGTAAGAATATAATTCACCACTCCCTCCCTTGCTCGTGGGTATCATAAAAGACCACTAAAGGATTAAATATGCATATAACATCTATGCAAAAGAAGGAAAATTCGAAACAAAACCTTATACCAACACGTCTGACTCATCATCATCATTTCAGCTTATCGCCGTCCACTGCTGGACGTAGGTCTCCGTCATGTTACGCCACAATGTGCGGTTCTGTGCTGCCTGCATCCAACGATGCCCAGCAACTTTCACCAGGTCGTCGGTCCACCTAGTGGGGGGGCGTCCTACACTGCGTCGTCCGATACGTGGTCGCCACTCGAGAACCTTTCTTCCCCAGCGGTTGTCGATTTGTCGAGCGATGTGGCCTGCCCATTGCCACTTCAGCGTGCTATGTCGTCAATCTTTGTGCTATGTCGGCTACCCCCGTTCTTCTGTGGATTTCCGTATTCCGGATAGAAAGCCCTCGCAGAGAAATCCTAAGCATAGCCCACTCCATAGCACACTGAGCGATTGAGTCTTGTTATGAGACCTACAGTTAGGGAGTACGTCTGACTAACAAGATTATATTATTTCAATTTGCGTCCTATTGTGAAGGAGGCTCGATCCAGCAATGGGAAGTATACGAGCTGTGATGATCAATAAAAATACAAGTGAAATTGAACCTACTATACCAAGCAACATAGACTAAATAGAATAAACTCTATATTATAGAATAAACTACTAGTAAAAAAATGTTTAAAGTTCTATGAACGTAATAAGTAAATGATTAAAAAAAAAGAATATTTATTAGAGTTTTCTCTTGCTATGAAACAGATTAATAAACATTATATTGCAGTATCGTAAAGGAAATTTAATAGCGACGAAAGTAAAGTGAGCGTAGGAATTTGCAATAAGCTCCACCTTTGTCTCGCCAAGCAGTCCCTTTATTTCCCAAGCTACCTGAAATTCATCCACTATGTATGTACATAATGTGGCAACACCAAATTTCTCAAACACACTTTTCTTTTCTCGTGATAAACTCATTTGCAAAAAAAACGGGCGGTTTTGATTTTCATTCATATTTAAAAAGATACAATACCAAAAAGGTTTCAATCGTTTGTACACGTTACTGGCCGGTTTTAAAAATGCTGTGGTATTTAAAAAAGTACGTTCTAAATTCAATTTTTCATTTGATGTTCATTTTTACAGAAAACCCCTTTTTATCCTACATTTTTGGCGCGAAGTTCCAGAAGTTAACATCGACTTTCATAACTTTTATTCAATTTTTATCGATTAATTTCATATCCTTGACTGTCAAAGCTTTATTTAATGCTGTTTGGCTGTATCAAAAATGGTAGATAAAGTGGTAAAAGCTACCAAAATTATCGCGCTGCTTGAAGAGGGTTGCAGCCAATGTTTCGTGGCTAGGAGGCTAAATGTTAGTCGCTCGACAGTCCAAAAGACCTGGCAGCGATATCAGGAGACTGGTTCCGTCGAGAGAAGGCCTGGTTCTGGAAGAAAACCATGTACCCAACCACGGGATGATCGTTTTCTTGTGAGTCGCGCATTGAGAAATCGCAAATCTTCGTATGTGGATCTTAAGAACAACCTCCAAGAAGTAAGAAATGTGCATATTAGTCTATGGACGGTCAGGAGGAGGCTTCTCGCTGCCAATATACGCAGTCACCGCCCGGCCCGCGGCCCCAAATTACTCCGTGAGCACAGAGTTCACAGGCTTAGGTTCGCTAGAAATTGTGAATCATGGACTCAAGACGATTGGAATAGGGTTTTGTTCTCTGATGAAGCCAGGATATCTCTGTTCGGTGAAGATCGACGTCGGCGAGTGCTAAGAAGACAAGGAGAACGCTTTGCAGAGGCATGTTTCGAAGAAATCACACCTTATGGTGGGGGCTCTGTTATGTTTTGGGCAGGAATAAATTCAATGGATCGTACAGAGTTAGTCTTCATTGAAAACGGCTCACTGACTGGGCATCGATACATAACGGAAGTTCTAATTTCTCATGCACAACCCGCATTGGCCGCTCTAGGTGAAGACTCGATTTTTATGGACGACAATGCTCGCGCCCACCGATCCCGCGATGTTAATGCGTATGTGCAAGAGGTCGGCATTCGTCGTTTGGATTGGCCAGCTCGAAGTCCCGACCTCAATCCCATAGAGCATGTCTGGGACGTTCTGAAACGGCGTGTGAGATCAGTACACCCGGCTCCGCAGACCATCAGAGAGCTGAAGAATGTGATTACTGCAGAGTGGGAACGTATTCCGCAAGCAAGTATCCGGGATATACTCGCTAGCATGCCCAGACGAATTCAAGCTGTGATTTTAGCTAGAGGGGGTCACACTCGATACTAAACATTTATCTGCTTTTACTTTATTAAAGAAAAACAAACAAAAAAACTTTTTTATTTTTACTTCATGAGCATATGCACTACTAGCGAATATACACTACTAGCGAGGTTTTGCATTATTTCCCATAAATTGTATCTAAATTTTATGAAATACTGATGAAAACGATTATTTTCTTATTAATTTAGCAAATTGTGTGGATAAAACTACCTATAATTATCAAACAAAGAAATATTAACATTTGAAATGGTTCATTGCTTAGGTGCCCGTTTTTTTTGCAAATGAGTGTATTTACTAGCTATGTTCATGTTGCTAGAAATTCTAGATATTGTTTTGTTACTATTTATTTTAACAGTAGTTGGTAATAATACTTAATATGAACGTCTAGTAGCGCCTATTAGCACTACCAACCTCTACATTACTCATTTCATCATAGCTCATATACGTTGTACTACTGAGCTCGAGCTTCCTCTATATTAGGAGGGAAATTGACCTACCACGCTGGTCAGCTGGCATGATATAGGGTTTTATTTCGAGTTTTCTTTCTTTTGCATTGTTGTTATATGCACAAGATATCCCTTAGTCGGCTTTTACGCCATCCACAGACAAAAGCGGGGGTCGTAAATTGTATTCTTACTCCGTCACCGCACGGGAAATTATTTACACATTACTCATAGGCGTCATAAAAAACGAAGAGCTTTACCTCAACCAGGGCCATACTGTCTGATGCTGTGTGGTCAATAATTACATTCAATACAATACATATTACGTCGACCCCACGTAATTCAGATAAGAGCAGGCAGATGATGGTAGGTACTTAAACAATTAGAGGGATAAAATGTATTTTCATTTAAGCTCATATACGTCCCACTGCTGGGCTTGAACCTCCTCCTCGATAGGAGTGAAATTGATTTACTACACCGCGCTGGTCAAATGGATTGGTGCAAGGTTTTATTTCGAGTTTTCTTGTATTGCGTAAATATTATATGCGTGTTATTTTCTTTTGTTGTATATTACGACAGACACGGACAAGACAGCGAAACTTTTATAGTATTCTTGCTCCGTCACCACATGGAAAGACAAATAGTATACCATGATCTAACACAGGTTCTTAATTATCTTTTTTTAGGGACGGTCAAGATTATGAAATATCTAGGTGCCAAATCTTATTCAATTCTATTTAGCTATTTTCATACAATTATATTATGCATGTACAGAAATTGCCAATGAAAAAGCTGCTTACAATTAATTTATTTTAGATTTATCATTGAAGAACAATATTTAATCATAAACAAGAAATCTATATAATTACTCTTCACGATTCGTTAAAAATGTAAAAATTTTACTTCATGGACAATGTTGAAAGTAAGATTAAAGTTTGACGCACGGGTCCCATTCAAATTAGTTACACCAAATTTGCAAAACAAACGAAATCTACTAAAATTTGTGGTCAAAGTTTCAATTCGCACCCGCTCGGAATACTGATCACACTCCGGGAAGTTATTCCTGCAATGAAAAGCGATAACTTTTCTATTTACCTGGAAGTGCTAACAAGCTCCAAGTGAGTCAACTGTTGGCGACATCGCTAACGATCATATCGCACAAAATGTAAAGAGTTGGACCATAAAATTAACAGTTATGACAAAGTGTATCAGGATACAAATTCTGTGGATCTGCGGATCAAAGTGTTTCTGTAGATACTGTCAATGTGTTTCTTCAAGTTTCTTGGACAAAACATTGGAGATTTTTTTTTTTATTTTGATTCCTTCATAATTGCATACAAATGATTAGTCTGTTCAATCTGTGGCCGAGATTCCGATTCTATAGGAGGTGGTCTTGGCCGCTAAACTGCTTACTGCTCACATCTTCAAATATCAGCTCAATTCAATCCATCATCACCTTTAGATACGGTTCGTTTCCATTACCAAGATACGACTATACGACTTACGATTTATTTGCAGTTATTTTTTACTAAATACGTGGTCACTATGATGTCAATTATCAACTAAGGTGTTTCCAAAGTATAAGGCCTTCATGTCGAGATTTTCTTCTCTTGCATAGATGTTCTCTATATATTCGTTAGTCATCTTTTACGACACCCACAGACAAAAGTCATTTGCTATATTATTCGCACGTGGATACATTATAAGATAATACTTATTATCATCCTGCTCATATCTTAGTTACTCGAGGTCGCCACCACACAACGATAAGAGAATATCTTTATATATAAATTTCTTGTGTACGTGTGTATGTCAGTGAACTCCTAAACGACTGGACCGATATCGAAGAAATTTTTTGTGTGTGTTCAAGGAGATTCGATAATGGTTTAGATTCACAATTGGACCCGATAGATGTTGATTAATTAAACAGAACAACGTCTGTTGGGTCAGCTAGTATATGTATATATATGTTGTTTCAATATATAAGCTATCTTAATTCTGAATTTCACTTAAATCTAATTTCACTTTACGGATTGAAGTGTATAAATTAATCCTCTTGGATCCTAATCCTAATGTATTATAATGAATTGATTAAATTGATTGGGCAAAAGCAATAAACTGAAATTAAACACAATTGCTGTTACCTGTTAAACTGTCATTTAATACCTTATAATAAATTTTCCTTATTAATAATATTACATATCGACATCTTTACTTGCCCATGATCTCAAAAGAGCCAATTATAATCCTTGTATAGATAGATACTGGAGTATCGAATTCAATATCATAGTCATCATCCAATATCTAGTCGCGAACATAAATAACTGCAAGCTGAGAAAAATCCTGGTGGTTCCGGGAGCATTTCCGCAGGCTCGCTCCGCGGCTCGTCGGCGCGGCGTCCGCCCTATCGTGGCTTATGCCGAACGTGGGCGGACCGAGCGCTGCGTGCCGACGGCTGTACGCGGGGGTCATCCGGTCGATGGCCCTGTACGGCGCACCGGTGTGGGCGGGGTCCATGACCGCCCGACTTAGGGCCCTTCTGTGGCGACCACAGAGGGTCACGGCGGTCAGGGCCATCCGCGGATACCGCACGGTGGCGACGGAGGCAGCGTGCCTATTGGCCGGGACTCCCCCGTGGGACCTGGAGGCGGAGATGCTCGCCGAACTATATCGGCGGGTGACGGGGGTGCGAGCGGAGGGCGGTGTGGTCTCGTTAAGGGATCTCACCGCCTGGTCATCGCCCGTTGGGCAGTCCGGCTGGAGAGGCCTCGGTTCGGGGTGCGAACCGTGGAGGCCTTCCGGCCGGTGCTGATGCAGTGGTTGGAGAGGCGGCACGGGGTGCTCTCCTTCCGACTGGTGCAGGTTTTGACGGGGCATGGGTGCTTCGCCAAATACCTGCACAAGGTCGTGAGGAGGGAGAGTACACCGTCCTGCCACCACTGCGATTGCGACGAGGACACGGCGCGCCATACGCTCGAGGCCTGCGGGGCTTGGGCAGTGCAGCGCTGTGAACTCGTCGCAATCATCGGTACGGACCTGACGCTGCCGGCTATCGCTAGGGCGATGGTCGACAGCGTCGGGAATTGGGATGCGGTCGCAGCCTTCTGCGAGACAGTGATCTCGCGGAAGGAGGCGGCGGATCGCCTGCGTGAGGAGCGCAGCCTCGATGAGAAGATCCGCCGCCGGCGACTGGGGCGGCGCAGGCGCAACTATCTGCGCCTCATGCCGCCCTAGCCGAGGCCGCGGGTGACGTGACCGGGGATTAGTCCGTCACCCGCCGAGAGGCCAACCACGTGAGGAAAGACCGACGTCCTCCCCGAGGGGGGGACGTCGGTCGATGGGAGGGTACCCCAATAGGGGGTATTCCGTCGGGCCGACCACTGACGACAAGTTAACGCTGCTCCAGTGGTCGGCCCAACGACGAAGGCGACGTGGTTTTCGGGTGGGTCGCGGGAGTTGCGTGCTTAAGCCCCTCTGTCGCCCCGGACGGAGTGGTGCGGAGGCGCGCCGACCGCGGCCCACCCACAAAAAAAAAAAAAAAAAAGCTGAGAAAAATCCTGTCTGACGCATCTGATTAGTATTATGTCAATTTCCTATTCATTGTGGACTTCTGTATATTATAATTTTTTAACGACGATACCCTACACTGAGGAAATAATCCTTGCATTGCGGGGGACTTTACAAACATAAAATTAACGGACACAAATTACATCCAGACTCAGAACAACAATTTGTGGATCGCACAAAGTGTTTTCCTGCGTGGGTTCCAAACCCTGACACTGGCACTGTAGATTGGTATCTTAACCACTAGACTATATCTGCAGTTATATTAAAGACTATAAAGAAAAAAGAGAATACAAGATCCTTCTCCATCCAATTGTGTCTCATCCAATATTTATTGATTAATTTTACAGCTATACAGTAAACACTGAATTTATTCAGTAGGTATATATGATTGGTTAGACTACATATATTCGATGTCGTTTACCGATAACAAGAGAAACTTTGGTCGATATTACTCGAGTAAATCTTTTCTGGGTTTAGAAAAATAATTGGATTGCTACATTGAAGAAAAGCAATTACATTCGGCAAGAGAAGCAATTCCGATTTACTCAACAACGACGATTTAGGTAAACTTGCCATATTAAATTGTATTACTCCATTTTATATATATTATTTGCTTCATAAATCCCCTTTTAACCGTTCGATTACGCTTTTTACTATATTTAATGGAAATAAAATTGGATACAGTATGAGGTTTTCTATCACAGCATAAAATGAGCGCCATTTTGAAAAGGTGAATAATGCTTTATATTTAATTTCAATGGAAGGTGTGTTTTATTAAGATAAATTATAAATAAATGTATTTTCTATTTATTTGTTTACAAAGTCTTGATTCATACATGGTAGTTAGTATTAGAATATAAAGTTAATAGTATATATATATATATATATATACAGCACGTGCTTATGGGAAACCACGCTGCCCTTCTGCCGTTTTAGACGAGTAGGTGCGGTGAAATCGGATCAAAGCAAGCTCAGAGAAAGCCAACGGACCGAGCACATAAAAAGCTAGTTACAGTACTACTCTTCAAGCAGCTAAAAACGTATATAGTTCGATCAGTGAGTCACCGAAGTCAATACAGCAGTAACGGTAGCTTTTTTATTGTTGTTTATGACAAACGAGCAAACAGCACACCTGATGGTAAGTGATACTGCCGCTCATGGACCTATGCTAGGCTGCTACCTACCGTGGAGAAATTGAAGGGAGTGTGACTGCGAGCAATGAGATTCGGTGATACTTAAGGCGTTACAAAAACCCACTACACCAACCAACAGGCAAACACTCTCGGAAAGTTAGCCTTCCGCCTCTCGCTCACCGAATAACGTGCAGTAATAAATTGCTACTACTCAGACGTCAATTTCTTAAGAACGTGAGGTACCATACTGTATCTCTTAAAGGGCAATGATTTTAACACCCTGGTCATTGAGCTTCACACACCCCACTTCCCGCTTGATATTCATTTTAACCACACCAATAACCTAAAGCCAACTTTCAAATAAATATACTCATTTTTCTGTTACCCCTGGGAGATAAAGTTACGCTCGGCACCAATCAAGCGATAGGACCTACACAATTAAATCAGACACAACTTTCTTGAGATACACTCTCGTCATCGCTGCCCATTTCTAAGTATAGATCATACTTAATGGTATCAATGTATAGACAAGTTTTTATTAAATTACTTAACCATGAACTTGGTACGGTTCCTTTTTAGTTAAAGTAGAGGCTGCAATATCTGTAAATACTGATATTGCGCCACAATTGACGCATCTGAGAGTAAGCATTTCACATCCTGCTACAAGAAACAGTGTGGCGCTTTAGTATGCCGGCTTTAATTCAATTCAATATTTAATGAAAACCGCCTGAGGCATTATCAGGAGAATACGCAGCAACAGTTTCCTACTAAACTTAAAACACCAACTGCAATCACCAACTCGCCTGGCAAAAGTAACGATTATGGTATTACCCGCCTTGAATAGATCTATTTTTTTTAGGGGTTGGGTTGCGGTCGGCGCGCTCCTCGCACCACTCCGTCCGGGGCGACAGAGGGGCGTAAACACGCACTCCCGGAACCCACCCACGACGCACGTCGCCTTTGTCGTTGGGCTGACCGCCGGAGCAGGGTGACTTGACGTCAGTGGCCCAACGGAATAGCCCCTATTTGGGGTACCCTCCCATCGACCGACGTACCCCCCTCGGGGAGGACGTCGGTTTTTCCTCACGCGGCCTCTCAGCGGGTGACAGACTAATTCCCCGGTCACGTCACCCGCGGCCTTGGCTAGAGCGGCATGAGGCGCAGGTATTCGCGCCTACGCCGCCCCAGCCGGAGGTGGATCACCTCATCGAGGCTGCGGTCCTCGCGCAAGCGACCCGCCGCCTCCTTCCGGGAGACTACTGTCTCGAAGAAGGCGGCGACCGCGTCCCAATTCCTGACGCTGTCGAGCATCGCCCTGCCGATGGTCAGCAGCGCCAGGTCGGCACCGATGATTGCGACGAGTTCACGACGCTGCTTTGCCCAAGCGGCACAGACCTCGAGCGTATGCTGCGCCGTGTGCTCGTCGCAATCGCAGTGGTGGTAGGACGGTATACTCTCCCTCCCAACAAACTTGTGCAGGTATTTGGCGAAACATCCATGCCCCGTCAACACCTGAACTAGTCGGAAGAAGAGCACCCCATGCCGCCGTTTCAACCACTGCATCAGCACCGGTCGGAAGGCCTCCACGATTCGCACCCCGAACCGAGGCCTCTCCAGCCGGACTGCCCAACAGGCAATGACGTCTCGGCGGGAGTCGACGCGCCAGGTGGTGAGCTCCCTCACAGAGACCACATCGCCCTCCGCTCGCACCCCCGTCACCCGCCGATACAATCCGGCGAGCATTTCCGCCTCCAGGTCCCACGGGGGAGTCCCGGCCAATAGGCACGCTGCCTCCGTCGCCACCGTGCGGTATCCGCATATGGCCCTGACCGCCATGGCCCTCTGTGGTCGCCACAGAAGAGCCCTGAGTCGGACGGTCAGGGACCCCGCCCACACCAGTGCACCGTACAGGGCCATCGACCGGATGACCCCCGCCTACAGTCGTCGGCACGTAGCGCTCGGTCTGTCCACGTTCGGCATAAGCCACGATAGGGTGGACGCCGCGCCGATGAGCCGTGGAGCGAGCCTGCGGATATGCTCCCGGAACCACCATTGCCCGTCGAGCACCAGGCCCAAATACTCCATATGGGCCCGGATGCTGATTTCAACCGAATAGACGGTGATCGAGACGCCGATGGGAGGGCTCATGCGGCGCCCATGGAACAAGAGGGCCTACGTTTTGTCCAGAGCGACCCTCAACCCCAGCGTCTCGATCCGCCTGACGATCTCTTCGGTGCCTAGAGTCGCCAGGCTTGCCGCCTCTTCTAGGGTCCCACCGCGTGCTGTGATGACCACCGTGTCGTCGGCGTAACAAATCACGCCCAGCCCGGTTAAATAGATCTATGCCCATTTGTGATCATAAATATGCTCATGGATGGAGATAAAAGTTAAATGCAATGTAGTAATTTTTTTTAATAATTATTAATTTTACTATTTAAAATTTACCGAGTATTCTGCAACGATCATAATTATTGTCATCACTATTATCATTATCAAAGTCAGCACCATTATCATCATCGTGCTCTCATCCCAATTACTTGGGGTCGACGCAATATGTCCTCTTCTTCCACGCAACCCTATCAGATGTCATCTCTACGGTTACGAGTACTCTCTTTCTATCCATGTCATGCTACACGCAATCTACCTTTTCTTCGGTCTTCTCTTACGCGTGGGTCGCGGTCTTCTCTTACATACACACTTAAATCTTTCCTTACAACATAACTTCTATCCCGTCTCATCACATATCTATACCACGTCAGGCGTTCACTCTTAAAATTTTAGGTCACTGCTTTTTGATCACCGCAACGGACATAATATTTTTGCTTAATTCAACAGAAAAATCATAACTTTGATACTTATTTTCACGCATGCTAAAGCTAAAGTTATAAAGATACAGCCACATTAAGCCAACGTTAAAGACCATTGCGAAATTGTATTTGAAGGTTTTCAGAAACTTTGGCATTAGTAAGCAAGTTTTTCCTGTAACGCACATGGGTGGGTTGCCACTAATGGAGAACGGTCTTACGAAGTTTCCGTAAGACGGTGGTATAAAAAGTTTTTTTTTACTGAAAATCGCTAAAGACCAATCTCATCCTCGCTCTAAACTTTCTCGTTTCAAAAAAGAATCACTGAGTGTATTTCGTTAGAGAACTTTACTCGTTGGTGAAATAAAATTAGTCTTTCCAAAAAGACTATAATATGATTAGTTAAAAATATTAGTTACTAATATAAATGCGAAAGGAAGTTTGTTCATAAGACTTTCACGCTTAAACTAATAATTCAATTTAAAAAATTCTATCACCCATGAAAAGCTACATTATCAGGGAAAAAAGTGACGGTAGCGCGTGGAGAGCGTAATAGTGCGCTGACCCTCGTCGGAACGTCATTTCCCTTTGAGTGGTACGGTGGGAGAGCCCCTGCTACGGTGTTCGGACCGTGAAGGCCCTCCGGCCGATGCTGACTGAGCACGGAGACCTCTCTTTCCGATTGGTGCAGGTGTAGCCGGGGCACAGCTGCTTCGGCAAGAAGGAAGACAACTCCGCCCTGCGAACGGTGCGGTTGCGATGAAAACAGCAACAGGCACGTACGGGCGTCGCTTTTACGAGACAGTCATCTATCGAAAAAAGACGGCGGAGCGTGTGCGAAAGGAACTGCTTTTTGACGACACGGTTCGCCACCGGTGACTTGTGTGGAGTAGCACCCGAGGCAATGGGTGACTGGAACGGTGAGAGAGGTCAATCGCATAAAGGTGACGCTTGGAAGGTACAAGCCGCTGCGCATCTACTGGAAACGATACCCCTAACCGGATACTGGTGGCGCGCCCACTTGGCGCTAAGAAGAGGTATGCACCCAGCGGGCTATGGGGTCGCTTGCTGCCTCTATATATATATATATATCACTTGGACGGATTGGATGGTGTATGACACACCATAGCCTGCCACCGAGAAAAAAGGATCAGGAAGTAGTACTTATTTTTTAAATATAATTATGTAAGGGTATAAGTAAATAAACTTTTTCTAAAGCACAGTCCAAATTTTGATTGAAACTTTTATGTACGTTTTAGTAATTCTTTATGAAGTTCCATGCTGCCATGTTAGCTATGATATTTTGATGGTATGCTGTCAAGTATGTAGCATTTCCCGCGGGTTATTTTTTTATTTAAATAATTATTTTTTAATTATTATTTCAGAATGCCAGAACTTTAATCTACATATATATATATAAATAGGAGAGGAGGGTTTTTCGAGCGATATATTGACTCATCACCATATCTCTGGCACCATAAGGAGTATAGACTTGAAATTTTCCAGAAATATTCCTTTCGTCGAGTATAGGTCAGCTAAGAATAGATTTTACGAAATTTCACCTGCAAGGGGTGTAGCCCCCGCAACACCGCAATTTCAATATGTGGTTAACAATAATATACATATAAAGGCACAGGGTGAGCCGAAGCTACTGAAGCTAGAAAAATGAAATTTGGACCGTAGTTTCATTTCATGACGTAGACACCCAATAAAAGATTTTTTGCAATTCCACCCCTAAGGGGGTGAAACGCAACGGTAAAGTCTGTATGGAATGAAAACAAAATCTTTAGCTACTGTCTTCAAATTAAGCACAAATACTCTTTAATAACCTAGATTGACCCGGACCAACTCCATCTGGTACCATTTGGGTCAACGATTACATTCCCAAGCAGGGTTGACGTCAGGCAGGCGGCCGGTCATAAAAGTCATTGCCGAAACTTTTTGCAATATGTCAAAACAGATGACATATTGCGTCGACCCCAAATAATTGGGATAAGAGCAAGATGATGATGATGACTCTTTAATAAAAATAAATAAACACGTGTTTCAGCGTTTGTCCATTTTCATCCTCTAAGGGTGTAAAATGGGTAGAAAGATGTCAGTTTACTCACTTATCACAGAGCCGAAACTACCGAAGCTAGAAACATGAACTTCTGACATTAGTTTCTTTGCAACACGTAGAAACCCACTAAGAAAGGATTTTTTGAAATTCAACCCCTAGGGGATAAACCGCAGTAACAAATTTTGTAAAAGGAGAAAAAAATCTACATCGTTTTTCTTCAAATTCTCCAAATATACTCTATATTAAAAATAAATAAACACCTATTTCAGCATTTTTAATTTCACCCTCTAAGGGTGTAAATATGGGTTAATAAAAAAATTTGGTTCTCTGATTTATCAACGCTGAGCTAAAACTACTAAAGCTGGAAACATGCAATTTGAAACACAATTTTATTTGGTGACGTAGGGACCCACTAGGAAAGTATTTTCTGGAATTCAACCCCCAAGGGGTAAACCCCAGCAGCAAAGTTTGTAAGGGGAGGAAAAAATGTTCATTGATTTTCATAAAATTCTCCACAAATACTATTTAATAAAAAGAAATAAACACGAGTTTCAGCATTTCTTAATTTTCACCCTCTACGGGTGTAAATAGGAATGAAAAAGTTGGTCGACTAACTCATTAACGCCGAGCTGAAACTACTAAAGCTAGTGCTAACAAGCTACATGCAATTTTGACCGTAATTTTATTTTGTAACGTAGGGACCCATTAAGAAAGGATATTTTGGAATTCAACCCCTAAGAGGTGAACCGTAGTAGCAAAGTTTGTATGAGGAGACAAAATTCGTCATCGGTTTTCTTTAATTGTTGCTTAAATACTCTTCGTTCATCATTTGTTTCATCATTTCAACCCTTATACATCCCACTGTTGGGCTCAAGCCTCCTCCATTATAACAGGGAAAAT
Source organism: Lymantria dispar (assembly GCA_032191425.1). NCBI lineage: Eukaryota > Metazoa > Arthropoda > Insecta > Lepidoptera > Erebidae > Lymantria > Lymantria dispar. The sequence goes on along the minus strand of CM063454.1, from coordinate 14,582,181 downwards.
GACCTACTATACCACGCTGATCAAATGTGTTGCCATAGGTTTTCGTTTCGAGCTTTTCTTCTCTTGCATAGATGTATGCATATTTTAATCCCTTATTCGTCTCCTACGACAGCCACGGGTAGGAGAGGGGGTGGTGAATTGTATTCTTAATCCGTCACCACACGGAAAATACTCTTTAGTAAAAATGAATAAAGAGCATTTGTCAATTTTATCTTCTAAGGGAACTAGGCGGGTAAAGGGACTGAAACTGAAGCGAAGCGAGGGCGGGTTGCTAGTACATAGATAAAAGTTAAGAGGTAGTCGGAAGGAACACGTGGTTTTAGCATAAAGTCAGTGGCTTGCACGGCACGTCTGGTAGGAATCTTTCTCCAGTACTAGAGCTCTTCATAAATCTCTTAAATAATATCGCAAACCTTTAATGCTACTCTTAGAATTTTAGTTCACCAAGTGATTGTAATTAACTTAAGTAGGAACAATTTGCCGTGTTACGTTCTGTGAGCCACTTAAACAAAGACCCAAATTCCTTCTTTGCTATTCTCATTGTATTCCCTCCAGTTCTTACTCTGACATTGTTAAGGTCTATGAGCGGCATTTCCCACTTACCAACAGGTATGCTCATCTACCATAATATGCAATAACAATAAAATATGTATACATAATTAAAAGTACTAACATAATGATTTCTGGTGTTTACGCGAGCATTACACACCTGTCTATAATATAGAAATGAATCGCTGAATGTGTTTCTAAGAGCAAATCTTGGAAACAGCTTAACCGAATTTGCTAATTCTTTTTTTAGAATATTCCTTGAAGTGCGAAGAGGGTTCTTATACAGAGAAAATTCAAAAATTGCCTAAAAACATCTAAAAGCAACACTTTTCTATACTCCCACCCACAAACGATTCGTACTAAAAGTCAATTTGAACTTTAATATTATACCATAAAGTTCAAGTGTTAGTGGAGAGATTCCGGGAAGGAAAAACAATTGAGTGGCTTTAGTATTGTATATATATATATATATATATATATATATATATATATATATATATTGACATTAAACACAAAATTTTACATGTTTTATAATCTTTATTTTATGACATAATGTACCTAATTGTTGACTTATTAACTTTCTTTTTTCTTTTTTTATCTTACTAGTTGACCCGTCGTCCCGAATAGCAGAATAAGTATTAAAAGAACTAAAAAATTAAAGAAACAACTGTTAGGCGGTACGAAGTTCGCCGGGTCAGCTAGTTGTAAATAAAACAAACTATTGTACGGATTTTATGGCGTTTGTATTTGATTCTTGATTGCCCAATGTTTCGAACACTTTGCAGCGCTCATGATCACGGGCGAACTAAGTTACTGAATTACTTTAATAGTTTTATTTAAAAGTTCTAACTTTTTAAGAATAAGGTAGAAACGTATACATATTACAAAAACATTATTCTTAATTGAAAGTCGACAGTAAAACATATATGACCTCGAAGTATATAAAATTACTTTGCTATAGAAGTAATTCCATTCAAATAACTGTCTAAAAAACTAATTATATTAGTTGTAAAAGGGTTGAACCACCTCAAGACTTTCATCCATCAAGGGTGGCTACTCAAGTGATATTGACATCGACGCTAACCCCTAGTTGTTTGACCTTAGCTAATATTCACCAAGATATTAGATAGTAACTTTATAAACATATATTATCTCAATGAAATCAATATTTAAATTTATTTACCGTAAATATATCGCAATAATATTTGTTGCTTCGATATTACTCCGAAACCAATTTTTCTAGAGTATAGATTTTTTATGTTAAGTATGATATTTTCCGTGTGGTGACGGAATAAGAATACAATTCACCACTCCATATATTACCCGTGGATATCGTATAGGATAACTGAGGGCTATATTAAGCATATAACATCTATGCAAGAGAAGGAAAACTCGAAACAAATCTCTATACCAACTTGTATGAGCAGCGTGGTATAATAAGGTCGAGCCCAGCAGTTGGACATTTATGAGCCGAGATGATGATGATGATAGATGTTTTATTTAATGTGACTTTCTTGTAGAGAAAACATAGTAATACAGGGTATTGGTACCTTTGTTTCCCGTGGGGGGCGCAAAACATAATTAAGTGATCATCACAATCCTGCTTTTATCCCAAATCAATGTGCTTCTAATTCAATATGTTCTTGTATCTATTCTCAATCATTTTTTCATTCATTTCAGCACGCTTCAAATTCAAATGTTCAATTCATGCACGTTCAAATGTTGGGCTCCAGCTTCCTCCACAATAGGAGGCAAATTGACCTGCTGTACCACGCCGGTAAGTCGTGTTGGTTTAGGGTTTTATTTCGAATTTTCCTTCTCTTGCATAGATACTATATGCATATTTAATCCCATAGTCATCTTTTATGACATCCACGGGCAAGAAAGAGGGTTATGAATTGTATTATTACTCCGTCACCACACGGGAGCTTGCTGTCCTAACAATATTCATAGAGTTACTTCCTAAGTAAAAACACACTGAAAAATCCCATAGTCGTTTTTTACGATAATCACGGGGGTAGTGAAATATATTCTTTCTTCGTCACCACACGGAAGCTCGCTATCATACCATATATAAATATGTAGTCATAGACTTACTTCCTAATGTAAAAGTAAAAAGTACGATAAAAAATGGCTTCTTGGTGTTTTCAACCTTTCATTAAAAAAGACTAAGTATATTCAAATGCTCTCATTTGCTACTATAAAATTAATAAATTAGGATTCGTATTTGCCATTCATTACATTAGTAAGCCCCAAGTTGCATTCTCCCAACTCATTAAAAGCAAATCTGAGTACATTTTCTAAAGACGGTGAATTAAAGATTCTTTAAAGAAATTTTCTTAAAACTGCTAGCGGTGAGCGTGCCTCATTTGCGACTATTGAGGCGTTTCCTTATAGTTCAGTGCTCTGAGTTCCGTTTAAATGAAGCTAAAGATTGAATCGTTCCGGTTTCGTCTCTTTGAAAAACTTCGTCGACTATGCATCTCACATAACTCGAGAATTCTTTGGCTACGTCAGTACATTTTTTTATTTAAGTAAGTGAATAATCAATCATATTGTGAAACTAGGTGAGGTTCATCAATTTTTCTCGTTGTTGACTAAGAAATTGTAATGTTAGCACTTTTGGAAACTATTTCCAGGTGTTAGAATATCTTGGCCGGGATTCCCCCGTGGGACCTGGATGCGGAGATGCTCGCCGGGTTATACCGTCGGGTGTCGGAGACGTGAGCTGGAGGCGGCGTAGTCTCGTTCAAGGAGATTGCCGCCTGGCGGGTCTACTCCCACCGAGAAGTCATTGCCCGTTGGGCAGTCTGGCTGGAAAGGCCTACCGGTCCGTACTGATGCAGTGGTTGGAGTAGCGGAAGTGCGCACGGAGTGCTTTCCTTCCGACTGGTGCAGGTCTTGACGGGGCATGGTTGCTTCGCCAAGTACCGGCTACACGGTCGTGAGGAGGGAGAGCACACCGTCCTGCTACCACTGCGATTGTGACGAGAACACGGCGCAGCACACGTTTGTGGTGTGTACCGCGTGGACAGAGAAGTCCGTGCACTCGTCGCAATTATCGGTGCTGACCTGACGCTGCCGACCATCGCTAGGGAGATGCTCAGCAGCGTCAGGATCTGGGACGCGGTTGCCGCCTTCTGTGAGGCCATCATCTCACGGAAGGAGGCAGCGGATCGTGCGCGAGAGGAGCTCCTCTTCGGTAACACGTTCCGCCACCGGCGACACGGGCGGCGCAAGCGCGAGTACCTGCACCTGATGCCGCCCTAGACCAGGCCGCGAGAGACAGGACCGGGGGCTTTAGTCCGGCACCCGCAGAGAAGCTGACCGCGTGACGGCTACCGACGTCCCGGGACAGGGACGTCGAGAGGTGAGGGTACCCGAAAGGGTATTCCGTCGGGCCGACCACTGAGGTCAAGGTACGCGGCACTGGTGATCCACCCAACAACGAAGGCGACGTGGGTACCGGTGGGTTATGGGCCTGCGCGCCGTCCTTTCTTCGCCTCGGACGTAATGGATCGCGTGTGCGCTTACCATAGCCCATCCATAAAAAAAAAGAAAAAGTGCGTCCGTACGACTAGCGTGGTACAACAGGTCAATTTCCCTCCTATTGTAGAGAGGGCTCGAGCCTGAAAAGAATCTCACCATCATTACTTTAGCTTATATCTCATTAATGGCCTAGAACCTGTTCCACAATAGGAGGGGAAATTGACCAACTATACTATGATGGTCGGAAGGGTTGGTAGAGTTTTATTTCAAGTTGTCTTTCACCTTCGTGTCTTTAGCATTTCTAACGAATTCAGTTATACTTTTCTTTACGACTGACACCCTTTTTGATTAAGGAAGAAGCTTTTATAGCTAGTGTACGCATATTTTAAAGAATAGATGTATTATTCTTCAAAGTATAATTTACATGCTCGACGTAGCCACAATTTCAGAAACAATTTCCTTCCCTCTAGATAACTTAGCAATAAATTTCGACCACTCAAATTCGGTAATCCTTAAGGAAAAACTTGAACAGCAAAATTTTGAGGAGCCATTTACTTTTTAGAATGACAACTTGCCTAAATCTAAAGTCTTGCTGCTCATCCAGACGGAAAATGGCCATCTTCAAAATGAATGGATACTTTGTTGCGTTAAAAGTTAAATTATGCGTGAACACGTAAAATCATTCGAATGTATTTCCAGAAATCTTTTATACAGACATGTCCATTTGCGGCGTAAGCGAAATAATGGAAGGTGATAGCATTGTTCGAATTCAATAAGTCGAAGCGATTGGTGAAGGATTTGAGAAAATTTTTCCAGAGCCTAAAAGATTCTACCGTTACATTTTGGGCATGTAGTTAAGGTTACTCGTATCATTTGTAATATTAATGGAATTTGGTTTCTAATTCCTTGAATTTCCAATTGAACATTGATATAGGTGTATGATGTATGGGTGTCGTAAAAAATGACTAAAGGCTAAGAATATGCACATGACAGTTATGCAAGAGAAGGAGTACACGAAATAAAACCCTAGACCGTCCGCTGCCCGCATCGAGCGGCACCTTGTCGGGGTTGGGCCCGATCTGTCCGACGCCCAGTTTGGTTTTCGGAGGGGGCGTTCGACGATCGCGGCCCTGCTGCGCCTGAAGGCCGTGGTAGCGGAGGCCGTCACCGGCGGAGGAGTCCTATTGGTGGTGTCCCTGGACATCGCCAACGCCTTCAACAGTCTGCCATTCAGCTGCATCAGGGAGGGGCTAAGGTACCACGGGGTGCCCGTGTACCTCAGGCGGCTGGTGGCAGACTACTTGGAGGGGCGCAGCGTCCTCTACGTTGACCGAGTAGGGGACGTTGTGCGAACGCCCATGACGTGCGGTGTCCCACAGGGGTCGGTTCTGGGTCCGACCCTGTGGAACATCGGCTACGACTGGGCGTTGAGAGGAAGCCTCCCACCCGGGCTGGGCGTAATTTGCTACGCCGACGATACACTCGTCACAGCCCGGGGTGGGACGCTCGAGGAGGCGGCACGCCTGGCAACTCTCGGCACCGAGGAGATTGTCAGGCGGATCGAAGCGCTGGGGTTGAGGGTAGCCCTGGAAAAGACGGAGGCCCTTTTGTTCCATGGCCTCCGTACCGCCGGGCCTCCCGCCGGCGCTTCGATCACCGTGAATTCGATCACCATCAGCATCCAGGCCCACATGAAGTACTTGGGCCTGGTGCTCGACGGGCATTTTTGGTTCCGGGAGCATCTCCATCGACTTGTTCCCCGGCTTGTCGGCGCGGCGTCCGCCCTTTCGCGGCTGATGCCGAATGTGGGCGGACCCAGTGCTACGTGCCGACAGCTGTACATGGGGGTGATCCGGTCGCTGGCCCTGTACGGCGCACCGGTGTGGGCGGGGTCCCTGACCGTCCGTCTTAGGGCCCTCCTGTGGCGACCACAGAGGGTCATGGCGATCAGGACCATACGGGGTTACCGCACGGTGGCGACGGAGGCAGTGTGCCTCCTGGTCGGAACCCCCCCGTGGGACCTGGAGGCGGAGATGCTCGCCGACATTTATCGGCGGGTGTCGGAGACGCGCGCCCGCGGCAGCATGGTCTCCATCAATGAGATCACCGCCTGGCGGGTCGACGCCCGCCGAGAAGTAATTGCCCGTTGGGCAGTCCGGCTGGAGAGTCCTCGGTACGGTGTCAGGACTGTCGAGGCCCTCCGGCCGGTGCTGATGGAGTGGTTGGAGCAGACGCACGGGGTGCTTTCCTTCCGACTGGTGCAGGTGCTGACGAGGCACGGTTGCTACGGGAAGTACCTGCACAAGATTGTCAGGAGGGAGAGCACACCGCCCTGCCACCACTGCAGTTGCGACGAGGACACGGCGCAGCACACGCTCGAGGAGTGTGCTGCATGGGAGGGGGATCGCCGTGAACTCGTCGCAATTATCGGTGCCGACCTGGCGCTGCTGACCATCGCCAGGGAGATGCTTGTCAGCGTCAGGAACTGGGACGCGGTCGCCGCCTTCTGTGAGGCCGTAATCTCACGGAAGGAGGCGGCGGATCGTGTGCGAGTAGAGCTCCTATTCGGCGACACGTTCCGCCGCCGGCGACTCGGGCGGCGCAGGCGCGAATATCTGCGCCTAATGCCGCCCTAGCCGAGGCCGCGGGTGATCGGACCGGGGAATTGTCCGTCACCCGCGGAGAGGCTGACCGCGCGACGGCGACCGACGTCCCAGTACGTCGAGAGGTGAGGATACCCGAAAGGGTATTCCGTCGGGCCGACCACTGACGACAAGTCACATCTGCTCCGGTGGTCGGCCCAACAACGAGGTGACGTGAGTACGGGTGGGTTATGGGCCCGCGCGCCGTCCTTTCATCGCCCCGGACGGATTGGACCGCGCGTGCGCTTACCATAGCCCACCCATAAAAAAAAAAAAAAAAAAGACCGTCCGTATTACGCGGCTACCACACGGTGGCCACGAAGGTGGCGTGCCTCTTGGTCGGAACCTCCCCGTGGGACCTGGAGGCGGAGATGCTCGCCGAGCTTTACCAGCGGGTGTCGGAGACGCGAGCCGGAGGAAGCATAGTCTCCATCAAGGAGAGTTCCGCCTGGCGGGTCGACGCACGCCGAGATGTCATTGCCTGTTGGGCAGTCCGGCTGCAGAGGCCTCGGTACGGTGTCCGGACCGTCGAGACCTTCCGGCCGGTGCTAATGGAGTGGTTAGAGCAAACGAACGGGGTGCTTTCCCTCCGACTGGTGGAGGTGCTGACGGAGCACGGTAGCTTCGTGAAGTACCTGCACAAAATCGTCAGGAGGGAGAGCACACCGTCCTGCTACCACTGCGATTGTGACGAGGACACGGCGCAGCACACGTTTGAGGTGGGTGCCGCGTGGACAGAGAAGCCCCGTGAACTCGTCGCAATCATCAGTGCTGACCTGACGCTGCCGACCATCGCTAGGGAGATGCTCAGCAGCGTCAAGATCTGGGACGTTGTTGCCGCCTTCTGTGAGGCCATCATCTCACGGAAGGAGGCAGCGGATCGAGCGCGAGAGGAGCTCCTCTTCGGTAACACGTTCCGCCACCGGCGACTCGGGCGGCGCAAGCGCGAGTACCTGCACCTGATTCCGCCCTAGCCGAGGCCACGAGAGACCGGACCGGGGGCTTTAGTCCGGCACCCACAGAGAGGCTGACCTTGTGACAGCTACCGACGTCCCGAGACAGGGACGTCGAGAGGTGAGGTTACCCGCAAGGGTATTCCGTCGGGCCGACCACTGAGGGCAAGGTACGCGGCACTGGTGATCCGCCCGACGACGAAGGCGACGTGGGTACGGGTGGGTTATGGGCCCGCGCGCCGTCCTTTCTTCACCCCAGACGTAATGGACCGCGTGTGCGCTTACCATAGCCCATCCATAAAAAAAGAAAAAGTGCGTCCGTACGACTAGCGTGATACAACAGGTCAATTTCCCTCCTATTGTAGAGAGGGCTCGAGCCTGAAAAGAATCTCACCATCATTACTTTAGCTTATATCCCATTGCTGGCCTAGATCTGTTCCACAATAGGAGGGGAAATTGACCAACTATACTATGATGGTCGGAAGGGTTGGTAGAGTTTTATTTCAAGTTGTCTTTCACCTTCAACTTTTACGACACCCTCGTGCAAGATAGTCGGTGGTAAATTGTAATGTTACTCCACCATCATCAACATCTCAGCTCATATACGTCCCACTGTTGGGCTCGAGCCTCCTCCACAATGGGAGAAATTGGAGAAATTGACCTTATCATAGCATAGTGATCAGACAGATTGGTATAGGATTTTATTTTGAGAGTTCCTTACTCTTTCACCACACGGAATAAATAATCTAATCACTACCAAACACATCACTGTTATGATTAAACGATTCGCATCATTAGAAAAATATGTTACGAATTGTTATTTAGAAATTATTTTACAAAATTCCATAATTGGATACTGTTGAAGGTTAATTAATGGTTTCTCAGTCGCAATGCAAGCCGCTATGGGTGGGTGGGTATAATGAAGACAATGCAAAATAATACCTACATTTCTGAGACATGAAATATATTTAAACCTTTCTTTTGTTCTTAACCCACGTGGACTGTGAATTTTTTTGCAATCCTAACTAATATTATAAATACGTGTTTTCCTTCTCTTGCATAGATAATATATGCATATTGTAATCCCTTGGTCATCTTTTACGACCCCCACGGGTAAGAGAGAGGGTGATGAATTGTATTCTTACTCCGTCACCTCACCAAAAATTATTATATGATTTGGCAAATAATAATATTGCCTGTGGTGATAGACAATACAATTCACCACCCTCTGTCTTACCCGTGGTTGTCGTAAAAGAAAACTAAGGAATTAATTCTGCATATGACATCTATGAAAGAGAAGGAAAACTTGAAATAAAACACTATACTAACACGTCTGGCCAGTGTGGTGTAGAAGATCAATTGCCTTCCTATTGTGGAGGAGGCTCGAGCCTAACAGTAGGATGTTTAATGAGCTGAAATGACTATGAGACCAGGGCCGGATTATCCATGAGGCAGATTAGGCAACTGTCTAGGGGCCCGGCATCGATTAGGGGCCTCAAGCAGGAATCAAGAAAAAATTCAATGTATATCATCGAACGATTTTTTTTTTTGAAAATTCTATATTCTCTTGCTTACTCCATCATGAGACCTGGACCATCATTTAACTACAACTATAACCTATACATTATGATAATTTCCATGAAAGTAAAAAGAAATGAGTCAGGCATGGGAGGTGATGCTACAGCATCAAGTCAATGTGATAAGGTATGTTGTTGCCATAAGCGATTGAAGTAACAGAATACTAAAGAAGTCGATCTGATTGACTAGACTTTAGTAATAGAAAATATATATTTTAAAAAGTAAGGAATGTGGCCTCGAGAATTGCATTGCCTAGGGGCCCCGAGAATTGCATTGCCCAGGGCCTCGATAAGGTTAACCCGGCCCTATAGGACACAATATTCAGTGCAATACATTGACCATATAGCAACAAAGTTGATACCAACATACGCTATTTGGGCTTATTCATTCGTTCATATGCAAAGTGCACAAAATTGAACTAGTGAAACCATTACAGAAAGAGGACGATTTCGTCCCGTTTGTCCCATTCAGCTGGAAAAGTGCTGTGAAATCGTAATGGTGTTGCGAATAACGGCATTTGTATTTTGCTTAAGCAAACTTGAAATAGGAGCTTTTTTCATTTGTTTGTAAGGCAATAATGCTAGCAAGTTGTATTTCAATTTATTTCTAACTAATCGATAGATACAATATTTAAATGACAAATTTTACATTTAATTTTAAAGTGAGAAGAAATTTAATTCAAATTTTATTCATTTAAAAGCTATTCTCGATATTTTTAAAGGCTCTGGTCACATCACATCTATACCATCGGAAGCGACGTCGAGGGACGTAGTACCCCATAACCTGCCACTCTACTCATCTGCGCCAATTAAATGGGCAGCCGGAACCAATATCTTCAGTTTGATAAAAGATTCTATGAAACATTTTAGTTTTTATATCATGGTAATATTTCTATCAATCCAAGAAATTTCCAATGTTGTGCTAATATAAATTTGGGAAAATGTTTTTTGTCAAAAATAGGAATGCTTGACAAGGTATAATACAATCCAAGGTGGCAATCACATTAGCATCGACTTTTGGGTTACGGTTCTACTATTATCTGATATACATCATTTGTCAATATGAAGTGATTCACCTGGATGTAAGGATGAGTGATAACTTCCATCAGGTAACACAGAGATCAAGGTGACCCACTTCCTAGTCGATTTTTTACAATAACTAAAGCTAACAAAATGGATGATGACATACTATTTTTAGTTCATTACTATATGGATAAAATTCACATTATTTTTTTTGTGCGCTCAACAGGCAACTTGTACCAAAAACAATATTATATTCCAGCCACAGTAAGTTCGCGCAAAACAGTTTTCTTTTATAATTAACAGAATTTACTGTTATATAAATTATATTAACTTACAGAATTTTTAGTCCCAAAAAAAAAAATTATGTAAAAATAAAATTACATAGCCAATAACAGCAAAAAGCACAGCAAATTTAATTAAACCCGTTAATGAATTGGATCAGGTGATGTATGGCAAAATTCCATTACTTTTTTAAAATAGAGAAAGGACAGGGAGATTCACCACATTCCTAAGGTTAGGCCGCCTCCTTCCGTGAGATGACTGCTTCACAGAAGGCGGCGACGGCATCCCAGTTCCTAACACTGTCGAGCATCTCCCTAGCGATCGGCAGCGTCTTATCACGTAGACTTTAGAAGACTTCCTTATTTTTAATGTTGATTCTATCTCTAATTTTTACGATTCGTACAGGAAAGTAAGGGGGTGGTGATATTCTTTGTTCATAAGTCGACTCCACACCCAGAGGTATCACAATTCACCATTTCATCTCTGCTCACTACTGGGTTTGCGCCTCCTCCTTAATGAGAATTAGACCTACTATTGACACACACTATACACGGGTCAAATTATAAGTGTGGTATAGGGTTTTATTTCAAGTTTTTCTTCTCATGCATAGATATTATCTGTACATGTGTCTTTTACGACACCCAACAAGCAAGATAGGAGATGATGAATCCATCACCAAACGAAAAAAATAATTATTCATCATTATCACGGCTCATATACGTCCCATTGTTAGACTGGCGTCTCCTGGGAGAGAAATTGACCAACTATATCACGCCAGTCAAACGGGTTGGTGTAGGGTTCCTTTTCAAGTTTACTTCTCTGGTATAGACGTCTGCTAATAATCCCTAGTCGAAAAAACGATTACGACATCCACTGGCAAGAGAGTGGGGTAATTGAATTCTTATTCCGTCATCACACGGCAAATTCTACTTGCAGACAAGCAGTCTCCTCGTCCTAATAAAGGAGACGAGAATAAATTATTAAAACACATTTATTATATGTAGCCATTCTTCCCATGAAGCTATATAAATCTTGAAAATTATGAATATAAGCATATTTGCGGATAAAACATGGTGAGATAGTACACAGACATATTAGCAATCTGTTTACTCGGCGGGGCGTTACACGATCTCGTTAGTTATACGTCGGGGTGCCGACAAAATATTGCCACAGAAATAAACAATAATAGCTATTGGTGCAATGCCCTTCGGCTAATTAACCACACAGATTGCGTAAAGATTTAAATTACAGACTCCTGGGCACAGTGTAAAAAAGTAATATGGACTAAAATGGACAAACGTATATGGCACTTTTCGTGTGGTGACGGAGTAAGAATACAATTCAACACCCCGTTTCTTGCCTATGGGTGTCGTAAAAGTCGACTAAAGGATTATAGCAGATAACATCTATGCGGGAGAAGAAAAACCCTATTCTAATACGTCTGACCAGCATGGTATAGTAAGGTCAATTTGCTTCCTATTGTGGAGAAGGCTCGAGCCCAACAGTGGGACGTATGAGTTGAAATGATGTTGATGATGATATATCTGTATGGTGACGGAGTAAGAATACAATTCATATAAGGTTTTATTTTGAGTTTTTCTTCTCTTGCATTGATATTATATGGATATTATATCACTTAGTCGTCTCTTACGACATCCACAGGCAACATGAAGAGGGAGTGGGGATTTGTATTTTTGCTCCGTCACCACACGGCAAAAATATGTATATATATTATTATTATTATAAATACGTATACATAATAATAATAAATACATAATATATATATTTAATAATGATTTTAGTTGCACAATGATTTCTGATGTTTATGTGAGTATTAGACATTTTACATGTCTTGGGAACTTATCGAATAAAACTTAGGGAATTTATCGAATTGGTATAAGTAAGAGTTTTACTTTTAAAAAATTTTGAACCTTTTTTTCGCCTAAACGTAAACGTATAACGTAAATATAAACGTCGTGAAATAATAATACAAACGCGATAAAACCCTTAAAATATGTTTCGAAAAATTTAATTGGACTTGAAAATCGGCTTAAATTCCATACAAGATCATTGACCTCTAAATACATTAATTAAAGGTAAAGTAGATACGAGTGTGTGTAGATATAGAGTATATCTGCTTAAATTTTATTTTATTGTTTTTGATGGCAAACAGAACTCCTGACGGTATGTGATACTGCCGCTCAAGGATCTTTGCTAGGCCGCTCCTTACCGTGAAGAAAATGATGGCAGTGTTAATGCGTGCAATGAGATTCGGTGATACTAAAGGCATCTTCAAAACCCGCCACACGCAAACACCCTCAGTAAGTTGAGCGTTTGGCTCTTTCTCTTACCAATTGAAATGCAATAACAAATTACTTAGACAATTTTTTGCAAGAATGTGGTACTAACACGGACGGATCGATTGGCAGCGGTAGACAGACGGTTATGGGCAGTATACTCCTACCATATAAAAATGTATTATTGACATAAATAGAGGCAATATAGGTAGATATATTAAAAAAATTCATAGAATCTAATTATTCACATTCGTGTAGTTTAAACTAGTTACTACCAATCCTAACGCAATTCTGTATTCTTTTCTCGACAACTTAAATTTAAAAAAAGTAAGGTTCCCACAAATGGAGGTGCGAGTAATATCATAGACATCAGCAATGATCGTTTTTTAAATACTGTTCAAATGTCTTTTAGCTCTTTACAATGCTAAGCTGTCAAAACCATTCAAATTCAAAGGTCAATAATCAGACTGTAGTGTTTATAATATAACTTACAGAACTTTATCGAACTATGAAGTTTTACATAAATGAAGATAGCAAAAGCCAACTGGGTCTTTAATGTCTAAGACCTTTGCTCTTAAAGTTTGTGCAGCTTTCTATTTGACATTCAAGCGATTTAATTGTTCCACGAGCACTGAATTTGTCTCAGAATTATCACTTCTACTTCTTTGAAACTTGAACATCGAAACTCGCAAATATTCAAGGAATAATTAACTTTGAATATGTCAAGAAATGATTTATTTTTTCATTGTCATCATGATCGCAACCCACATACGTCGACTGTTGGGCTCGGGCCTCCTCCACAATGGGAAAGAATTCGACCTACTATACCATCCTGGTCAGACATGTTGGTATAGGGTTTCATTTCGAGTTTTCCTTCTCTTGCACAGATGTTGTGTCCCTTAGTCGTCCTTTACGACTTCCGCGGGCAAGATCGATTAGGTTTAACTGTAATACCTACTAATTACAGACAAAATAGTTTTTTTGTGGCGAGCAGGAAAGACACTTAATACAAAATGTAACGTGCACGACGTTGACGTATTTAACACAAGCGAAGCAACAGTGAGACGATTCCTAAGCCACGAATTCATTATAAATTATAATTGCTTGTAATATACTTAATTATATTAACTATGTGGACATTCCACTGTCTTTATTAGTTTAGAGTGAGGAAACCTGTCATTAGCTGTCTGGTGTATATCAAGATTTTTGTTTTGCTGTTAGTTTTCCAAATTAAAATAAATAAATAAATAAAAATATAGGGTTTAGTGAATTGTATTCTTACTCCGTCACCATGCTTTTTTTATACTCTAACAAAATACTATAACAATTATTTTATATTTTAGGTACTCTACTAATTACAGACAAAATAGTTTTTTTGTGGCGAGCAGGAAAGACACTTAATACAAAATGTAACGTGCACGACGTTGACGTATTTAACACAAGCGAAGCAACAGTGAGACGATTCCTAAGCCACGAATTCATTATAAATTATAATTGCTTGTAATATACTTAATTATATTAACTATGTGGACATTCCACTGTCTTTATTAGTTTAGAGTGAGGAGACCTGTCATTAGCTGTCTGGTGTATATCAAGATTTTTGTTTTGCTGTTGGTTTTCCAATTAAAAATAAATTAATTAATTAAAAGATAGTGGTGAATTGTATTCTTACTCCGTCACTGCACGTTTTTTACACTGAACAAAATACTATAGCATCTTTTTTATATTTTATTCTCTGCGTACGTATTGTTAGATTATTCGAATAAGCAGAACTTCACTAAATGGACAAAGAAAAAAGTCGCGTTAATTAGGATGTCAGCTAAGCAAATAATAATCCCACTGTGGCTCATTTCGTATGCGGCTGCGGGTTTCGTCCAAAAAATTTGTCTCTGCATTTTTTATACAACGCAATTACAGGAGTATTTACTTAATTTCAGCCTACAGTCTACCGGAAAAAAAATGTAGGACTTTTAATTCCACAACGTAATGCCTTAACTTAACGTTTCTATTGAAATATATATGCCATATATTGAGTAACAAATGGAGGCTTTTTGGTATAAAATAGCATCTTTGAAAGTTAAGAAATAAAATATGAAATTATTAAGTCGCGTCTATACCTAAATATCGTCTCGTCGCCTCCGCCTCAATAGAAGAGAAATTGACCTACTATATCATGCTGGTCAGACATGTTGGTATAGGGTTTTGTTTCGAATTTTCCTTCTCTTGCACAGATATATACCTGTCTTCTTTTGTGGTAAAAATGTGAGAATACAATCATCATCATGCAGCTTTTCGTTATTCATTGCTGGACGTAGGCCTCCCTCATGCTTCGCCCTTCTAGATCATTTGAGGTGAAAACGCTATAATTGCCACGTTTAGCAGGCGAGTTGAAGATCGCAATGAGATTTTATACGTTTACCAGGAAAGGGCTGCTGTCCACTCAACTGGTGAACCCTTAGCCGATTTTTACAACTCCCAAATTACTACCCTATCGCCACATATGATAAATATCTATAATTTTTCCTGCGAGTCGTAAAATCCGCTAAATGATCAAAATCGGCTAAGCGGGTGAAGGCGAAGCAAAACCGACGAAAACATTGAGGGGGATGTGATTATATGTAACCTGATGATAAAATTATCGTTAACATCATCATCACAGCTCGTATACATTCCACTGTTGGGCTCGAGCCTCCTCCATAATGGGAGGTAAAGTGACCTACTGTACCACGCTGGTGAAACGGGTTGGTGTAGGGTTTCATTTCGAGATTTCCTTCTCTTGTATCGGCAAGAAAAGGAAAACTCGAAATAAAACCAAATAAATTTAAACAAATACAACATCCATATACAGTAAAACCCGTTTAAGACGATTTCGCAGGGACCCGACGAAAAACGCGTCTTAGGCGAGAAAGCGTATTATGCGGGAAAGGGGGAAAAACGTGCCATTATTATTTATTATATTATTTTGAATACCTACGTATTGAATTTAACATTTAAAAATTACCTAAATAAAATGTTCTTTATTTTCTTTATTTAATATACTTAATACTAGATACATTTTTAAATATTAAAAAATAAAAAATATTTAAAAGTATATAAAAATGTTGTTTATTATTATTACGTTACTTAAAGTAATCACTTATTTTAGTTTGACAAAAAGATTTTGAGGCATTAACAATTACAAGATTTTCAACGTGATTTAATTTTCGCAGTGCGTCTTCGCCTGGGCGTGTGACAAAATCGGAGTTGACTCATCTTCTTCTTGGTCATTATCACTTAGGGTCGCTCGACAGTCGCTGGCCGCTGCCGCAAGAGGTAATATGTGTATTTGAGTGGCACGTGATGGCGTATTAAACGGGATGACGAGCGTATTAAGCGTTAAGAAATGTATGAAAACTTGTTTCAAGTTGCTGGAACCGACGCAAAATGGCGTATTATGCGGGAAAACGTATTAAACGTGATCGTATTAAACGGGTTCTACTGTATATATATGTATGTGTATTTGAGTGGCACGTGTTGGCGTATTAAATAGGATGACGATCATATTAAGCGTTAAGAAATGTAAGAAAACATGTCTCAAGTTGCTGGGACTGATGCAAAATGGCGTATTATGTACTGTATTTTATACATATTATAAACCCATAGTCGTCTTTTACAACACCCACGGGCAAAGGGGTGGGGAATTGTATTCCTACTCCGTCACCACACGGAAATATATAAAATAAAAATCTATTGAAATGAAACTGTCATCTATCCAGGAGTCGATGTTCAAGATAATGAATGAATGGTGGAAAAACGTACTAGAATTTGTATGATTGCAAGGTCGGCCATCACATGCCTTATTCATATTCGCAGGTTAACTGAAGATAGCTACGCACTCCCTTTGGATCAATAGAAAAGCTCATTTTGTTTTATTCTACTACTCGAAGGGAACGCCCAAACCCTTTCAAGAGTGCTATGTTTGCTCACATTTCACTATAGGCCACTGGTATTCAAACTTTCACCATCCTTTTTGATGTTATTTTTAATGTACTATTGATTGAAATTGAAAATAAAACTACGGACTGCCGTGAACCGCCCGTGACCATGAAGGCTGCAAAGTGTTCGAAACGTTGGGCAATTAAAAATCAAATACAAACGCGATAAAATCCGTAAAGTAGTTTTATTTACAATGTGTATAGTCGCGTAAACATCAGAAATCAGTACTATAGGTTCTTAAGCAGTCTCGCAAGCAGGATAGAATATTTAAAATAAATCTGTTTTTACAGCTTTATTGCGATTGTATTTAATTTTTAATTGATCGACCTGTCGAACACTTTTCAGCGACCATGGCTACGGATAGACTGTTTTTGATTGACATGTAAAAAAATAGTTTTGACTGCCGAGATCGCGAGATAGTGGTTAGGATACCAACCAGCCATGGCAGTATCGTGGGTTCGATTCCCATGGAGGAAAATACTTTGTGCGATCCACAAACTGATTTTATGAGCCTGGGTGTAATGTGTGTCCGTTACATTATAAATATGTTTTTAAAGTCCCCCACAATAAATACAAGAATTATTTCCTTAATGGCATTTTAAATAGTTTTGCTTTCAAATGTGTAATAGTTACGTATACTTCAGAATTTTATATTTTACTACCATCGTATTGTACCCAATCACTTTCATAGTGTAAAATTTGAATAACTCTGCTTTAAATCGTAGGAGTGAAGATGTGAAGTGTAGGCAATTATCATCGTTGAAACAGACAATTCGAGTAGCGTATAAAGAATAGATTTCGGTACACACTATACATGCGTATAAAGATCAGAAGATTCGAACTGAATACAAGGGCGACTATTTAAACTTAAACAAACCCTTTGTCGCCTGTCTTAAGCAAATATTCGTTGTTGTTTTCTAGGCGTTATTACTTGTTGTTATGTTTGGAGAACAAAATACATTAAAATAAGATACAAAATACCTTAATGTAATGAATATCTATTACCTTCTGAGTATTTAGATGGGCTGTAGGCCTTTATTTATTATTTTTATTTACTCTTAAAATGTCTTTTTTTTTTGGAAGGTGGATTGCGATCGGCGCGCTCCTCGCAACACTCCGTCCGGGGCGACAGAGGGGCGTAAGCACGCACACCCGCAACCCACCCGCGATGCATGTCGCCTTCGTCGTTGGGCCGACCACCGGAGCAGGGTGACTTGATGTCAGTGGTCGGCCCGATGGAATACCCCCTATTTGGGGTACCCTCCCATCGACCGACGTCCCCCCCTCGGGGAGGATGTCGGTCTTTCCTCACGCGATTGGCTTTTCAGCTGGTGACAGACTAATTCTCCGGTCACATCATCCGCGGCCTCAGCTAGGGCGGCATGAGGCGCAGGTATTTGCACCTACGCCGCCCCAGTCGCCGGCGGTGGATCGCCTCATCGAGGCTGCGCCGCCTCCTTCCGCAAGACTACTACCTTCCAGAAGGCTGCGACCGTTCCTCGGCACCGATGATTGCGACGAGTTCACGACGCTGCTCTGCCCAAGCGGCACAGACCTCGAGCGTATGCTGCGCCGTGTCCTCGTCGCAATCGCAGTGGTGGCGGTATACTCTCCCTCCCCACGAACTTGTGCAGGTATTTGGCGAAACATCCATGCCCCGTCATCACCTGCACTAGTCAGAAGGAGAGCACCCCGTGCCGCCGTTTCAACCACTGCATCAGTACCGGACGGAAGGCCTCCACGATCCGCGCCCCGAGGCCTCTCCAGTCGGACTGCCCAACGGGCAATAACGTCCTGGCGGGCGTCGACGCGCCTCTCCCTCAGAGAGCTGAGGGAGCTCACCGCCTGGCCACACCGCCCTCCACTCGCACCCGCAACACCTGCCGATACAAACCGGCGAGCATTTCCGCCTCCAGTTCCCACGGGGGAGTCCCGGCCAACAGGCACGCTGCCTCTGTCGCCACCGTGCGGTATACGCGAATGGCCCTGACCGCCATGGCCCTCTGTGGTCGCCACAGAAGAGCCCTGAGTCGGACGGTCAGGGACTTCACCCACACCGGTGCGCCGTACAGGGCCATCAACCGGATGACCCCCGCGTACAGACGTCGAATAAAATGTGTGTCTAAATATTATTTGCGACTCATCTATATTTACATACGTAAACAAATAAGATAGATCTAACGATGGACTGTGAAGTAAAATAATTACATTTTACTAGCAAATGCCTCTGATTTTACCCGTGTAGCTCCCCTTCTCGTAGTCACTACCAGCAACACCACAGTTCATAAACCTCCCACTGCTAGGCTCGAGCCTCCTCCACTGTAGGAGGGATATTTACCTACTATAGCATGAAGGTCAGATGAGTTGGCATAGGGTTCTATATCAAGTTTTCCATCTCTTACATAGAGGTTAAATGCATATTATATCGCTTAGTCGTTACGACAGCCACGGGCAAGAAAGGGGGTGGTGAATTGTATTCTTACTCCGTCACCACACGGACGTTCCCGTATTAATACAGTAATCCCGTAGTAATGAGTAACATAGGCTATATTTTATTCCTGTTTTCCTAGTAATACAGGAATAAAAGCTTATGTTACTCCCTGATAATGCAGAATTGACTAAATAGCTGAAAAGCATACTAGATAAAAGGTGTAAAAGCATACTAAACAAACGAAAAACTTAGATATACAGTGTGTATCATGTTATGCAACAACTTGTCAAACGGGAGTTAGGCCATAGTGGTAGGAATCCATGAAAAAAATTAGACGGCAAAATATCGATTCGTTAATGAATTAGAGATGTAAAGTTTTCAATTTTGTCATCGCTATTTCGTGTAAATCTGACTGAAATGCATAAAGTCAGTGATACTTAATCTGCAACATATTCGTACTTTGTTATATGTTCGTTATAAATTGAATAAATCAATGATTACGTTCGCATAAGCAAGACAAACTTCACTTTAAATCAGCTGGTCGGCCGATGACCGTTGACGAGGCGCCTTTGTACCTACGTTACCATTGAAGCGTTTGCGCAATTCATGCCTATTTATAATGTCGAAGCTTTACGTGCCTATATGTACCCTGTCTGTACATGCCTACATAATACGTAACATTTAAGGCATGGACTCTGAGACTTTTTGCAATCATAGTGATTGTAATTTTTTGTGTAATATACATTCTAATTACATAACATACTCGAACAGTTGCCGCATAACCCGATACGCCTTGTATATTTATAACACACTCGGCGTATTGTTACCTGAATGTCAATGGGGTAGGACCCGAAAAAAACCACCGAAGTCAAGAAATTCGTCCAGATGACCATCCAGGTCAACTGGACAAATTGCCGCGTGAGGGCGACCAACGTCCCGGAAGGGGCGTTAGGGAGGGAGAGTACCCAAAAGGTTATCCCGCCGGGCTGGCCACGGACGACAAGAAACTCGGTAACGGTGATCGGCCCAATGGCGAAATAGAGGGAATACGGTCGGTTATGGGGCCACACGCTGCTTATTCGTCGCCCCGGACGAAACGCAAATAACTCAGGACTCGGAATGAAAAAAACTCAAGATTGCCCATGTGAGGGCATAAAAATATAATTCTCAATCCCTTCCGGGCGTTATTAAATACGAGTAGAATAGGGTGTTTCAAAAAAATCTAATTTTCTTTTTTTCAAATGGTCGGCAAATTCTGTCAGAGAATGCTAAAATAAAGACCTCGTCAAAATTTGAGCTCTTAATTTAAAGATTTAGTGGTCGCGGTTCGCAACTTTCTATTTCCCATTTAAATAACATAAGAAATAAATGCTTTTAACTTCAGAATTTTATACCTCTGGATTGAATGAACTTATGGCAATGACCAACTCAGATTCTTATAGGCAATTTAATGCTCTACAAAAAAAGTCTCTTATAATTTTTCCATAAATTGAATCCTTCCAGAGTTATTCAAGGTTAAAGTTTAATTTGAACCGATTTTTTGGGTTTTCAACTTTTATCATTATGTAATAAAAAAATATCAGCAAAAGAAGGGTTATTTTGGCTGTATAGTATACAGCCAAAATAACCCTTCTTTTGCTAAAATTGCTGCTGACAAAATGTCCGATCACTTATGGTATTTGTCAGAGGAACTAGTTGTTTTGGCATTATTCGATGTAAATGTTTCAGTAGATATGAAAAAGAAAAATGGTTGAAAATATAAAAACTTTGAAAGGTAATCCAACAAACTTTAAACGACTAGTGATTAAAGGAAATGTGAAGTCACTGTTAACAAGTGACTTAAGTGACTCTGTCTCAGAACAATCTTGGTTATTGTTAAAAAAATTTAATTTACCGTATGATTTTCTGGACATTGACGTTTCATTATGGCCATTAAATGAGAGTTACCAAAAAGCTGTCTTGTTTTTGAGTAAAGACCGAGTTATAAATAATACAGCAGAACGTGGTGTTTCCTTATTAACTGAGTACAATCAAACTTTAACAAAAAATGAAGAAGATTTTCAGTATCTATTACAAGTGGTAAAAAAACACAGAGAGATGTACCCTAATTGTAATAAAAAAGCCTTAATATAACAGTTAGACAGTTGATTATTGTTAATTTCTACCTTTTTACATTTGTTCTTATTTTTTTTATTACCTTACGTATGTCTCAGATATTAATATATGATATTTTTTTATTACATAATGATAAAAGTTGAAAAACCCAAAAAATCGGTTCAAATTAAACTTTAACCTTGAATAACTCTGGAAGGATTCAATTTATGGAAAAATTATAAGAGACCTTTTTTGTAGAACATTAAATTTCCTATAAGAATCTGAGTTGGTCATTGCCATAAGTTTATTCAATCCAGAGGTATAAAATTCTAAAGTTAAAAGCATTTATTTCTTATGTTATTTAAATGGGAAATAGAAAGTTGCGAACCGCGACCACTAAATCTTTAAATTAAGAGCTCAAATTTTGACGAGGTCTTTATTTTAGCATTCTCTGACAGAATGTGCCGACCATTTAAAAACAAAATATTCGATTTTTTTGAAACACCCTAGAGTAGAGTGTATGGATTGAGGCTATATATTAGACATGGTCATACTCAAAGGTGCCATACGATGATGTAAAGAAAGACTAACTCCAGTAGTCATGTTTCTGAACAGGTGTTAAGCGTACAGGGAATATTGGACACCGAAATCTGTGTATTATTAGAAAATAAGGCCTTTCAAATGGTTTATTTCACTCAGAAAAAATCCCTATGAACAAATTTTAGATAAAGTCGCGATGCTTACTTGGATATCTATCCCATTACCCGCCAAAAGCATATCTTTGTTCCGGATACATACATAGCCTATAATAATTATCGGACATCTACTGTAAACAGCGACTAGGTTTTGTCCCTGGTATTCTAAGGATCATTAGCGGCAGATATTGGCTTTCCATCAGATGAGCTGCTTACTTATCTGACCTAAAAATAACAAAAAATTAAAGTGTTTGTGTACTTATGTACGCACGTAAGAAATTATACTTCTTTGGCGTAACAAGGTAATAATCTTTCTAAATATTTTATCCTTCGCGTTATCCTACGTTTGCAGAAAAATCGGCACTAGGTAGTAATAGAAAAAAGGTATAGGTATAATACATAGAAAGTTTTATTATAACGCATTATCTAGTTGACATTTGCGACGCGACGGTGTGCGCGCGCATCTTAAAAGTTTACTCTCATAATTTTCCCAAATGCGGCAAAAGAAGTATAAGTTCAAAAAACAAAAACAATTACATCCAAATTCAACACCACACCAATACATTTTTAAACGTTCTATTTTGAACTTCTTTTAAAAAAATCCTCAGTAAAGTACGAGTACAAGAAATTTAGGTGCTCGCTTGCATGTAGTAAAGATTTCGCGACGCTAAAACCTTCGAAGATTTTTCGGTGCTATGACGCGACTGACAAAAACGTGTAGGTAAACAGAGACATGCTCATAAAATCCTTTTGACATGGTAATATGCTACTTGATTCGTGAAACACTGAGCTTTCAACATCGTATACTTACCTAACTATATTTATACTCGTAGTATTTTTGTCTATGTATTCTGCGTGACGGTAGATATACTTATATCTGTGTATGTAACGTAAGTAGAGATGTGATTTAATTATCATACAAGTATCTATATCATCATCGTCATCATTTCAACCTATCGCTGTCCACTGCTGGACGTTGGCCATCCTCATGTTACCCCACAGAGTGCAGTCCTGTGCCGCCTGCATCCAACGTGGCCCAGCAACTTTCACCAGGTCGTCGGTTCACCTAGTGGGGGAGCGTCCTACACTGCGTCGTCCGATACGTGGTCGCCATTCGAGAACCTTTCTTCCCCAGCGGTTGTCGGTTCGTCGAGCGATATGGCCTGCCCTTTGCTACTTTAGCGTGCTAATTCTTCGTTCTATGTCGGTTACACCCGTTCTTCTGCGGATTTCCGTATTTCGGATTCTATCTCGGAGAGAAATCCCGAGCATAGCCCGCTTAGCGTTGCGTAATTCGAATCATTTAATTCGAATAACTCGAATAAGACTATTGACTCGTTCATTCGAATCGCCGTTGACCGAAACCGAATCAATTCGTTAACCCGTGTCGTACTCGTAAGCATAGTCCGCTTAGCGTTGCGTAATTCGAATCATTTAATTCGAATAACTCGAATAAGACTATTGACTCGTTCATTCGAATCGCCGTTGACCGAAACCAAATCAATTCGTTAACCCGTGTCGTACTCGTAGGCAGGTACCTAGGTACTCGTAGCGCGGGCGGCCGCGACCGACGCACAGTGGGTCGAAAGCAAGATTTTAGTGACTTAGGGACCAACTTTGGTTTTTTATTTTTTTCTTTGTGCGGATGGATAGAGCTCGTTAACGTCAATAATAATTGCCCTTTTTTTTTTTTTTTTTGTGGGTGGGCCGCGGTCGGCGCGCCTCCGCACCACTCCGTCCGGGGCGACAGAGGGGCTTAAGCACGCAACTCCCGCGACCCACCCGAAAACCACGTCGCCTTCGTCGTTGGGCCGACCACTGGAGCAGCGTTAACTTGTCGTCAGTGGTCGGCCCGACGGAATACCCCCTATTGGGGTACCCTCCCATCGACCGACGTCCCCCCCTCGGGTAGGACGTCGGTCTTTCCTCACGCGGTCGGCCTCTCGGCGGGTGACGGACTAATCCCCGGTCACGTCACCCGCGGCCTCGGCTAAGGCGGCATGAGGCGCAGATAGTTGCGCCTGCGCCGCCCCAGTCGCCGGCGGCGGATCTCCTCATCGAGGCTGCGCTCCTCACGCAGGCGATCCGCCGCCTCCTTCCGCGAGATCACTGTCTCGCAGAAGGCTGCGACCGCGTCCCAATTCCCGACGCTGTCGACCATCGCCCTAGCGATAGCCGGCAGCGTCAGGTCCGTACCGATGATTGCGACGAGTTCACAGCGCTGCACTGCCCAAGCCCCGCAGGCCTCGAGCGTATGGCGCGCCGTGTCTTCGTCGCAATCGCAGTGGTGGCAGGACGGTGTACTCTCCCTCCTAACGACCTTGTGCAGGTATTTGGCAAAGCACCCATGCCCGTCAAAACCTGCACCAGTCGGAAGGAGAGCACCCCGTGCCGCCTCTCCAACCACTGCATCAGCACCGGCCGGAAGGCCTCCACGGTTCGCACCCCGAACCGAGGCCTCTCCAGCCGGACTGCCCAACGGGCGATGACGTCTCGGCGGGCGTCGACGCGCCAGGCGGTGAGATCCCTTAACGAGACCACACCGCCCTCCGCTCGCACCCCCGTCACCCGCCGATATAGTCCGGCGAGCATCTCCACCTCCAGGTCCCACGGGGGAGTCCCGGCCAACAGGCACGCTGCCTCCGTTGGTACCGTGCGGATGGCCCTGACCGCCATGACCCTCTGTGGTCGCCACAGAAGGGCCCTAAGTCGGGCGGTCATGGACCCCGCCCACACCGGTGCGCCGTACAGGGCCATCGACCGGATGACCCCCGCGTACAGCCGTCGGCACGCAGCGCTCGGTCCGCCCACGTTCGGCATAAGCCACGATAGGGCGGACGCCGTGCCGACGAGCCGCGGAGCGAGCCTACGGAAATGCTCCCGGAACCACCATCGCCCGTCGAGCACCAGGCCCAAGTACCTCATATGGGCCCGGATGCTGATGTCGACCGAGTGGACGGTGATCGAGACGCCGATGGGAGGGCTCATAGTGCGCCCATGGAACAAGAGGGCCTCCGTCTTGTCCAGGGCGACCCTCAACCCCAGCGCCTCGATCCGTCTGACGACCTCCTCGGTACCCGAGGTCGCCAGGCTTACCGCCTCTTCTAGTGTCCCACCGCGGGCTGTGACGAGCGTGTCGTCGGCGTAACAAATCACGCCCAGCCCGGGCGGGAGGCTCCCCCTCAACGCCCAGTCGTAGCCGATGTTCCACAGGGTGGGTCCGAGGACCGACCCCTGCGGGACACCGCACGTCATGGGCGTCCGCACAACGTCCCCAGCTCGGTCGATGCAGAGGACGCTGCGCCCCTCCAAATAATAATAATTGCCCTTAGAAGATTTTTCATAAACTTGATAGTTTGGGCAGAAAAAAAATATTTTGATTTTTTTTGTATGGAGCTGATCAGATAAAGTTAAATTTCTGCTAAGTATCGTTAGATCCCGCTTTTAAACCTTTTGTTCCTTAAACCTTGTCTAGTCTACTATCATTTGATGCTATGAACATGTGCATAAAGTTGCAATTCTCCGAAATAATTGGATCAAAAAAATGAAAAAATATATTAATATAAAAAGCTTTATTTTTATTTTCTTAAGTTATTTTAAGTTAAATTTAATATGACCCTGATCGTTTACGTAATTAAAAATAATAGTTATTAATTATGAGTAGGTATACCTGAGACGTATAAAAACGTTTTCTTTTTAAAGTTGATTTATCGGGTAATTACTAATTAGAATCAGACTTTATTTAAAAAAAAGTATTTTTTTGTATATGATTTTATTATTACTTATTGTTATTTAGTATGCTGATTTTAATCATAATAATAAAAGAGTATTGCCATTACCTACGTGTTTAAAAGTCAATATACCTATAAGTCCCCTTTCCGTAACCAAATACCGAGCACACTGCTGTAACTCAAAATCTCGACTCATTTGTAATGCAAACCGATCCGCAAAAAAAACTCGCTCGAATAATACCTAATGTAAACGAATTATAACTCGTCAACTCGGCTTCACAGTTGGATGACTTGACATACGAATACGAATTTGACTATAATGCTGACGTGACGAATGTGACGATTCGAATCAATTCGAATTGCGATTCGAATCAATAGTAATTTTAATTCGATTAATTCGAATTGAATAAAAAGCAATTCGTCTCATCGCTAAGCCCGCTCCATAGCACGCTGAGCTACTTTGAGCCTTGTTATGAGGCCTACATTTAGGGACCACGTTTCCGCGTCGTAATTCATCACTGGTAACACACACTGGTGTGACCTGTGTTTTCAGATACTCAGGTATGTTAGACGAGAAGATCCTCTTAAGTGTCCCGAACGCTGCCCCACCGAGTTGGATTCGTCGGCTGATCTTTTTCTCAAAATTGGATCTATCTAACTGGACTGTTTGTTCTAGGTAAACATAATAATCGACAACTTCGAGAATCGCATTGCCAACTAGGACCGGTACAGGGATGACATGGGCATTTGACATGACTTTCGTCATCATGACTGACTGACAGCATGCATAGATATTTATACTTTTTTTTTTATTGCAAACGGTAGCAAACGAGCCTACAGTAGGTACACCTAATGGTAAGTATTGCTGCCGCTCATGGACCTTTGCAATACCGCTGCCTACCGTGAAGAAAGTGAAGGGAGTGTGAATGCATGCAATTAGGCTCGGTGATACTAAAGGCATGACTAAAACTCACCACATGAAAACACCCTCAGAAAGTTGGGTTTCCGGCACTCTCGCTCACCGAACGAAGCGCAGTAACTAATTGCTACTACTCGGACGTCGATTTTCTGCAAGAGTGTGGTACTACCCCGGACGGACTGACCCGCAGTTGTAGACAGGCAACAGTATACTCCTACCACTATAAATATACCAACACGTCTAACCAGAGTGGTATAGTAGGTAACTTTCCCTCTTTTATTGGTTTGGCATTGCCTTGAACCCAACAGTGGGACGTATATGAGCTGAAATGATGATGATGATTCTAAAAGTCAAGTGACTTGATCCTCTCCAAGCCTTTGTATTGGACTCTTCACCACATAAGAAATCCTTCTTCTGCGAGGACCGTACAAAAAAATATAAATTACACACAATCTTAACATGTATTTTATGTTACGTTTCGATAGAAATTCATTACGAAAAAACAGAATTCCTGATATCAAGTTCATAACTAAAAACAGCGCCATCTCTTCAATACTAGAATAACTAAGTTCTCTGCAAGAACGCTACAGTCAATTCTAAGCAGTCAAAGGTAGTTTTCCAATTACAGCACTAGAGCGCATTATGCGGCATAATGCTTAACGGTGAATGTTTCAACTACAGCAACGCTTCGCAGTCGCACAATCGAGCACTCTCAAAAGTAATGTTTTCGTGTAATACCAACTCGGTGATAGAAAATTAACAAGTGTTTTTTCTTTAAGTTGGCATTGATTGAAATGTTTTATTTATATATTATCGTTAGTAATATTATTTATTGTTAAAAAAATTCTAAAGCTTTCGTTTCGTTGTAGTTTTTTCGAAATAATCAAAGTTAATTCAAACAGTGTTAAAAAAATAAATTTATGTATGGATGAAGGTACAAACATTAACTTTTTTTTATAAGATGTAAGATGATTCAATTAAAAAGTATAATATAATTATTTTAGAACTCATTTAAAAAAATTACTCGAAACAAAAAAGGCTACGTAATGAAATAATCAAAATCCAAATCACTTAAAATAACCGTAAATAGTTTTCAACCAATTATTATGTATACCACTTTATTTACACATTAATGAGGTTATTGCTAACTCTATGAATATTTTATTTTCAACACTGAACTTTGTGCCTACTCTTGAATCTCGATTCCAATCCTAAATCCTAAATCCAATCGCAGCTCGAAATTGAGCAAATTTGGTACTCTTGAAAGCGAAACTAGCGCACGATTGGAATCAAATTTGGTGGAAAATTTTTGAACTAAATGAATTCGACTCTCGTCGATTAAATCAAATATTTGCTACTCCCGACGCGATTTTGATGCAGTTTAAAATCGTTAATGTTGCACAATTGCAAGAAAGCGTCTTTGTAGTGATCGAGTTCGATAACGTTATTAATTTAAAATAAGAAAATACGACACATTTGGTGAAAATAACAACGCCAAACGCGAAGAATTCATTCTCGGTTTTGTTCAAGTGTACCAAATATAAGTTTGGTGAGATTGGAATTGAATCAGATTCGAAATTAGAATGGATTGCCAGAGTAGGCACACTTCGCGCACTCTGCTGGTGCATTTGAAAACTAATTCACGTTCCAATTAAGCATCAGCATAATTCGGCATTATGCGCCACTGAGTCGCATTATGCTCTGTAATTGGAAAACCACCAAATTCATCATTTCATTAAATTTAATCAATGCAGTCATAATGAAAATATAAAATTTATATTATTGTATATATTTTATTTGTAACCCACAAAAAAACACTAATATGTTGAAGATCACTCCATGACACTTACACATTCCCGCCAAAACTCCGGCGTAATTTTCATAGTTTTTTTGTTCTCTGTTTTTATTCGGACAGGCAAAGGAAAAAAAGGTAATACAGAAAAGCCTTATAGAATTTAATGTCATAATATATGGTATTTAATACTTTTTCATATTAGGTAAATATTAATACCTAGTCATTGTCCACCAGTAAGTCTTAGTTACCGTATATCGTATTTGGGTGTTGTAAATTGGGTGTTCTTTGAAATTTCTGGCAGAAATGAAAATATACGTAAACCACTATTATATTATAGTCACCACACTTCAGCCCCTTAAGTATATTATATAACAAAAAATATCAGCATAATTATCCAATATCACACTATAAAGCACTAAAAAATGAATATAATTTAAGACACAATACTTTCGTAACCCCGCCGAAAGCCCTTTTCACGGTTAATTAAAATAAAAAGTAGGTTTCATACCTAACAAAAAAGTATGATTTTTCTTCTATATTCTTCTATTTGCTCTGATAGATTTTGCATTTGTTGGGTTAAAACGTTTGCGCTTTTTGCGTCGATATTTTTACCAATACAGATTTAAGTTGTATTTATTTACATAATGTTATTAATGAAAAATTATCACAGAATACACTATTTTTTGCGCAGATTGCGCTATTTCGTGGGCTGGAGTAAGAATAATAATTCACAACTCACTTTCTTGTCCATGGGTGTCGTAAAAGATGACTTAGTGATTGTAAGACTATATAACGCCGATTGGTATAGTAGGTCCATTTTCCTTCCTCTGTGGAGGAGGCATAAGCCCAGTAGTGGGACATATACCTATAAGCTGAGATGATAAATGTCACGGAAGATTTTTTTTTTATTTTTTTATTTTCTTGTAAGGTCCTCATATATTGGGTGATGATCCTTAAAAAGACCACGTTTACTTCTTCTGTAGCTTATTTTTTGTTTAATAATTCGGCTATCATCTGAATTGCCTAATTTTCTTTTTGGTGCGGATTTAATAGAAAAGTCCGAGGGGGTGGAGCCGCTATCCGCACCCCCTTCTGCCAAATCCATACAAAATTCTATTTTCCTCGAATAATAATTATGTCAAAATACACGTTGAATAATAATTAAACTTAAGTTAAAGGGCTTTAAACGTAATAATAAAATTAATTTTTGAAAAGTCCGCCTTATAATTCAACTTTCCCGCCCTTTTTTTATGTCACGGAAGAATGTGATACCATAGAGTAAAAAATATTTGTTCTCTTTGTAACATTTTACTTTTTGAAGTCAAATTCCTACGTTCCGTTTCTTGTAGTTTAAACAGTAGGCGTATAATACTGTAGTTTTCCTCACATTTAATTTCTTATATTTATATTACTACTTTTTAGACCTATAAAAGATATGTTTAATTATACAAATCTCAATCATATTTAAATCCAAAAATATTTAGTAGCAATGTAATGCGCATTATTAATATCTGAAATGAAAGTGGCAAGTGGTCGAAACATGACAATTTAATGGAATTATTGTAGTAGAGAACATACCAATGACATAGTAGAGGACTGAATTGCTTGTCATTGCAGCGGTAAACTAATAGTTTAAGAAAGAAACAAACAAGTTAATAGTGGAAACATAATTGCGGTTTTAATTTGAAAAGAAATATTTTAAACAATGAGCTCCATTGGTACAGGTGTAAGTATAAACCATAACGTTATACCTATTGAAAGTTTTACTAAAACATAGCTACATGTTAGGTTATATACCAGTAGATAATATATTCCAATAACTTACTTATATAAATTTATGTCTGAAATGAACGCAAGACGCATTCAACCGAAAATTAGTATTATTAAAATAATAACATAAGTTCTAAGTGTCACCGTATTTCATTGTTTTTTTTTTTCATTGGTACAGTACGATCTATCTGCCTCGCAATTTTCACCTGATGGCAGAGTGTTCCAAGTGGAGTATGCTGCAAAAGCTGTAGAAAATTCTGGCACAGTCATTGGTCTTAGGGGAAAAGATGGCGTAGTATTTGCAGTAGAAAAACTCATTACATCCAAACTTTATGAACCTGGTGCTAATAAGAGAATATTCCATGTTGATGAGCATGTGGGCATGGTAAGGACTTGATTATCACATCTGTTGCATCTTTATGTGATATATAGTAATTACTGAACACAAGTATAGCTTCTAAACTTATTGATATTGTATTTCCCTAATTGCAG
This sequence comes from Lymantria dispar, assembly GCA_032191425.1. Classification (NCBI taxonomy): domain Eukaryota; kingdom Metazoa; phylum Arthropoda; class Insecta; order Lepidoptera; family Erebidae; genus Lymantria; species Lymantria dispar. The sequence goes on along the minus strand of CM063454.1, from coordinate 14,551,467 downwards.
GCTGTAGCAGGCCTCATATCTGATGCAAGACAAATTGTGGAGACAGCTCGCTCGGAGGCCTCTAATTACAGATCTCAATATGGAGCCCAAGTACCATTAAAGTATTTAAATGAACGTGTGTCTATGTATATGCATGCCTACACACTCTACAGTGCTGTGCGACCTTATGGTTGCTCCGTTGTGATGGGGACATGGAATGATTATGAAGGTCCTCAGATGTACATGCTCGATCCCAGTGGAGTTTCATTTGTGAGTATTTAATATATATATTATTATATGTTGAAGCTGTTCAAAAACCTATGCAGTAATGTAGTAAAAGTACAATTCACCATCTATTTTACCCTTAGGTGTCATAAAAGATGATTAAAATATGCATATTAATCTATGCAAGAAAAGGAAAGCTCATACAAAACCCTGTGCCAACATGTTTGACTCCAGTGGTATGTCAACTATGCAGATATTATGGAGGAAACTCATGCCCATCAGTGAGACATTTGAGTTGACTTGATGCAGAAACCTAACCTAAATATAATGAATAAATTTCTGTGGGACAGAATAAGAATACAATTCACCATTCCCTATCTTTTGGTGGACATCATAAAAGATGTCTAAGGGGTATAGTTAGCATAATTATAATATCTATTTAAGAGAAGGAAAACAAATTAAAACCCCTATGCCAACCTATCTTATTTCTATCTTATTGTGGAGGAGCCTGGAGCCCAGCAGTGGGACGTATATGAGCCGAGCCGAGATAATGATGATAATAACTGCTCTGTTTGATAAATTTATTAATAAAATGCAAATAGGTGTTGATCTAATTAGACAAATGTTTATTATGTTACTTTCTCAATCTAAACTCTTAAGTAATGTGTGTGACTATTGTGAGCATCCAGACTATATATACCATATATATTTTTTTTTTTCATTTAATAAGGTTTCTGTATTTTTTATCATCTCAGCCCATAGACATCCCACAAATGGGTTCAGGCCTCCTCCACTATAGGAGGTAACTTTTATACCACACTGGTCATATATATTGATGTAGGGTTTTTAGTCCGCCCGTGACCATGAATGCTGTAAAGTATTTGAAACGTCGGACAATCATAAATCAAATATAAACGCGATATAATCCGTAAAAGTAGTTTTATTTACAATGTGTAGTACTCGCATAAACATCAGATATCATTATGTAGGGTTTTATGTTGAGTTTTCCTTCACTCACATCAATGTTATCTATATATTATATGCCTTAATTATCTTTTATTTCACCATAGCAGGAGATGAGGTGGGTAAATTGTATTCTTACTACATTACTACACACAAAGATTCTGCATTATAGTAATAAAAATCAGATTAAATGTTAAATTTTATTTGATTTTCAAATGCATTCTTTAATTCATATTTTCAGATATACAGAATAACCCTAGTTTTAATGTGTTTTTAATAACCAATAGATTGGTTGTTAAAGTCTAACTTTTTATTAGCTGCAATAAAATGACGTTTCTAAATGTCATTCCGTAAAATAATGTTGACAGCCTAATCTCAATAGGGATGTGATTCAGTTCACAAAAGTTTACAGAATATCTAATCGTTCCATAGCAGACTCATAATGATCATACTAAATTCTATTTAATATTAATGTAAATAAAAGGCTGTATAAACGTTGATCCTTTTAGACATATACAAGGTAACACTCAAGAAAACGCTCTCTCAAGTTGGTAGTACTGGTTTTTGGTTACGGTGCTACGATGACGCTTGACCGCCATTTTGTTTCGGTTGTCATTCGCTCATTCGGCTTCATACTTCTGTTTTGAGTGCATGAATAACTTTGATTTGGCCACTGCGCGTTGTTTTTGTTATCATTATTGTTAAACTTATGTTACGTTGCGTTTGTTTTTCATTACCTGTTTTCGTTAATCGTGTTAGTTTTTTTTTGTTTGATACATTGAAGACATGGATGCTCTGCCGAGCACATCGCAAGATGGAGACACATTTTTATCTCCTAAGAAAAAAAGGCCACGTGTAGCTCTAAGTGCAACTGAAAAACTTTGGGTCCAAAACGTTTACAAATATGTGTTTGAAGTGAAATCTTCAGAATCAAACATTGAAGTTCCAAAAACAAGTGAATGCGTTAACAAGGTGGCTGAAGTCTTGGGAATATCCGTCCGCACAGTTTATTCCGTTTTAAAGGAGCACAAGGAGAACGACAGCGAATCACCAAAACCTCCCGAAAAAACGGGCCCAAAACTTACATTTAAAGATAAACTTGATGATTTCACATTCACTGCTGTTAGACGAATTGTACATCAGTTCTTTCATAGAAATGAAATACCCACCATCGCAAAAGTTAGTTTACACATGTCGTCACTCATCTTTTTAAGAAGGCTTCCTGGTCGACGGACTTCTTATGTTTGAAGCAAAGAAAGGTACAGAAGACTACCATGATGAAATGAACGCGGAGTGTTTCGAGGATTGGTTCGGCGGTATTCTACCTAAACTCAAGCCGAATGCAGTAGTCGTAATGGACAATGCGCCCTATCACTCTCGGAAGATCGAAACAATCCCGAAGATGTCGTGGACGAAAGCACGAATTCAAGAGTGGCTGACTACTAAAAATATTGCGTTTGAACCAAATATGGTCAAGGCCACTCTCATAGATATTGTGAAACAACAAAATCATACTGAGAAATATGCCGTAGACGAGATGGCTGCACAAAAAGGTATCACACTTTTAAGACTGCCCCCTTATCACTGTGAATTGAACCCCATTGAGTTGGTATGGGCGCAGGTAAAGAGTCACGTCGCAAACAATAATAAGACGTATAAAATGCAAGAAGTGAAAACTTTATTCCAAGAAGGAATCAAGAAAGTGACACCGGCTAAGTGGAGTGACTGTGTGTCTCACACTATTAAAGAGGAAGATAAAATGTGCCACCTCGATCATATTATAGATGAAGTGACAGATAGATTTGTTATTAGTGTGACCGAAAGCGACAGCGACAGTGATTTCGAAAAAGATTAATTAAATAACATTATTATGACGTTTTTGTTTCATTTTGAATGTACCTCCCTATACTTCCACTAAAAAAGATCAATCCTCTAGTATAGTAATAATAATAGGTTAAAAAAAATACATTACAACTTAATATTAAATCTCAAAAAAAAAACCAAACTGATTATTCATTTATGATTCACTCATTTAGCTACATCCCTATTTATTTTTCTTCAAAAACCGGCAACCCACAAAACGTCATTTTACTGCAGCTAATAAAAAGTTAGACTATAGTAATGCTATTTTATTCTTTAGTGTTTTGTCCTCCATATTATTCTGAAGGGTTGTAAAACTATTTTTTTATTTTCCTTTACACAATAAATCACTTTAAAACTGACAGAAGATTCCTAGCTTCCTTACCCAAATGGATCATCATCGATCCTGGCTTTCTGAATTAGTCCTATTCTTCATGCAATCCATATTCTGTATCATATACATTCTTTGGTTTAGTGGGAAATTTCACTATGATAAAATTAATGCTACCTTTGACAGGGACATTTACTTTTTTTCTTCTACTTCATTGAGTTTATCTAATTACATTTCCTAACCATTTTTTAGCAATCAGGAGTAAAAAAAGATGATGCATTATTTTCTTACTTCATCACCACATAATTTCATAGCAAAATGTCAGTGATTATTGAAATGAATCACCATTACTAATCAACTTTGGAATCTATATATACAAATAAAGAACATTGAAGTGTCTGTTTGTGTTGTCAAAACAATACATTTGTGTCATGCTCATACAGTTATACAATACCTACATCAAACACCACTTTAAAAAATGTTTGTCTGTCTGTTTGTTCCGGGTAATGCAATAAAATTTTGCCCAGTCCGAGAATCGAACTCCAGCCCTCCCGGCCTGTAGTGACATATCCCAATATTAAAAGGTACTAGCAATCTGCCCTCACTTCGGTTTCAATTTCCTTACCTGGGTAGTGCCCGTTCACGTGGGAATACCGGGATAAAATATGGCCTATGTTACTCCCTGATATTACAGCTTTCCAATGGTGAAAGAATTTTTAAAATCGGTCCATTACTTTTTGAGCCAATTCGTTATAAACATACTTACATACAAACCTTTCCTCTTTATAATATTAGTATAGATTAGAGATTTAAAATGCAGAGACAAGGCAACTGAAACCAAAATGAAGGCAGATTCATACTTATAAATAAATTAATATTTATAATTTTGTTTTTTCAGTCATATTTTGGATGTGCTGTTGGTAAAGCAAAACAAGCGGCTAAGACTGAAATAGAAAAGCTCAAGCTTGCTGATATGACCGTTAAGGAGTTGGTCAAGGAAGCTGCCAGAATGTAAGATTATATATACTTTAAATTTGTCTTTGTAAATTAACAATTTCAACAATGTCAGTAGAAGCCTCAAGCCTATTTTCTTAAATAAGAAGATTAGTTATTATTCGCATACAAAGAGTGTTATGAGTGCCACCCTCATTATTGTTATTGGAAGCTAGGTAAATGTAGTAAAAGACCTATATTATATTCATCTCTCCACTAGCCTATTGATGTTCAAAGTTGGCATCTCCAGTGGGGAATAGTGAATCGCCGTGCATGTATAGTAAGCAGGTGTCAAAAATTTCCCAGGAGGGTATTTTTTATGTGGAGAAAACCTCTCACGGGGAAAATGAAGAAAGAAGTAGTGAAACCTCTTTGTTTTGGGTAATTAAAAAGAGATTATGTCGAACTACCGGAAACTCGATATACCTACTGAAATCTCGCAGTGTCTGCTATCTTGGGGGACCAACCATCCATCAGAGAGGCATGCCCAGAACACGTGCTGTGTAACACATGTGAAATGCAACAATTTTTACGGGTTTTGTGTATCTTGTTTCTATTTGATAGTTAATTTGTCGATGTTTCAAACATTTCCAATGTTTAAGATCTCACGAACACTAAGATATCTCCATGTTTTACAAGATTCAGAGGTTTTTACCTACCTAGAGATTGATTACAGAGGTTCTTATCTACCCGATACAGTTTGGTAGCGCTACAATTGGTTATTAAATTTTGACCCACATTTTTGATACAAATTCATTGCTAGTACAAAAAGAAAAGGATTCTATATAATAAAAATCGTTGGAAATATTATGAATAAGGAGCATATGAAGGCTATTCGGAAAGACATTTCTTTGTGTTACATTAAAGCACATTGCTTGCACCTGATTTATTTAAGCAACAATTAACTACAAAGAGACAATGGAAAACTGGCAGCTGGGGTGATAGATACGAAAGTAACATTTTAGTCTGTATTAACGTTAATTAAATAATAGAACGATGTGCACAGGATACGTTTATCCGTTCAATGCATAATCTCTGTAAGGGGGTAGAGGTGAACCACATTATTATTTAGTTACCTATATAGCACCTTCCGCCTTAAATTAAAAATCAAATAAAAATAACAAAAATAATAAAACAACAACATATTAATCGATGACAATCCAATATACATTATGAAGAAATAACACGTTTACGCTCATTCTACACATTTTTACTGCTAGGTACACATGTTATTTTTTTTATATTTGTAGTACATACATTCTTACGTTATCTATTCTCTATATAAATTCACAAAACAATTAATCTATTTCAAAACCAAAACGCTTCACAGGTTTTCTTAACCGTTTAAATTTATCATCGACTATCTCTTTAACCGGCTCGGGCCGAATGTGTGAGTTCTCCTCCTGCACAGGTTGCCTCGTCAGCACGTCACTTAGTGTGTCTGACGATTGTGGGCTGGCAGCCTTCTCTGTCACAGGCGGAGACTCACCCTCTTCAATTACTTGGGTAGTGTTTCGATGTTGCGTGAGTGCGGTGGATTGAGAAATGGGCGACTGCTCCACATCTGCGTTGTTTTCTCCCGAGTCATCAGCGCTTGGAAATACGCAGGTGGAACGGCTTGAACAACCCTTCAACTGATCAATATGCCTATGCTGGGCAATACCCTCTGCCGATGATACATTATAATTGTTCTTACCTAAGCGTTGTAAGATTCGACCCGGCAACCACTTACGATTCGAATTATAACTTCTGTACCATACAGAGTCACCCTCACCGAACTGTCTTATTGGGGACGATGCGTGATCAGTTAACATTTTATTCTGTTTTTGTTCCACTGTCACTGCATTATCTGGCCGTAATGTACTTAGCCTAGTCCTCAATAGCCTACCCTGTAGTAACTTAGCTGGGCACTCACCAGTTGTCGTATGTGGGGTGTTGTGGTAATTTAGCAAAAATCTATAAATGGCAGTCTCAGTATCGACCTTAGACAGTCTAGCCTTCTTAATAACTCCCTTCATAATTTTTACGTTTTCAGCAGCGCCATTGGAGGCGGCATGATAAGGAGGCGAATAAACATGGTTTATACCATTACCGTTCAGAAATGCATTGATTTCCTGACTAGAGAATGGTGGACCGTTATCAGAAACAATTTGTTTTGGCAACCCTCACCTTGACCATGATTCTCGTAATCATTTAATCGTACATTCGGCGGTTGTACGTTACATTTTAAACACTTCAATCCATTTTGACCTAGCTACGATAGACGTAACGAGATATGTATACTCATCAATAGGACCTAAAAAGTCAATATGTATACGTTCATAAGGACGATGAGGCCACTTCCATGGCGAAGGTGCGGATCCGGAAGGAGCTGCTGAGTTTTCTACACAAACTAAGCAATTTTTACAACAAGCTTCAATTTGTTCGTCTAACCCAGGCCACCAAATATAACTGCGTGCCATAGATTTCGTCTTTACTATACCCATGTGGGGTTCATGGAGTTCGCGTAAAACATGGTCACGACACTGTAACTGGATGACAACGCGATGTCCCCACATAACGCAACCTAACTCGGTATACAACTCAACACGCCTATTCCAATACGGGCGTATGTTATCGACAGGGACAATCTTGTGGCCAACCGTTGTTTATATAACTCCTCACACGACTTAAAATCAGATCGCAGCGAGTTTGTTTCCTTATTTCGTCACAATCTAATAATAGTGCCGTCGATGCAAAATGTAAATATGACTGATCACAATTCAAATTTTTCATTCGCCTGGTTATCAATCGGTAATCGCGATAAAGCATCGGCACCGTTAATTTTCGATCGAACGTATTGTAGTATATCATATTCATAAGCTGAAAGTATAATTGCCCACCGCTGCATCCTAGCCGCTGCCATGGAGGGAATACCGTTATGCGTGCCGAAAATACTAACTAACGGCTTATGGTCAGTTTTTAAAATAAAGTGACGTCCGTACAAATATTGATGGTATTTCTTTACACAATATACGATGGCGAGTGCCTCGCGATGTATTTGCGAATAAGATTTCTCAGCGTTCGTGAGCTTACGCGAGACGTAGGCTACGGCACGTTCTACCCCGGACCTGTCTATCTGAGATAACACACCGCCGATTCCCCGCGAGATCGCGTCGCACGTCAATACTAACTGCTGCTCGGAATCATAATGTGCCAATACATTATCGCGCGATAATAATTTCTTTACTTTATTAAATGCCGCGTCGCACTCTGTAGACCATTGCCACTGTCGTCCTTTTTTCAACAATTCGTACAAAGGGTGTAAATAATAACTTATGTTGCGCACGAATTTAGCATAAAAATTTACCATCCCCAGGAATGACCGTAGGTCTGACACATTAGTAGGGGTGGGCATTTTTATTATGGATTCTATTTTATCGGGATCCGGTTGAATACCATTCTGGTTCACTACATAACCTAAATACTTGATTTCATCTGCGAAAAATGCACATTTATTCCGTTTAACCCTTACTTATTTTTACCGTATTTTTTTAAACGCGATAGTACACATTCCACGTTACGTAGGTGAGTAAATTGATCCCTAGTTATAATAATGTCATCCAGGAATGCTTGAGTGTTCGGTATATCTTTAATCAAATTACTTATAATCCTTTGAAATATACCACAACTCGATGATAACCCATAAATTAGACGATTATATCTAAACAATCCGCGGTGAGTGTTGATGACTGTGTATGGTTTTGAATCCTCAGACAAGCAAATTTGATTATATTCCTGAGATAAATCAATTTTGGTATATTTGTGACCTCCCGCTAAGTTAGCAAACATATCTTGAACTCTCGGCAAAGGGAATCTATCGACCATTAAACTGCGGTTCAAGGTTACCTTAAAATCGGCGCATACTCTCAAGCCGCCATCCTTTTTGTGGACAGGAACTCATGGCGTAGCCCAGTCGGAACAATCCACCGGCTCGATTACGCCTTCACGCAACATCGTGTCGAGTTCCGCGTCGACCTGCTGGCGCAACGCGTACGGCAGCGGTCGCGGCCGGCAAAACACGGGTTCGGTGCCCGGGCGCACGCGCAACTTGGCCACGCCACCCGTGTACCGACCCAAACCCTCTTTGAATACCGCACTATATCTGTGAAGCAAGTCGGTTAACTTAATACTATTTGGACAGTTATCTTTACTAATATTTACGTTACAACAAAAATTTTCTTTTAATTCTCGATTAAACTTAGGCACTTGTATGTCTAATTGGGCCAGCCATTGCCTACCTATTAAGGTCGTAACACCACGTTCTACTACATACAAATCTAAACATTTCTTTTTGTCCTTAAATGTTACCGTCGGTATAATAATACCTATAGGACAGATCTTCTCACCTGTATATGAATTAAAACAGGTTTTAATTTTTTAATTGGTAAATGACTGAACCATTTCTCATCGGTAGGCTTACTTATACAAGAGGCTGGAGTACCTGTGTCTACTTCCATTCGTAATGGAATACCGTCTACTAATAAGGTGACACTCACCGATTTATAATCGCTTAAAGACATCTGAAACATCGGCTCCGATATATCATCCTCAGATTCCGACTGTAAGTCTCTCGCCGTCGATACTTCGGCGAAATAATTGCTTCGCCGCTGAAGACGTGTGGCACTCGTACCCTCGTTTTTCCTTGAATCGTATCCTGATGTTGCTTTTGGGCAGATACGCTTCAAATGGCCCTTATTCTTACAATTGTTGCATATAAAATTTTTATACCGACACTTCTTTGTGTCGTGCGAGTGACTCCCACACGCATTACAGGCCTCCTTTGACCCCGTGACACTTCTTTTGCCTTTTGCCGTAATCGCATTGATCTCAGCCACCTGTGATCCCACCGTACTGTCTCCATCAGACTTCCTAATGGAACTTGAGTCCACAGCCGCGGCATCCTTCTCGGCTGCCTCCAACGGAGCAGCTAAGCTAACAGCTTTCGCAAATGTCAATCCATCTTCTGCGAACAGTCGCTGACAAATAAGATCGCTCGCTACTCCACATACAAACTGATCACGTAAATTTTCTTCTAGCGTATTCGTGAATTCACAATATCTTGATAATTGTTTTAACACTGCAATATACTGCGTAACGCTTTCCGTCTCGTATTGCCGCCGCTGTCGAAACCGGTATCGCTCCGCCATCACCGACGGACGGGGTTGTAAATGTGACCTCACGATACCCACCAATTCACTATACGTGAGCTCACTTGGCCTTCGCGGACTAACGACATTAACCATAAGCTCATATACTGGATCACCTGCTAGTGCTATTAACGTGGGCAACTTCAATTTCTCCTGAATCTCGTTTGCTAAGAAATATAACTCCATACGCTCACAGTACAAAGTCCAATTGCCATTATTTAGGTCGAATTCTTGAATTTTTCCAATCGGTATGTTTAATAATCTTCATATAATGCGTATATATTCACTGTTTTATTCTCGTCGCCAGTTAGTCTGTATTAACGTTAATTAAATAATAGAAAGATGTGCACACGATACGTTTATCCGTTCAATGCATAATCTCTGTAAGGGGGTAGAGGTGAACCACATTATTATTTAGTTATCTACATAACAATTTAGAGGGTTGATTCTAGTTTATATAATTTACTAACAACCCGCCTTCGCTTCGGTTTCAGTCGCCTTACCCGCGTGGTTCTCCTTCGCGTGGGAATACCGGGATAGAGCCTATGTTACTCCCTAATATTATAGATTTCCAATGCTGAAAGAATTTTTGAAATCAATTTGATGGTTTAAGGGTGAAAACGTAACACACAAACAAACTTACTTTCACATTTATAATATTAGGAAGGATTTCAAATTCAATATTGCAACAGTAGTCAGATTTTAATTCATGTTTTCTTGTATCATTTCAGTGTCTATATAGTCCATGATGAACTGAAAGATAAGCAATTTGAGCTGGAGCTCTCCTGGGTTTCAAAAGACACCAAAGGACGTCACCAATTGGTTCCCAAAGAACTAGCTACTGAAGCTGAAAACTTAGCTAAGCAGGCTCTTGCTGATATTGAAGATTCTGATGATGGAGACATGTGAATGAGTTAATTTAATACATTTTTTTTATAATTAATATTTTATTTTATTTATGGTATAGTCATCTTGGCTGTCTATTGCATAAATATTACGCGAATACATGGTTTACTCATACGGCTTTGACATTGGGCACAATGACGGGCAATGCTGTAATCACCATACTTGGCGATCTGAGGGGCACCTTGACGGGCAATGCTGTAATCACCATACTTGGCGATCTGAGTAGGTGATAGCAGTTAGCGTTTTAAATTACCCAAAACAGTGCTCTCATACTCCTGATAATCCATCAACCAGATTTTACTCCCACTATTAAGTAACAGGGGAAATCAACAACATTAGCAATTTTTTAAATTTTTCAACAATTGTGGCATGAGATTAATCATAATGTGAGGTGTGTGGATCTGTTCGTTGATATGTCAAAGGCGTTTGACTGTGTGGTTCATTGAATATTACTGAAACAACTAGATATGATAGGAGTAAGGGGTAATGCACTAAAATTATTTGAATCCTATTTGGAAAATAGAACGCAGGGAGTAAAAATTGAAAGACTAAAAAAAGACACTTAAGACATTGTCTGAATACAGATCTAGCTTTAAAAAAATCACATTAGGAGTACCACAAGGCAGCATTTTGGGGCCTCTTCTTTTTCTTTTATATATAAATGAACTACCCTCAATAATTGAACACCTTTGCGTGATGTTTGCTGATGATGCTACCATTTTGATTTCGGATAAAAATTTGAATATTATAGATTTTGAATTAAAAATTAATGATACACTTGTTACATTGATTAAATGGTTAAAAACTATAAATCTTAATCTGAATTTATCTAAAACTAAAATCATACAATTTAGAAACTATAAAACTAATCCTATGTCATTAACTGTAGTGGATGCTAGTGTACAAGTAGAGGAAGTGAATGAAATCAAATTTCTAGGAGTTAATATTGATACTCATTTAAACTGGAAAAACCATATTGATGATATAAACAAAAAAATTTCTAGTCATTGTTATGCTATCTCAATACTCTCTGAAATAACCGACGAAAATACGGCTAGAAATGCGTATTTTGGTACTGTGTATCCACTATTGACCTATGGCGTAATATACTGGGGAAACTCTGTAAACGCGCAAAAAACATTTGTTTTACAGAAAAGGTGTCTAGAATTATTTATAAAATGCATAGTGATGAGTCTCTTAGAGCAATATTTAAGGAGAAAGAGTTTCTTACCATAACCAGTATATATATTTTGGAATTGTCTGTGTTTGTAAAGAATCACAGTGAACACTTCACGTGTAAAGCTTCACTAAGAAATAATATACGTAATAGATATAGGTATGATCTGTGGCTACCCAATATAAGAAACGCAATATTCTACAAAAGTGCATACATCACTGCAATTCGCGTATTCAATCATCTGCCAATCCATATAAAAGCATTAAACGGGATATTATTCAAAAATAAATTAAAGGCTTGGTTGATAAAAAATGTATTTTATAATATAGATGAATTTTTCTCATTACAGACAAATAATTGACATTCTAATCTAGACCTTAATAATTTGTTTCAATCAATTTTAATAAACTAGAGAATATATTAATGTACCTATTTGAAGAATTAATCTATTGTAATGAATTTGTTAAATACCCTCTATTATAAATTCCGTGACATTTTATTTTATTGCATGAGACATTGACTAGTATAATATTTTATTATTGCACGCCCGATATGGGTACACTGTTTCAGTACTATATATATTGTAATAACATCTGCACCAAATGTAACAGTGAAACAATAAAATGATTCTGATTCTGACAGTTGGTGACACATTCTATTGTTAACTGTTCACAGAACAAGCCCACTCTTGAAATCAATTCTGATAATTTTTAAGGATTCGATTGGTAGACGTCACACGTGCAAGAGGGAATAGGGATTTTTCTTTAATATTGTTTTTTTTTTCAACTAATATCGCTCCTAAATTACAAAATTTTTCATTCTGTTTGAATCTGTATATTAATTAAGTAAAAATTATCATATAATAGTGTATATTGGTGTATAAATTTGGTGAGTATTAATGTTGATAGTTACGTAGATTCTCATTTGTTTTTTATTCATTTATTTTCTTCATCGTTCACGTAATTTTTATAAGTAGTCGATATGGACAAGGAGGTGTGGATGGATTCTCAAGACTCTGAGCCACCAGATCCGCCCGATCCTCCGGATCCCTCAGATGATCAGAGTAGTAAGAGGAAATTAAGTAACGTATCTGTAGTTCCTGGGGCTAAGCGCCATTTAATTGACGGTCATGTGCAAGATGATCGAAATAGTGCAAAGAAAACCATTATAAACAAGGATATGGCTGTAGCGTCAATACAAAACATATATGTACATCCTAGGTTAGTGGTTGGCATTAAAGCCTACACGGATATTGACAATGGTCCTTATATTGTCCACATTTCCAGGAGGGAGCCAGACCCTGTTGTGGGCACTGTCATTCGTCCAATTAAGTTTGGCCAATTTTTAGTTAGGAACAAAATAAATAACATTTGTACTGATGGAGTTAGGGCAATCGGCAGAAACAAAATAGCTGTTGAATTTTGCTCTGGATGTGATGCCAATAAATTTCTGGACAATCCAATTTTGGAGGTGTCTAAATATGTAGCCACTATCCCTACCTACAATATAACTAAAATGGGTGTAGTTCGCCAAGTTCCTGTAGATATGTCAATGGATGAGTTTGTTGAGTCTTTGACCCTTCCAAAAGGATGTGGTCCTATTCTCAAGGCTCGAAGACTCAATCGAAAGACTGTGAGTGATGGTAAGCTGTCATGGCTACCAACACAAACAGTGGTGCTAACTTTTCAGGGTCAATCTCTTCCTACAAGGATTTTCTGTTATCACACTTCACTCCCCTTAGAATCATATCAGTTCCCAACAATTCAGTGCCACAACTGCTGCAGATTTGGTCATGTCAAGAGTCAATGTCGATCAAAGCCGAGGTGCTACCGTTGCGCTCAGCCTCATGCTGGCGATAGTTGTAATATTGCCGAAACCGAAGCTTCTTGTTTGCATTGCTCTGGTCAGCACTTAGCTAACAGCTTGGGTTGTCCTGAGTGGGGTAGGCAGAAGTCCATAAAGCTACTTATGTCACAGAAAAATATATCATACCATGAAGCATCAAATCATTTACCAAAGACAGTTAGACCTTATGCAGAAGTTGCTCAAGGCTCTAACAATCATCTTTCTCAGTTGCATAATACATCCAATCGCTCTCAACCCTCAAATTCTTCTCACTTTTCATACAGGAAAACAGTTTTCTCAACTCCACGTTCCCATGTACCACTTGGAAAATCGTACGATAAGGCTGGCCATCAGGCTATTATTGCTGATCAGTCTTCTTCCTTACCGAATGGCTGCGCATTACTCCCTCAAGATGACTCTTCCAATTCTTCACCCGTTCAGGATGACAGTCTCCTGGAAATCCTACTAACTATGATTATTAATTTGTTATCAAAATCTAATTCCAATGTACCGTCCCACGTTGCCCAGAAACTTGCTCAAATTTTCAATTACACTAATAATGGATCAAGTATCCATACTACAATGGAACGTGAAAAGCATTCGTCACAGGAAGCATGAGCTTCTCCATTTGATTAATAAATTCCGGCCATCAGTCATTGCCATCTCAGAGACATGGTTGGTGCCTGGATCCCACTTTCGGGTTTCAGGCTATTCTTGTGTTCGGGATGACAGGGCTGATGGCTATGCTGGAAGTGCTTTGCTTGTAAGGCGTTCCTTACCCTTCTCACTCATATCTCTTCCTCCTGTATCACCTAGCATTAATGTAGTTGCTGTAAATATGCTTAACATCTCTTTTCTTTCATTTTACATTCCTCATCCTCATTCATCATTAGTGTCAGACATTCTGTGTATAATTTCATCGGTCCCTCCGCCTATTATAATAATGGGTGATTTTAATGCTCACCACTCCTCGTGGGGTTCAGGTCATCATGACTCCTTTGGTTTTGCCCTTTTGGAAATTTTTGACGAGGCAAATTTATGCATTATGAACAATGGGTGCCCCACTCGTAGAGTTCTACCTCAACAAAACCCTAGGAGTGTAGTTGATCTCTGCCTATGTTCTCCTTCTCTTGCATCTATTCTAACTTGGAGTGTTCTGGATCACTCTTATGGAAGCGATCACTACCCGATAGTAATATCAATGCCTAACAGAGCTGCACCGATTTTAAAATTCTGTCCTTCCCTTAAATACAGACTAAATAATGTGGATTGGAGTTCTTATGCTTCTTCCCTTGAACAGAAAATATCTAGTCTTGCTTTTTCTGATAATATTGATAATGTTGCCCAGCTATATTCAAAATTCATAGATCATATTATCTCCAGCGCTGATGAACATTTCCCAGTAAAAAGACCTAACAAATTCAAAATTTCAACTCCATGGTGGGATGCTGAATGTTGCAATGCCATCAAAATAAGAAAAGAGTCTGAAAAAAGATATAAGGCCAATATGTCCATTGAAAATTATTTATTATACAAAAGAAATGCTGCAATAGCGACTAGATTATTAAAAAGGAAAAAAGCACATGGTTGGGTTAGATTCTGCGAGCAGTTGTCGCCTAGGTCTCCATCTTCTTTGGTTTGGCAACAAATTAAAAGATTTAGATGTGCTTGGAGTGATAATATTGTCACTGCTAATAATTGTTCATCATGGGTGGAGGCCTTTTTAGATAAGATGTCTCCTCCTTTTGTACCGAACATAGATTATTTTCCCTCTCTCCCTTGTTCTCTTCCAAATTTTACTGTATTTGACTCTCCTTTTTCATTATCTGAACTTGGTTTGGCTCTTGATGGCTTAATAGACTCCTCTCCAGGTGAAGATGGCATTCCATACTCCTTTCTGAAGAATGCCTCAGGAAATGCTAAAGAATTTTATCTAAAACTTGTTAATAAATTTTTTGAGTATGGAATTATTCCACAACCATGGAAAAATCAAATAATTATTCCTGTCTTAAAACCGGGTAAGCCAGCCTCCGACCCTAGCAGCTATAGACCAATAGCACTCTCGTCAGTTCTAACTAAAATCACGGAACACATGATTAAACAACGCATTGAGTGGCTTTTAGAAAGTAGGAATTTGCTGGCAAATTCACAATTTGGTTTTAGGAAAGGTATGAGTACTATTGATAATCTTAGTATATTAACCACTGATATTCGTCTTTCCTTTTCTAAAAAAGATTATTTAGTTGCCGTTTTTTTTGGACATTACATCAGCGTATGATAATGTGTTGCTCCCAGTACTTAGAAATAAACTCATGCATCATAATATTCCCGAGAAACTAGTTCGGTTTATATGTAATTTGTTTATGGAAAGAACCATAACAATTAAACATCAAAATTCCTTTTTAGCACCCAGGTTAGTATGGAGGGGCTTGCCTCAAGGTTCAGTCTTAAGTCCGTTATTATACAGTTTATACACTAATGATTTAGAATGTTCAGTTCAGTCATTTTGTCAAACTCTACAGTATGCTGATGACATTGTACTTTATGTCTCGGTTAAATCTGTGGAAGAAGCGACAAGTCGCATAAATTCTGCTCTTGAATATTTGTTAAATTGGCTTATTCAGCATGGCTTATCCATCTCCGCTCCCAAGAGCAATGTAGTCATATTTACCAAGAAAAGAGTTATTCCACCTATAACGGTAAAAATTAACAGAAATATAATACCTCAAGCTGATAAAGTGAAATTTTTGGGTGTGTGGTTGGATGCAAAGTTATCTGGTGTGGCTCATTGCGACTATGTTGTTCAAAAGTGTGAGAAAAATTTAAATATGTTACGCTGTTTATCTGGTGTCTGGTGGGGTGCTCACCCTTCCACTCAAAAAACGCTGTATAATGCGATCATTCGTAGCCATATGGACTATGGAACCTTTCTTTTGTACCCATGTAATAAGTTGGCCTTAAAGAGAATAGATAATATTCAATCCAAATGTTTACGCCTAATCCTAGGTGCAATGAGGTCATCTCCAATAAATGCAATGCAAGTAGAGTGCGGTGAAGCCCCACTTTCCAAGCGCAGACAATACCTCTGTAATAGATATTTTTTTAAAATCATTCAAAATTCCAATCACCCTCTTCTTCCTAGGTTAATACAATTGGCTGAGTTATATGATTCTCATAGTAGTCAGTCAGTTGATGATCTGCCTTGTATTGTTTACAGCTATATTTTGTATACCCGACTCCCTAATCCAATTTTTCAGACACACTTGTTACCCTTATATTATACCGATTATAATGTATTAGTTTACCAACCAAAAATAATCCTTGATTTTGGTATTGATAAGACTACAATGGAGGCCAACCAATCTTTTAGGGATAAACTTCATTTAGAGTATAAGAACTGGTCCACTTTATATACTGATGCGTCCAAATCTGTAGGCAATGTTGGTGTAGCAGTGTGGATACCTTTCACCAGGGTCGTATTAAACTACAAATGTCCATCTGCCACTTCAATTTTCACTGGAGAGTCTATAGCTATTTTAGAGGCAATTTTATTTGTAAAATCTCACTGTTTGAAGAACTCTATTATATTTTCTGATTCTAAAAGTTGTCTACAATCAATCTTGTCTAATCCATTTCGATCAAAATCTAGGTTTCCAATTTCATTGAGAATAAGAGATGAATTATTCCAGTGTAACAGACTTGGTATTAATATTGTTCTAGCCTGGATTCCCGGGCACAAAGGTATTCTTGGCAATGAAACAGCTGATTCTTGCGCTAAATCTGCTGCAAATTCAGGATCTCTAGAATATTACCAAATTTACTCCCATGACATATGTGCCTCCTTAAAATCAGTTCTATTTCAAGAGTGGACTAAGGATTGGCTAATCTCCAAGAATATAAAGGGTAAATTTTATGGTGATATACAACCTGACATTCCACATAAACCCTGGTTTACGAAGTTTCCAAAAGCGGACAGGACTATTACATCCACAATCTGCCGTTTGCGTTTGAACCATTCTTGCACTCCTGTCTTTCTGGCCAAACTTAGGATTAGGGATAATTCCATTTGTGAGTGTGGATTAGATGAAGGAAATGTGGACCATATTTTTTTTAATTGTACTAAATTGTTGTATTCTTTACATAATCTTTTACCACCGGAAATTCCTCGTCCTACTTCTATTAAGTGCCTTCTTACTCTTACTTTTACACGATTCATTTATACTCTCTGTAAATTTATTAAAATTAATAAGATAAAGTTGTAAATGCTTAGTTAAGTATCTAATTGTAAAATTAATTTTCGTTATAATGTATCAATTTAGTTAGAATTGGCTTTTGTTTCAGTATACCCATCATCGTATTTCTCATGTAATTTTAGAATCATATTCACCGGCCCATTTTCTATTATTTCGCACCGTAAAATCTCCTTCGTTTGGCGGTCTACGTACGAGTCTAACGGGACATTGGCAAAGTTGCGGTGTAACGCCAGCAGAAGCCATTCATCAAGATCAAGATCAAGAAATCAATTCTAATTTCGAATCCGATTCAATTCCAATCTCACCAAACTTATATTTGGTACTCTTAAACAAAATCGAGAATGAATTCTTCGCATTTGCCATTGGTATTTTTACCAAATGTACCGTATTTTATTACTTTAAATTAATAACGTAACCGAACTCGATCACCACAATGACGCTTTCTTGAAATTGTGAAACATTAACGATTTTAAACTACGTCAAAATCACGTTGGGAGTAACAAATACTGGACTTAATCGACGAGAGTCGAATTTATTTAGTTTAAAAAAATCCACCGAATTTGATTCCATTGGTGCGCTAGTGTCGCTTTCAAGAATACCAAATTGCTCAAATTCGAGCTGCGATTGGATTTAGGATTAGAATCGAGATTCAAGAGTAGGCACATTGGTGACGTCACTCGGGGTGAATAGTTGGATGTTGCAAAAGATACTTATAATACTGTCCATGTCGAGTCTATTGGGATGCCATCAAGTAAATAGAGGGCTATATTGTTTTAAAATTAGTAAAATAGTAATTTATTAAATCAACCATGGTATATTGATTCAAGAAATGGTTGTGTTTTATAATCGTCCACGGTATAATGAAGCAAAATCTTATAATATTCTTGCAAATGGGAAATTTAGTCTCTGTAAATTTTACTTGTTATTTACCGTGTAGTACCAGAATAAGATTACAATTCACCATCCCCTCTCTTATTTGTGAGTGTCGTAAAAGACGATTAAGAGCTTAAATATGCATATAACATCAATGCAAGAAAAGGAAAACTCGAAATAAAACCCTATACGAACATGCCTGACTAGCTTTGTATAGTAATCCCTTTCTATTGTGAACGAGGCTCGAGCCCAATGGTGGGATGTATGTGAACTGAAATGATGATGAAGAACTTTGCACATAGCATTCGAGTTTTAATCATATTTCAGTGAATGTATCATCATTGTGATGCATTCACTGATATATGTATTTAATATAAATATTCATTCAAACATATCTTCTATGGTTTGATGTTAATCATCATTATATCACATCAATAGAGCTTCGAGGGATCAAGTCTCTCTTAATAAAAGAAAAATTTTATCTACTACACAACGCCAGTCACAATGTACCACAGGTTGGTATTGAGTTTTAAGTATTTCTGATGTTTACGCGAGTATTACACATTTAAAATAAAACTACGAATTTTATCGCGTTTGTATTTGATTTTTTATTGCCCGATGTTTCGAATACTGCAGCGTTCATGGTCACGGGCGGACTAAGATGTCTCACGTCCAACAAGCTATCGTTATTGCAGAAAATTTATAGTTATCCACCCAGAACAGAAATTAGTTATTAAATATTAACTCACATTTTTATTGCCAGTGTAAGAAGAAAATGATTCTATATGAAAAAATTATACTGTTTATAGTTAGTAATTATTTAACATTAAAATTAATAGTAATTATATTTCAAAAGCCTAACAATCTAGTATACTACCACCACGGCCGCACTGAGAAAGATCCCGCAATTAACTCAGGTAATCAAATTCATATTAATTTTGAAGGTAGCTTATTTTATGTTACTAAGAAGGTTTAATTTATAAAATTATCTTTAGCTATTATTATTATAGATTTGACTCACAACAAGAAATTCGTATCAAAATGTGGGTCAATAAAATATTGAACTAATTTCTGTATCGGTTAGATAATTATAAAATTTTCTGCAATAACTATGACTTGTTGGACGTGAGACATCTTAGTCTGCCCGTGACAAAGTATTCGAAACGTCGGGCAATCAAAAATCAAATACAAACGCGATAAAATCCGTAGTTTTATTTAAAATGAGTTTTAAGTATTCCTTCTCTTATATATTTATTATAATATGCATTTTATATTTCTTAGTTTTGTTTTACGACACCCAAAGACAAGATAGAGGGTCACTAAACGTCATAAGAACTATATATTCTTTTTAAATGCAATTTTTAATAAAATTCATCATTATTATGCTGCACTCATCCTAATTTAATTAATTTATCCCAACATTTTTTTATGGTCACGGAGTAAGAACACGGTTCACCGCCCCCTCTCACACGGGGGTCCTCTGAAAGACGATTAAGAGCATATTAATAATGCAAAAGAAAGAAAACTCTACATAAAACCCTATGCCAATACGTCTGAACAGCATGGTATAGTAGGTAAAGTTTCCTACCGTTGTGGATGAGACCCGAGACCAACAGTAGGACTTATATGGAATATAAATTTTTATTCCGTATGGTGATAACCATAAAGTATAAAACTTTTAATAGATTTAAATAGATAAAATAGCGATCTCGGTAGCGATCCAAGTGATATGGGTTTGAGAATCGGACGTGATACACAGAACAACAAAACGAGTGTGTGCTACATAAAGCAATGTCATAAAGGTCACCGATGTACAGAGTGGTAATTCGTATTAGAATTACTTAGGGATGTGACTTGGAGGGAACAAAATCGATAATTTATTAATCCATTATTTTTTATTTAAAATAAATCGATTAATTATTTTTAATTAAACGATTATTTACTATTCGTAGTTCTTTTTTAAAATTTAACAGGATGTAGTATGAAACACTGATATTCGAACTATAAATTTAAACAAAATAGCAAATACTAAAATAATCAAATAATATAAAATTGATTATTTTTCACATCCCTAGAATTACTTAGTAAGGAACAGTGGGCCTACTCTTGAAATCAATTCTAATGCCCAATGACGGGCAATGCTGTAATCACCATACTTGGCGATCTGAGTAGGTGATAGCAGTTAGCATTTTAAATTACCCAAAACAGTGCTCTCATACTCCTGATAATCCATCAACCAGATTTTACTCCCACTATTAAGTAACAGTTGGCGACAAATACTATTGTTAACTGTTCACAGAACAAGCCCACTCTTGAAATCAATTCTAATTGCGAATCCGATTCAATTCCAATCTCACCGAACTTATTTTATTATAATAATATTATGGTACAATATTTGGTACTCTTAAACGAAGTCGAGAATGAATTCTTCGCATTTGCCGTTGTTATTTTCACCAAATGTGCCGCATTTTATTACTTTAAATTCATGACGTTACCGAACTCGATTACCACAAAGACGCTTTCTTGAAATTGTGCAACATTAACGATTTATACTACGTCAAAATCACGTCGTGAGTAGCAAATATGACTTAATCGATGAGAGTCGAATTCATTTAGTTTTAAAAAATTCCACCGAATTTGATTCCAATCGTGCTCTATTGTCGATTTCAAGATTATCAAATTGCTTAAATTCGAGCTGCGGTTGGATTTAGGATTGGGATCAAGATTCAAGAGTAGGCACACAGAAAATAAATTTATATTTAGGTATCACGTCCGAAAACGTAAGTTTTCAAAACATCTAAATTATTCATATATCTATCAAATTCCGTGTTTGGTGTTAATTCTCGTAGCTTATTGTGCTATTTTTGTTGTGAATTGACTCCTAAGAGTAAAAAAATCCAAATTTGCCGCTGTTTGAAAAATGTTATGAGGGACCAGAAACTGCCTTTTTCTGGAGAAAAATAGTCTCTTTATGAGGAATTTTAGGAAGCAGCCACAAAGGAAATGGACCTAAATTAGCCCCGATGGTTTAACAAAAAACGTGACGTGATACAATAATATTACTGCAATATTTCAAATCATTTTAACGTAACAATTTCGAGCCCAGTAGTGACATATACCTTTGAACTGGGATGATGATGAAGTTAACAAACAATAGTAAATAAAAAATATGCTAGCATTTATAAAATGCATGCAATTCTAAACGCTTTGCCTTATTTTAATGCATATTTTATATTCACTGGTTTTGTCGCGTTTGGTGAATACACTAAGCCAGGGCTTCTCAAACTGTACGTCACGACGCCCAAGGTGTCGCGACATTGTCCTAGAGGGGTCGCATGTTGATGCAACCGAGTCGAGTGAGCTCCGTGCGTTATTACTTTAGCCTACTAAGATTAAAATTGGTAAGTATTTTTGAAGACTAGGTTGACTAGGCGTCGTAAAAAATGGCAAAGACCCAAGGGCGTCACAGTACAAATAAGTTTGCGAAGCCCTATACTAAGCTGTTATAGCCCGTGGGTATAGTAAAAAAATGACTAAGGGATGTAAACCAATTACAACATTGTAAGTGAAAGAAAACTCGAAGCAATCTGTGCTAATCAATCCAGCCAATGTAATATACCGTTTTTTTTTCTAATTGCAATGTCGTTACATGCCCAATTTATATATAGGACTGAAGAAGAGTGGTTCTTAGCGATAATTGAATAGATGACGCTTATGAGATTCGTTTTTTTATTTGTTGACATTTTATAGTTGAATTTATATAAAAACTAGCAACCCGCCCTCGCTTCGATTTCAGTTGCTTTACCCACGTAGTTCCCGTTCCCGTGGGAATACCGGGATAAAATATAGCCTACTCACTGATTATAGCTTTCCATTGGTGAAAGAATTTTTGAAATTGGTTCGGTGGTTTACGCGTGAAAACAAAAAAATCAATTGATTTTTTTTAAAGTCTTTCGGCCCAGGTGATCTAGATTAAAAAATAAAACGACAAACACAGTTCTTCATAATTATTTGTATTGTCAGTTTATGTGTAATAGTTCACAACGTTTGCAGAACTAAGAGATATACAAATTTTATGACCAATAATAATATCAGTGATGACTCAAAATATTTATAAATGTACAATATAATCTCATTCATTTGCACTTACACAGTTAAATATTTACAAAATATTATAGATTTGATAAAATTGTATACAGCGTCGTTACTTTTAGATTACAGTGATATAAATACATAAAAAATAAAAGTAACTAATAGATATTTACAAATTGAATCGGGTAATTACATAAGCCGCGATTACTCCTGCTGTGCGGTTACTCGAGGATATAACTGAAACAAAAAAAAACGCTAATTAAAATTCAAACATCTTGATAATTAAACTTGAACAGATGCCTCTTTTAGAGTATCATTAATTCATAATCAATGTTTTCCGCGTGGTAACGGAGTGAAAACCCAGCAACTATCTTACTCGTGGATGTCTTAAAAGACAACTAAGGGATACGATATAAATAGAAGAGAAGTAAAGTTCGACATAAAACCCTATATAAAACCGTCTGACCAGCTTTGTACACTAGTAGCGTAATTTCTGTCTTAATGTGGAAAAGGCTGGTGGTTAGCAGTGGGACGAATATGAATTGATATAATGATGATGATGATAAGTGTTAGAGCCAAACATAGGCTACGATTGTCAAGGGTGCCTACTTCAAATAGATTGCCTGCTTCAATTTAGGAGCTTTGATCTTTGTAAATTTTCTTTGAACCTTATTACAACCGCTTCGTACCGAAACGACTACAAAATTTTGTAAATATTATTTTGAAACATTAACGTTCTCCCGCCCTTATTATAGTGTCTTATTATATATCTATATATATCTTCTTCCTCTGCACATACCGAAGAAGAGAAAAATATGCTGTGACTTTCGACTAAATACGACATAGGATCCAATTTGCACAGGTCAGAAATGTAGAAATCTTAATCGTTTTTAGGGGCGTTTTAGGCAAACGTTAGGGCTGTGGAATTCGTGGCTGGTTATTACTATTATGTATTGATGAAATTCAATTTGTTTAACAATTGTAATTGATGGGCGATTTATTCATCCATCAGCCTACCCATGTTCACTGTGAGGCACTGGCCACTCTTGGTTGGGGATTAAACTTTGTGTTATTAATTTCCCAGAAGAGCTCTGTTACCCCTAAAATGGGTTACCGAGCAAGTGTCCATGGGGTCCCATGGGAGTGTCCTTGTCCCTGGGTAGCCGGTTTTTACGACTTTCACCACAGGAAAGGAGTTAAAATAATGCAACGAGTAGAGGTCAGCTTACCCCAAGCAAGTTTCTGGGCACGTATCCTTCGTTGCCAACATCGTCTCTACACCACCACCATTCACGTTCGTTGTCGTCACCCTTCCTTAGAACTTGCAGTCTTGCGCTAGTCTCGAACGATAACTCGTCATTCCTAGATGCACCATATGAGAATACCGCATACACTAGGCCGTTGTTCATTATTCCAAGTTTCTCTTGAACACCTGAAATATTTATTATAATATAAATATTTTGCAACTGCTTTTGTAGATATCTTATGGAGGGTGAAGATAATTTTATCATTTTTTTTGATAGGCTGGTCATAAACCAACCGAAACGAATTGTGGCCTCATAACCGTCCGTATTACTTAGGTAAGCCACAAGAGATCGGTCCCTTGAACAAAATGATGAAGGCAAATTCAAAATATTCTGTTTGCGAACGAGCTATTTGAT
The DNA here is from genome assembly GCA_032191425.1 of Lymantria dispar. Lineage (NCBI taxonomy): Eukaryota > Metazoa > Arthropoda > Insecta > Lepidoptera > Erebidae > Lymantria > Lymantria dispar. Next base: position 14,527,120 of record CM063454.1, on the reverse strand, counting down.
TAGCATGAAATAGTAGGTCATATAAAAGATCAATTGCTTTCCAGTTGTGAACTCTTTCACTCTTTTTCTTTCCTACTAATAAATTTCAAACTGAGCATGTGTTGAGGAAGTAGATGCCTGAAAAGCGTATGAAAACTTAAAGGTTGATTAAAGACAAAAAAAAAATAAAGTTACTGGTTTATTTATGGCTATATAGCTACTTACTTTTCCTGTAAATTATTTACCAGGAATCAGCAGTATCGCAGTATATACCTACCATACCATACATAGATTGGTGACTCGGACTAAGTTAGTCGTCTCCCAAGGGAATACCAACGGGGAAAAAAGTAACGGTGAAATTGTACGCATTCTTCTCTTACACAATGTTGATTTATAGTTAATAGATGGCGCTATATTATATTACAAACTTTTTGAATATAACGACATCTACTGATACTTTTCCGTATAAGTGATATAACAGTTTATGCAATAATACTCACTGTAGAGATACTCTGAGCATCCGTCGAACCCTTCCTCATCTTCTTCGCATTTCTCCGCCGCCGTCTCGTGGTCAGACAGTGTCGTTGCGAATATGCACGCCCCTAGAAATAACAGTTGCAAATATTACCGTTAGATGTCATTCTAATTTATAAATCATTGTCTATTGTATTGAAAAATGATTATTACGTAATATTAGCTAATTGGAGTTTACATATATGCAATGACGTTAATTTAATATTAAACAACAAATGATATAGTCTTTAGACTTTCATATTTAGTTTTTAGCATTATGTTTTAATTTTATATCTACTAAGTATTTTAAGATATCTATATCTACATTTAAAACTTCAATAATCTTTTGTTCTCATGAAATATATATATATATATTAGGCAACGATATAATTATCGAATATAGGTGTCGATACCTATAGGTATCAGATGAAACCATACTCCCCACTAAGCAAGTGTAAATGAGAATGTTTCTGTATGTATTTTGCATAAAGGCAAATATGTAATGCTATTGCAACATGAGGGAGACCTACTTCCAGCAGTGGACGGCAATAGGCTGAAATGATGATGATGATTGCCCCTGATGCAAACATTGCAAAGGTTTGATTGGTCCAACCACTGCTTGGCTGCTCTAGTAGCTAATTCGTGATCGGCTTACCTTACCATCTTGGACCATTTTAGATAAAAAGATTTGATAAAGAGATAAATAGAAAATATTATAAAAGAACCTACCATTATCAACAAGGAAGCGAACCATAGCCAAGTTGTTACATGACGCAGCACAATGCAATGGCGTCCAGCCATCTGAGTCTTGTGCGTTAACGTCACAACCTAGCTCCACTAAGAATCTGAAAAGAAAAAAATATATAAAATACGACATTAGACAATTTTTTTCGTGCGGTGACGGAGTAAAATACGTTTTTCGCCACTCCTTATTTGCCCGTGGTAGTCTTGAAAATCGTCCAAAAGCAGCTCTTTCTCTCTTTCAGTTTAACACTGACTGCACAGATGGCGTAGTGGTTAAGATAGCGACCTACAGCGCCAGTGTCGGGGGTTCGAATCCCACGCGGGACAACACTTTGTGCGATCCACAAATTGTTGTTCTGAGTCTGGATGTAATTTGTGTCCGTTAATTATATGTTTGTAAAGTCCCCCGCAATACAAGGATTATTTCCTTAGTGCAGGGTGTTGTCTTATTTAAAAAAAAAAAACATGGGATGTGGGTATACATCTTAGCCCAAAGGCTAAGATGAGGATATTGGAGGTCGCAGTGGGTGTTATTCGTTTTTCAGGAGACAGTTGCCATTCACCTCGTGATTCCTCAGTCAGCTTTTACGATGCCGACGGGTAATTAAAGAGTTATTCTTAACATAAACATCATCGTCATTCTTAAATACTTCACCACACGGGGTAAGAGCATCAGAATTAACTAAAAATGTCTATAAAAGTAGCACTTACTTTACTATTTCAAAATGACCGGCGCATATCGCGTTATGTAGGGCGGTGATCCCTTCGTCATTTGCAGCGCTTGCATTCTGCACCTGAAATTAATAATGCGTCATTAACGCTTTCCATTCAATAACATTTTTTTTCAACCCGATTTATTAAAATAGAACTTGGGAAAACAATTTTTTTTAACTATGTATTTATACTACGTTGAGAATTCGCATAAAGTAGGTTTCGTTTCGATTTTTCTCTTGTAACAAGTTTTCTAATCTTGGCGATAACCTGACTTTAGAATTACTTTGACTGGTTTAGAAGTATAAGCATGCAAATTCTAACTGACAATTTCCTAGTTGAAGTCCATTGTGTTTATTACAAACTCCCTTCTATTACCTAAGATTAGAAGTAATGTTGGATGGCAAAATAAAGTTGTCCCGTTGTCTTCAGATATAAAATCCCATTAATACACGTCTTTAAATAAAAAGCCTATATATAAATCATAATATATTATTCACCTGTGTTGCTGTTTTCTTAACAAGTTCCAACTCTCCTTCTAAACTAGCATCCAACAGTAGCGCGAGGGGATCGAAGCTAACTCGCCTGGCCAGTGGCGCCTTACCACCTTGCTTCAAGTTACCCTTCTTAGTTCGTCTCAGAACATTCTCAGTTCCCTGAGAATCCTGACCGTTTAAGTCTACCGAACTAATTTGATCCGTTATATCGGATACCACATTATCCTTACTATCATCTATTGATATGTTATTATTATTTAGCGCTCTATCAACTTCATCTTTCTGCTTCTTCTCTTTTAGACCATTCTCATTAGGCACATTTTCTAAGTGATCCATTTCGGGGAACAAAAATGCTGGAGGCATTTCTATACGTCTGTTTATACTAACGCTTATTCCATTCTTTGCGTTGCCAACGTTTCTTAATTTTGGTTGTTCGCTTAGAGGTGGTTTTCTGATTGTTAACGGGCGAGCTTTAATGATCATGTCATTGCTACTAGTGCTACTGATAGATTCCTTTTGTTGTGGTTCACTATCATTTGAAGAATCTATAGGCAAGGGTATGGTGGGCATTGGTGTGATATTATCATTGGATTGACTGAAGCCAATATCGTTGTTCACTGACTGTCTTGGTGGGGTCTGCAATTTAATAATGTAAATTATATTTCTTTTTATACTACTAGTTATACAACCTAAATTTATCCGAGAGTATTAATCTCAATAACTACCAATTGGTTATTTTGAACCAATTGGTTATATCGAATCATTTGGTAATTATTGCGCAATTTTATGCGCAGTAAATATCGGCCGACATGTCTTGGTACTCCCAAAGTACTTCTACGCAATATATAAAACTAAATAACAAATGCCAATTAATAGTGATCATCTGGATTATAGTACATTCCAGCCTAGTTTACACTCGGTTCGAGAAATTTCTTGACACAATTAAATGTTGCTCTTTATATTTGTACCGTCTATGATATCAAATGGAGCAATGGCTAAATAGATAAGATACTTATTAACCATGTAAACGATGATTCGATTCCCACGCAGGACAATATCTTGTGCCATCAACAAATTATTGTTATGAGTAATTTATATCCGTTAACTGTGTGTGGGTGTTCGTTAAGTCCACCGTAATACAAGGATTATAATCCTGAGTGCAAGATGTAAAGAATAAAATAATACGCATTCTCTAGGAGACTTCCTAGAAAATGACCTCCGCCTTCCCTTCTGATCTTCTCTAGGAGACCTACTAGGTAGACCGGCCTAATATGACAAGTATATCTTATTTATGTTTAGCAAGTCTGGCAACAATAAGCGTAAAACACCTTAAATGGGTATTATATAGATGATCCTCCGTGTGGTGACGGAGTAAGAATACAATTCACCACCCCTTTCTTGCTCATGGGTGTCGTAAAAGACGATTAAGGGATTAAATATGCATATAAAATCTATACAAGAGAAGAAAAACTTGAAATGATACTCGATACCAACCCGTCTGACCAGCGTGGTATAGTAGGTCAATATCCCTCCTATTGTGGAGGAGGCTCGAGCCTAACAGTGGGACGTATGTGGGCTGTAATAACAAAAATGATGATATTTTGCCCGCGGATGTCGTAAAAGACGACTATGGGATATAATATGCACATAACATCTGTGCAAGAGAAGGAAAACTTGAAGGCCCAAGCCCAACAGTGGGACGTATGTGGGCTGCGATGATGATGATGATGTAGATGAATATGGTTATAGTGAGAGCTAATTGGCTTGTTTAGATCAACTAACTTACTTTGATAGTGGGCTTTGGAGGTAGAGCTGGTTTTGGAGATTTGTCAGTACTGACGTCAGGCGTCGATAGCGGCGTGCTGGCGCTCTGCGGTGGTGACAACATGATACTTTGCGACGATGCATTCTGTCCTCCGTATGCTGAGCTTCCTGTACTGGTTGATAGTCCTGACGCCGTGTTCCTAACGATCTGGGGTTGGGAGGTCACCACATTACTAGCTACATGATTTGATGATGATACAGTTATACTTTGGGTTTGAACGGTTTGTGGTTGAACCGGTTGGATCTTTGTGGATGATGTCTGATATATAGGTGATGGTTTCCCGCTTGAGACCTGAACTGATGTAGGTGCTACACTCGATACAGGTTTCTGGAATGAATGATGATGATATTTACAGGTGATGTTAATGTGAACGAGATGGAATAAATGATGAGGAAACAGGTTTGAAACAAAAGTTTAGATTACAATGAGGTGGCAACACAGAAAATGAATTTCTAAGATGTTTCGTGAATTATCATGATGTAAATATGAAAAATATGTATGGAAGATTTTATTAATAAATACGTTATATAGGTATATTTGTGAAAATAGCTAGAAAATATACATACCAAGACCAATAGATTATAAAATATTATTTTAGTTTTACTGAATTGTATTTTTTTTTGTTAAATTTTAATGGTAAGTAAATAGAATAATTATAATAAATATTTTATAAACTTTCGTTAATCAGTGTACAGATATGCAGTATATGAAGATTGGGTTTAGATTTTTATAAACAATATTTTCTTTATTAAAACTCACCCCAAATCCAATTGAGCTACCCGAAGATGTTGTACTAGCGCCTAAACTCGGAGAACTGCCTTTCAACACTTGTTGCTTCCCACTTCCTTTCGATCCATCGTTATTTTGACTATTACTCTGACTTAGCCTATTCTGTGGATATGCATGATTTTCTTTTCCTTCTTGATTACATCTACTTGAAGAATCAGATTTTTGCAATTGATATGTGTTATCCTGCTGATATGTAGTTTCCGTTTGACTTAGAGGTGTTGCTAAACTTTTGTTCACAACTGACAATGGAGTGGAATGCACTGTCATATGATTGACGTTGATTGCATTTTTCTCCTGATTATCATTACTTTTGCTATTCACCTCAGGTTTTAGCTTTCCATTTGTGCTTTGAGGGAATTTAGTGTTGTAAGGCAAAGTTTGATATTTCGGATCTGACTTACTCGCGGCGAATTCTGGTGGGAATTCTTGCTCGCTTATCTTCAAATCTTTACCCGTTTGATTGCTGTTTGAACTACTCGTACTATTTGGACTATATTGGGGCTGTTTCAAATAGTCCATGTATTTATTTTGATCAATTATAGATTTCTGATCGTAGGTGTTACTAATGCCTTGTTGTACGTGGCTAAAGTTTTCATGTTTATTAGGATATTGTCCTTGATACTGATTATCTTGTTGATTATGGGGGTACCCATTAAATAGCGGGTTTATCATTTGCTTTTGTTGTAAATAATGTGCTTCCTGCTGTGTCAAATGACTCTGAATGTTATCGCTTTGAGTGAGTTGTTTTAAGGGCACGTTGTTTTGTATTACATTCTGCTTCATTGCCTGTAATTTTAAAAAGCATTTCTATAATTCTCCTAATATTATCACTAACAACAGAAAAATAATGCTTAAATAATACGTTAGAATACTCATAAATTTGTTTATTTTTATATAATTTGTTCATCCATTCATTAGCCGGTAGATATCCACTGTTGGACATACGCCGTTTATTGCCCTCCCACCACACTTCTGGTCCACGAATCAGGAATGACGCCCAAGAAAATGATAGAATTAAACAACTTGTGTAGAACTTTTAGTACTGGCTTGTCGCCTGCCCTCATGAATTCTGTGGCAATACCATCATCTGCCGGTGCTTTACCGTTCTTAATTATTTCAAAGTCATTCTGAATACGAACTAAAAAAGTACAACTAACACCTGGCCCGTCAACAACAATGAAGCAACGGACATTGAACTAAATTTGGAAATAGTGAGTCAGATGTCTATTAGGCCTACTGGGGATACCACGATAAAAAAACGCGCCGCCTTCTCTACCTCATGGTGGAAATGAGAATTTCTGCCGAAACGTGTGTTACGTAATTCTACACGGAAATTTCTTTTACAATTATTTTGTATAAATATGTTTTCCTGTAAAATGCGTCGGAAAGGAGTTATTATCAAAAAACTGCTTTTAGGCGCCAGTTTTTCAATATGGCGGCGCGAGCGGCAAAGATGTGGCAAAGTTGAAATTCGGAAAGAGCACGTCAAAATCTAAAAAACTGCCAATTTTTCTGAAACTTTTCAGGTAAAAATACCAAATGACTGTACTAATAATCTAGAATGAAAACTGAGATCTTTTTTTAATAACATAAACATGCGACTGCCGATTATGAGGGCCCGGATTTGAGCATAATTAAAACTATATACACAATTGAGATTCGAAGTTAATAAAATGCTAATAGCAGCCATGTGAACTAGTTAAAACTACAAGTTTTATAGCAAAATCTAGTTATTTTCAAAGCTCAGCTCTTTTCAGGATAAAGGCATAAGGCTATAAAAATATATCGTTACGTTTATAGTAGCTGTTTAAACATATATGTGCTTGGGTTCTGGCTTTTAGTGCCAATGGATATTTTAATCTAATACCTTAAAGTACTTTACCTGGAAATTTGCATTATGGTTGACACTTTGCGCGTGTGGCACATGGTTATATGGTTCTACAGCAGCGACGTTGCCCCGGGATTGTTGGTTCTTTGGTTGACTGTTCGCCCCATTGTTACCGGCAGAGTAACTGGGTAATTGTTGCATAGGTGCCGGGTTCGTTGTTCTGTAATATCAAAATATAATGAATTAAGGTAAGGTATTTATTTAACCTTGCCATGTGATGGCGTGGTAAAAACACAATTAACCGAAAAAAAACAGTAAAGGAAGACCTTCCTTCATCATCTTATGATGATCTTATATAGATACCTCTGCTGGGTTCGAAACTCCTCCATAATAGAAGAGAAATTGACCGTTCTTCCACGCTGGTCAGACGGGTGATTCTTTTTATTACATAGATGTTATTCTTCTTTGTGCATATATATTTAATCCTTTAGCCGTCTTTTACAACATCCATGTGCAATATAGGAGTGAATGGTATTCTTAGATATTCTCATTCACACAATCCATCCATCTCTTTTTGGGTCTCCCACGCTTCCTACGTTCATCCACAATCATATTGATAACCCTCCTTGTTACATGCCTTTCATCCTTCCTCATCACATGTCCATACCAAGACAATCTCGCACTCCTAATCTGCTTTAACACTGGTGCCACTACTCAGGCTTCCCCTAATATACTCATTTCTTATCTTATCTAACCTTGTAACGTACTTGTCTTAAGAAAAAAGATGGTGGGGATGAATAGTCAGTTCTTCACCATAAAAATACAAACCTTTGTTGCTGCTGTGGTTGTCTATGCGCGGCTGCAAGTTGCCTATTGAGTGCTCTTTTCCTCAGCAGCCGGGCTTGCAGCTCAGAGACACGTCGGTCGATGCTTCTCATCTCCTCCTGCCTGGCACCCAGTGCCGCACGCTGCGCTGACAGCCTACCATTCTGTTGTTCGTTCAGTTTGTTGCGGTACTGTAATAGCAGAAGAAATATACAATACGGTTAATTGTTGATTTATTATCACTTAAGTCCAAATTGTCAATCCACGTATGGCTAACGGGTGACGACCACGTAACTACGACTGAAGGTTCACATCAAAAGAATGGAAAGTAGCATTCTCCTATGAAATTTATAACCCTAATTACGGTCTCCGAATCACCTGTCAAGTGTGATGGTTTGTGAGGGGTCATCTGTCACCATACGGAAAACTGAGAATGACAATCTAATTGAGAATATAATGTATTTTGTCGCCTCTTTGTTCGCGGGTTTCGTAAATATCAACAATAACAAATGTAAAATGTGTATAATGGCACCTACAAATGCTACCAACCCGTATACTGTCCGCGGGTATCATAAAAACAAATGAGAGTTTTACTCGGTCAACTTCATCTAATACCGTCTGGTCAACAAATACATGACCAAGGAGCGTTGAAGTCAGGCCGGCGGTCGGTCATAAAACTTATATAATATATATAATAGAAGAGGAATACATATTGCATAAATATAATGAAATAACAGGATGATAATTTGCAGCATATCACACTAGTAGATGAAGCTCGTACCCTACAGTGGGACGCAGTTAGATATACTGAGACAAAATACAAAAAGACAGACAATTAGTTTATCCAACAGTTACTTATTTATCATAATCGTATTTTAATCTTGATATTCATACGACGTTACTATGTACAGAGGTTTAAACATTATAAATGAAATGTTGAAGAGTAATAATCCTTACTAATATTATAAATGTGAAAGTATGTTTGTTTTTCAAAAATTCTTTCACCAATTCTTTCAAAAGATTTCAAAAGTTTTTAGCTATAATACAAGGGAGTAACATAGGCTATATTTTATGCCAGTATTCGCACGGGAACTACGCAGGTAAGGCCACTGAAACCGAAGCGAAGCGAGGGCGGGTTGCTAGTTATTATATAATTGTTCTCCGTGCGGTGACGGCGTAAGAATACAATTCACCACCACTATTTATGCCCGTGGGTGTCATAAAAGACGACTGAGGGATTTAATATGCATATAACATCTACGCAAGAGAAGGACAACTCGAAATAAAACCCTATACCAACACGTCTGACCAGCGTGTTATAGTAGGTCAATTTCTCTATCATTGTAGAACAGGCTTAAGCCCGACCTTGGGATACGTCCCCCTATTTGATGATGATATAATCGTTTCCGATGGATCAATAGAAATGTCTATTTAGTTTTATTAAGTAATTGCTGCGATAAAATGTTTAATATTTTGTCTGGAATTTTAAAGAGAAATTTCTCACATAGCTGTGTAACTTAATTACAACGGAACGCAAAGGCTGAACCGAAGTTCATAGAAGATTTCTTAATTTTCTTATACAATAGTGAATAAATCTATATCTAAGTTACGGTTTATAATATTTTTGTCGTCACCCCTTTTTCGTGGGTGTCATAAGAGACTAGAAAGAGATGTGAACATATATATGGTAAAATTGACAAAAGAAGAAAAACTCGTGTATAAAACTCATGTAACCATTATGACAAAGGTGGATTTCTATTGTGAAGGAAACATGAAAGTGGGAATAGGCAAATGGGATAAAAGCAAAGTAATGTAAAAAAAGTTAACATGTCAATCATAATTTAGGAACACGTGTTGACATCCCTTTGGAGGTTAATTTATTGAACTAGACAGATACTGTACCTAAAGCATTTTAGAAACGCGGTCACAGTTATTATTTCAAAGTTAAAAAGTAAGTACTTTGTTCAGTGTGATGACGGAGTAAGAACACAATTCACCACATCTTACCCATGGATGTCGTAAAATACGACTAAGGGATATAAGACGCATATAATATCTATGCAAGAGAAGGAAAACTCAAAATGAAATTCTAAACCAATCTGTCTGACCAGCATGGTATAGTAAGGTCAATAGCCCTCCTATTGCGGAAGAGGCTCGAGCCCAACAGTGGGACGTATATGAGCTGACATAAAGTACTTTAAAAAGTAAGTACTGTATTAAAAATTAACAGTTTAATTTAAGAGTTTTTTTTCTATTCCAATTTCAGAGATAGGATTTATATCATCTGTATAAATAGCTTATATAAAAAAAATTGACCCACGCTAGCAATTTCGGCATTTACTTATCATGGAGGAAAAAAGTACCACTATTAAATATTATAATGTCCGTTTCAAAATGTATCTGCTCTTTCCAAAGTGTACGCTATAATAATATGAACGAAAATATTATTTCTATAGGCATCCATTAATTTAATCTTTTTTTTCCGATAGGGTAATATAAAAACACGGCTTTCAACCTTTTTCAGGTGCTTGCGTTCCCACGATATTAATGAAGTTATAAATGTTAACATTTCCGACAACTAGTATGGTTTGCAATTTAGTTTAAGGACTAAATTTCCGTGTGGTGAAGGAGTAAGAATACAATTTACCACGGATATAATATGCATATAACATTTATGTAAGATATCTTTCATGTGGTGACGAAGTAAGAATACAATTCACCACTCCTTATCTTGCCCGTGGATGTCGTAAAAACCGACTAAGGGATATAATATGCACATAACACCTGTGTAAGATAAGGGAAACTCGATATGAAACCCTATACCAACCTGTCTGACCAGCATGGTATAGTAAGGTCAATTTCCCTCCTATTGTGGAGGAGGCTCGAGCCCAACAGTGGGACGTATATGGGCAGCGATGATGATGATGATCTATGCAAGAGAAGGAATCTTGAAATAAAACCATAACAACCCAACGATCTCCATGAATTAAGTCCATTGCCCCTTCGTTTGGAGACTTTTGGAGTCCATGAATAGTATATTAACCGTGAACAGTATATTAGCTGAGATGTTTAGAAACTGTGTATGTATATAAGGATCTGAAATGAAATATCCAACAATTAATCGTAATCTATAATACCATTTATAATCTTTTACACGCGCTGAGATCAATCCAAATCATTATATCTCTGATTTATCTAACCACAAGTCCATTCTAGGACCGACTCCATTCCACGCGAATGAATTTTTCCATGTCAGTGGTTCTTTGGTCAACATTAAGAGCGATTTGTATTTTTCGTTTCATATAGGGGATTAGGGAAGAGAATATAGGAAAACTATTCACTAAAGTCGAAACGATTGTGAATTTTATCAAAAGTTTTCTCCGTTGCCGCGTATTGGAGGCAACGGAGAAAAGAGGCAGCAGAGTACTTTTTTATTATATTTGAAAATTGTATTATATCATGGTCCGAACGGTATTACACTGGAGCTATTAATATGCATGTTGTTGTATGTAATTTTATTTAAAAGAAATTAATATATAATAGACAATCCCGTTGAGTGTCAAATTTTCGCAGTGCGGTCGCATTCTGATCCGGAGGATATATAAGATAAAATGTAAAAAATTACAATACGTAAATCCCCGCAGGTTTTATCTATAATAAATGATTTGAATTGAATTCAAATATGTATACCAAATGTGATAGGTTACTTGTTAAAAATTATAGTAATCTAATTATCCTTATATAGAGTAATCTCTTATACAATATTGGGACTTAGAAGGGCTAAATGTGATATCACCGAAAGTCATGCAAGCCTCCAAATTAGTATTCTATTATCCAGAGCCGCATTATTGCCTAATCGCTCCCAAGCATTAATTTTTTTAGATTAATTGATTGAATAAGGCGACACATGGCAGCAATTCATTACTATTTTGAAATAGAGAGGAAGAAGGCGACTCATCATTTTGCTACGGTTAATCAATATACCCAAAACCTCAAGAAAGGAAGGAATACAGGATAGGATATAAGAAAATCTTTTTATTCCTATGTGATGAGCAAACTTCAACTTGTAATGGTTACGGGGCCGCGCACCGCCCCTCTGTTGTCGCGGACGGAGCCGGGCGGCGGATGCGCTGACCGTAGTCCATCCCCAAAAAAAAAAAGATTTCGAATATTGATTCGACACGTGTTACGCCGCTGAACGAGATATCCTCAGGATAGTTCAAATGCGCAATGGAAGCCAAGAAAGTAGTCCCTTATCCTTCTGTTTGAAAATTTCTTAAATTCATTATAACATAGAACTGAGGTTGAAAACCACTTATTGATGTCTGCGAATGCCAAGCAATCGGTACTGACGGTGAGCTTAAATGGCCATGGGCACGTTATGAGAGCCGTCCTTCCATCACGACAAACGATAAGATCTAAGTTTCACTGTTAGTAGTGATTAGAATAAATTGGACTTTTTATAGTACCGCAACTACAGATTACAAATGTTATTTAATACTACCAAATATAAGCTTACAGCTTAGCTATTGTAGCTTTGTAAATATTTTGCTAAGAAACATTTATTACTGCTACTTGTACATCTCGCTCTGGCAGCCGGCCAGGATGCAGTGTTACATGCTAAGTATATTCCGTGAGACCAAAATATTAGGAACAGTTTATTTTACTCACAGCTAAATTCTTTAGAAATATACTAGTAGCTATACTTGCGTTTTCGCTTATGTTAATGTAGGCTCAACATCATCATTATCTCAGCCTATATATGTCTCACTGTTGGGCTCAGGCCTCCTCCATAATGGGATGGGAATTAACCTACTATTCCAAGCTGGTCAGACATGTTAGAATAGGGTTTTGTTTCAAGTTTTCCGTCTCTTGCACAGATGTTATATGATTATCCCTTAGTCGTCTTTTACTACATCCACGGACAAGATAGGGAATGGTGAATTGTATTCTTACTCCATCTAGTATATCTGCTTGCTTGTCTATCTCTGTGCAAAATTTCATACAGATCCCTTCAGCTGTTTCAGTGTTATTGAGTACCAAACATCGATCCAAATTTTTGCTTTTATTATGTTAGTAGGTAAACTAAATTAATGAACGATAATTCTATATACCAGTAATCCTTTACACTTTTATGAACTAAGCCTCTGCTGGCTTTGAACCTTATGGTACCACAGGTATGCTATTCCTATCTTTAATATTGTAAATGTGAATCTTCGTTTATTACGCTTCTATGTTTAAATTACTAAATCGATCCTACATCTTTCACCGTTGGAAAGCTTGTCAGAGACATATTTTGTCACCGCATTTCTACGAAAACAGGAACTACGCGGGATTCGTGGAAATTTGCTAATACATACTTATAGTAAATTAATTTCATCAGACCATATAATTAAAATTGATTGTATAGACTCGCTATGGATTAATATAATACACATTAATATATGCGTTTGATTACAAACCTTAACATCATATAACCAATTTTGTTTGATATATTAATTTCTAGTTCGTTAGTTAAGAAGGTTAAGGAAAGTTAGTTAAGAAGGCTAACATTGTTCAATCTATGTTACTATTGATTTGATAAATGGTTTTATATTATTTGTATTTCAAACACTAGTAGAAATCTTAAATGCACAATTGTATCATTCTTCGACATGAGCTCCTTATAGAATTCCCTAGCATAAGATGCTACTCAAAGGTTAATGTTATGTAAACACATATAAAATACGAATTTTCTATAAATCTGGAAAAGGGACACAGTGACACTTTTTACATTTTTAAATAATCATTATCATCATCGTTACAGCTCATGTACGTCCACCGGTGAGCTCGAGCCTCCTCCACGATAGGAGGGCAATTGATCTTACTATACCATGTTGGTCAGACAGGTTGGTATAGGGTTTTATTTCGAGTTTCCCTTCTCTTGCATAGATATTATATGCGCATTATATCCCTTACCATATCCATGAGTAAAATAGGGAGTGGTAGGCAAGATAGGGAGTGGTTTTAAATAATAGATGTTTCATAATTTAATAGGTTCACAGCGTAAAAAAGCATAATCCTTACATTTTAATATGTAAGTAAACTAAAACCGAGTATTTTCGTCACGTAACAACGAAAAATTCGTGCCTAGAAATGTGAACGGCTATCCCTGCTCTTTAAATAGAATGACTTATGAAAATAAAGGTCTGCCTAGAGGCGATTCTCATGCCATGAGGCTTAATGTACATCTAGAGTATCTACGTTTCATTACACAAGGTACTTGAATAGAACTTTCGCTATAATTTCACTTACACGTATATTTTTTGAAGTTGTTCTGGAGCATCATCATCATCATCTTGCTCTTATCCCAATTACTTGGGGTCGACGCAATATGTCATCTGTTTTGACATATTGCAAAAAGTTTCGGCAATGACTTTTATGACCGACCGCCTGCCTGACGTCAACCCTCCTTGGGAATGTAATCGTTGACCCAAATGATACCAGATGGAGTTGGTCCGGGTCAATCTAGGAAGTTGTTCTGGAGCGTTAGGGAAAAATGATGAGAGTAAATTTTTACTATGCGCACGCACACCGTCATGAATAATCGACACCCTGAAGTAGCTAGTAGTAAACATTTTTCGATGCGCGCGCGCACACCGTCACAAATGTCAACTAGATAATGCGTTACAACAAAGCTTTCAATGTATTCAATACCTTTTTCTCTATTTTAGTATCGTTTTTTCTACAAACGTAGGATAACGCGAAGGAAAAATTTTTACATAAGTACGCACACTTTTTTATTAATATTATATTCAGAAAATGCATTTTTATTATGTAATCCACATGCTTTGAAGTCTTTGAGTAAAATATAAAAAAAAAACGATTTAAAAAGGATGTATAACTTCAAAAGACTACTTAGGACACTTCGAAAGTATGCTAACAAAGGGTGAAGAAGCCATAGTTTTTAACATTTCAGACTTTGTTTTCTTATAGTCATAGAATTTTAGTATACCACTTTAAGAAATACAAATTTAACTAACGCGTCACAAGGTTCTAAACACGACGAGTGAATTTAATTCTAGAAAATAAGTTATGTCTATTTCTATAATTTATATAACGGTAGCTATGTGGTGGCGGCTTTTTTCTTGTGCATGGGCTGTGGTTAGCGCATACGTCGTCCGTTTCGTATGGGATGACGAAAGGGCGGCACGCGGCCCCATCCCTCCCCCCAACCCATCGTAATCCCTCTCCTTCGCCATTGGGCTGACTACCGGTACCGAGTTCTTTGTCGTCCGTTGCCGGCCCGGCAGGATACCCTTTCGGGTACCCTCTCTATCTCCAACGCTCTACTGGGATCGTCGGTCGCCCTCGCGCAGTCAGCCTCTCTGCGGGTGACGGACTATTCCCCGGCCCAGTCACCCGCGGTCTCGGCTAGAGCGGTATCGCGGGATGCCCTTTCGGGTACCCTCCCTGTGTGGTGGCGGCTAACATTAACTCTTGCATCGTGGGTGTCGTAAAAGACGACTATGAGTTTTCACATCGACCTGGTAAAATTCCATCTAACGCCGTCAGGTTAACAATCCTAGTGATGTTAGGCAAGCAGCCGGTCATAAAACTATTGCCAAAATAATTGCAATATGTATTATGAAAGGAGATTAGACAATGAGTTGATCCCAAGTAATTGGGATGAGAGCAGGATTATAATGATAATTGTCATCGTAGTGCTATTATTATCCTTTTAATATTTTTTGATGTGAAACATCTATAGGCGTGAACCTGATCGTTGGCATGGTGTTTTTTTTTTGTGTGTGTATAGCTGTTGGTCGCAGATAATTTTGACAGCTTAACGCGGGCAATGGGTGAGCGCTGATGGCTCTCAACCCGGTAAAAGTGGCATGGTGTTAACGCCACGCTTGAATATGTACATTTGTGTAACGAAACCATAACCTGTTTTAGAATTTTGTACAACGCTATCTAGTAAGCTCAATATGAATGATTAACCTAAATACATATCTTACATATAAATACTACCTAATGAAAATAAGTGTTTATTGAATAAAAATCATCATTTTCTGGAAAAAGAAATCGTAATATTTTATCAATACTTTATGCCATATTAGTTCCTGTCGTAATCTGTTCTTTTATGCATATATTCTTGTACAAAATAATTTCGTTGTTTCATCATCTGTCAGGCGTCCTGAGCGATGGATCTCATTTTGTATATTTTTATACTAGGTTAATTACAACGATATAAATGAATAGCTTTTATTTGTAACTAATTCCAAGCTTGCATTGTGTTAATTAAAATAGTTTTACGCTAGCACTCAAAAGACAATAAAGATTACGTCTACGTCGAAAAAACCTAAAATTTCAAACTTACTGTTGTACAAAGGAACTCTTTAGATATCTTTCTATACATAAGCCCTAAGAAATAATTGGATAACACTTTTCGTTGGCTAGAATTCTATTTTATACTAACCTTATTATTCTGAGGAATATTTTAACATCTAGTATATTTATTTACTAGTCAAATGACCTGTTTTCTCATAGTACCTACAGTAAGACGTCGAACATTTAAGTTATTAATTGTTCGCTTTTCTGCTAATATTCTTTGCTAAAATGGAAAGGACCTTAAACACCGGGTGTCTTTTAAGTTTCTTATTAAGTCGTGTTTCAAACCAAGTATATTATTTTATTTACTTTACATTTTGGCTATATCGATTTACGAAACGAATTGAGTTGCTAAGAACTAAAGCAGGATTGAAAATTTATTTTATCATCATCATATAAGCTCACATAAGTTCCACTGTTAGACCTATCATACCGCGCGGTTCAGACGTGTTGGTATAATAACTTTTTACCCCGCTTTTGTTAGTTTCACCTGTATGTATATATATAACGGAATCTTTGAACATTGATTTGCCTCACTTGGAATGAACAGATTTTATTTAAACTTTGCACACTCGTCAAAGGCCTATGATAATGCAATAATTCGATCAAAATAGGCAAATATCCTGATTAGATTCACCAGGATTTTGAAATTTCTAATTGTATCCTTTGTATAAGAGCAAGAGAGATAGAGCTAGTGTGCGAACTACGCATGCGCGTAATTCGAAACTTCCACGATTCGGGCTGTCAGTTTGTAAGCATGTTTTTTGGTTTTTTAAACTATAATTTTCTATTATTATGTTGAATGACGACGCCCACGATCAAGAGAGGGGGTGGTAAATTGTATTTTTAATCCGTTTCCACAAGGGAGAAATGGAATTATTGTATCAGTACATAACATAACATTCAGAAAGATTACAAAAATGTCTATTTATCAGCTAGTAAAACAAATTATTGAAGCAGTTGTTGAGTACCATATATTCCAATTATATTATTTCTATATTTTTCTTTATAGACTTGAATTTGAATACTTAAAGGTAATAAACATTTTATAGTAAGGTTTAAAGTTCAAAATTCAAATTTCTTGTGTACGTGTGTATGTCACTGAACTCCTCCTAAACGGCTGGACCGAAATTGAATAATTTTTTTTGCGCATGTTCAAGGCGATTCAAGAATGATTTAGATTCACAATTGAACCCGGTAGGTGGCACTTATTCGAACAGAACAACGTCTTTTGGGTCAGCTAATTTATTATAAATTGTAAGAATATTGATCACTTATACTTTTACGCCAATAGTCTAAGTAGTAAATTCTAATGCCAACCGACCATTCAATTGCCATTCGGAACATTTAAAATTTTATGATTTACAAATTTTCTTATTCTGTTTTACAAACGCTAATTTTAAATTTATAAATGCCCACCATGATGAGTTACGAATTCAATCAAATCAAATCATTTATTCTGCATAAGCCTTAAGGGCACTTACATATTATCAAGTTTAAACATTGTTTGAATACAATACAATAATCTACCACCGGATCGGCAGGCGGCCACAAGCTGAGAAGATCCGGCAAGAAACTCAGCGAGCTGTCACTTTTTGTTTTAGTCTTTTAAATATGTATAATTTTATACTTCGTACAACATATAGTATTAGCTCCAGTGTGATGCCCTTCGAGATGAGTAGCCTCTTATTTTCCTTTGAGTGGTAAAAACCGCTTAAAGAAGCACCAGGGGAATTAGTGTACGTCGATGATAAATTATATGTAGCAATTTAACAAATGTTTAGTTAAAAAATTAAAGATTTTTTATTCTTAGTCGTGTATGTAATTCAAATTTCAGATCATAAAAAAGATAATCGTGTTGATGTTTACATAATTACAGATTTCTGTGATCACAATCGTCTCGTTACCTCAGCTCAAACATGTCCTACTACTGGGCTTAAGCCTCCTCCGCATTAGAGAGAAATGAACCTACTATACCACGCTGGTCAGAGATAGGCATAGGGTGTTATCAAGATTTTCTTCTCTTTACATTAGCTGTTATCTGCAGTTCATATCCCTTAATCGTCATGTACAGCACCTACGGGTAAGACAAAGCATGGTAAATTATATTTTTACTCCGTCACCACACGGAAAATTTGTGGTATCATCATCATCATCACAGCTCATATACGTTCCAATATTGGGCTCAAGCCTTGACTATAATGGGAGGGAATTTGATCTACTATACTACGGTGGTTAGACAGGTTGATATAGGGTTTTATCGAGTTTTCCTATGTTTGCTATCTGTATATTACAAGCCCTCAGTCGTCTTTTACGACACTTACGGGCAAAAAAAGAGTGGTGGATGGTATTCTTATTTCGTAACCATACGGAAAGTTATACTAATTACTAATTCAAAACAGCAAAGATAACTGTGACGTAAGGCTTACTTGAAATGGAGCAAAATTTACGTAATCTCATTTATGGAATTATATATTAATGTCACAACTTTGATCCAAATTCTGAAGGATATCTTGTTAATATAAATAAAAAAACTGTGAGACATTTATTCCAATAGAAACTACCGTAAAACTCTCAATTGACTGACAAAAGTTTTTTCATTGGACTTACATATATCACAAAGTAACTTCTTATTGAAACCTAATCCACTTTGCATAAATAACTGGCACGTAAAACAGAAAAGGTCCCGTTTACGAAATAAAGACAAAAACTTGAACCCCGGTACTCTGGCAGAATAACTTGATTTACTTACATTCCGACCTTTTGACCTCGACCCACTTAATAATATATTTCAGTCACTGAACATGTAACGCTTAATTTATTAAATAATACACTATTTTATTTACTGCACTGTTTATTATAAGGTCAATAATAGGATGGACATTAGACCGCTTGAATGTCGCGTCCGTAACTAAATTGTCAAATTAAAGTCTGAATCAAAATGTTGGCATTAGACTTCTAAACGAAATTAGTACTGTGACGTAGGTTTTACTGTAGTTAATTCTAGGGTTGTGTATCATTTGTAATTACATAAACAGCGATCATTAAAAATACACGTATGTAAAATACTATTAAACATGACTTACACCGCAGCACCCACTTATTAACAATCGGACATCATTTAAATACGCTACGATGCCAATGTGTCGTGAGTCAACTTAAAGAACAGCGAGAGGCTCTACAGTAAGTTAAGGATTCTTCGGCCTACGCATAGTTCATATCTCATAATTTTAGTCTTGCGTCTATCCGGCAAACAACCATCAAGGGTTAGGTCGGAAAGTAAGAACAACTTACTCTATACATTGCTTACATCCCTAAGAAGTTAAACAACTTACCAACAATTTCAATAGAAGGGTAATAGTAAATTATACAGAGCTGATAAGACCAGTTCATCGTGATTTTAAAACGAAATTACACATAAGAGATAGCGATCCAACAGGAATCATACATCTGTGTATTAATGGAGTGTGAATTTATCGCCTGCCTTTGTCGTTAATGTCGAAAGAGACAATTGAGGCAAAACAAAACCGTACGGCAACCCCTTGGCTATATGACATTCTTCATGTCTGATCTAAAAATAATTTCAAATATATGATTGAAACTAGACATTAGAAGATAAATATCGCAAATTTACTTTCATTTTGAAGCAAAGTATTGGAGTGATTGTTAATCCTATTATAAGCAAGGATATACACATAAGTTTCAAAGCGTCGTACATCGCAAGGCTTTAAAACAAAACACAAAATTTCATTTCATTGATAAATTTAAATACTATATTTCAATTCTCGCAGTTGTCGCAAAAGACTCCTCTAACTTACACAGATAATATCACTGAAATAAATATAAAAATAAATACCTAGATGAACCTGGTTGACTATCATAATATAATAGGTAAATTTTCATCTATACCAATAAATAAAATTGGAGTGTCTGTTTGTAATGTCAAAATAATAGGCTTTTTTCATGCTCACACGGTTATTTGCACTATACATATGCCTAAAATGCGCTTTATATTTTTTTGTCTGTCTGTCTGTTTGTTTCGGGTAATCTTCAAAACGGCTGGACCGATTTCAAAAATTCTTTCACCAATGGAAAGCTATAATATCAGGGAGTAAACTAGGCTATTTTATCCCGGTATTCCCACGGGAACGGGAACTACGCAGAAAAGACGACTATAACCGAAGCGAAGCGAGGCCGGGTTGCTAGTTACATTATAAAGAAGTCCGTACTCTATAGTGGGTAAATGGTCTAGAAAGAAGCCATTAAATATATTCTTGTATATAAAATATAAATATCGGATATATCAATAAACATAGAAAACTTTTCATTAATGTCAGTTCCATATTATGTCGAAATAACTTTACGTTAGTCGTATATATGTCTCCCTTGAGAACATACAGTGAAATCTAACGCTCATTGTGTTTACTTGTTCTAACATTTAGAATAATTTGTGTTGAAATCTATAAGGATTTCCCTTGATGATAAAGTAATATGAAATAGAAAAAACTTTTGAGTATCTTATAGATATTTGTTACATGATACTTGAATACCTATATAATTTAAATATAAAGAGATATTTAGAATAAAAAGTACAATTTATACATACTGGCATCGGTATGCCAGTATGTATAATTGTATAAGTTGCTTTAACATTTAGTGTCAAAATGTTATTATAACATAAAGATTCGAAGTAGGCGTTTCCGTTTCTTTATAAAAAGGCTTAACGAGATCACAGGTAAACAGTAACCTTAATATGGAGTAGCAAATTTTTTATTGCCATGTATTTTTACACATTCTGTGTGGTGACGGAGTAAGAATACAACTCACTATCCCCATCTTGCCTGTGGGTGTCGTAAAAAATGACTACGCAAGAGAAGGAAAGCTCGAAATAAAACCTTGTACCAACTCGTTTGATGAGAGTGAGTAATACAATTCCCCTCCTATTATGGAGGAGGCGCCAGCCCTATAGTGGGACGTACATGAACCGTAGTGTGATATGGTACTTTTATAAAAATCATTTTACTCAAATCATCACACCCTAAACTTAATGACAACCCTATTGCCTTAACTGCTAAGTGATATATTGAACAAATGTTCATATTCAACCCACCTCAAAAATTAGTATCACGGTCAAAAGAACGATGATCTTTTAATTAATTAATCTTAATTTTAATAGCTTTAAATATAAATTTGCATTTTCACCACTGTGGAGTTAATATTAACATATTTTTCGAGCTATCCGGTCATTAAAAAAATAATTGAAATCTAATTATACAAATCGTGTGGTGACGGAGTAAGAATACTATTCACCACCTCTTCTCTTACGGGTGTCGTAAAAGACGATTAAGAGATAAAATATGCATATAAAATCTATGCCTAAGAAAAGGAAAACTCAAACTAAAACACTATAACATCACGTCTGACCAGCGTAATATAGTAGGTCAATTTATCTCCTAATGTGGAGGAGGCTCGAGCCCAACAGTGGGACGTATATAAGCTGAAATGATAAAATGATGAAATACATTTTGGAATGGAACGCTTCTTTTGAATCAATGAATACGTTTATTAAGCGTATATCCCTTAGTCTTTTACAACATCCATGGGCAAGAGACGGGGTGGTGAATGGTATTCGTACTCAGTCACCATACGTAAGGAACTTTACCACCATGCAATTAATGGAGAACTACATCCAGACTTAGAACAACAATTTATGGATTATGCTAAAAATGGTAATCGAACCCGCGACACTTGGTATGTTAGGATAGTATCTTAACCACTACACTATCTAAATCGATAACGTCCAATAATATAGTACTTTTTTATAATATAGTTTACGCAAATTCTCTTAAGTCAGTCTGTAGTTTACTTACCGTTAACATTGACTTACCCTTCTCGTTTATTCTTAATACAAGCTCGTTAATGAGTGCTCGGCCTCGTTAATGGATTAGCGATAAGTAGCGGGCTGGTTGTGAGCACTTGAGGTAACCCTCGCTATAGGTTTGTTACAAAAACGTGCTTTCATTGAGAGATATTTTTTGCTTATATCTGACAGATGTACGCCACTTACTTGTTCTATTATTTTCCCTAAATCCTACTTATAAATAAATCTGCGGCAGGAATCTCATCAGGATCGTAAAGGAAGAATGTTTTCCATACATTAGAATTACTATTTATTATTATTTATATATTTTAATATGTATTATCCTTATAACAAGACTGTGTAAACTCTAGCAGCATTATCTTATATTTACAATAAATATCCTCTAAAGCTTTGCTTTACGTTGTTTAAATATTAATCAAATCATGATTAATATTTAAACAATAAACAGCTATAACGCTTATTAATTTGAGAAATTGCATAACTATTTAGCGAGTAATTTCTATACGACGTGATCAATTTCTAAGATATATTTCTTCTCAGCTGATATTCATCCCACTGTTGGGATGGAGCCTCCACCCCATTAGGAGAAAAATTAATCTACTATACCGAGGTTTATTTCGAGTTTTGCATAAATGTTATAAGCGTATTATATCCCTTACTTGTCTTTTACATACCCACGGGTATGATAGTTTCTTAAAATTGTGGTTTAGAAAATTGTGTATTCTTACTCCGTCATCACACGGAAGAAGATATATCTGAAATATAACTATTATTTACAATTCGACCTTATTTATAATTTACCCTGCAAGTATTCGTTTAACAGGTGAACTAATAGAAGCTGTTAACAGATTAATGGTAAGTATAGTTTAGTATAACGTTTACACATACTACAATAATCGTATCACCAGCAAGCGAATAGTGTGTTAAATTTTATAGGACAGTTGCCGACGTATGGATAATGAGAAATATATACGCTTTTTATCAACTTGAATTTTATTTTCGTAACGAAATATTTAGGGATAATTTTGACAGAGTTCAGACGTTAATATACTTAGTGAAACCATAATGACTTTAATTTGATGTGTGGTGATGGAGTAAAAATGTAATTCACCATTCTATATTTTGCTTGTGGGTGTCGTAAAATTCGACTAATGGATGTAATACGCAAATAACATCTGAGCAAGATACAGAAACCTCTAATTGAAACTACTAACCTAACCCGTTTGACCAGCGTGGTATAGAAAATTAATTTTCTGTCTATTAAAGCGAAAGCGGCTCAAGCTGAAATGATGATGATGATGAAACTATAAGAGATTCATAGTAAAACTTCATCACAATGTCACATCTTGATAAGTAACTTACCTCGTAATGCAACTAAATGCCCCTAAACTTAGAATACGCTTAGTGTGTATCTACTACGCTCCCACAAAACCTCTACACAATTCATGGACCCGTACCAATAAAGCATAAATCACACGATAAGGGTTAAACATCGAGACACCTAGTAACCAACCCGTGCCTAAGCTGTTTCTACATAAAGCAATTTATTACATAAAGAGCTGTATTTCCACTAATATTACATTTTATTTTTTCTAATATATCATATCGGTACGCTGTAACTTTATTATTTCTGTCTGTAATATACTAGGCAAAGGATTTTATTGTATGTCTCCAGAGGGAAATATAGTCAAACCAAGAGTCTTGTTAGGCGCATGTCTCATTATTCCAGTTCGACGAATTCAATATTGTTTCTTTGGCAATACGTCTCAGGCCGTCACGAGAGTTTTATGTCGTCTCATATATATAGTGCCTATTCTTGTAATCGTATAATATTTGTTTCTAAACTTATTGTTTTTTACTCTATAACTGTTATGCTTTGTCATTCTTAAGCTAAAGCCTTGTAAGTTATGGCTTCTACCACTATCACCATATGGATCTATTAGAACAGGTCGAACTAGTTTGCATGTATATTAAATTTCAATTTTACTTATCTTATAGTGCTCTTATGAATTGACGATTAAATTTCAGATTTTCATCTTCTAATAGCTACTCGTATATATCATTATTTGTCTTGTAAACAGAATAAACTATACACAAGATTGTGTACCATTTAAAAATGTATCTTTATTCAATTAGGGTTTCTATGTCACTATAAAAATTAAATGACATCGATTTAGTATTGATATAAATATATTTGAAAATATGTAATATACATACTGCTCTATTCTAGTTCCCTGCTTATGCACCGACTCTCTATTCAACATGGGCCTCTTTCAAAATGGGAGGTAAATTGATCTACTACTACTCCCATATATGTATTTGGAGGTTTCCAATATCTTGCCATAACCTTATCTGCTTACTTTCTTACTCATCTTTCAGGCAAAAGGTAGAACAGGTGAATTTAATTCTTTCTCCGCCACCATAAAGAAATACAGGTATAAATACATACCGAGTATTATCTATATATTATAAAATAACTTGTATTTACAGCTAGCCCTTTTTTATAGGCTATATATAGTCTGGACGTGCCCCGCCGAATCCACCTGCAGCGACGCATAATCTACTATATTTCCTCCCCATCATCATTGAGTCGACTACTGACACCGATTCGCTGCCATTCGTAGTCGGTCCGGCGAGTAACTCTTTCGGGTACCGTCCCGTTCGACGCCCCGGCAACAAGACAGTGTTGCCGGCGTGTCGCCCTCACGCGGTTGGCCTCTCTACGGGTGACGAACTAATTTCCAATTTACAGCTGGGCCAGCATATTTGTTAATCGCACAAATATTTGTCGCTACAGGCAATCCAACTGGTGACAAAGTATGGCACAGAAGATCTCTATCTAATACAGTACGTTCTTCGTGCAGTTAATACATATTTTTTTCTTCTTAGTGCTATTAATAGGCATCGCGCTTCTGCAGATGAAGAACATTGCATAATTTTCTATTGTGGTGATATTACCTACTCACATTCCTTAATCGATTCAAGGAGGCAACCTTTGTAGTACTGCCATTATTCGAAGAGGAATATATATTTAGATTAATTTGAATCAATATTAAATATTTAGTTAACAGAATAGCCGCCCATGCATCAAGTCCAAGATACGGGTTCTAGCGGCCGAGTGCCCGCAACCTAGTTGGCGTGCGGCGCTATCTAAATATTGTCCCATGTGTTAACAAACTAGTTATTCGAAGTATTTATCGTTAGTGTGACTTTATTATTGCAATTAATTTCTTGATAAAACGTTTATTTAGTTTTTTTTTATAAAGGCACTAAACCTATCATTTCTGTTGGTATTGTGAAAGTAGCAAAGGAGCAGGAAGGCCTCTAATAAAGCTAAAAAGAAAAAATATTATCATCATGAATCTATCAATGTCTACAGTCGGATATATGGCTCATCAGAAAGGGAGATGGCAGCAAAAAAAGCGTAGACTTTAGTCTACGTTTTTTTTTTTGAGTTTGGGTTACGGTCGGCACACTCCTCGCACCACACTCCGTCTGGGGCGACAGAGGGGCGTAAGCACGCACACCCGTAACCCACCGACACGTCGCCTTCATCGTTGGGCCGACCACCAGAGGAGGGTGACTTGACATCAGTGGTCAGCCCGACAGAATACCCCCTTGAGGCGTACCTCCCCATCGACCGACGTCCCCCCGTCGGGGAGGACGTCGGTCCGACACCGATGATTGCGAGGAATTCACGACGCTGCTCCGCTCAAGTGCCACAAACCTCGAGCGTATGCTGCGCCGTGTCCTCGTCGCAATCGCTGTGGTGGCAGGACGGTGTACACTCCCTCCTTACGACCGTGTACAGAAAGTCTACGCTTGGCAGGCGATTTGGACATTAAATTGCTGCCCATTTTATGGTGGACCGTCAGTTGACTTGTACGACTCTCACGAGTAAGTAAGAGGTGATAACGCATTTTATTCTTAACTCGTTAACTTGTAAACTACAAGAGAAACTTCTAAATAAAACTTATGTAAGCCCGTACAGAAAATGTGGAATATCAGTTCACTTTTCTTTTTTTGTGAAGAAGTATCGAGCCCTATAGTAGAACAAGTATGGGCTGGAGACGAGAAAACAGCGAATTTGTGTGAATATTATAAATTGAATTCAAATTACTATATTTAAAACAATTTTCATAATACTTTCAATTATAATTTTTTTTTGGCCTCGACTACGATTGTGAAAGCAGATATATATCTCTATATTTCGTCAATAAATTAATTTATTTTTAATCCCATTTAAAAGATGATAGTAAAAACGGTAAATAAATAGTAAGTGTAAATTTACTAAACTTTTCTATCTGCGAGTTTACTATGGAATCAATAATAAAATTGAGAAAATCGGCAGATAACTGAATATACCTTTATATAAAATAAATAGTACTTTCAAATTCAAAAACGATTGTACTAAATTTGCATGTAAAAAAATATATATTTTTAATAAGCTCTTAACAAATCAGCTTTCCTTTTTCCGTTACGACGTAACACGGCCTTATACTAAAGGCGCGCAATTAGGATGTTTCGCGTTAAAAAAACTGAGAGCTTGTATCAAAACGTACTTTCTATTTTTTTTATTACATATACATATTATTATCTTTCCGTGTGATGACGGAGTAAGAATACAATTTACCAACCCCTCTATTACCTGTGGGTGTTATAAAAGACGACTGAGGGATATATTACGCATATGACATCTATGTAAGAGATGGAGTACTCAAAACAAGCCCTATACCAAATTGTCTGACCAGCTTGGTATAGTAACGTCAATTTCCTACCTATTATGGAGGAGGTTCGAGCCCAGCAGTGGGACGTATATGAGCCAAAATGATGATATATTGAAATTAATAATCGTAAAACAAAGGAATATCTATCCACTAGGCTACTATTGCAAGTAATGTTATATTGTTAAAATATATTATTTAATTATTTTAATGATAAAAATTTTATAATTTTATTATATTTCAGAAAAATTAAAGAAAAGTCTCTTTGCGCCCTTTAAACAAACGAACGTAGTCTTATTACTTTGACATTAGAAGCGTCTGTTGAAGTTGTTTTTAATTAAAAGTTGCTTTTGTATTTTAATTTTTCATCTTGTCATAAAGTATAAAGCGAATAATAAATTTAAAACAAGACAGCTGAAGACAAAAAAATGATATGCGACTGATAAAGAATACAGTAAGGTACCACTATTATCTCTCATGGGTGTCGTACAAAATGTTAAGGAGAGTGTGTCCCTGACATTATTTAGTTCCGTCTCGGGTGAGTGTTTAGCTTCTGCTTAAAATGATTTAAGTTTGTATATTTCAAACCTTTTTTGACTGGCTATTGGTAGGCCAGCAAGGAATCTGTAGCTTGCCGTATTAACTCCTCGCAACTTGAGCAGGCTAATGCAACCCATTCCTTGACTTCGGTGATACTAAGCCATACCTTAATATTCTTTAGCTAGTTGTAGTTTTAGAGAGTTAACTCTTTAAAACTGCAATAACACCTATCATAACACGAAATGACGCAGGCGTGGTGTTATGATCAATAACTTTTAGTCCTAGAATTATGCCCGTCATTCTTTCAATCGTCGATTTTTACATTCCTCTCTAATTACTGTCACAAACCTTCGGTTTGGACACTGACAAGGGGTAAAATTGGAGACAAGGGATGCCAGTTAAATGTATTTTCAATTCAATACAGTTAAATGTATTTTCAGTACGATAAAAAACGATTAAAACTTCAAAATTAAATTAGTTTGTGTGTAACTAAAGGAAAAATACAGAAAATTATTTTTGTTTATCGGTTATTGTAGCGCTTCCGTGTGGTGACAGAATAAGAATACAATTAATCGCTCTCGAGTGTCGTAAAACATGACTAAGGGATATAATACGCATATAACACCTATGCAAGAGAAACGAAAACTTGAAATAAAACCCTATACCAAGTTGTCTGATCCACCATGGTATAGCAAAGTCAATTTTCCTCCTTGAAGGCTCGAGTCCAACAGTGGGACGTATACGAGCTCAAATGATGATTGTATCGCTACATATATGGGTGGTCTTAGGTCACTTAAAGTGCGGTGAGTAATAATACAATTGACCAAATTTTTTCTAACCTACGCTAGTCCGTTAGCTACATGCCTCATATAAGGTTTGATTTTCTTTTACTGGTGTTCCTTGCTTACATTCATTAGATATCTCTAACGATGTCCACGTCTAAGAAATACCTAATAAACATTTTTTGAACAGCAAAATTAGACTTATGTGTTTATTAAATTACACTAAGAAACCTAAACGAAGAAAGGCCGGCGCCTTAAATCGAGTTTCTATTTATTTCCATATCCCTCTAATTAAGAACTCAATTACACGGTATTATTATATCTTTCATATTCGCTGAAAAGCTTCCTTAAATAAACGTATTTAAAAATATTTATAGTCGTATACGTTTACCATTCAGTTAATTTAAATAACTTTTTCAGTCTGTCTTAGCTTATCTATAATTTAGACGTGCGGTTATCTTAATTTAATTAATAAAGATAAAACAAACCGCTGTCGGAAGTTTCAACCCTCTCCCCTCAAACAAGAAGGGGAAGCAATAAGTCAAGTTTATAAGGCGCCTTATAAATAGGACATTGTTATCTAAATCATTTTGTGAGCACGTTGTACGGTTCATACAACTTGTTTGAAAAGGTAAATGAACTGACAAAGTAAAATACTAACATAAAATCAAAATTCACTCATTTCGATAATTATTGTTACCAATACTAACATTAACTATTTAGTTTATTTGTTGCTTTATATTACTTTTGTTACTATTATTATATAGTAGTGAAAATAACCCTT
Organism: Lymantria dispar; assembly: GCA_032191425.1. Lineage (NCBI taxonomy): Eukaryota > Metazoa > Arthropoda > Insecta > Lepidoptera > Erebidae > Lymantria > Lymantria dispar. Next base: position 14,498,325 of record CM063454.1, on the reverse strand, counting down.
AACTTTGTTCAAATATTGTATCAGAATCAATATTGCTCAGAGAACTATCTGAGCTACTGTAGAATGATCCCCGTATGATGACGGCGTAAGAATACAATACACGAACCCCTCTTTTGCTCGTGCGTGTCGTAAAATACGACTAAGGGATATGATATGTAAATGAAATCTTTGAAAGAGAAGAAAACTTGACGTAAAACTCAATATATACACCAATTTCGCCAATACACCAATTTCTCTCGTATTGTGGAGGGGGCCCAAGCCCAACAGTGGGACTTTGTAGGCTGAGATGATGTTGAATGATGACGTATTTTTATCATGTAGACTTTACAACATAGCCTAGATTTCATTTCATCATCACTGATTTTAGCCCACATAAATCCCACTGATGGGCCCTCCTTTGTAATGGGAGAAAAATCGACCTACTATAGGACCTTGGATCAGGCGTGTTATCATATGGTTTTATTGATCTTGTATCGATATTAAAATACATGCCTTAGTCTACTTTTGCGACACCCACGGACAAAAGAAGGGGTGGTGGTTCTTACTCTGACACAACACGAAAAATGAGTATATACGAGTAACATAAGTCTATTGGGTATATTCAAGTAGATAATTTATTCAATCTTTTTTGATCTGATCAATTGGCCCTGCTAATAATTTAATCATTCCGGCCATCGATATCGCATTGATATTAAAATTATAAATGCAAGGATGCAATAAAATACTTCAACTTTAAAAAAACAAGGTAAAAACATAACAGATATACTAACTGTTTCACCCGTATTCGAACATTCTTTATGACCAGACATTTCCGACCATATTTCATCACTTAATATAAAGGATAGGATAGTTTTCAGTAGACTATGTGGTTATGTGGTATAGATAAATTATATTTTCAATTGTTCTTTCTCGCGGGTTGATAAAAGATGACTAAGGGAAAAGATGTATTGATCTTACTAAATTCACCAGAGAAGTTAGAGAATCGGTATTGGTTGTCAGCCTAATGGGCGATAAGGGGGCCAATTATGAGGTCACACACTATCCTTCCTCCACCCCGCATAACTGTGGAACAGGGGTTTGACGTTATTATACTAGTTACCTTCCCCATAGGCGAGTTATAAAAATCAGCCATGGGCGTACTAAAGGAGTGGGTAACATTGTTCTTATATTATACCCACTACGGTCGCCAATCTGCTGGGCAGGTGTGGCGATTCTGATATTGTCATCCTCATCGTAGGAAGGATCTTCCATCTAACATTCTTCTGTCAACGATAGAATGATGGATGGATTCTAGTTCTTTAAGAATAAATGTGATTCCAAAATTAATATGACGTCAGTAGGTATAGGCCAATGTCGGTTTTTGCAATAACTTATAGGATAGTACATGTGTTATACTTATATCTCTCTGAATTACTTTCAAACTCATTGTCATCTCATCTCATAAACGTTCCAATACGGAGTTCGAGGCTCATTCATAATAGGATTGAAATTGGCCTACTACACCACGCTGGACAGATAAAATGGAATAGGATTTTATTTTCAGTTTTCTGCTTTTGCTGCATTTTATATGTATATTACATCCCTTAGTTGTATTTTATAACAACCACGGGCAAAATAGGGAGTATTAAATCGTATTATTACACATGGTAACAGTACCACATGGAAAAGTTATTATTTATTCACAGAAATCACCGACATGAGTGAAAAGTTGTAGAACATTTAATCGCAGTTGAATCAATAGTTTATGTATATATGCATGATAAACAAACTAAGATACACCAATTTTTATACATACATGCAATACCTCGATAAAATTAACAACCACTTTATTTATAGTATATTTTTATACCTAAGTCGAGATGTCGTTGTTAATTATTTGAGAACATCCTCTTAGGATTTACCAGGCAATTAAAGCCAGCTAAATGTTATGATTGTAATCTGTTTCCTGTGGGATTATAAAGTGCTGTGTTAGGAGGGATAACATAAATATTGTCCTCTATAATCTGGCGTTGTCATTCCCTTAACTGTGTAGGTAGCGAGAATATTCAAACCTAATGTATGTAAATCGCTTTATCGCAAGTGTATAGTTAGTAATTTCAATAGAATTGAATAATGTAGAAATTTTAACGTCTGTCTACTTTAAACATGTAATTAGAAATAATAATAATACTTCTTAAGTGCTGTGTGGTGGCGGCTACAATAGGTTATGTGAGTGAGCGCTATGACACGTCCTTCTTTAAACGAGGTTTAAGAAGAGCATTTTCTTCAAGGTAGGCAACGGCCTAGCTGTGCCCCTGGTATTGCAAAGGTCCATGAATAGCAGTATCACTTACCATCAGGTGTGCTGCTTGCTCGTTTGCCACCATCGGCAAAAGAAAAAAAATAACTACCAACCCTTAGTATTCCTGGGTGTCGTAAATACAATTAAGAGCCTTACATCAACATGGACCAACTCCATCTGATGCCGTCTGGTCAACAAATATAATAGTAAGGGAAAATACCCATACTACGTAATTTATATATTAGACTTTTCGACCCCTCCCTCCCCTCAGTGACCACTCGTAGTATATGCCGAGACTCCCCCTCTCCCCTTTAGTTTTCACGTAGTAATTCATAATTATGATTTTTAATCAATTCACGGGCTAAATTTTTCTCAGTAAAATCGACTACGTGACAAAAACCTGAGCCACCCACCCCGCTCCTATGACTAACCGTAGTATTTTAAGGACCCCGCTTCCCCCCTAAACGGGTCACGTAGTATGGATACGTTCCCTAAAGAGGGATGACGTCAGACAGGCGATTTGTCATAAAGCTATTGCCCTAACTTTTGCAATACATACAATGGAAGAGGCGCATATATTGCGTCGATCCGCAGTAATTGAAATAAGGACAGAATGATGATGAAGAATACTTCTTAGATTATTCTCAACCTCAAGGTTGGGCAACGGCGTTGTTAGTATTAATATAATTTTAGTCTACCACATAAGCGAAACGAATTAGGCTAAGGTTTCATTTCGAGGTGTCCTCTTGCAGTCATATTATCTGATTACAGTCCTAGATTCTCCAAAACCTACGAGACCTTTCTTGGAGCCATTCCTTAATGGGTGGTGTCCATTTTATTTTTATTGAATAGTCCAAATAAGTTATTCGTTTTAAAGATGATATTTTTCTACTAAATTGTTTGCAGTTAAGGAAATTAACTGTCATTATAAAATCGGACATTTTGTTTATTGTGACATATATCTTCCGTGTGGTGACCGAGTAAGAATACAATTCATCAACCCTATTCCTGCAGGTGGGTTTCAAGACAAGGGATAACAATATGTAGATAATATCTATTCAAAAGAAAGAAAAAAAATCAAACTCTATGCCAATCCGCCTGACCAGCTTGGTATAGAAGGTCAATTTTCCTCCCATTGTGGAGGAGCCCCACGGCCAGTAGTGGACATATATGAGCCGTAAGGAGGAGGAGCATAGCTTACATAGAATTATACGCCAATCTACAGAGAATATCAGCGACCATAAACTTCAAAAAAATCGGAATTGTTAGTATAGGTTAGTCTTGGAGAAAGATTGTATGGGCTAATGGTAAACAATATACCTATATATGGCTCGTATATGTAAGATTTTAGTTTATGAGTGACGTACCTGGTACATATTATACCCAAACAGTAAACCGTATACTATCCTGAATAGCCATCGTAACATAGCGTAGGCTTTTACGATGGAGGTAATTGTACACTATTTTATGTATTCCTACTAAGCCATTTATTTATTTATTACAAACTCATGCACCCAATTTTGCTTATACCTATTGATTACTCAGATATTGTTTCGAGATTGTTATTTTTGTATATATTGTTATATTTTATCATAATGGTGACAGACCATGAACTCGGTACCAGTGGTCGGCCGTTTGACGAAGAGGAGGGAATACCGTGGGTTATGGCCGCATATGCCGCCCTTTCGTTACCCCAGACAGGACGGACTGCGTGCGTCCAGACCATAGCTCGCCCAAAAAAAAAACAAGTAGGTGTTATTTATGTAAATTGTGCTTTTGGCAAATATATTGAGATAATAAGATTTTTTCCCATAAAAGAAGAATATTTTCCTCAGAAAAAAGAAACTTAAAAAAGTGAAAATCAAAGTTCGAACTGGGGCTGCCTGGATAAGAAGCGTACTTAATTGGCCAAGTGAAGTGCTTTGATATCGTCTAAATTTTTTTCGAAATTCGATTATCACCTCTACAGTCTCCAGCATTTTAAATTCTATGATAATTATTGAAACCGTTTACGAGATTCTGAATATATAGAAATATCCAAAAATTGCTAGTTTAAAGATATTAGATACCTTATTTAAGTACAGAATTGTTTCGTTCGCGTGACTATATTGTGACTATTACAATAACAATTACAATATTCGAAACTGGGAATCGATTGTACCTTTTTTACATATCGAGATAATGTTACCTACTGTTATTTTCATGAAAATCTGAAATCAAGTGTACACGTACAGCCTCGTACTTGTAATCCTACGAGTGCGTAATGCCACGTGTATATACATCGTAGATACATTTTTTTTAAAGACACCACTCTGCACGAAGGAAATAACCTTTATATTGCAGGGGACTTTATGAACCTATAATTTTGGACATAAATTACATCCAAACTCAGAATAACAGATTATGGTTCATACAAAGTATGACGTGGGATTCAAACCCATGGCACTGACATGATAGGTCGGTATATTAACCGCTACGATCAGTGCAGTCAAGATTAAAAAAGAAATAATAATAATATTTGTTTTACAATTTTATGTTCACTTACCATTAATTCTCTTCTAAGTTTATCAAGCTCATGCGCCGATGGTGGAGCGGGTTGTACTCTCCCTCTTCTTAATTCTTCAAGCTGTCGCGTCAGCTCTTCAACCTTGGCCACTGCCACCGATAACTCCTTCTCTTTCTCATTGAATAAAGCTCTTATTGACTCAAGGTCACTGGCTGTGGACAAGAGAGTTTTAAGGTGAGTTAAAAAGAGATTGTTAATGGTCCCTCACCATACAGGAAACTTTAGTTTTGTACAAATTTTAATAAATTTGATTAATTTTAAATTAAAGTATTTTTACAGATTTTATCGCGTTTGTATTTGATTTTTAATATCAAGACGTTTCTAATACTTTTCACCGTTCAAGGTCATGGAAGGACTAAGGTGGCTCAAACAAATCATCGTTACCGAGATTTATATATGCCCGCTATAGAATTAGTTATTAAATTTTGAGTCACATTTTGATACAAATGTAATAATAGAAAATAATATGAAAAAATTATATTGTCAATTTTTTTTTAAAGATGATTAACGCCATGCAATACAATATATTTATTTCTTACAGTTTTTCAAATTTAATCCTTAGTAAAAAATCTTGAACAGGCTAACACAAGACAAATTCAAAATACTTCATTTTGAATATGTCTTTTTGTGTTAGTTTGTTCAGTAAATCAATATCGTCAATGTTATATCATAAAATTAAACAAAAAATTGCTTACAATTTCAAGGAAAATTTCGTGTTTGTTTAATACAAAATAACGACACTATTACAATCAGCTACAGGAGATGGCAAAACCTTACAAAAGATGTTGTTTAAAATAAAATTGCAAATTGAAAATAAAAATATTAAATTTTTGTTTTCATCATTATTCTTTAGACATCAAATGAGTCTGTGGTGTAGGTTGGTTCTAATAGGACAATTTTACATATTTTATTCATTCGTTTATAAAATATGCAAGAAAAACACAGACATTTGGGGTGGGAAAAATATGACGGCATTACGATTATAACCTGTCATATAAGAATAATAAAATAACGTTATAAACGTGCTTACTTCAGACGCTATATATATATTTGACATAACTCAGCGAATATTGTCATACTCCAAATATTTGGATGCGAATGTTTTGAAATAAGGTTTAAGAGATGGGACGCGATTTAGACGAAATACCTCTCTGAATACAAATTGTTTAAATTTAACATGGGACAACATAACACGTTTACATTCCTATGGGACCTTTTCTATTAATAAATGGTAATATATTTTAAGCAGACATAATATTTAACTGAACTATAACATGTCTAAGATAATAAATTTACAAATACGTGAATATGAACGACTCATAACAAATCGTCGTTTTTCTATATAATGTTTAAAAATTAAATAACAATCATTTATATTTATTAGGAATCTAAATTGAGCATAACCATTAAGTAATAGCTTATGGTGAAAGAATATGCAGCATTTTATATTAATGTTAGTCCCAAATTTCATAAAGTGTCGAATCAAATTTACTGACAAATTAATATTAATTTTGAAATTCTCTTAACAATAAATTAAAAGGAAAACGATACTATCTATACCGCCATAAAATTAATAAAATACAAATTCTGTTTATAGGACGCCAAAAATTCTATTTCACGGAGACGGGGACCAGCTGGGACGGGTGAGACACATTTAAGAGCTTCCGAGAGAGAAATGCCTCCGACCTTTCAATTAAAGTAGACAATAAAGTGGGTTTTATCAGTTCGAAGAGGCCTCCCGTTTGTACCCGACGTCTTGACGGGATATATTTTTAGCTGTATGGTTTAAATATCAGGTAGCGAACGCATTAAAAATGATTGTGTATTATTTTATATAAATATTGGTTATGCACGAAGCACGGTAAAAAATTAAAAGATTTTTCGTAGGATAAGGAATAATATACTCATGAAACGTATACTCGTCTAACAATTGTGACAACACAAATACACAATATATTGGCGAAGAAATTCATGTATTTTAAAAATATTTTATAAGCAATTTCATTCATTCATCATCATCGCAGCCCACATACGTCCCACTGTTGGGCTCGGGCCTCCTCCACAATGGGAGAGAATTTGACCTACTATACCACGCTGGTCAGATATATTGGTACAGGGTTTCATTTCGAGCTTTACTTCTCTTGCACAGATGTTATGTGCATATTATATCCCTTAGTCGTTTTTTGATGGTGTCGTACCCACGGGTAAGATAGGGTCTGGTAAATTGTATTCTTACTCCGTCACCACACGGAAAGCAGTTAAACCTTAAAAATATAAAGTAACAATAAATTATAATCGAATCTAAAATCTATTTGCAATTAGAATCAACCAATACTTATATTCTAAAAATTGTTTAATAGAAAAGGAGTTCGAATTGGTCAGTTCTATCAGTCATCTTAACACGTCACTACACAGCAATGGTTTGCTAGAGACGGCTCGAATGTTTCTTATTGAACCGTGAAATAAAGAGTGAAAATAATGTTATCAGTGAACACACAACTTGTTTATGCTCCATAATGTGTTTGCTCGATATCCTGAAATATCCTTTCGTTTATTTTAGCAAAATAAATCTCAGACGTTTATTTTTCGTGGTAAAAGATTGATAGAAGTGGATTACAGACATCTTGATAGAAATGATAACATTGTTTTTTTAATATTTTTTACCTACTATAAATATCTCATAGTGTGGTGACGGAGTAAGAATACAATTCACCACTCCCTATCTTGCCCGTGGATGTCGGTAAAGACGACTATTCGGTGAAACCCTATCTTAACCTGTCTGATCAGCATGGTAAGGTCAATTTTCCAGCAGTGGGACGTATATGAGCCGATAGGAATAAATATCATCATCATCATCTTGGCTCTTAATTCAATTACTAGGAGATGATTCAATATGTAATATTCTCTTATAGTATATATCGCAAAAGTTATTTATTGACAATAATTTTATGTCCGATCATCCTGCCAACCCTCCCTGGGAATGAAATTGTTGATGAGATGAAGTTAACCTAGGTCGATCTAAAGCTGTTTTAGTAGTATTTGCCGACATCCACGGGCACTGAAAGGCTTGGTAGTATTTTTAGCTGCTACCACATATTACCTACAATAAATATACAAGAGTATTATACTTTTTACATCTAAAGGAATATATAATGTACTTATAAAACATCCCTATAAGTCCCTATGATGTAAGCGGGTACAATTTTCACGTGTATATAAGCGTAAACATTGTAACGGCGATGTTATTAGTGATTATTGAATTTATTTCAATCTAAATTTCAATTCACGTACAATCGTTTTTGGAAGCTTCAACTGTGTAGGGAAAAATCGACCGAGAACAAAGAGACCCAGAGCCGTAAAAAGAATAATAGCGTAATTTCTTCAGTATGAATGTATCGCGATCTGTGCGACCCGCCTCAATTGATTTAACTACGGAACTCTAATAGAATCTATTCCAATTTTAGTGCGTGTATCTAATGTACGAATAAAAGAACCTATGTGTATATATATTGCTTCTTTTTCCTTTATAACGATTCTCGCCTAAAGGGTTGTTTCACTCGTTATCTCGCATCAAGTATAATGTGCTCGACTGCCTTGGGAACAATTACGCTTATATTGTACAAAAGACTTCCTAGTAAGTTTTTCTAAAAAGAGTTAGTAACCCACTTCTCTGAATTTACCTTTACTTATGCGATAAAATGTCTTTTTCGAAGCGTAGTTTACCAAAGTTTTGCTTCACGTATTTTATATATACCTACCCATACAAGTATCGGACACAAATTACCCATAGAACAACACTAGTTCTAATATTATTCTATATGTATAATGCGAGAGTTGTTTATTTGTTACGCTTTCATGCTTAAGCCGTGTTAGTCGTGTTTTACGACACCCACAGGCAAGAGATTGTATGGTGAATAGTATTCCGTCCCCACGGCAATGTCCAATGAATTATATGTTATTATCGAAAGTAGGATCCATATTTTCTTATAACACGAAATAAGAAACCTTTTTAGACACAAGCTGCACTAAGGTAATCATTGTAATGCTGGAGATTTTATAATTATAAAATTAAGAAGCACAAGTTAAACCAAGACTGAGAACAACAATTTGTGTATTGCACAAGATATTATATATTATCTTGCATGGAAACCCATGATACTTAGCAGGGTAAGTACCCATCCACTACGCTATATACAGGGTGTATCAGGCTATGGGGCAACTCGTCAAACGGGAGTTAGGCAATGGTGGTAGGAACTGATGAAAAAAATTTAAAGGAAAAATATCGATTCGTGCTGAATTAGAGACATGTAAAGTTTTCAATTTTGTCATCGCTTTATCGTGTAAATCTGATTGAAATGTGTATAAAGTTAGTGATACTTAATCTGAAACATATTCGTACTTCGTTAAATGTTAATTAGAAATTGAATAAATCAATGATTATGTACGCATAATCAAGACAAATCTTCTTCGCTTTAAATCAGCTGATCGGCCGATAACCGGTGACGAGCCGCCTTTGTACCTACGTTACCATTGAAGCGTTCGCACAATTAATACCTATTAATACTGTCGAAGCTTTACATGTCTACATGTGTCCTGTCTGTACATACCTACATAATACGTTGCTGTTTTTAAGGCATAGACTCTTAAGCACACATTTTTAAAATCACTATAACTTTTATGTTATATTGTTTTTTGTGTAATATACATTCTAATTACGGTCTATGATTGTTAAACTACAACATACTCGAACAGTTCTTCACATCTCTATAATTAAACGAAGACTCAAATTTATTAAACTCTGTACCAACACGATTAACCAACGTGATAGATATATATATATATATATATATATATATATATATATATAATAGTTAGACTTAATTATGGAGTAGTATGGATACAATAAGGTTAATGAGGCAAAACTTGTAAAGTGATTAGCCTCAACAGAGTGTTGGACTGCTACACTAAAACCCACATTTGTAGGAGTATAGCTAATGTAGGTGCGACCACAAAAACCAACGCGTTAACGCAGACTGATGTCTAGGGACCGAAACAAATGGAACTCACAACTTTAACAACGATTAGGTCGGTTGAAAAATAGCAACATGTAAATATCTCGCATTTTTTTTTTTCATATTTATACATCTGCAAAAAATGTGTTTATACATATAAAATTGACGATTGCGAATATTTAAATTATAAATTATTATATTACATTTACATATTATTTTTGGTATTACTATTATTTTATATTTGAGTATATATTTCGTGTGGTTACAGAGTAAGAATAGAATCCACCACCGCATGTCTTGCCAGCGGTGTCGTAAAAGACGACTAAGGAATTAAATATTCACCCCAATAGTAAGATTAAAAAGTATTGTTGAAATTAAAATTAATATATAAGTACTCGAATGTCAGGATTATAATTACACCTTTTATTCTTTATTTATGTAATCTTTCACGCAGAGCAAAATACTTAAGGCATCATCTACTAGTAAGATTTTTGAAGGGCCACAATTAAATATCGTCGTGGAACCGACAACTATTGACGAAGAAAGGTTCTCAAGTAGCGACCACGAATAGGACGATTCACGTTGGGTTCGGGCTTCCTCCTTTGTGGGAGCGAATTTCAACTAAGTACTATACCACGCAGGTCAGAGGTATTAGCATAGGGTGTTATTTGAAGTTTGCCTTCTCTTACAATAATGTTATCTGCATATTAAATAAAAATGAATTTATAATATCATTTCATTTATAACCATTTCAGCTTATATACTTTCCACTGCTGGGTTCCAGCTTCCTCCTGCGTAGAAGTGAAATTATCCTATTATACCATGCTGTTCTGACGGGTTGGTAAAGGGTTTTATTTCGAGTTTTTTTTCTTGTATAAATATTATATACGTATTATGTGCCCTTAGCGGTCTTTTAAGACTACGTACATAGACTATAATGTGAACTTTAGAGAAATAGTTTCTGTCGAAACGTCGTCGATGTTAGAACACAAAGTCTCACCACTATATTTTACTCATGAATGTAGTTGAAATCGACTAAGATAAACACCTACAACAGCAAACGCGAAATAAAACCGCGCTGAATGATACAAACGGACCAAAACGGATCAATACAACCGCCTTATCCAATACAACTGTAAAGCATCTCGAGGTTTTTTAGTCTCTGTGTTAAGGTATCTAAACGTCTTTAACTTTCCACGTCTTCAGTTATGTAGTGACATTTTACTGCTAAAATATGTCATTTCCCGTGTAGTAAGACCTGGTTTAGGATGAGGAAATGAAATCAAACACCTGATAGTCAATAGATACAACTAAGCCATTGGTTTCTAAATTCTTGAGTGGATATTAAATCCACTCAAGATTTAGAAACTAATACAAGCCATTTATCTGTCAAAAAGCTGATTTGAGTGAAAATGAAATTGTTAATACTCTTTACGCTCCCGTGGGGATGTTTTAAGGTATTTAGGCGCCATTAATGCAAGAGACGAAAATCTTAAAAGTCCATGGCAAACCGCCGGCGTAACATATAGTCGCATATTGTTTGAAAAAAAAATGCATAATTACATACATAGTTCCAAAATTCAAAACGTTATATAAAATTAACAGAATAGATACTTAGATATCATTATACTTCAGTATTGGGTACATCTTAATTAATACGTTAGTTCTTACGTTTGTTACCTATCTCCACCTGAACATTTGAACCGATTTGGATGAAAATCTTGATTTGTTATTTTCTAAATTATAATTTACATATTTTTCCGTTATCATTTTACATGAAATATTTAAAAAAGAAAAAAAAATGACTGAACCGTAAATATGTTAAAAGTATTTATTTAATGATTTTTGATGTTTACGCGAGTATTACGCATTTTAAATAAAACTACTTTACGGATTTTATTATTAGTTTTTGATTGCCTGACGTTTCGAACACTTTGCAGCGTTCATCATTTCCACTTATGTAAGTCCCATCGAGCCTTCTTCACAACTGGGGCAAAATTACCACGCTAATCATAGGGGTTGGTATTAGGTTTTACTTCGAATTTTCTGGGACACACAAAACATCTATGTATTATGTACGCATGAGCAATACAGGATATGGTGAAATGTATTCTCACTTCGTTACCCCACGGAAAATAAAAAAAAAACATGTAAATGTTAAGTTTAAAACATCATATTTAATGCGGTTTTGCTTTGCCGGGCAAGGCGAAGTCTGCCAGGCACGTTAGTTGATTATAATTATTTAATGAGCCGTTTATACTTCAGCCTATCGACGTCCATTGTCGAACGTAGTCGTCCTAGTAGTATATTGTAATACTGGTATAAATACTACGCTTATTAAACCTATTATCATCTTATGTTAGAAAGTCTAAAATTTATTACTTCTGTACTACTCTTTAAGTAAGTTCTCTGATCAGTTTCTTCCGAACATAAAATTTTACAAATGCTTGTTGTTCTCAGAAAAATATTATCTTTACATATATATAAATATTCACAGGCTACTGAGGATAGATAAAAAGCTCTCAGCGATTTTGAGAATTATCCTGAATCCTATTATGTTTCGTGAATAACAATAGAAACAAGACACCTACTAGTTACTCGAAATGAAGAACACATTATCTTTAATAAGGAATATATTTTGTTTTACATTATTTTCTTGCTCGTGTGAAAATTTAACTAAGATTAGACAACTCGGTCGCATTTGTTGTACAATGCATAAAGGGACAAACTATCATAGATGTCATGATGGCAGGGATACGTTGGCTTAACGTGCCCGCCTCAGAGAACAAGTTAAGCCTCCTTCACAAAGGGAAGAAAATTGGACTACAGTACCACGCTGAATAGATGAGTTCTCTAGGGAGTTTCGTTTCATGTTTGCCTTCTCCTGCCTCTGTATATTATATATGTAGACATACATATACTATATATAGGCATCTGGTCTTAATTAACATTTACCACACTCGTGGAAAAGGAACAATAACCCCTCTGCAGTAATAGTTTGGTATCAGCATTTATAAACATAGAAAAAAACACTGAAAAAAAAAAACTGATTTTCCATATGATAACGGCGTAATAGTACAATACAATAATTCTTTTCTATAAATACGTTTGCTTCTGCCAGGACAGTCGTAAGAGATAACTATAAGATGCAAGTCAAAACTATCACAACTAAAGAAGAAAAACTCGAAGGAAAGACCTATGGGAAAGACCTAAGGGTATCGGTCTGGCCAGTGTAGGATAGTAGGCCCTTTTGCCTTTCATTGTGGAGGCGAATCGAGTAACAATGAGATGTACAATAACGGAAAAAGAAGACTTAGTTGATATAAAGTATATCTAAATTCAGAATAATCAAACGCGATTAGCATGTAGTCAAAGAATATGTAAAAATACCAAATAATCAACCATAGACAATCAACACTCTTTAATAATATCTATCAATGGATTACGTTTATTATCGTTCTAACGATTCTCATCAAACAGGAAGATAGCTCGCTTTCTTAAGTAATTGGATATTTACTTAAATGCGAGATAAAATCGAATACGTATTCCATATAAACCCTCTAAATCGAACAATCGCCGCTTTATCTATAACAATTGTTAGGAAATAGGCCGATACTGAGAATAAGGCTTTGTTCTTTTCAAACAAGTGGGTCAGACCTAATTGTTGTGCTTGAATCTGACTAGAAGATTTTCCTCCTAAGTGTTACAAGAGAAGCAGTTTATTAATCCATCTTTATATACGTTTTCTTTAGTAATTTATACTTGGCATAATTTAAAGCTTGCATAAATAATAATTAATGTAAGATTTAGTAAAATGTTGTGTATATATTTTACGTTTACGAAAAGAATAAGGTATCTATGTAGAATAATAAGGTTATGTAACAAATGTGAAATGCATATTTAAATTAATTATTTCATTTGTCTCGGAAATCATAAACTATCTCGTTATTAATTATTAATAAAAACATTAAGCAGATGTTTAAGGCATAGAAATAATTACTGTAGCTAGTATAATATTAAAAGGGTTCTATTATGTGCTAGTTTTTTATCAAAAAGTAAATAAAAGATACCCAAAGATCATACTCAATCACTTGATTTTCGTTCGTAAAACACAATCTATCTCTATCACGTCACTAAAGGTACGTAGAAGGAAATCAAATTGCCTTAACGCACATTTATAATCCTACAAAATTTAGAAGTTGCCAACTGTTATTTTCTTGTTAATTCTGTAAGTTAAATCGAAATAAAAAGGGCTGAAACTTATCTGCGAATGATGTGAATTTTATTAATTTTTGATACTCATTTACCAATATTTTCAGTTGGTAAATAAAAATAAATAGCTAATTGTTAAGGCACTTCTCATAAAAGTCTATTATAATAAAGCTGCAAAGTGTCGGAAGTAGAATAGAAATTATGTTTATTTCACGTACGATATCGTTACTATACATGCTCCCGAGAAACTACGTGATGTTCAATTGACTTTTTAATGCTTACCACGATACCACACATCTATTGTATAAAAAAAATATTTTAACTATGATATATTTACAATTACAATTAAATATTTTACTACTAATAATACATTTTTTTTAATTATTATTCATAAATACTGGAGGGTTTTCTGTTTATTTGAAACACAATATATACTGTTGTCACAACATAAATTTCGCACTCGATCGCCTAATCAATGGTCCATAAAATTCTAACGTTATTTATTGAGAAGCTCACTCTACCGTCCTGTGTGATCTTTCGTTACGTGAATATTTTTGTGCCTTTGATGTTTAAGAAACAAAAAATCTCCTAGTCACTTATAAGTCAAGTTAACGCAAACGCACGTCTAGTGTGCTCGCATATATTCAACGAGTTATAACTTCGAAAATTATAGAGCATATGTATTCTTTTGTCATATAGACATTAGTAAAATAAAACGGTACGGTTGGTAAGAGTTATGTATGTATTGTATTCGTAAATGCCACCTGTTACTTGATCACCCGATAACCAATTTCAATATTTAAGAAAAAAAATGATAAATAATTCGTGTCAATGTTTTTATATAATTATAGAATTCTATTATATTTTTTTCTCTATGGTGACGGAGTAACAATACAATTCACCAACCCTTCTCTTGCCTGTAGGGCTCGTTAAAAACGACTAAGGGATAATATGCATATAACATCTATGCAAGAGAAGGAAAACGGGAACCAAAACCCTATGACAACACGTTTGATCAGCGTGGTATAGTAGGTGAATTTTCCTCCCATAATGGAGAAGGCCCGAACCCAACAGTGGGTACGTCCCACTGTTGGGTTACGTATGGACTAAAATGATAACAGTATTATTTTATAATAAATTGTAGAGGCAAAATAAAATGTTAATGTAATATTTTTAAAATGTAATACATCATTTTTAATGATTTAATCCTCTGTGCTAACGTATGATGTTGTACGGTAACGGTGAAACATATGTTACTCGTAGAGATTTTCTTTTTATTAAAGAAAACAAAGTAACTGTAATAAAACCGGATGAGACGTTACGAACATGTGAGTATATTTATAATACTCTGTTGTAAACAGTTTAATTTTCAAGGACTTCATTAAATATATATTCGAATTTTATGGTAATTAAAACATTATAGCTGTTTAATATTCAAATGTAAGCGTATTATAAGCGCCTAGTATAAAACAGTCACAATAAAATTATTGGTTTAACAAGTTATTTAATGCCGACTTGATTTTAAGCCTTAATATATGTATATGTTATTACTCTAAAATATGACTGCCAGACATTGTCCTTAATTACAGCTTTAAATTAACAGGCAAATACTTCCCTGTTACTTTTAAATAATATTCAACTACAAAAACATCCTTCATCGTTTGTTTCCTTTTGTAAATCATCAACGTTATGCTACTAAGCTTAAATCAACGTTATGCTACTAAGCTTAAATCTATTGCACCCTGAAATGGAAACTAGCCTACTGTACCCTGACTAGACAGAAATTGCGTTGGTCACAAATATTAATCATCTCTTACGTTACCCATAGAAAAAGAACGTTTATTGAGAAGGTTATATATATTATAAGAAAAGTATTAAGCAGTAAAACAGGCTGATTATGACAGGCATAAGTCTGAAACTAATCATAAAATGGGAATATTTCAGATTACCAAAAGATTTAAAAATCAAAATGCGACCACGTCTTAAAAGACACCTGGGTATGCATATATTACCCTTTTTTTTTTTTTTGTGGGTGGGTCGCGGTCGGCGCGCCTCCGCACCACTCCGTCCGGGGCGACAGAGAGGCTTAAGCACGCAACTCCCGCGACCCACCCAATAACCACGTCGCCTTCGTCGTTGGGCCGACCACTGGAGCAGCGTTAACTTGTCGTCAGTGGTCGGCCCGACGGAATACCCCCTATTGGGGTACCCTCCCATCGACCGACGTCCCCCCCCTCGGGGAGGACGTCGGTCTTTCCTCACGCGGTCGGCCTCTCGGCGGGTGACGGACTAATCCCCGGTCACGTCACCCGCGGCCTCGGCTAGGGCGGCATGAGGCGCAGATAGTTGCGCCTACGCCGCCCCAGTCGCCGGCGGCGGATCTCCTCATCGAGGCTGCGTTCCTCGCGCAGACGATCCGCCGCCTCCTTCTGCGAGATCACTGTCTCGCAGAAGGCTGCGACCGCGTCCCATTTCCCGACGCTGTCGACCATCGCCCTAGCGATAGCCGGCAGCGTCAGGTCCGTACCGATGATTGCGACGAGTTCACGGCGCTGCACTGCCCAAGCCCCGCAGGCCTCGAGCGTATGGCGCGCCGTGTCCTCGTCGCAATCGCAGTGGTGGCAGGACGGTGTACTCTCCCTCCTAACGACCTTGTGCAGGTATTTTGCGAAGCACCCATGCCCCGTCAAAACCTGCACCAGTCGGAAGAAGAGCACCTCGTGCCGCCTTTCCAACCACTGCATCAGCACCGGCCGGAAGGCCTCCACGGTTCGCACCCCGAACCGAGGCCTCTCCAGCCGGACTGCCCAACGGGCAATGACGTCTCGGCGGGCGTCGACGCGCCAGGCGGTGAGATCCCTTAACGAGACCACACCGCCCCCCGCTCGCACCCCCGTCACCCGCCGATATAGTCCGGCGAGCATCTCCGCCTCCAGGTCCCACGGGGGAGTCCCAGCCAATAGGCACGCTGCCTCCGTCGCCACCGTGCGGTATCCGCGGATGGTCCTGACCGCCATGACCCTCTGTGGCCGCCACAGAAGGGCCCTAAGTCGGACGGTCATGGACCCCGCCAACACCGGTGCGCCGTACAGGGCCATCGACCGAATGACCCCTGCGTACAGCCGTCGGCACGCAGCGCTCGGTCCGCCCACGTTCGACATAAGCCACGATAAGGCGGACGCCGCGCCGACGAGCCGTGGAGCGAGCCTGCGGAAATGCTCCCGGAACCACCATCGCCCGTCGAGCACCAGGCCCAAGTACCTCATATGGGCCCGGATGCTGATGTCGACCGAATGGACGGTGATCGAGACGCCGATGGGAGGGCTCATATGGCGCCCATGGAACAAGAGGGCCTCCGTCTTGTCCAGGGCGACCCTCAACCCTAGCGCCCCGATCCACCTGACGACCTCCTCGGTACCAGAGGTCGCCAGGCTTACCGCCTCTTCTAGCGTCCCACCGCGGGCTGTGACGAGCGTGTCGTCGGCGTAACAAATTACGCCCAGCCCGGGCGGGAGGCTCCCCCTCAACGCCCAGTCGTAGCCGATGTTCCACAGGGTGGGTCCGAGGACCGACCCCTGCGGGACACCGCACGTCATGGGCGTTCGCACAACGTCCCCTGCTCGGTCGGTGCAGAGGACGCTGCGCCCCTCCAAATAGTCTGCCACTAGCCGCCTCAGGTAAACTGGCACCCCGTGATACCGGAGCGCCTCCCTGATGCAGCTGAATGGCAGACTATTGAATGCGTTGGCGATGTCTAGGGACACCACCAACAGCACTCCCCCGCCGATATTTTTCCCTTGGGGACCTCGACAAATCAGTACGTACTTTAAGCCTCTTTTATTCTATAGGAGTGTATAAAATTTTTCATATTAAAAAGCTGTTATTAGTTAAATTGAAATGCAGGCGATTAATGATGATTTATATTGCTTAATTGAATATTTCTTAACTAGATTGATTCGTACTGAATCAATAAGCATGCGAGTGCTGATCTTGTGGTAGGCAAAGAAGCGTTTAAAAATGGCGTCTAGAAAAAGAGTTATAACGTTTTTCGACCAATCAAAATGTTTCATTTTGAATACTTGCACCTTAAATTATATATCTAGATTGGCCTAGTGCTATGTGGCAGTGACTAAGAATACTACCAACCTACACATTCCTCTCGTAGGTGTCATAAAAGACGACTTAGAGCTTTATATACTTCATATAGACCAGAGCCAACTCCATCTAATAACGTCTGGCCCCAATAACATTCCCAGGGGATTGATGTCGAATAGGACAATACTCGAAGGGGCAACCTGTCGGGCCGGCCACGGAAGTCAAGGACTCGGTACCAGTGGTCAGCCCAATTACGTTGGGGAGGGAATACGGTAGGTTATGGGGCCGCACGTCGCCCAGCCGTCACCCCGGGCGGATTAGACGGGGTGTGTCTAATCCATAGCCTACCAAAAAAGGGGGATTGATGTTAGGCAGGCCGTTGGTCAATAAACAATTGCCAACAACTTATGCAATAGGTACTATGAAAGAAAAGTACATATTGAGTCGATCCCAAGTAATTGAGATAAAACCAGGGTGATGATGGATTGGCTTATTCTGTTTCTTATATTCACCTTTTTTTTTATGGGTGGGCTAAGGTAAGCGCACGTGCGGTCCAGTCCGTCCGGGGCGATGAAAGGACGGCGCGCGGGCCCATAACCCACCCGTACCCACGTCACCGCGTTGTTGGGCCGACTACCGGAGCAGATGTGACTTGTCGTCAGTGGTCGGCCCGACGGAATACCCTTTCGGGTAACCTCACCTCTCTATGTCCTGGGACGTCGGTCGCCGTCGCGCGGTTAGCCACACTGTGAGCGACGGACAATTCTCCAGTCCGATAACCCGCGGCCTCGGCTAGGGCGACATTAGGCGCAGATACTCGCGCCTGCGTGCCCGAGTCGCCGGCGGCGGAACGTGTCGCCGAATAGGAGCTCTACTCGCACACGATCCGCTGCCTCCTTCAGTGAGATTACGGCCTCACAGAAGGCGGCGACCGCGTCCCAGTTCCTATATTCACCTTACGTATCTAACAATATTAAGTTTAACCCTCTTTTCAATAGAAAAGAGATTGATTTACTAAGCCACACTGGTCAAAAGGGTTGTATCTCTTTTTAATCTACTTTCTCTTACTTTGTATTAACTTGTTACTTCCCGTAGCCATTTAGACCAACAATTTTACAACGAAATTCGGGTGTGAGATTTCTCCCTTCACTTCACTTCTGTTGAAGAAAGCAGAAAGATTATAAAATAAAAAAACGTGCTGAATGTTAATAACTATTAAAGTTCATCATCATCATCATCTCAGCCCACATACGTCCCACTGTTGGGCTCGGGCCTCCTCCATAATGGAAGGGTTATTGACCTACTATACCACGCTGGTCAGACGCTGGTCAGACGTGTTGGTATAGGGTTTTATTTTGAGTTTTCCTTCTCTCGCATAGATGTTATATGCGTTTTGTATCCCTTAGTCGTCTCGTACGGGTAAGATACGGGGTGGTGAATTGTATTCTTACTCCGTCACCACACGGAATACTATTATACTACTAAACTAACTATTAAAGTTATTTGAATAATTTTCATATAAATGCAGTTCTGCATTGCAGTGCAGCTATGGTTACTTGACGAACCTCAAGTTCGTAGGAATGCTTTTAATTATCGGCGACTGTAGTTCGGCGAATCTAGAACATTCCGGGCAATCTACGATCGGGAAACGTCATTCGAGGACTCATACCAAAATATCGTTGTTATAGCTAGCTCAATCTTGGCAAAGTTCAACAGAGTGAATAATTTTGTATTTTGGATCTCAAAATTGAAAAGCATTTTTTTCTAAATTGTTGATCTTCACTTGAACGAGAAGTTGCACGTTGAAGGAGAATGAATACCTATCAATAAATGTGTGAAACTCGTTTCGCAAAGAGCTCGTTAGTTTGATACTGTTTTGTTCAACTACGAAATTCATTTTGAAGTATCAATAACCTTATGTATGCCGATATCTATTCTGCATTTAGATTATTCTTTTAGGTTACGGACAGCAGGTCTGTGATGAAA
Organism: Lymantria dispar; assembly: GCA_032191425.1. Classification (NCBI taxonomy): domain Eukaryota; kingdom Metazoa; phylum Arthropoda; class Insecta; order Lepidoptera; family Erebidae; genus Lymantria; species Lymantria dispar. The sequence goes on along the minus strand of CM063454.1, from coordinate 14,478,173 downwards.
TAATTCTGTATAAGTTTTAGTTTGGTTAAACTAGAAAGACAGAGAGAGAGAGAGAGAGGATTAATAAAAACCTTACCTTTATTCTTCCTTTATAAGCCAAAGTTTATTTTAAATTATATTAAATAATTTATAAAATACTACCAACCCGCCCTCGCTTTGCTTCAGTTTCAGTCACCTTACCCATGTAGTTCCCCTTCCCGTGGAAATACCGGGATAAAATATAGCCTACGTTACTCCCTGATATTATAACTTTCCATAGGTGAAAGAATTTTTGATATTGGTTCGGTGGTTCAAGCGTGAAAACGTAACAAACAAACAAACTTACTTTCGCATTTGTAATATTAGTAAGGAATACATATAAAAATATATTTTCATCATCATCAGGCCATATGCGTCCCACTGTTGGGCTCGGGCTTCATTGCGGAAAGGAATTCGACCTATTGTACCACGCTGGTCGGACGGGTTGGTTGTATTGTGGTTTTATTTCGAGTTTCCCTTAGTTGTCTTTTATGACACTAACGGGCAAGATAAGAGGTGGTAAACTGTATTCCTACTCTGTCACCACACGGGCAATTATACAGAATGTCTCAGATTATAGAGCAGATGTTCGAGTATATGTATTGCAGTTTACAAGTTGTATATCGTAATTAGAATGTATATTATACAAAAACAGTAAAATATAGTTACATTTATTTCCATAATGTGTGTCTAAGAGTCTATGCCTTAAATGCTACATGTTATGAACATTATACATACAGACATTTAAGTCGCGACGACGGTATGCCTATGGTTACATCCACGCGTTCTGTAGTCTGTGCTGTAGTATTGGTTTCAAATAAACTGTTATCGGTAAGTAATTCGGTAAGTATTTCGCGACGGCGATCGGCGTCCCGGAGGGGACGTCGACGGGAGAGGGTACTCCCTCGGTGTATTCCGTCGGGTCGACCACTAAAGTCAAGGAACTCTGCACCGGTGGTCGGCCCAACGAAGAAGGCGACGTGCTATACGGGTGGATAGCGGGTGTGCGTGCTTACGCCTCTCTGTCGCCCCGGACGGAGTCGGGCGAGGAGTGCGCCGAAAGAAAAAAGTACTATTGAATTAGATTTACCTATTTTTAATAAAAAAAAAATGAAGTAAGCTTTTGGTGAAAGTCGCCGAAGAGGTAAGTACTCAAAATTTATAACCCCAATAATCCAGATAATACATTAACATTTCGATATTAACAATCTTACCCTATACCAATCTGTTTGACCAGCGTGATATAATAAGGTCAATTTTCCTCCTATTATGATGGAGGATTCAGCCCACCAGTGGGATTTGTATGAGCTGAAATAACGATGATAAATGAATAAGCACATTTTATGAGCGAATCAATCCAAGTGCAAAATATAACATTTGTTCAGTCCCTAATATCAAATAATCAGAAGATGGTACTGAAATGGACCGTAGCAGAAACTTTATAATATCCTGTCATTGAGTTTCTAAGAGTATTATACACAACACAACAGCAAAGATATATTTTCTGAAGCAATTTTCCTTGAATTATTTTCTCGATCTCAGATATTTCGAATATCACAGACATTAAATGATTTTTTAAACATTTATCTTTATATGATTATTTTTATACAACGCTGGTCAGGCAGATTGGTGTTGTGTTTCATTTCGAGTTTTGTTTCTCTTGCCTGCTTGGTCCCTAAGTCGTCTATTAAGATCATCGATGGAAAAGGTAGGCGGCACAATACGTTATAATAATGAATTTATTAAAAAAAATTGTTTTGGCATTAAAAACTATCGCTTCTATTGTATTTATTTATATAAATAATTGCCGATTTTTTTTTGGGGTTGGGTTGCGGTCGGCGCGCTCCTCGCACCACTTCGTCCGGGGCGATAGAGGGGCGTAAGCACGCACACCCACAACCCACCCACGATGCTCGTCGCCTTCGTCGTTGGGCCGACCACCGGAACAGGGTGACTTGACGTCAGTGGTTGGCCCGACGGAATACCCCCTATTTGAGGTACCCTCCCATCGACCGACGTCCCCCCCTCGGGGAGGAAATAATTGTCGTGGGGTGACTGAGAACAAATACAATCCACCACCCCCTATTTTGTTCTTGGGTGTCGAAAAAGACGACAAGGGGACATAAAATGCATAGATATTCTATGCAAGAGATGGAAAGAAAATTAAACCCTATACCAACACGACTGACCAGCGTGTAGTAGGTTAATTTCACCCCTATTGTGGAGTAGGCTCAAGTCTAGCAGTGGGACGTAAATCTGTGATGATGATGATATAAATTTTGGTGTACGATAATTACATACATTTAGGTATAACACTAATATTGCTAATATGAGCGCACATTACTTCCTAGACGTTTTGTTATTGTACATCTAATACGGCTAGATATTTTATCTATCAAATTTTCATTGGCAGCATTCCATAAGCGTTCAGTAACAAGAAAAGATTTTCTAGAAATGATATGGTTATATATTTTTCGTGTGGTGACAGAGTAAGAATACAATTTACCACTCCCTATCTAAGATAGGGAGTGGTAAATGGTGGGTGTCGTAAAAATTGATGAGAAAGGAAAATTGAAAGGGGAAATCGAATCACTATACCATGCTGGTTATACGTGTTAGTATACGGTTTAATTTCGAGTTTTCCTTCTCTTGCAAAAAGGTTATAATATGCAATATTTAATCCCTAAGTCGTCTCTAACGACAGAGAGGGGTGGTGAATTGTATTCTCACTCTGTCACTAAACGGAAATTAAAATTGCCATAAAATGAGAACATTTTTTTAATTATGAAATTTTATACTGCATTATAATTGAGAAAATATATACAAAGATGAATAAAATATAAAACTTACCACATATTTAAGTGTAAATTAGAAACTTAAATAAAATTATAGTGATTTTTTAAAGTATCGAGCATTAGTGTCAAAGCGAGAACTAGCAAGTGCATACATTAGTGTTTAAACCACGTCAGTTGATATCGTTAACTCTCTTTTTATCAACGTTAGCAGTTTTTGCGTGTATAATATACGATTGTAGCAGGATAAAATAGCAGTAATGCAAAAACTATAGACAAAAAACAAGTAATTTTGAGTAATTAAAAATCATTTAAAAAACTATACGTGATAGCAATATTTAGAAAGCAAATCTCGATTCAGCATATTAAACTCTTAAGACATAATATATTTCTAGTCACTATAAAAATATAGTTCATAAGAAAATAATACACGGACGACTTTTATCATTAAAGATTTGTAATGTCAAAGCATAATAAAATTAAATTGATCGGTAGAATATTACGTTTAAGTCTTATAATCCTCTCTAAGACGGGAATTAAAGGATTACTCCAACCTTAAATTATCCGTCTCCCTAGTCGGTTGGGAAAGATTATTAATTTACCACTGTAAAGCTTGAATTTTTGAGCGTTTTCATGTGTTTAATTTATTTTTAATGTAATGTTCGCATATTTTAAGACATTAATGTAGTTCATCATTTCAGCTCATAGATGTCCCACCGTTGGGCTCGAGCCTCCTCTACATGAGAAGTGAATTTGACCCACTATACCACGGTGATTAGAGGTGTTGGTATAGGGTATCCTTTCAAGGATTCCTTCTTTCGGATAAATGTTATATGTATATTTAATCCATTAGTCGTCCTTAGTGATACCCGCGGACAAGAGAGAGGGTGGTGAATTGTATTCCTATTCCGTCACTACACGGAAATTGTAGTTTTGTCATTGAAATAAAAATTGTCGACTATAATAATTGATTTTGACTTTAATGATTATATTTTTCTGCCTAGGTTATACCCAAATATCCTATATAAAGGGAGAGGAATTAATCTGCTATGCCAAACTGGTTAGACTGAAATTATGATTTTAATTTTGCAGAAGAAATACATTCTTAGTTATGTTCACCGGTATCGATTTATATCATGAACTAATTATATGAAGAACTACTCGTACAAAAGACGGTAAAAACAGTTTTAAAAATTCTTGGATTATAAAATATCATACATCAACTTGTCGATGTCCGCATTTGTAGATAGAACTTCTCATAAGATTGTCACTGGTATCGATCCTATACCAATGCGCAATCTACTTTGTGGATATAGTCCTATGGTCCTACAACGCATCGTCCAATGCGTGGTCGCCACTACAAAATCTTTAACCGCAACCTTAATCGATTTAACAAACGATGGGATTCTCCCCATTGCCTGCTAATCTATGTAAGCTATATGTTAATTTGGTCAATGTAAGTTACACCCGTTCTTCTAGAAGTTTTAGAGAATTTTGTCACGAAATCTTGAGCATATTTCTCTCCATAGCATGTTAAACTTTGTACCTAGTTTTACGACGCCAACATTTAGGGATAGCAAATCAGTACCTTAAGTCATCGTTGGTAACACACAATGGTTATAGAACTCTTAAATGTTACGGAAATCTGGACGAGAAGCTCCATCTAAGTTTCCTAAACGCTGCCCAGCCGAATGATAAAATATAATTAGCGAATTATATCAATATTCATCATTCATCAACACAATTTCAATAACATTCATGTTCAATGCTACAAATACAATGTCAGAGTGAGCGTCTGCACTTAAAATAGATTACTCTTGGTCTAGTAACGTGACCCATTTGTATCGATTTGGGAGTGAAATTTAATCGCATATTGATTAGAAAAGTAAGTTTCGGTATCTTTGTGAGGTCAAAGACAATAGCTATTGGTTTCTCGGCATTAGGCATTTTAAATTAATAGGAAATATTATAAAGTAACATTATAAATTAAATTTAAAATATTGTTTTTGTTATTATTGCCTTTCGTTGGTAGACGAGCAAGCACCCTACCTGATCCCGACCACTGACGACAAATCACCCTGCTCCGATGGTCGGCCCAACGACGAAGGTGACGTGGGTACAAGTGGGTTACGGGCCCGCGCGCCATCCTTTCGTCGCCCCGGACAGAATGGACCGCGTGCGCGCTTACCATAGCCCACCCATAAAAAAAGCACCCTACCTGATGGAACACAAGTGGTAACTTACATAACTTTTTTGTAGCTTAAAACCAAATCTATCAATACCTCCTGAGATGGTTTTTATGTGCAAGTGTAACTATTATCATTTTAAGTGTGGTAACTGGCTAAGAATACAATACGTTCCTAATCCTCCCTTTCATGCGAGTGTCCTAAGAGACGATTAAGGGGCTTAAGCAGAGTGCTAACTCTATGCCTATTTGACACGGCGGCTTAAATTCGACCAACATCTCATCGTTTCAAGTCCGTGTGATACGCACGAACGCAAGTAAATACCTACGTATATGTGTATGTCTAAGCATTGTAATGGTTTTTGGAAAATCTGATATTAAATCTATATAATTAAGCATTCATTTGGTTCTCATATATTCCAATTTTTTTTCTATTGTTAACGAATTAATAATCATAAAGGAATATTTAAACGGAACAGGAACCTTTTTAATCGTATGAAGTTAAACTGAACGTGAACAAACACGAAACGATAATACGTTTTTGACAATGAGAAATTTTTCATTGTGGAAAAATGTAAAAGGCATAACTGAAAAGCATTTAAAATACACGAATTTCGATAGTAATCAATGCGTAATTTATAAGCCTTTCCAATACTGCGTTTAATGAAAATTGTTTGGCATCAATGAAATGAGCCGATTCGTTGATCAGAACAATAAATGCTACCATTTTAAAACTGAATATCTTTCTTTCTTAATAAGCGTTATAATTTATTTAATCAGTCAGCATCATTTTGCGATTTTCGCGTAGAATTCTTACCCACTGGCTTCCGAATCACCTGGAGAATGAGCTCTTGGGAAACTTATAATAACAAATATATAACAAAAAATAATAGTCAAATGTGAATGTACTATGTACTTTTCTGCCTCTGATTTAAAGGCTAGTTTTATTTACCAAGACAAATTTGTACATATCCATTGTCTGTGTTGTATGAAAGAGAAAATACGCATTAACTCATCTTTCTTTCCTACGGGTGTCATTATAAGGGAGGTAAACTTTTAACGATGTGTCAAGACAAAGAAAGATTGAATAAAATCTCCCAATCTGATGTTGCCGATAATCACTAAAATAGTGCTGGACAGCGTCTGAAACTGGGTCGCCATCTTCTGCGAGGCGGTAGTCTCGCTCGAAGGTGATGGCGGAGTGGTTCAGGGGCAAGTCAAGCCAATCTGACACGCTCCGCCGCTGATGCCTGGAGCGGTGCAGGCATGAATACCTGCCGGGGAATTGTGCGTCACACGTAGAGAAACTGACTGAGTGAAAGCGACGCCCCGGGAGCATCGGGCAGGGATGGTACCTGCATGGGTATTCCGTCGAGCTGGTCAAGGATCCGGTACCAGTGGCCGGCCCAATAGCGAAGGGCAGGGCATACAGCGGGCTATGGGGCCACGCGCAGTCTTTTTGTCATCCCGGACGGAACGGACGGCATACGTCCAGACACATTGTCGAATTGTTCAATTATTGTGATGAAATAGTCAAATTGTTCTATTATTGACATGTAACTTTGGGCTCACCAGTGAGATATAAATAATTGGTATTAAAGAATTTCATTAGTAAACCAAATAACAAGACTGAAACGATTCGATTCCATCTATTTTATGCTGCGAACTTCTTTCTTTAATTATATTACGTTTAATTCCTTTCTTATTTACTTTACCCTTTAAGTTCTTATTTAGTATCAAACTTTTCTAGTCAATGCTAACAAGTAACTTTTAGAATCGATCGTTCTGCAGCTACACCGTATTAAAATTTTATTCATTATATGCCACATACAATGTTCGACGTAGTTACTCACGAACTATGTAGGCGAAACATTTTGTTAATGACCTCAATAGTGAATATTTTATGGCATGAAAAATATTTCGAATATAGACGCTTTTGTGATGTTTTCTTTTTATTCAGATAAGGCTTACGTTTATGAAATACCCGTATCAAAGAGTTCGGAATAAGAATATTTTGTGAGTATTCACAATGTTTTATAGTGATTCTGGGCGTATTTTATACGTTGATTATTCGTTTGAAGTTTTATGTGACACAGATATTCTGTGAATGACCATTATTGTTATTTAAGGAACCATAAAATTATTATAGATGAAGTAATAAGATCACGCGACAGACGCTTTACTATTTTCCTGTTTAATAAAGCAATATATATATGTATAATTGTATATATATATTACTCAGGTAAATTTTATTCTTAACTAATCGCCATTTACTCTATCGTACTCTAAAAATACTCGGCGTTTTCACTAAAAATCTCACCCAACTATATAAATTTGTTCAAGAATACAATTCACCACCCTTTATTTTGCCCTTAGGGGGCGTAAAAGACAAGTAAGTTTTAGTTTTATCCCACACTGCGTCATCTGATTCCTGGTCGCCACTCGAGAACCCTTCTATCCCAACGGTTGTCGGTTCGACAATGGATATGGCCTGCCCATTGCCACTTCAAGGGCTGACATTTAGAGACGGCGTTTCTGTGTTATAGTTATATACATTTTATTATATAGGAATAATAATATATATTATTTTACATCAAATGGATTTTTTCAGTATACTGCGATCCATCAATAGCCTGAAAAATGTAGGAATTATGCCACCATTGCGAGGTCAATAATGTATGTCGATAGGCTGATATGGATTAAATTTTTTAGTTTGGAAAAACGAACCTATCAAAATTGTCTGTTTATATTTTTTTCACGCAAGCAACACTTGTCCATTGTAAATAAAATTACTTTACGAATTAATATGAATTATCGCGTTTATATTTGATTTTTTGATTGCGCAACGTTTCGAACACTTTACAACGTTCATGGTCACGGGCGGATTCGGGACACGGTCTGTTTTATTATATAGTCACGGACAGTTTTATTTACAATGTGTAATACTCGCGTAAACATCAGAAATCATTATAACACTTATATAATTTAATTATTCGATTATTCATTGACAACTAGTTTATCCTTACTAATATTATAAATGCGAAAGTAAGGATGTTTTTTTGTTTGCTTGTTTGTTTGTTACGCTTTCACGCTTAAACCACCGAACCGATTTCAAAACTTCTTTCACTAATGGAAACCTATAATATCCGGGAGTAACATAGGCTATATTTTATCCCGGTATTCCTACGGGAACGAGAACTACGCCGCGGGTAAGGCGACTGAAACCGAAGCGAAGCGAGGGCGAGTTGCTAGTATGATATATTTTACTACGTAAAATACGAATTAAGCAATAGTGATGAATTAAGTCAAAAAAGTTGCTCTTGAGGCACTTAGACAACAAGACACATTAATTACGTAAAAAAACTATCAATAATTATAAGTTAGTTTAGTTTATTAAAAGCCTAGAACAAAAGACCAACTATAAGCTTATGTTCTGTAAGTCTTATTAATATTTAGAGCTATTTTACGGTTTGTTTCAACTAAAGTGACGTTTTTACTAACGCATACAAAGGAAACAGCTTTTCTCCAAATCACCTGAATAATGTATCCAACAGTACTCTTAGAACATAAAAAACGTTTTAGTTTATTGAATGTGTAAGGTGTCTTTATTTTTAAAATTAATACTACTATTTTTAACGTTTAGATTGGTCCTGACCTTAAGAAGAAAAAAGCCCTAGGATTTAATATTCTTGATATTCTTGATTTTATATTTAATATTCTTGATATTGCGTATTGGACTATTGTCCCCATGAATCTTTCGTATGGCAGATCCCGTGAAATGGAGACATTTAATATATAAAATATTTATTTTATATAAATATATGTTTTGTATTACTTAAAATTTCGTATGAAATATCGATTACGTAGCGATATTTATAGTTATTTACAGCATAGAAAATATTCCTCAAGTAGGTACAAATTAAGAGCATAATAAATTGTATCATATCGTAATGTATTGTATGTAATTGTATAAATTATCATCACTTATTTGCCCGTGGGAGGCATAAAAATCGGCTGACAGATCAACAGAACAAAGTGTGCATTCTCTTAAGAATCATGTAACACCAACTAGGTTCACCAATCCGCCTACCAAGTGTGACGATTATAATATTATCTCCCAAAGGCGAGGCCTATATCCAACAATTCTCCGTGTGGTAACGGAGTGAGAATTCCATTCACCACTCTTCATCTTATATATTGGTGTCGTAAAAGACAGTTAAAGCATATAATATGCAGATAACATCGATGCAAGAGAAAGATAAATCGAAATAAAACCCTTTACTAACACGTCCGATCATTTTAGTATAATAGGACAATTTCCCTCTTATTATGAGGACGGCTCGAGCGCAGCTGTGGGATATATATGAGTTAAGACGATGAATATTCAACAATAGACATCATCAAGACTGATATGTTCTTTATATATAAATTTCTTGTCTACGTGTGTATGTCACTGATCTCCTAAACGGCTGGACCGATGTTGATGATTTTTTTGTGTGTGTTCAAGGGGATTCGAGAATGGTTTAGATTCACAATTGGACTCGGTAGGTGGAGCTGCTGTCAATTTCAATGAGAATTCTTTTTATTTTATTAGAACAGAACAACGTCTGTTAAGTCAGCTAGTGGAATATAAAATGTAACTGATTAAACGCGGTATAAGACGCGCTTAAATAGATGAGAACTAATTTCCATGTGTGTATACTAATAATTGCGACTAAATATCCGTTAATACGTCAATATTGTTCGATATTCACGTTGAAATGCTATCGGAAATTGAATAGGGCCCGATTGTTGACACAATCTCGCTTCTATTAATCTCGAACGAGACATATTAGCATACATTGGGCGAATCTGTATGCGGTAAATGTAATCTGCATTGTGGAGGAACGTTTACGTATTAGTATTACATTTACGTAGAATTTCCAGCAATGTAGGTGTAGTTTTGTCAATACAAATATGTAAATAAATATAAAATTACAGGACCTAATGTTGAAGATGTTATTAAACAGTCTGTAAAATTGTAAATAAAACTACTTTTACGGATTATATCGCGTTTGTATTTGATTTATGATTGCCCGACGTTTCGAACACTTTGCAGCATTCATGGTCACGGGCGGACTAAGGTGTCTCACGTCCAACAAGTAATCGTTATTACAGACATTTACAATTATCTACCCGATACAGAAAATTTTCTGTAGTGCTCGCGTAAACATCAGATATCATTAAGTCTGTAAAATATTTTTATTTTTTAAGGATAGCCGAGAAGGAAAACTCTAAATAAAACCTTATATTAACCCGACCAGCGTGGTATAATAGATCAATTTGCCTCCCATCGTGGAGGAGGCTTGAGCCCAGCAAATGATGATGAAGGATAACAGCCGTGCACAATTAAAATTTAAAATCATTTGTTATTTTTGAATCTCGCAAGGGCACTTAGATAATTATTGTCAACGTAAACATTTTACCTTAAATTAATTCCATTAACTACCATCGATCGGACGAAACACAATCTAATGCCACACCCGCCTAGCCAGTGTTGTGTACTAAACTAAATTTCCTCATCAAGAGGCTCGCGCCCAATATATATGGACTATTATCCCTAATAACAGATTCATTTACACTGGTTGAATTATGTATGTATGATTTTTTTGATACAAGTTTTCAAAACATTTAGGCCATATGTCTTTTACTTTACCATTCTCTCTTTTCATAGTCTTATCCATCGAACACAGCTCTAAACTTAGAACGTGCCGTGGAGTCGATTTAATCAATAATAATTACTTTATACAATTGCTATGAAAGTTTTTGAGACCGTGAAATATAACGTTGCTTTATATTTTGTACTTACTAAGTGCGATATTCGCCTGCTTGTTTCTGTCAAGCTGACCTCGTAGCGCTCTTAACCGTCGCAATTTTAATTCCTGCGCTTCTACGCGTTCACGTAGCCGTCGTAGACGCTCGCCTTCTACAGCCACCTACAAACAAAAATATTTAAATACAACATAATGACTTCTAACATTTACACGGGTATTACAGAATAGCTGTCCTACTTTGTGTCCAACTTTGCTGGCATAGATTACAGGCTGTTTTGATCCATTGTCGTTAAATATGAAATACAGCGGTGGGCCAAAGGGGCTTTGTGAAAATGTTTTTGTTTAAATTATCTTTAATTTAAGACTAAATAATGACAGTTTAATAGAAATATGTTATGTTAACAGTTGTTATTAAAATAATGATTATACAACGTACTTGTATAGAAAATTTCTATAACTTAATTTTGTTTTTACTTTCGTTTCGAATACTTTCGAATATTTATCCTTATTTGCCATGTGGTGACGGAGTAAGAATATATTCACCAATCTCATATTTTGTCCGTGAGTGTCGAAAACACGACTAAGGGATGTAAAACGCATATAATATCCGATTATATGGGTCACAACGAAAATATATGGGTACTGAATACCCATTGACAAAGGCGTGATACTAGTGTTACTCAAAAAAGTCTTGGTCTTGCGGTCTTGGTCTTGCGAGAAATGCGAGACCGAGACCAAGACCAAAACTGCTTAATCATTGCAAGACCAAGACTGGCTCTGCAAGACTTGAGCAAGTTTCAGTTTATATACGTCCAACTGTTGGCCTTATGTCTTCTACATAATAGGAGGAAAATTGACATACTATACCACGATGATCGGACGTGTTGGTACAGGGTTTAATGTTATATATATATATATTATAACCCTTAGTCGTCTTTTACGACACTCACGAGTAAAATAGAGGGTGATGAATTGTATTCTTATTCCGTCACTACACGGCAAGTCAAATTAGTCTTGAGGTATCCATCAATTAGCCAATCAATTCCCAATGTTGGTCTTGGCTTTCCAGAATTACTCTTCGGAAAGGCTTAAGGATACAAATATCATAATCGTCACCCTGTGAGTTAGCCTTGATAGGTTTCACACGAGAGTGCTCTTGCCCATTATATTTATATATCCGTTTATTCATTAGCCCAATGACGTGCACTGCTGAACATAGAAATATGCCTACAATTAATCTACATAAATAACACCCAGACTCGCAAAAAGAACTATTATGCGTACATAAAGATCGCAAGATCGCAATATAATAATTTTCCGTGTAGGGACGGAGTACGAATACAGTTCACCACTCTCTTTCTTACCCATGGATGTTGTTGTCTGACCAGCTTGGTATAGTAGGTCAATTTTCGTCCTATTGTGGAGGAGGCTCGAGCCCAGCAGCCAGACGTATATAAGCAGAGATGATGAATGATGAGGCTGCTACTAGGTACGATATAATATCCAGTTTTCAGAGATAGTAGTTTAGAAGATATATCGTCATATAACAGTCGCTGCTACTAGTATTTCGTTGCCACTATTACAAGTTATCATTTAAAATTATCTATAACAGTGACGATAAATACGACCTACTGTTATTAGCCATATCTTCTCGGAGTAACTTAGGTTATATTTTATTTTCCATAAAGAACCCGCGCATACCCGGGACGGGTTGATAGTATTTTTATAACACCAAGAAGTATTAAAACCGTGAAATTTTTAAATCAGTTTTATATGTTCTTCAATAAATAATATAGTAAGCGCCATATGGACCGCAGCGGCCAAAGTATTTATATAGGCAACTTTACATAGGCAATAGAGCAACAGGTTTTTTCAAGTATCCAGAGTCTCAATAACTGAACTGGCAATACAATAAACACATACCACTTAACTGGAAGGGAAATATAAACACACCCATTTATTACAAAAATATTTAAAATGACATAAAATTTATTGTATCAACTGCCCCGTGTGATGATGGCTTAAGAAAACAGGGTCGAAATTCCTTCCTTTGCCATAAGAGTAGTACCGCTGTCTAATGTGACACTAGGGGAATAGGAGAGTATTTCTTTTCCAGTGGTAAGGGTTATATTCAATGCTGGACTATAGGCTAGCAGATGGATAGATGGATGCTATTTGATTAATCTGGTTGGATTTTTCATAAATGACTGTTAGGTTATTCCAACTGCAAGGCTTGCAAGACTTTGCGAGACTTTTGCTACAAGACCAATACCAAGACCAAGACTTGAGTGCGCAATACCAAGACCAAGACGAGACCAGGTGTGATGTTGCAAGACCAAGACCAAGACTAGTCCAAGTCTCGTCTTGGTCTTGCATTTGGGCAACACTTCGTGATACTAAAAAAATATAAACTGTAATAAAACTCCATCCTCCGTAATTTTGTTTATTTTATAGTCGTACTTAATGTGTGAGAAGTATTTATTTCCTTAAGGCGAGCGATAAATATCGCATTAGCTAACGCGCGTCCAGCCCAGCCCTTAAGATTTATGAAGATCAGGGAGATTTAAATTTTTGCAGTGTTATCTGGTCACAATTTTTCTTAAAGATTGCAATTTTGTTGCTGATAATTGCCTTGGGATTTATAAAACAGTAGATATGCAAATTACTTTTTAAATTACCCAACAAAAACTTCTAAACTGTACTAATTCGTCTTCCTGGCATTTATTTACCAATTTAAACTCGCTATAGGCAAGTACAAAACTTGAAACTCAAAACTAATGTTCTGTTCTTTAGATCGTTAGGTAACGACTATGTCATAGGTAACTTCATCGTGCGAGTCGGACAAATAAATATGCTGGTCAGACAGATTAGTAAAGAATTTTGTTTCAAATTTTCTTTCTCTTGCATAGATGTCATATGCGTATTATATCCCTTAGTCACCTTTTATAAAATCCACGGGCAAGATAGGGAGTGGTGAATTGTATTCTTATACAGAATAAGAGTACAATTCACCACTCCCGGAATTGTCCGTGACGTTATAAAATATGATGTTTATATGATGTTTATAATGGTTAGCTTAAGTATATTGTTTAAATTTGATTCTAGATTGAGATTACACTATCCACTGTACTAGTTATCACTGTATTACAGCAAGATAGGCCTCCCGGTCCTCGATCAAAAAAGCAATATTTGGAAAGAATACGCGAGCAGAATCGTAGTCTCAAGTACTTATTTATATTTCTTATTTCACTAAAATAAAACAATCGAAATTTAAAGGGCTCTGTGTAATTTCATTGTTCCTTAAATTCAATGTTTAAGATCGACAACGGAAACTAAACAGCGAAATGTAAAACAATATTCAATTTTACAACTTTAAATAATTAACTGTTACAGTCAATTACAAAATGAAAACGAGCCAGATTTAACTTACAAATAATCCAGTTATTATTACAAAAGTAATCAAAAAACTTTGATACATCTGAACAAAGAATTTTTGTTTCGTTTCCTTTGCAGCCTCTTTTACTTTATAATATTTTTTTATTATTTACCCTTCTAAATTCGGAGTTTCAGATTTCCTATTTAAATTTCGCACCACTTTAATATGTAATGGCTTTTGTTGCGCCAGTTATAGTAAAATTTGAAATAACCTTATTGTTCTTTAAACATTTTTATAAAGAAAATTAGTAGTATAATATACGAATATGTGTACCCTAATATGGTATGATATATTTAACCAGCTAAAATTATATTCTATATATTATATTCTATTCTATATTCCAAAATTCACAGTAAATATATAGCAATATGAAATGTTGTTTTTAAATGTAAGTATAAATGGATGTAAGTACTGTTCTCATGTTCAACGGGGTATAAGTACATGTGTCGCCAGTAAAGATCGCTATAATAGCAGCGGCAGATAGCGACTATGCTCGTCCTGTAGCCAGGAAAGAATTGGTCAGGATTCTCGCGGGCAATTTTATTTAGCATATTGAGCAAGTCGGGTCGGGACTCTGGGACTCACAGTACGGGTTCGATATGGATTCGAGGAGTGGGTGGAGCTACAATGGACACAATAGCCGCCTTGAAGACCCTTACTAGAAAAGTAATGATCGGGAGAGTACATGATGATGACGACGAATACATCACTCACCTTCGATTTGCGGACGATATCAGCGTTATGGCAGAATCCATGGAGGACCTAGGCACTAAGCTCAATGATCTCAGCAGGGTATCCCAACTAGTGGGTTTACGAATGAACATGGACAAGAATAAAAAATTCATGTCAAATTGGCAATGCGATTCTTGAAGTTGTCGATCATTATCTTTACCTTGGACAAACAGTCCAGTTAGGTAGATCCAATTTCGAGAAAGAGGTTAGCCGACGAATCCAACCCGGTTTTTTTTTTTTTTGGGTGGGCTATGGACAGTACTCTCGCCGCCCGGCTCCGTCCAAGGCGACAAAGGGGCGGCGCGCGTCCCCACAACCCACCCGTAGCACGTCGCCTTCGTCGTTGGGCCGACCACTGACTACAAGAAACTGGGCACCGACGGAATATCCGCAGGCGGTACCCTCTCCTCTCAACGTCTCTTTCCCGGTATGTCGGTTGCTGTCACGCGGTCAGCCTCTCTGCGGGTGACGGAATAAAATCCCCCGTCCGGTCACCCGCGGCCTCGGCTAGGCCGGTATCAGGCGCAGGTACTCGCCGTCGAGTCGCTGGCGGCGGATCGCGTCGTCGTGGAAGACGACCTGGTGAAGGTTGCTGAGCGTCGTTGGATGCACGCAGCACAGGACCGCACTATGTGGCGCAACATGAGAAAGACCAACGTCTATCAGTGGACGGCGATAGGCTGAAATGATGAAAAATGATGACCGGGAGAGATGTGGCCTGGCTGTATTAGTCGAGATCAGTAACGCTTTCGAGAGCCTGCCTTTTAAAACGCTTAAGGAAACGCACTGTATCTATGAAGGTGAAATGCTGCACACCTCTTATCTCTCTGTTATAATTGTCTAACATCAGGGACCAACTGTAAACTAATTTTACTACTTAGGCTTGCTAATTTATAGGGTAATTCGAGATTTAACGAAAGAAACTGATAAGAGGGCTACTTAAAGAATTACTAGTTTCGTGTTAATGTCATTCAAATATTATAACAATAATGTGTAAACCGAGATTTTATTCTTCTATTTTGGGCTTTTATTATTTCAAAAATTGCATTATGACGAACCCTTGGAATGAAGAAGCAACTAAATAATATAGTTATAAAATTCAATACCCACATGAACATTTAAAAAAAAATACTCATCGTAAGATTTGCTGGTATTACATTTGTTATAGTAAAATTTCAGATCTAAGGATTGCACAAATATACTTAAAATATCTTCCTCGAGCCACAGAGTGAAATATCTTTGTATTTGAACTGTAAGATTAAATAAAAATATTATATTGGGCAACATAAAATGGAAGGTAGGAAGCATAATAATGATAATTCGTAGACCGGTAAAATAATTTTCGCTCGACATAACAGAATATATTAATTTAGTACATTAATTTGACATTGTTCCATTCATTTAGGGAATAGCAGTGTAAAACATTCTAAATTTGTAATGTAACTTTCTGCTTTTCTAATTTTTTTACAGCTCATATATGTTCCAATCATAAAGCTTTTTTTTTACAAAATTGTCCTCTCTTGCTTTGATTTTATCATCACCATCATCATTTCACTTGTAAACGTCCCACTGCTGGGCTCGGGCCTCCTCCACGATAGGAGGGAAATTGACCTTATTATACGAAGTTGGTTGGACAGGTTGGTCTAGGGTTTTGTTTCGAGTTTTCCTTCTCTTGCATAGATGTTATATGCCTAATATATCCTTTAGTCGTCTTTTACGACATCCACGGGCAAGGTGTGGTTGTTGAATTGTATTCTTACTCATCCCACAGAAAATATTTACAGATTTACATATTTTATTTACAAATTTTATACTTCTGTCTTAGGTGTCTTTTATAAACCCACAGGAGGGAAGAGTTGGTGAATTATATGCGTTTTTAACCAACCAACCAAAAAAAAATCCAGTTATAAATTATCTTTATTACTTATATTATTTATCCAAAGACTACAAGCTACTGTTCGTAAAATCGCATCTAAGATATTGTGAACGACTTTCATGTTTTTGCGTACGTTTAACAACGGCACTGAGGGAAATCACATCGTAAAAGCCTCACTAATAAGTACGCTTAGACCCCTAGAGGCTGAAAACTAAAAGTTACTGCTCAACCCTTCGACGTTTTATATCTAAAATTTACTTTCGTCGTTATTTTTAATGTTTTATTAGGTTTTGAATTTAATTTCGTCTTTAGAGAATACGTTTTACAAGTCAACTCAGATAAAACAGACTTGATACTAATATCATTTTTATTATAATTCTGGATAACAAATTGTAAATGATTGAAGCTGAATATTGATCTTTTAACACTCATTATTTATTACCGGATGGGCAAGATTGGGTCAGTAGGAACAACCCTAACAAGAGTATATGCCAATATTATTAGGTAGGGCAGATTGAATATAATATGATTTTATCCCTTACATTATTTTTTAATGGCTTATCTCGAGGTTTGAACGGATTATGTTCGATGACCGTTTTAAAGTTAATCTTTTATTCCGTACTAACAGCATTTTTAAATGAAAAACGTATACTGATTGAAATCAGTATCATATATCTGATATATATTAATTTTTTTTATAATTAATACATTGAGCACGAGTGTGCTCCACAATATTAAGGCAAATTACTTACTGATATCTTGCTAGGCTGAACTGGTTTGTCAAAGGATCCCTTGCAATAATTTTATCTGCTTAAATCATTTAGTTTTATTTTAACTCATAGATGGGAGAGAAAGGGAGCACCTTTCTTTACCAAATTAAATTTTTATTTCATTACTACAACGGAGATTAATGTATACAAAATAATATTTATACAATGTAAAAAGTCAACACAGAAACACGATTTATTTATATAGACTGACAGTTCAACCCAATTATGAGCCATAAACGGTTTTCTAATGTTCAATTCCTCCTTCCAAACATTGTGTTGTACAAGCAAAGTCGTGTCGAGTCGTGCACCATAATCGATCAAAAGTAATAAGGTTTCAAGATATTTTGTCGACAAATGGATCAATGACTCTCATTGAAATATCAAACCTGTTCAAAACCAGGAAAATTTACCACGTTAATATCACAATAGAAAATAGTAATTTCCAATACATTAACGTGTTTAATTATGGAAAGGTTTTCGTTTTTAGTCATTAATATACATTTTGCTTACGAATTAAACGCTAAAAATGGCCAGATCAACTTCTAACCAATTACAACCCGAAGTGGTTCGGTGGATACTATAATTGCTTCACTGCTCATGTCTATTCATTCGGATAATAAGTTGTACCGTAAGATCGTTCAATACTGTACACTAAAAGTAAAACTAATGCTTGTGGGTTTTGTGTACCTACAACTTACACTTTTTTTGCAACATATCGAGTTTATCTTTTTATTATTAAGATGTTTACATAACCACGTTTATTTATAAAACCTGGTAAGAATCCCAGGCACCAAATTTGAAGTAAAAACTTCTTTAGCGGCGTTGCGCACTTTTTTGGGATGGGAAAAAAATGGTCAATAGTCGCGTCTATATATATCTGGAGGATTTTTTTTAAATATCTCCCATCACGAGACACAAGTCAGTTTGAATCTTTAGCCCGCACTAAAGCACCTGCTTTACCCCGCCCACTAAGCCCGTTGATGGATATTGAAGGAGGTTCTTTTGAGGCAGGGAACTTTCAACCTACAATTAAAACACTGTCTGGGTAGAACAATAATTTGTAAAGCGTTAAGAACTATCGACATAAAGATACTTTTTTAAGGAGGTCTATACTTAAAGTACTACGTCATCTGTGCGATTGTTAAGCCTCCTCTACACGTCAGCGGATGCGTCCGCGGACGTGTAGAGAGGGTGATTTGCTTGTTTGTGGTAGGTATTTGACGTCTGCAGATGCATGCGGCACTAATCCGTTAGTTGTCGGTTTTTGTAGCACGGATCAAAGGGTTTCAGCGCCAGCGCTCGGCGCGAGCAAGTGATCTGTCCACACGTCTGACGACGGATCAGTATTCATCAGGAAGCGAATGAGAATGCACGCGTGATTTCTGCAGTATTTTTTCGTTCTTTCTTTTTTACTTGCTCGTTAAAATAGCTAACACGAGCACTGACAAAACATTCAAATTCCTGGAGCTGTATCAAGCAGAAATTCGAACAAAATTATCAAATTCTCCAGATGGCTCTGCATATAGTTCTAAAAGCTAGTTTTCCACGCTATTCCTGCGAAAAAAAATGGCGTCCAGAAGGATATGTTAAAAAAAATTGCAAAAAATTATCATCTTCATCATCTCAGCCCATATACGTCCCACTGTTGGGCTCGGGCCTCCTCCATAATGGAAGGGTTATTGGCCTACTATGTCAGACGTGTCGGTATAGGTATACCGACACGTCTGACCAGCGTGGTATGTATAGGGTTTTATTTCGAGTTTTCCCCCTCTCGCCTAGATGTTATATGCGTTTTATATCCCTTAATCGTTTCGTACGATAACCCACGGGTAAGATAGGGGATGGTGAATTGTATTCTTACTCCGTCACCACACGGAAGGCAATAAATACATTATGGAAAAGATTTTTTTCCACATTATTCGGTTTCTATGTATGCTGATTACAGCGTCCACCACCTTCCTCTTCTCCATTTTTTTTAATAACTACTGCGATGGACGCTTAAATAATACTCAAAAGTCCTAAATAAATAAATAGCTGCAACAGCTACGGTCTGAATATCCATTTCGCATGCGTATGTGTTGCTTCCGCCAAGAATCAATACAGACTGATCGACCTACAGACGTGTGGACAGCTCACAGAGATCCATCCGCGAATGCATCTGTCGACGTCTGTGGACGCATCTGCTAACGTGTAGAGGAGGCTTTAGATTTCATATAAAACTGACCTGATGTTGTCTAGCCTCTTGCTGCTTGAGGTAACGTAGCCGCTGCTCCTTGGCACAGAGCAGCTGGTGCTGTGTGTCGATCTGCTGCTGCTGGCGTAACGCCATGGCGCGCAGCTCACCCAACGTCAACTCCACCCCTTCCCCCAACTATGGACAAACAGAATGAAATTCATGAGTCGAAACCATCATACTCTATTAAAAGAATTTAATTACTACACAAACCATCTCCTAACTGATTACATTGGAGTTACACAGTTAATCTATATATTTCTTGTGTACGTATGTGTTTCTTGTGTGCGTATGTCACCGAACTTGTCCTAAACAGCTGGACTGGAATTTCGTCAACATCGACGAAATTTTTTGTGTGTGTTCAAGTAGATTCGAGAATGGTTTAAATTCACAATTGGACCCGGTAGGTGGCGCTTCTGTCAAAATCAAGGAGAATTCCTTTTATTTTATTTGAACAGAACAACGTCTATTCGGGCAGTTAATAAAATACAATTTTAAAATATTTAAATGTGCAACTTAATTACTTAAATAAATTTAAAATATATTCATTTTAATATAATTTATGTGTTATGATAAAGTAAGAATACAATTTATTACTCAGTTTCTTGCTTGTGAGTGTCATAAAAGACGACTACGTATTATATGCATCTATTCAAGAGAAGAAAAGCTCGAAATAAAACCCTACATCAACTCGTCTGACCAACGTGTTATAGTAAGTCCATTTCTCTCCCATTATGAAAGAGGCTCAAGCCCAACACTGGGACGTCTATGAGCTGTGATGATGAATATAATAATAATCAATACTCAGAAATATAAAAAATGTGTCAAAGTTTAAGATGTTGAAGTAAGTAATAACATCGCGATTGCACCAGTAGAGGCACCTAGTCTATACCAATAAATAAAATTGGAGTGTCTGTTTGTATAATAGGCTTTTTTCATGCTCACACGGTTATTTATACGACACCTATGCCTAAAATAGCAATTAAAAAATTTTTGTCTGTCTGTCTGTCTGTTTGTTCTGGGTAATCTTCAAAACGGCTGGACCGATTTCAAAAATTCTTTCACCAATGGAAAGCTATAATATCAGGGCGTAAACTAGGCTATATTTTATCCCAGTATTCCCACGGGAACGGCAACTACGCGGGTAAAACGACTATAACCTATAACCGAAGCGAAGCGAGGGCGGGTTGCTAGTATAGTATATACCAATAAATAAAATTGGAGTGTCTGTTTGTAATGTCAAAATAATAGGCTTTTCTCATACTGACACGGTTATTTGCACGACACCTATGCCTAAAATACAGATTAAATTTTTTTTGTGTCTGTCTGTCTGTTTGTTCCGGGTAATCTTCAAAACGGCTGGACCGATTTCTAAAATTCTTTCACCAATGGAAAGCTTTTATCAGCGCGTAAACTAGGCTATATTTTATCCCGGAATTCCCACGGCAACGGGAACTACGCGGGTAAAACGACTAAAACCGAAGCGAAGCGAGGGCGGGTTGCTAGTATTAAATATATTGAAAGAAAATAAACGAGCATTCGAATTCGGATAAATCCATGATAAAGATTGTCTGGATAATGTTGTACTATACGATAAGTTACGTCATTGGAATGATTTATCTAAGTCCAAAGTTCAGAAAATCTAATAACATGTTTTGTACGACTACGATATACGCCCAGGATTGGCTATTGCACACGCCACTGGGCCAATAAGGATTCAACAGAATCATTTATCTCGCGTCCATAGTAAAAAAATATATAAATACAAAAGCTGTTATTGTTTAAAATAATAAAACATTTACAGATATTTATGATCTTAAAAATTATCTCTTAATATTAAAAGTCAAATCCGTGACTAACGGCTCTATAAACTCTTCGGATAATGAGAATATTATCATAAACCTAATCTTCATAACACCGATTTAATGACAAAGGCGAATACGAAAGCTTCGAAAAAAAAATCTCATAGCCGCTCAATTCTTACTTTATTATAATGAAAAAGACATTGTACCTTAACCTTAATACTACGTAATACGAAAAGTTAAACAATTTTTGTTTAGAAATACAATTGAAAGTTGCCTACGTTTTATATATTGTGCACAAGTTCGAATGAAAACAGCTCTATATTTGTTGTTTTACGGCGAGTGCAATATTAAATACAATATTTATTTAATTATTTTAAGATCATCAACGATATATGCACAATAATCATCTATCATCATCTCCGCCTACACATGTCCCACTGCTAGGCTCAGTCCTCCTCCATAATGGGAAGGCAATTAATCTACTATTTCACGCTGGTCAGACGTGTTGGAATAGGAGTTTGTTACAAGTTTTCCTTTTCTTGCACAGATGTTATATGCTTATTATATCCCTTAGTCGTCTTTTACGACATCCACGAGCAACATAGGGACTGGTGAATTGTATTCTTAATCCGTCATCACACAGAGGCACAATAATAAGCAATCACAATTAATCAAATAAAAAATGAAAGAGATGAGTTCCGAAATATTCTAACAGAAATTGCATTTTATAAGTAAATCGGCAATAATTTAAATATGTATGACACCAAAAATTAAACACAAAATAATACTACAGATAATAATTAATACGTTTTAAGCTTATTATATTATTATGCCCATACTTAGAAAACATGAGTTGACTTTTAAATCGCCTTTTTATCAAACAACACCTCGCATGCATATTTCTTGTATCGTGGGGTACAACAGAGATACGTTTAAACATAACGATTGGTACTAAGGATTATCCCACACGGGTATAGAACACACAACATTGAGCATTGGAGGTTGGCATTTAGGCACATATGCTATCATAACAACGTACAACCACAACATAACAAAATGGAACCTCTCAGCTCGCCTTGCAAAATTCCTCTTCCTCATTTGAATTAGCTATTTGAAAGGCTATCGGCACCATGTGCATTGGACTTTAAAGAAGCACAGGTTGCTATTTTTTAAATTTCCGTTAAAATTCTAGTTAATATTACTACTTTTCAAGTGTAAATAATATTGTGAAAGGGGATTGCCGTCTAGCATCCCGACTTAGATTAAAAGCTCTCGCTGTTGCGAAAAGTTATTTAAAAAATGTTTTATATTTTGGCGGATTATGGTCTGAAATCACTCTGCCCGTGGTAGTGACAAGACATTATGGCACCCCATAATCTCTGTATTTAAAACGGATTAATAGCACCGTGGTTATATAATTTTACCCTTAACTTTAATCGGGTTGAGAGCCCTCAGCGCTCACCCAACAGTCCGGGTAAAGTTGTCATAGCCATCTGAAGCTAACAACTAAGTCACACACAAAAAAAAAACAAATTACCGAATCGCCTGCCGGCTTGGGTTCTGGGTTTTCCTTAATCAGTTTAAATTTTTTTGGCCAGAAAACCTTATATTATATGGCCAAATTAGGATTCGCAAATTCAATTCCCTGCAGCTCCTTGTTGGTATGTAAAATGTCAAACAAATTAAGCCTTGTATTTAGATATATTAATTAACCTTTATATTGAGTGACTGGTACTCCAGAGGATACTGATACTCATTATCACTCCAAATTTAATCAGATTTATTGAGATTTATTGTCACTTCTCCGCTGCTATGAATTACCACGTTTTACTATATAGAATACATCCTCTAACGTTATAGATAATATGAAACATAAAATTAAATTTTTGATGCACTCTTCATATTTAAAATAGAAATACATGACGGCTTCATAGACAGGTCAGCAGCAGGTTTATTGGTATTATAAACATTCATCATCATCTCAGCCCATATACGTCCCACTGTTGGGCTCGGTCCTCCTCCATAATGGAAGGGTAATTGACCTACTATACCACGCTGGTCAGACGTGTTGGTATAGGGTTTTATTTCGAGTTTTCCTTCTCTCGCATAGATGTTATATGAGTTTTATATCCCTTAGTCGTCTCGTACGATCACCCACGGATAAGATAAGGGGTGGTGAATTGTATTCTTACTCCGTCACCACACGGATATTATAAGCATTACGCGTACAAATTTTTTTAGGACTAAATGGTTTGCTTCTTTTGTAATTAGAAAGATTTTTCTTACGTTTAATTTTGATTTAAAACAGTTTTTGTTTTTATTATTCCATATTTTATATATTATTACGAAGATTTCGACTAGTTTGCATATTTTATTTCATAAAAACTATTGAAGCAGGTGCGCAAAAATGCAACTGATATTGAATATATCATCGAAGAAACTATGAATACTGCACTTTAAACATTATTGTGGATAAAATGCAATATCTATATTAAGTTTTTTAAAGGTATGTTATTCCTTTTTGCACAGCTAAATCCCACAGGAGTTTTTGAATTACAATCCTATTTTACCATAGGGAAATCCTCGTGATCATTATCGTGCTCTTATCTCTATTACTCGAGGTAGACTCAATATATATACTCTTCTCGCATAGTACATATTGCAAAGTTATTAGCAAGAGTTTAATGACCGGCCGCCTGCCTGACGTCAACACTTCTTCAAAAGGTAATTGTTCACCAAACGAAATCAGATGGATTTGGCCAAGATCTATATAAAGCTCTTAGTCGTTTTTTATGACATCCACGGGTAAGGGTTGGAAGTACTCCTAGCCGCCGGCACATCTTGAAGATTTTTTTTGAAATTGCATTTTCTTCATTTGCATTATCATCATCGCAGCCCACATATGTCCCACTGCTGAGCACAGGCCTCCGTGGAGGAGGGAATTTAACCCACTATACCAAGCTGGTCAGACATGTAGAAATAGAGTTTCATTTCCAGTTTTCCTTCTCTTTCACAGATCTTATGTGCATATTCTATCCCTTAGTCGTCTTTTACGACATCCACAGGCATGATAGGGAGTGGTGGATTGTATTATTACTCTGTCACTACATTTTACCAGAGACATTTTATAGAATTGGTGTCTATATTTTATGTACATTACGACGTAATTACATTATTATAATACAAGGAAACATAGAAAAAGTCTTATGCCAACAAACTAGCTTGTAAGGCAACTTGCTCTCATATTGTGGTGGACATTTAAAGAGGTACATATGTATATAGCCTGAAGTAAAATACTAGCTATATAACATACAAAAGTGTTTAAATATCGAGCACTTTCATTTATATGGCGATGGGCGCGGGTATATTGCCAGCCACTTAGGTAATGTTAATGTAAAGTCATGCTACCAAATACTGAAAGTCATGTTTTGGTGTGATCAGTAGTAGGTATGTTCATTCAAATATGTGTAATGTACCTAATGTTATCACACTACACTCATTGCTACTTATTCTCACGCGAGATATTAGCAAGCGGTAATATTTTTTTAATACTTTTACATTGAAATTTACTTACGAAAAAAATTAAAGTAAGAATAACTTTTATACATAAAATATTAATTCTCATATTAAAATTAGATGTTCTAACATGTATTATATAAACACCATTTAAATATTTATAAAAGGAAAAAGTGACCAGGTGTCAAAAAATCCTTTGCGTTCTTGTTTACCAATAATGTGCCCGGAAGCCGCGAGGTTAGATGACAATGCTACTCTTTTGTGCTAAATATAAACTACTCTTTTTATTACGCAAAGCAATCGATTAGTCACCTTGCAATCCAGTTGTACGAGGAAAGAGCGAGCGTTCGTATGCGGTCCGAGGGTTTTGAGGCTCAATAATTATCTACTGCTGATGAACTGCTGTTATAAGTCTCACAACAAAGCAGCGCTGCCTATTCTTCTGCTGACCTTTCAACGGGTTTTTAAGATGACCACAGAAAAGTGTTTATAACATATTGTACACTTCACTGATAAATATATAATATAATAATTAGGCATTTTTATAGTTCCATATAGTGACGTAGTAATAATACAACTCATCACCCGCTATTTTGTCCGTAACAAACGACTAAGGAATAAAATATGCATATAACATCCATGCAAGAAAAATTAAACACAAAATAAGTCTATACCAACCTATCTGACTGGCGTAGTATAAGGCCAATTTCCCTCGTAGGTTAAGCATACATAGGGCGTCGACGACTTTATTTAATAGTACGAGTTTTTAGAAATATGGGAACTAAATGCACAATAACAATAAAACATCGTATTGAATGTTTCAGTCATATCAATTAATCGCATGCCGTGTATAACCATCATTTGCTTGCCCTCTACCCCGCTAAGTGGAGTCGATACAGCACCTTACCTTCTATAGCCCCCTATCAACCGTCATATTTGCACCCACTGCTTTCATAGAGTACGTATATCCTTATTCACACAATCCACCCATCTCATTTTAGGTCTCCTACGCTTCTTACGCCCATCTACAATCATATTGATAACCCTCCTTGTCACATGCCTTTCATTCCCCCTCATCATATGTCTATACCAAGACAATCTCGCGCTCCTAATGTTATGTACAACGATTTTTTTATTATTGCTCGGAAGGGGTGTCGGGGAGGGATGCTACCCGAAAGAGTATCCCGCCGGGCTGACCACGGACTACAAGAAACTTGGTACTGGTGGTCGACCCAATGGCGTAAGGATGGGAATACGGTGGGTTATGGGGCGGCATGCCGCCCTTGCATCGCTCCGGACGAAATGGTCGGCATGAACGCTGACCATAGCCGCCCAAAAAAAGCATCCAAATTGTTCAGTATTTGTAAACATATAAGTATTTATCTTGAAAGATATCAATAACTGCACAGATGGCGTAGTGGTTAAGATAGCGACCTACAGCGCCAGTGTCGGGGGTTCGAATCCCACGTGGGACAACACTTTATGCGATCCACAAATTTTGTTCTGAGTCTGGATGTAATTTGTGTCCGTTAATTATATGTTTGTAAAATCCCCCGCAATACAAGGATTATTTCCTTAGTGCAGGGTGTTGTCTAAACAAATAAAAAATAAAATAAATAAAATATGTCAGAGTACGAAGTGGTTTATCAACCCAATGGGGTTGGCTTTTAATACCGCTTTAGTCGTCTGCGATTGTTTGAAATTGTCTTCATAATTCAGTCGGGTCCCTTTTTCCATAACTCAACGGTAATATATTGTAGTGTAGTGGGCGCGCCGCGAATATTTCGTAGTTATTATTTTTTGTCATTGCTTTTTATGATCATTAAGTTTATAGCGTTGGATTATGACTGACTTGGAGCTATAAGCGTTAAATTATATTATTTTATAGATATCTTACCTATCTAATGGCAAAATTATTAAAAGACAGGTGGTAATAGTACCTAAACTTATTCTCAACGTTTCTTTTAAAAATTTAGAAAAAATAGACATTATATTTGTTGTGTGATTAGTAATTTTATACTAGGTTGGTCAGACAGATTCCTATTAAGTTATATTTCGAGATTTCCTTCTCTTGGATATGTTATTTCCCTATTATAATCCTTAATCGTCTTTTCTGACACCAATGGATAAGATTGGTTGATATTGGCAACGTAGGTGATTGGCAACGGACAGGTTAGTGAAATGTATACGTCGTTTGTTTTTTGAAACCTGTATACGTTTTATTAAGGTCGGCCCAACGACGAAGGCGACATGCATCGTGGGTGGGTTGTGGGTGTACGTGCTTACGCCACCCTGTCGCCCCGGACGGAATGGTGCGAGGAGCGCGCCGACCGCAACCCACCCCAAAAAACAAAAGTTTTATTATTTTAGTAAAATTTAAACATTAACACGTTGTACGCCAAGGAGTCAAAATACTATATAAACGTCGTCTAACATGTCCTCTCATGGCGTTCAACGTGTTAATAAACACCTGTGATAGCCCTAAAAAGAAATAACGTACTTTATATAAACGAAACAATTTTTAGTAAAAGGAATTCAAGATAAAAATTCATAAAATATATACACTTTGACAGCAAAAGCCTATTATTACATATAACTTTTTTATATGGGATATCTTAACGGTGGGTCAGCCGGAATATATGGATATAATATGTCCCTTGCGTATCGGTGCGGGTGAAATTAAGGACGACTCTAGACACGATTTATTTATATCTTGACACTTGTTGATATCCTACCCTGTCTGTTCTGATGTATGAGCGGAAAGATAAATTGTATTACTGTCACAACATGAAAGAATAAAACAATATTGAAGGACAATGCGCAAAAATTAGGGATGAATGGAGCACGATAATATAGATACAAGTAAAGCCATTGTTTATTATCTTTATTCATTGAAAACTGCTAACAAAGGATGATATAACTCATAAATAAGTCAATTTATAATGCCTTTTTGACGTGATAACGTGTCATAAATCGATGAACGCTGGAAACGTACGAAAAAGCATGACTCATTATCACGTTCCGTCTAAGCCCAGCGTGCAAGCGAGACCGCGCAACAAACGATAGAGAGACACGATCGGTCTCAGCGTTTGCCTTGTGACGCATATATCACGCATGTATATAGGTTGAAAATAAATAGTTAACAGCACACTGTTACTGCTAATTAATCTGTTTTTTTTTTTTGTTCTAATTATGATATAACTTAACAGTTCATCATTTCATCATTCGTCATCATCATTTCAGCCTATCGCCGTCCACTGCTGGACGTAGGCCTCCCTCATGTTAGCACTTAATAGTTACCTCATAATAATTACAATCTAGCTTGAGGCTAATAAGTGATTTAAATCTAACTTAATTTGCTAAGACTTACAGAGTAAAGAATGTGTCCATTAGCACTTTTCTTATTGTCTCTATTAATAATAAAATACACTTTGTTCTTGTGTTCTTGAAGGATAGCACTCACTGCACTACTTATCACTAATTTCACTAAACTAACTCAAAAGTCTTAGTTCTTTTCAGTCTCCTTACTATTTCCATGGTGTCGAGGAGCTGGATAGCCTCGACATTTACGTGTTGTATTAGTCTTTGTTCATGTGCCTCGGCATATTTTTTTATAACCTTAGTAACAAGGTCCACTCTTAAATTACGGTGGATGTCCTCATTTCTAATATACCAGGGAGCGTTTACTAAACTCCGAAGTACGCCGAAGTAATCTGTATGTAAGTATAAAATATTTGAATTAACGAGTACAAATAAATGTTAATTTATCGAAAATATTGTAATTTTCAATTAACTCCTTCTTCGTATTATACAAAATATAATTTAGTGATAATAATGATAATCCAGGGATAAGAATTTAATTCAATTCATAAAAGTTTGCAATTTGCCATCAATGTTTTCTGATGACGTTATAACGTAAAATTAACATCCTTAAACCGACTCTTAGACTATCAATTTTTTTTTTGACACGTGGGTATATGCCATCCATCCCGTCCGGTATGACAAGAGGACAGTGCGCGACCTCATAACCCGGCCGGTGCTGATTAATTCATAAAGCTACTGTAAAATAGAATAAAGGATACACCTATTGTCTATCTATCAAACACATTTTCAGAATTCGAACTCTTTATTGACAACTTAATCTTGGCAAATAAATTCAATAACATTTTGTGCCCAACCTACCTACCTACCATAATTCAGCACCAAAGAGGGGTATCGTCGAAGCGAAACATGATCAACAATTTAAGTCTCTCCAAATTAATTAATTAAAATACAGACCTTTTTTAATGTCAATAAAAATTTATTCGCAACTTTATAAGAATCTAATAAAACAATTAATGCTTTAAGCTTTTCCGTCCTTAATTTACTAGGCAACCTGGAATTAAATTAAATTAACGGCATAACGTTGGAAATACAATATATGTACACCGAAGACCCGCTGTCATCATGTAATAGCAATTTTATATCGAGTATTTTATAAGCCTTGGTTTTATGCGAATACAAATATGTTGTTAATAGTATTTTCTGTATGATAACGAACTCTCTTTTTCTTAATAAAAACAAATGAGGAAGATGAATAGACAGCCCACTGCAATAAAAGGTTAACTCAGTAAATCCTTTTACTAACCCAGAATCGTAAATTTCTCCTATCATGGGATCATGCGAGCCTTGCCCAATAGTAGTACATATACATTTGACCTGTGGAAAAAGAAAAAATATAGTACTATTATCCGTATCAATTAAATAGGCTTATATTATGGACATATGCTACCAGGTTCGTTGAGGGCGACAGAAGGGACGGCGTGCAACCCCATGAACTGTCCCCCCATATCTCTCGGCTACCACCCTCTCGCCGGGCCACCGGTATGCGATCCTTGTCATCGGTCGCTGGTCCGCCGAGATTACCCTTTTAGGTATCATCTCGAATCGACGCCCCGACATCTTTCGTTCAGCCTATCCACGAGAGACGGACTAATCTCAGCTCCGATTTGTAAAAGCTTTTATTTAACTTGCAATGTATGTATGTAAGTATATTTGTTCGGGTGGGATCTTTGAACGCGAAAGTGGAACTTTTGAAGTAGATATCTTCAACCGATTAAGCTGAAATTTTGTATATACGTTTAGTTTGGATGACAATGCTCGATATGGTATGTGACATCATTCTAAATCCAATATGACGGATGATCCAAGATGGTGGAATAGATATTTTTAATGCATTTCTACAATATGGATATCAAATGAAAGGGCTTGTTGAGAGTAACTCGAAAAATAATGTGGCGTCATTCTAATACCAATATGCCGGTGAATCCAACATGGCGGAGTAGTTATTTTTAATGCACTTCTACAATATGGGTATCAAATGAAAGGGCTTGTTGAGAGTAACTCGAAAAATAATGTGACGTCATTCTAAATCCAATATGTCGGATCATCCAAGATAGAGGAATAGTTATTTTTAATGAACTTCTGCAATATGGGTATCAAATGAAAGGGCTCATTGCGAGTAAATTAAAAAGAGAGCTCCAAGCTGAAATAAGTTTGACTTGTGTAATTTGGCGAGATGGGCGTCATCAGCATTAGTCTGCAACCAGTCTTAGAGAAGGACAACTCCAAAATCAAACTCGGAACTGTGTTTTGTCACGCACAAGTAAGCTCCAAACTGAAATAAGTTTGATTTGTGTAATTTGGCGAGATGGGCGTCAGCACCATTGGTTTGCAACCTGAGCACTGTCGACTACACCGTTATTTACTCAGGCTCAAAGCTCTTTGCTGCTGGTCAAGCATACGTGGCCTTAAGTAGGGTAAAAACATTAGAAGGTCTCCTTATAGAAGGTCTCCTTGTGGACTGTTCGAAATTAACCAGCAACAATGATGCGTTGAATGAGATGAACAAACTGAGAAACCTAGCCAGCGATAACTAAAAAATAAAAAATAAATTAAAAGCAAAAAATCTTTTTTAAAAAAGCTTTTATTTGAACGCTCTAAAAGGAAAAATTAATTTTTCCTTGAAATTTTAACTATCAACTTATAACCTCATTATTAGCCGAGTCATATTAGGTAAAAAAAGGGTTCAACCTCTGAATGAAAGATAATAAGCTGTAAATTGGTATAAAGGTTTTGTCGTTCTAAATGTTGCCTCAAAAGTCACAAGTGCTATTGTGTCTGCGTCTACAGACATTGAAGGTCAAAGGTCGCAAAAATTGGTTTTTCGTGAATTCTCTACAACTTTTGTTTGAACTTTTTTTTCATACAATCAACCGTTTTTGCGGTAGACTGCGAAGAGTGCGCCGTGTACAGTCATAGTCGTATATGGCCTAATGCAAGGTAGAGCGTGAGTTCCGATGGCTGTACGCGGGGGTCATCCGGTCCCTGGCCCTGTACGGCGCACCGGTGTGGGCGGGGTCCATGACCGTCCGACTTAGGGCCCTTCTGTGGCAACCACAGAGGGTCATGGCGGTCAGGGCCATCCGCGGATACCGCACGGTGGCGACGGAGGCAGCGTGCCTATTGGCCGGGACTCCCCCGTGGGACCTGGAAGCGGTGATGCTCGCCGGATTATATCGGCGGGTGACGGGGGTGCGAGCGGGGGGCGGTGTGGTCTCGTTAAGGGATCTCACCGCCTGGCGCGTCGACGCCCGCCGAGACGTCATTGCCCGTTGAGCAGTCCGGCTGGAGAGGCCTCTGCGCGGCTTGGGCAGTGCAGCGCTGTGAACTCGTCGCAATCATCGGTACGGACCCGACGCTGCCGGCTATCGCTAGGGCGATGGTTGACAGCGTCGGGAATTGGGACGCCGTCGCAGTCTTCTGCGAGACAGTGATCTCGGGGAAGGAGGCGGCGGATCGCCTGCGCGAGGAGCGCAGCCTCGATGAGGAGATCCGCCGCCGGCGACTGGGGCGGCGTAGGCGCAACTATCTGCGCCTCATGTCGCCCTAGCCGAGGCCGCGGGTGACGTGACCGGGGATTAGTCCGTCACCCGCTGAGAGGCCGACCGCGTGAGGAAAGACCGACGTCCTCCCCGAGGGCGGGACGTCGGTCGATGGGAGGGTACCCCAATTAGGGGTATTCCGTCGGGCCGACCACTGACTACAAGTTAACGGTGCTCTAGTGGTCGGCCCAACGACGAAGGCGACGTGGTTTTTGGGTGGGTCGCGGGAGTTGCGTGCTTAAGCCCCTCTGTCGCCCCGGACGGAGTGGTACGGAGGCGCGCCGACCGCGACCCACCCACCAAAAAAAAAAGCGTCAGTTACGGTATGAAAAAAAAATTCAAAAAAAGTTGTAGAGAATATTATACTCTACAACTTTTATAAAAGGTGCAAATCTCATTTAAGTAATAGAAAGCGAGATATTCGCGAAAAACCGATTTTTATGACCTTTGACCTTCAATATCTTAAGACGCGGACACGATAACATTTGTGACTTTTGAGACAACATTTAGAACGACAAAACAAAGGTTTATACCAATTTACAGCTTATTATCTTTCATTCCGAGGTGAAACCCCTAATATGACTCGGCTATATAAACAATTTATATGATAATAAAAACTTGTCGCGAGGTTTAATTACCTATCAGTATTTAATTAAATTGAAATTGAAAATATAATAAACTTAGCAGATCAATTTACACAATTGAATTAGTACTAGTTTATTAACAAATCACGCGACAAGCTTTTATTATCATATAAATTGTATATAATGAGGTTATAAGTTGATAGTTAAAATTTTTAAGGAAAAAAATATTTTCTTCTTTTTAGAGCGTTCAAATAAAATCTTTTTTTAAAAAAGATTTTTTGCTTTTAATTTATTTTATTAATGACAATAATATATTGTGTTAAACTTTGATTAATGGTAATTATAATTTGTGTTTTCCGTACGATGACGGAGTGACCCTCTCTTATCTGTGGGTGTCGTAAAAGACGACTCTGAGATTATAATATGCATATATATATGTAAGAGATAGAAAATTCGAAATAAAACCCTATAACAATATATCTTACCAGCGTGGCATAGTAGGTCAATTTCCTTCCGGTTGTGGAGGAGGCTTGAGTAAAGCAGTAAAACATGTATGAGCTGTGATGATAACGGTGATGAATAATTTGTTGTCGATATCCAGAAATCTATGTATATCTATATTTTGACGCAATCTATATATACATCTTATAATTTAATTAACACTAATTAATATTTCAATAGTTTGAAAAGACAAATATTTTGCGTTAAATGTTAATAAAAATAACCTAAATTATAATAACGGTAATATTATATTTTATATTTTTTAAACACTAAAAGGACTATAAGAAATCAATAAATTTCTTTATCAATATTTTTTTCCAATTACTTGGTCATCGCCTCATAAATTAAGTTTGATAGCATAAATAGTAAGAATCTAAATGAAAATCATTAATTTTATGTCATAATACAGAATAATGAACGTATTGGAAACTTACACGTATGTACGTACCCACGTATTCGAAACTAGTTTAATTAGGTAATTAATTTTTTTTTCATTGGTTTCGAAATTTTTATCAATGTTTATATACGAGTATTATGCTTATTTTGCCAACAATTGAACTGCACACATCTTACAATTATATATTTAATTTGTCCTAGTAAATTGCTGCGGTTTTATTTCTGTAGTTCCCGTTCCTGTGTAAATACGAGGATAGAATGTAGCAAATATTACTCGCTGGTAATGTAGCATGTCATTAGTGATAGAATTGTTAAAATCGGTTTAATGGTTTAGGCGTCAAAGGGTAATAAAAAAAAATTACATTCACATTTATAAAATTAGGATTACTTATACCTATGTGGCAAGGAGATAAAAATATAATTGTCGCCAACCTTTACTTTCCCGTAGAAGTTGTAAATATCGCCTAATATTTAACCTTAGGAGAGTGGACACCAGTTTTCCCCTGGAAAACATATCAGATCTGCGATTATTTACTTGCATGCCAAGAGTAGCGATGGCACTGTTTTTATAGTCGAAGCTAAAGTCAGAATGATAATCATCATCACAGCTCATATACGTCCCAGCTCCAGTCTCCTCCACAATAGGTGGGCAATTAATCTGCTATACCACTCTGGTCAGACGGGTTGGTATAATTTTTCTTATTCAAGTTGGGATAGTTGGTTTTCAAATCAAATCAAATACATTTTCACCTTAAATAGAGTACAATAATCAGATGTTACAGTCATTTTTTAACATACATAGATCTATCTATTTAGCCTTGCTTTGGCATGTGAAAGTCATTTTGATATCCATACTAATATTATAAATGCGAAAGTAAGGATGTTTGTTTGTTTGTTTGTAACGCTTTCACGCTTAAACCACCGAACCGATTTCAAAAATTCTTTCACCAATGGAAAGCTATAAATAATATCAGGGAGTAACATAGGCTATATTTTATCCCGGTATTCCCACAGGAACGGGAACTACGCCGCGGGTAAAGCGACTGAAACCGAAGCGAAGCCAGGGCGGGTTACTAGTAAATAATAAAATTAAAATATAATAGTTTTAGATAAAATTTGCATTTAAATATATTAATATTTTGGCAACAATACAAGACCAAAATATGTTCGTAGTCATAAAAAAAAAATTAAATTGTGCTATATTACAATCATTCATTTAACCAAAAAAAAATAAAAATGAAATAAGATATCGAAAAATTTATATTTAATTACTATCAATCCATTCATTTATTGAATAGGTATATAACTTCATTTAAAAGTAGGGTCTTAAGCTTGCTTTTAAAATGTGGAAATGGAAGTCCGCGAATATTACATGGTAGCTTATTGAATATTTTTACACACATGGAATAACAATTTTTTTGGTAAACACTGGTTCTAGGAGTAAAACCCAGGACAAGTCGATCTCCCTTTCGAGTGTTTCTGGGATAAAATTCTTTTATTTATGTTACCTCACATAGACTATCCTTACATAGATTTTATTTGCATATCCCCTTGTACCCTTTATTTACTTACTTACGTATTACTTATGTATGGGTTTCACCATAATGAAAGAGAAATTAACATTTTACACTGGTCAGACAGGTTAATAAAAAGTTTCAATTCGAGTTTTCCTACTGCTGCTACAATATTATCTGCATACCTTTGGAGCCGAACATTCACGGGAAAGCAAAGGTTGATATATTACATTTTCATTCTATCATGCCGAAACAGAAAACAAAAAACAAATGGTGAAAATAATAAAATAATTATTAACATAAATTTTTAAATACTATAATGTAGAACAGTACCTAAAATAACATTACATCATCTTTATTTAAGGTATTCATTCACAAAAAAATACCTTCGTAAAAAATACCCGAGCGGTAGGGTTACCGGAGGGTTGGCACTTGAAAAAAGATTCTTTCGTTTCACAAA
This sequence comes from Lymantria dispar, assembly GCA_032191425.1. Classification (NCBI taxonomy): domain Eukaryota; kingdom Metazoa; phylum Arthropoda; class Insecta; order Lepidoptera; family Erebidae; genus Lymantria; species Lymantria dispar. The sequence goes on along the minus strand of CM063454.1, from coordinate 14,442,619 downwards.
AATATTTTCTATGATATGCTCGTTATGAGAAGGGAAAACAAATATTAGGTCTCATAATATTGACAATTCGAATCCCGCTTTACATATTATAACCGAATGAATAGTTTAGTACTGTATAAAGCTAAGTGAATTTTTGTGTCATGCTATTGTAAAAATGTGGTTACGATGCGATCTCTCAGCTTATGTACTCATGAATAATGTATGAATTCTGAATCAACAATGGTAGCCAGTCGTATTTATTGTTAAAGCTAGCATTTTTCATTTTTAAGAAAAATATGAATCTATTATTATTTCTGACGTTTATGCGACTATGCACGTCTACAGCACTATATAAATTATGAACAATCATATATATTGTGTGATGTGAACATACGTTCATTTAATAAGAATACAATTTACTACCCCTCATCATGTCTCCGGGTACAATAAAAGACAACTAAGGGATATAATAAGCATATAAGATCTATACAAAAGAAAATTCCTTCAAATTAAACCGTGAGGTGACGGAGTAAGAATACAATTCACCACTCCCTATCTTGCCCGTGGATGTCGTAAAAGACGACTACGGGATATAATATGCACATTACATCTGTGCAAGAGAAGGAACACTCTAAATGAGACCCTATACCAACAGGTCTGACTAGCATGGTATAGCAGATCAAATTCCCTCCCATTGTGAAGGAATCCCGAGCCCAACAGTGGGACGTATGTGGGCTGCGATGATGATGATGGTTATGAAACCATATATATCAACACGTTTGACTAGCGTGGTATAGTAGGTTAATTGCCCTCATATTTTGGAGGAGGCCCAAGCCAAAATATATAACATCTATGCAATGGAAGAAAACTCGAAGTAAATCTTTATATATCAACCCGTTTGACCAGTGCGGTGTAGCTGTATATGAGCTGATGATGATGAATATTCATTCATTTATTTAATTTTAGTTTATCTTTCTATTACGTATGTCACATAATTTTCTTCTTTCGATAAAGCTAACGAATAGCTTGGCCGATCCTGATCAAAATTAATAAAGTAAAAACTTAAAAGTAAATAATAGGCTATAACTATTTGCGGTGTCAGTAAAAATATCTTATTATTATTAAATTTAAAAATACGCATCGAAGGACCAGTGAAAACGTATGAAATAAAAGTGCTTCAGTATTTTAAGACCTTTTAATATTGCTCTCCTCTCATTATCCTATTGGGCACGAACCTCGTTACAAGTGAAAGTGACCTACTATCCTATATTGACCATTTTTTTTTTTTTTTTTTTTTTTTTCTTTTTTTTTTTTTTTTCACGCTGTGGAAATGCATTTACGCACTATCCCCCGCCGGTTACAGACAGGGGAGTGTGTGTGGGACTCGCCGGACACAGAAGTGACCGAAATACCCACTAAAACCACAGCGGCCCCTTCCGCGCTTTTACGAGGTGCCGGAGAGATCGTCAGACAACATTCTATCCCCGACACCTCAACACTTGGCCGTCTGGCCACGTCCTGTCATCATTCAGAGTGGTGGGTGGAGGAGCGCATAGCGGCGTCTCCTCCTCCCTGGTCGTCGCCGGCGGAGCGAGTCAGCGGACGCAAGCGCCTCGCGTGCCCGCTCCGCGGCCTCCTTCCTTGTCATGACAGCCTCACAGAAGGAGGCCATCGACGACCAACAGCTGTCGCTGCCGAGCATCTTGGAGATGATGGTCGGCAGCGACAGGTCTGTTATTCCCAGTTCCGTTGACAGGACGTGGCGCTGAGACCCCCAGGCGGGGCATACTTCCAGTGTGTGGCGCGCATCGTCGATTAGCGCGCCACACTCATGACATCCTGGGGCCTCTTCTCTTCCAATTCTGTGCAGGTACTTACCGAAGACCCCATGTCCGGTAAGCACCTGATCCTATATTGACCATATAATTTAGTATAGAAAGAATATGATTTTTTTTCTATTGCAGTAATAATCTCTGATTACATCTCTTAGCCCGACAAGGAAGGATTAGTGAAATGTTTTCTTACTTCGCAGTCAAACGGCTTTTTTTTTGGGGTGGGTTGCGGTCGGCGCGCTCCTCGCACCACTCTATCCGGGGCGAGAGAGGGGCGTATAGCACGCAACACCCGCAATCCACCCGGACACCACGTCGCCTTCGTCGTTGGGCCGACCACTGAAGCAGGGTTACTTGTCATCAGTGGTCGGCCCGACGGAATACCCCCTACGTGGGGTACCCTCCCATCGACCGACGTCCCCCCCTCGTGGAGGACGTCGGTCTTTCCTCACGCAGTCGGCCTCTCGACGGGTGACGGACTAATCCCCGGTCACGTCACCCGCGGCCTCGGCTAGGGCGGCATGAGGCGCAGGTGTTCGCGCCTACGCCGCCCCAGTCGCCGGCGGCGGATGGCCTCATCGAGGCTGCGCTCCTCGCGCAGGCGATCCACCGCCTCGCAGTCAAACGGCTGCCATTTATTAAAGCCTACTTTTATAAATAATATTACTATTTTATTTGTATTTCGCAATTTAGCACCCCCCTCTCTTGCCCGTGACTGTCGTCAAAGATGACTTACGAATTATTGCGGATGACAATGACAATGATGCAGATGGAAGTGAAGGAAAACTTGAAATAAAACCCTATACCAATCCATCTGACCAGCGTGGTATATTAGGTCAATGTCCCTCCCATTATGGAGGAGGCTCGAGCCCACCAGTGGAAAGTATATGAGCTGTGATGATGATGATTTGTATTTAGTAGAGTGTGGTCACTCTAGCTTAACATAAGTTCATAATAATAATAACCTAAGAGCAGTCTAAATGTGCTTCACATTCCATTTAAAAGTTGTTAACAGCTTTCCTTGCTCCGCGAGTATCGTTTCAAAGGCAGTGTTAGCTCTTAGAAATTAATTACTGAGCAATGCTGCTGCTTTATGGAGTCTAATTCAGTTGGGAAATTTGTGATGTAGGCTTCAAAACTTTGTTAATGGTTTATATATTTATTTTTAAGCTCCACGCAAAGGGAGAAGTTTTATAAAATTTAATGTGAATAATTGTGTGGGTGATTGTGGCATGGTAGCTTAGTACAATATTTAAAATAAAGGTTTCAAAAAATAAATATAATGCTTAATTATATATGATTTTTTAATGAATCAAGTGTTAATATAGCGATTACTCTTACTCTTATATCTTCTGCGCCAATGACATCGATACACTTGTTTCAAAATGTGCAGGAGACCATCAGGCAGACTCATGTATATTTTTTTAATTAATCCAATATCTAATAAATCTAATTTAATAAATTAATAAGGAAATAATTATTGTGTTGCGAGAGACATAAAAAAAATATGAAAATTACACAATTTATACACCACAAATTACATGCACATTTAAAACAACAATTTGTAGATCGCACAAAGTACTTTTTAACCGATTTCAAAAAGGAGGAGGTTCTCAATTCGTCTGTATTTTTTTTTTTATGTTTTTTGCGTAAGAATCGAAACTATGAAAATGACATGGTAAGTCGATCTTCACCACTAAGCCAGTGCAGTTATATATAAAACGTGTTTTTATGTTAGTTATAGATTTTGAAATCATCCAACTAAAGTGCTTCAAACCAGTTTCATTAGAAATTCAATAATGCGAAGATGGTTTTAGACAATTAAAACTCAGAAATTGCAATTGGTTTTAGACAATTAAAACTCATTCATTCTAAAATTGTAGCCCATATCCCCACTGCTGGACTTGAACCTCCTCCTGGATAAGAGTGAAATTACTATACCACACTGGTCAGATGACCAGCGTGGTATAGCAGTTCACCAAACCATCTCGGTTGGTTTTCAATTAAATCTCACCAAATCCTAATATGTATTAGGTGACATTGTGGTCTATTTTGAGGTACTTTATTGCACGCTCTAGGTAATGCTCTACTCTATCTAGCTTTACCAGAATTAAGTCACGAATTAATTTTCCTATTGCAAATGGCGCATTAATTCAGTTTTGTTTCGTTATAATTAATAAAAAACTAAACGTATATCGAATCGAAAATGGCGCGAAACGTTTGAAAGGTATTTTTTGTTGTATTTATAATGCACTAACAAATATCCAACAAAATGATAATATAATCAAGAAGAAAGATTATTTCAATACTTTTCTTTCATATCAATTATATTATATTTTGTCAATATATTTATTCAATATATTTTAAAACGTTTTATTATCAATTATATTTTATAACATTTTATTTAGGTGTTTTTCTTTTACTTCAAAGTCTGCAGAACATTTTTTTTTATATATACAGACCATGTTGGATCAGATCAGATCACACACACATATGCATTCAGCATAAAACCTTAATTTTAACATTACAAACGTATACTCTAATTTATAGATAACAATCAGCATTACCTAGGAGTAGAAAAAGCTAAAATAAATAATAAATAAAAAGTTTAATCACAGCATCATAATTATTCGTCTTGAAGTCTTTAAATAAGTTTTTTGAACTCATTTATAACAAGTAATGTCGCCATTAAAAAGAAACGTGGGGGACATTTTTCTCTATAATTGTATGAAGGCCTTATATTTAAAGTGTCGGAAAAGGATTTTACACTTTGATTACTTATAATTGAGGGTATATAATATTTTTCTTTTATTTGTATTCTATGTAGATGATATTTCATCGAAAATTAGTAACCTTCGTATAAGATTTTATTAATATATTAACAGATAATGCCAAATATACGAAAAATAAAATGTATACGAATTTTAAATAAAACTACGGATTTTATCGCGTTTGTATTTAATTTCTGATTGCCCGACGTTTCGAACACTTTGCAGCGTTCATGGTTCATAAAAAAAAGTTATATTGTTTATGGTTAGTAATTATTTAACATTTGTTAGGTTTTTGTTTAAATATAATTAATTTACTATTACTTTTTATGTAACTATTAATTTTTATCTATTTTTTATAATCATTCTATAATCATTCTCTTCTTACACTGGCAATAAATTTGTATCAAAATTTGGGCCAATATTTAATAATAAATTTTTGTATCGGGTAGATAATCATAAATTTTCTGCAATAACGATGACTTGTTGGACGTGAAGCATCTTAGTCCGCCCGTAACCATGAACGCTGCAAAGTGTTCGAAACGTCAAGCAATCAAAAATCAAATACAAACGCGATGAAATCCGTAAAGTAGTTTTATTTAAAATGTGTAATACTCGCGTAAACATCAGATATCATTATGTATACGAATATTTGTTTCAACAGATAAACAGAGATTTACGTAATCATATTACATATCTCTAACTTTCAGTCCCGCGTAAAAGGGTTCAAGCCCTATTGTCATTTAAAGGGTACAATTAAGGACTTCGTATTACTAAGGAGAACCTCCTCATGGATAATAACTTGTGAGTCATAGTTTAGTATTCTAATTCGCCATGTCAATGGAGATTGTGAAAAATCTACAGCAATATAAGGTATAACGTTTATATATGTTTAGTGATAAAACTATTTTTGAGTATACAGTTTTATTTCATACTAGCAACCCGCCCTCGCTTCCCTTCAGTTTCAGTCGCCTTTCCCGGGTAGTTACCGTTCCCGTGGGAATACCGGGATAAAATATAACCTATGCTACTCCCTGATATTATAACTTTCCATTGGTGAAAGAATTTTTGAAATGGGTTCAGTGGTTTAAGCGTGAAAGGGTAACAAACAAACAAACAAAACTTACATTCGCATTTACAATATTAGTGACTAGCAACCCGCCCTCGCTTCGCTTCGGTTTCAGTCGCTTTACCCGCGGCATAGTTCCCGTTCCTGTGAGAATACCGGGATAAAATATCTATGTACTCCCTGATATTATAGTTTTCTATTGGTGAAAGAATTTTTGAAATCGGTTCGGTGGTTTAAGCGTGAAAGCGTTACAAACAAACAAACAAACATCCTTACTTTCGCATTTATAATATTAGTATGGATAGAATGTGTAAGTAATACTTTTGTCCGGTGTTGACAGAATAAGTATACAACGAGGCACCATCCCGAACTAAATATCGTGGTGTATTAGACTAGATTTTTAACTTTAATTCTCGGCATACAAATAGATCACGAAATTGAGATAAAAATCTGAAATCGAATTTTTTACTATTGGTACGGCGACGGTTCTGGGAAGTAATTCGAGCGCCAGTGTTCAAGAAATAAATGGCTTAACATCTCCAGAGTAGCATAAGTACGAATGATATAGTGTTTATTCTAGGTAATAAATAAATTCAATATGATAGACGCTTCCAATATTCTTTCAAAAGCATACGTCAATCCTTCGCGTGTCTATTATTCTTGTTCTTGTAATTTTTCAAACTTCGAAGGCGACCACTGCTGTTTCGTCAGCCTCCTCCGCAATAGGAGGGAAATTAACCTACTATACTATGCTTTTTTTTTTGGGGGGTGAGTTGCGGTCGGCGCACTCCTCGCACCACTTCGTCCAGGGTGACAGAGGGGCGTAAGCACGCACAACCGCAACCCACCCGAACACCACGTCGCCTTCGTCGTTGGACCGACCACCGGAGCAGGATTACTTGTCATCAGTGGTCGGCCCGACGGAATACCCCTAGTGGGGTACCCTCCCATCGACCGATGTCCCACCCTCGGGGAGGATGTCGGTACTATACCATGCTGGTCATACATGTTGGTATAGGGTTTTATGTTGAGTTTTCCTTATCTTGAACAGATGTTATATACATTCTATATCGCTTAGTCGTCTTTTACGACATTCAAGATAGGCAGTGATGAATTGTATTCTTACACCGTCACCACACGGAAAGACAATACATACACAAAAATTTAAGAATACTTATAGATTGTATTACCCTAAAAGAATGAACGTCAGCTAGCTATTTGCCTACTTACTGTTCAAAAGGATCACGTTTGATAAATTATCTACTCAAAGGGCTGAAAATAAGGAGGAAGGGGATATTTTTATAAATAGGAAAAAAGGATGTATTTTAAGTACATACGTAAGAAGTTACGACGCACTTCTTTGGCGTGACAAAATATTTTTTTTTATTTTTCCTTCGCTTTAAAGAAACGATATTAATAATAGAAAAAAAAGTACTTAATACATTGAACGTTGTATTATAAGGCATTATCTAGTTGACATTAGTGATGTTGTGCGCGTGCATCGTAAAAAATGTTGAGTAGCTAAGTTGAAGATGTCGGTTTTTCGTAAGGCAGTGCGCGTATACTCTCATCATTTCTCCCTAATCCAAAATAAGTATAATACGCTCTCCTCCTAACGCGAAAAAATGTACCAAATACAATAAGTAAAAAAAATGTAATACAATATTAATGCTAGCAAAACATCAATTAGTGAATTATACGAAAAATAAACCTTGTGTTAATACGGAGTACAAAATAGCCTAATGTTCTAGAACGTGAGAACATTACTCTGATTAATATTTATGGCAACGACGCTACGTGTCGACGGAAACTTTATTAATTAATTTTCTTACTACTCTTGCAAAATATCCAAAAACTCTTCAGAATTTCATTATGTGTAGGTACCTACTAATTATACGAACACAAACTTAAACACCGAAACAACTATATCATTATTCAGGCTTTCGCTTCCACTTACGACGCGGTAACACTTTGTTGGTATTATTGTCGTAATCCTCTCCGTCTGTTTTCCGTGTGATGACGGAGTAACAATACAATTCACTATTCCCTATCTTGCTTGAGGATGTTGTAAAAGACGACTAAGGGATATAATAAGAGGAGGGAGAGTACACCGTCCTACCATCACTGCGATTGCGACGAGGACACGGCGCAGCATACGCTCGAAGTTTGTGACGCTTGGGCAGAGCAGCGCCGTGAACTCGTCGCAATCATCGATGCCGACCTGACGCTGCCGACTATCGCCAGGGTGATGATCAGCAGCGTCAGGAACTGGGACGTGGTCGCAGCCTTCCGCGAGACTACTGTCTCGTGGAAGGAGGCGGCGGATCGTCTGTGCGAGGAGCACAGCCTCGATGAGGCGATCCGCCGCCGGCGACTGGGGCGGCGTAGGCGCGAATACCTGCGCCTCACGCCGCCCTAGCCGAGGCCGCGGGTGACGTGACCGGGGATAGTCCGTCACCCGCCGAGAGGCCGACCGCGTGAGGAAAGACTAACGTCCTCCCCGAGGGGGGGACGTCGGTCGATGGGAGAATACCCCAAACAGGGGGTATTCCGTCGGGCCGACCACTGTTGTCAAGTAACCCTGCTCCGGTGGTCGGCCCAACGACGAAGGCGACGTGCATCGTGGGTGGGTTGTGGGTGTGCGTGCTTGCGTGCTAACGCCCCTCTGTCGCCCCGGACGGAGTGGAGCGAGGAGCGCGTCGACCGCAACCCACCCCCCAAAGAAAAAGGTATATAATAAGCATATAACATCTGTGCAAGAGAAGGAAAACTCGAAAAAAAAACCCTATTGCAATACGTCTGACCAGTGTGGAATAGTAGGTATATTTCCATTATGGAGGAGGCCTGAGCCCAGCAATGGATCTCCGTGTGGCAACGGAGTGAGAAGTGTGTGTAAGAAGAGTGGATATCGTAAAATACGACTCAAAACTGTGATATTTAGAAAACACCTACGCCATAAAAGGAAAAATCGATATAAAAGCCTATACCAATCCGTCTGACCAGTGTAGTATAATAGATCAAACTCCCTCCCATTTTGGAGTAGTCTTGAGCCCAACAGTGGAGCATAAGAGCTGAGGTATTTACCGTTATCACCACGCTTAGGAAGGCATCGGGATCGCAATTAAGTGCTGTAAGTTTCCTTGGAGAGCGCTACTACTTATTCTAATAATCGTTCAACTGATTTTCGCGTCATCCACGGGTAGGTAAGGGGTAGCGACAATTGTATTCTTACTCGATTGTCACGAAAGGAAATTACGTGATGTAAGATAATCCTTTAAAATCATTTTAGACTAGGAAAATGCTACTTAGTTAAATTAAACCGATTGTTTATCTAAGTAATTTGACATTAAGAAGTACAGTGTGCACACAGAAAAATGAAAATAGATTGTACAATATTCTCACTTTTAATATAGAATAATGCAAAATCTCTAACGTACAAAATTATTTTATTTTTTATTTAATTCACTAAGAACATATATAAATATTTATGGACTGACAGCTTGTTTTGGAGGGGGCTATGATCTGGATGCACGCCGTATGTTCCGTCCTGAGTGATGAAAGGGCGACTCGCGCCCCCATAACCCACCACATTCCCTACCCTTCGCCACTTTGGGCCGTCTACCGGTACCAAGTTCTTTGACGTCCGTGGCTAGCTTGGCGAGTTACTCTTTCGGATACCATCCCTGCCTGACCCCTCCAAGGGCATCGTCTTTTCCCAGTCAGCCTTTCTTCGGTTGACGAACAATCCCGGTCCAGTTTAGGCTACCTGCGGCGACGGCTAGGACAGCATCAGACGTATGTCCTCGCGCCTGCGCCACCCAACTCACCGGTTACGGAATGTATCACCGTGGAGGAGTTCTTCTCGGGCACTGCCTCACAGAAGGCGGCGACCGCGTCTCAGTGTCGAGCATTTTCCTCGCACATATCGGCTTCAGGTGCCACACCGATGATTGCGACGAGTTTATGGCGCTGCTCCGCCCACGCAGCACAATCCACGAGCGTGTGCTATGCCGATGGACTAAGAGCTTGATCAAATATTTCCCAATAGTATTAAAGTGATATAGGTACATATTATTATGGTAGTATTAAACAAGCATTAGCTTTTTAAAGCTATACTTTTACGCTTATGTATGTGAATACACACAATATCTTTTATATGCATATATTATAGAACGGATTCAAACTATCTCTGAAGTCAAATCCAATCACCTTATCTATGTTGTATTTTAACTTAGTATGAAGTGACCCAATGTCTGATATCGCTCTGTAACTAATGACTATACAGGTGGGTTACGATGAATACATTTCAAGATTATTATCATCATCAATCACACCTCGTGTGACACTAAGCCAACTTGATTTAGGTCACAGTTTATAAGCAAAGTACTAACTAGATACGAGAAGGGCTGTGCACACGAAGCGGAATTTAATTAACTTTATACTAACTATGTAATGGAAAATTGGCATTACTAGAATAATTAAAAGGCAAAAGAAGTATTTTGAAGTGAAAACTTGTATAAGCAGGTTTTGATGTAGAGTAAATTCTTGTAAGTCGTCATCGACATGATCACGTGACGTGTTAACGCTAACACTATATCTGTAGCTATGTCACTATATCTTTGCCGATATATATTAAAATTAGATAAATATGAAAAGTTTTTATTTATAAATTTTGATGCAAGATCAAAAAAATTGAACATCCAGAAATAACAACTGTTTTCACATAGTTTTAAGTTTTCACTTCTGTCGGCAGTCATGTCAGTTTAATGTCTTTTTTATTGATTTCACATTTAGAACTATGTACAACTGCAGTAAAATTTCGTAATGTCAAGCCAATTATAATTGTTATCCAAATATAATATGTACTAATCTCACCACAGTTGAAGGTAACAGAAATTAAATTACGAAAAAAATACTGTACTTTTTTCTATACCAGTATTTACGAAAGAACTACTGTAATTTTCTATACCAAGAAAATATTCCTCATGATGATATAATGCGTAACTTCTAGATAGAATATTATAGACAATAAATCAGTTCAGGTTTTTCATAACTCAATACAGTTGATATATTCACGTACTATATTGGGGCATGCCTTCATGATATATTTGAAGCAAATATCAGCTAGTTAAACAGTTCCTACGTTGTAAATAAAATTACGGATATTATTGCGTTTGCATTTAATTTTTGATTTGCCAACGTTTCGAACACTTTACAGCGTTCATGGTCACAAAAATCCAATACAAACGCGATAAAATCCGAAAATTAGTTTTATTTACAATGTGTAATACTTGCGTAAACATCAGAAGTTCCTATTTAATTAAAATAGTTAACTTATTTACAATATATGACCCATCTGTAATTCCCTGTAGGAATCCTAAAAGTCGGCTGAAGATTCATCAGAATCGATAGCACTCTTGCAAAACTTATCATACTAACTGTGACTGCAACCCTTGGACTTTAATGAGGATAATATCATAATAATTAATTGGATATTGATGGATTGATGGATGAATTAGATTTAGATTGGGAAGGTCATATAACAGTCGCATGTTACAGTATCAATATTTAAACAATGTATTTAGAGAGAATACCAATATTCTCTAGAATCTAATTACATTTAAAACGAGCAATTAAAATGTAATAATAAGGCTAAAATAAGAAGAATCAGTGCAATCATCATCATCATCATCACAGCTTATATATGTCCCTCTACCGAGTTCAAGCCTCTTCCATAATAGGAAGGAAATTGACGCACTATATCACGCAGGTCAGACAGGTTTTTATAGGGTTTTATTTCGAGTTTTTTCTCTTGCACAGCTGTTATATGTATCTATATTTGCTGTAGCTATATTTATAGCTATATTTATAGCTATATATATAGCTATATATATAGCTATATTTGCTGTAGCTGTTATATGTATCTATATTTAATCCCTTGGTCGTCTTTTACGATAACTACGGGCAAGATAAGGGGAAGTGAGTTGTATTCTTACTCCGTCATCAAACGGGAAAATGGACGCAATAATTCATTATAATTAAAACTTGATTGCCAGTTATAGATCGTACCACTAGGCTATCAACAATACAAAATATTGGTCTACAATTTCATATAAAAGTCACCGTACTTCCATGAAAATATCGATCCGTTAACCTTTCAGTTACAATCGACGGTACCTTCATAGAAAATTAAAAAGGTAATATATAAAACTCGGCCAAGGCGACATTTATGGAGGTTATATGTTATAACGTAAAGGCCATAGCATGCGATAAACTAGTTTACGGTGTATTTGCATGAAAAAATATTCGTGATTCTGTGGAGAGTACAAAACACAAATTTTCATGTAAAGTGAAGAAAGAAAACTAAACAAAACCCTATACCAACCTGTCTGACCATCATGGTATCTCGTATCGTAATCTTTATCGTAATTTATTACTTGAATGTGAAGACGAAGAATTTGTAATATAATTTATGATGATTGACAGTTTCTCTGTTGTGTGGAATCAACGGAAACTATTTTATAAATGTATCCTTTTTATGCAAATCCTTTCTACATCTATAACGAATAAATAAAATTGGAGTGTCTGTTTGTAATGTCAAAATAATAGGCTTTTTTCATGCTCACACGGTTATTTGCACGACACCTATGCCTAAAATAGCAATTAAAAAATTTTTGTCTGTCTGTCTGTTTGTTCCGGGTAATCTTCAAAACGGCTGGACCGATTTCAAAAATTCTTTCACCAAGGGAAAGCTATAATATCAGGGCGTAAACTAGGCTATATTTTATCCCGGTATTCCCACGGGAACGGGAACTACGCGGGTAAAACGACTATAACCTATAACCGAAGCGAAGCGAGGGCGGGTTGCTAGTTTGATTGCTATTACACGGATAGATAGAAATGAAGTAAATATTGACATGATAATATGATAAGAATATGCAGAGTATAAAATATTACGTTTTAAGAGCATGTGGAAGAAAAAATAAAATATTGCGTTGGCCACAAATACATAGATTAGTAATATAATGTCAGTTTCTTAGTGTAAAAAGGATATGTTAAGCAGTATGCTTAGCTTAGAAAGTCCACCCTAGTACGATTGAGAAAATTAAAAGTTCGGGTAATAATAAAAAGTAATAAAAAAGAATGTATTTTCAAATACTGGTCACCTCCACGCAATTTTCGTAGCATTATTTTCAGCTTACTCGGCACATGAACAAGTTTCATAATTTCACAATGATTTATATTTGTATCCACATTGTTTTAGAACGATAAAATGGAGTTAACGTTGATTTACTGCACAGATAGCACCTGTATCGCGGTGTTTCTGAGCATAATAAACCTTTTTTTTTATTTACACAAAAAAGTTTTTGTCCGTTTAATGTCCAGATTTTACATTTTCTAAGAGCTGTGATTTTTCTAAGGCCACGTCAAGACTTTTTATATTTATTTTTTACAAAACCTTATCAAAATAATAGTTAATTGGAATTAGTTGAAAATATAATTAATCACTCTTTGCACAAACGTGGAAGTTATTTTCGATTGCTAGAAATAGGTTTTTTTTCTGAATCTTCTCTTTCCTGTGTCCCTAAGACCATATGTAAAATTTCACGGTGATCGGTTAAACTACTTAGGATGTGAAAGTGTCACAAATAAGCTTACATTTGCATCTATAGTATTAGTAGAGGTAGGCTGTAGGTTATTTAATTTATATGAAACTCGATTTAACATCTATTAGATTTTCTTTTCGTATAAAACATTGTATATCTGACGATTATAAACATAATGGACATAAAATATTCACGTAGATAGCCATAGCATCAATTGTTGCCCATTTACGCTATCAATTGCTGTCATCTGGGAATTGAAGATAAGTTCATCACTATTCAAAGAGAGTTGAATTTGCCACCCTGGGAAATGTATAAAACTTTTCGCCGAACAATTAAGTTGATCGCATTACTATTCATAGTAATATATAGCGTGGTTATAAATCATCAATTATAAATTTTCTTTTAAAAAGCTCTGCATATCTACGTGTGAATAATCCATACCAAAAAGATTTTCAATTGAAAAGAAAAGTGTGTGTGTGTATTTATGTATACACATCATCATCATCATCATCTCAGCCCATATACGTCCCATATCTATATGTATACATATATATATCCATATCCATATGTATACACGTAAGAAGTTATACTTCTTTGGCGTAACAAGATAAAGTGTCTCTAAAAATCTTTCTGAAAATTATGTCCTCCGCGTTATCCTACGTTAGTAGAAAAAACGACACTAATAACAGAAAAAAGGTATTTAATACACTAAAAATTTTATTATAACGCATTATCTAGTTGACATTTGTGACGCGAGTCCGCGCGCATCGTAAAAAATTGTCGATGTCTACATATGGTAACAGACTAGGAATATAATATGTCATCATCCCTCGATATAAGCTAATATTATTGCAAAAAAATAAATACCAAAATGATAACTTATGTTAAAATGCCTAGACGGCCAGCAAGGTTATTTACAACTTATTTGAAGAAGGTCCATAAAGCAGTGCGACGTGCATGAATTGAAAAAAAAGTAATGTGCACGGCATAGAATTAGACCCAGACCGTAACGATCAGCAATCGCCCGCTTATACTACTGTACTAATAAACTATTATTACTACCCCAACGGTTGTATACAAATCTTGAAACAGTGACTAAATATTAAGTCAAGATATCCAAAGGTCTTCATTTATATTTTGCCCAAACATACCCTCGACCATTTGCGAGAGTCATAACTTTGCTCGCACCACTGCCCTCGATTTGAACTTACCGTCTTAAGAAATATGTTCCGAGGCAAATGAATGAATGTAATGTCTTTTGGTTAAATGTTCGAGAAGAAAATCAAGATTTATATTTCTATATCAGGAGTTTTAATCTTGAAAGAAGAAAAGCATGTCGTAATTTTCAGGTACCTATAGATTTTTTTTGGTAAATTACTTAACCGTATGGTGACGGAGTAATAATACAATCCACCACTCCCTTTCTTACCCGGGGATGTCGTAAAAGACGGCTAAGGGATATAATATGCATATAACATCTATGCAAGAAAAAGAAAACTTGAAATAAAACCCTATACGAACACGTCCGGCCAGTGTGGTATAGGTCAATTTTCCTCTCACTGTGTAGGAGGCTCGAGCCGAACAGTGGGACTTATATGAGCAGTAACGATGATGATGAAATGCTGTTTATGGAGGCTATAATCAGTCGCTGCCTTACTCAAGTATCTAGGACAACACATCAGCATCGAGGGGTGCCTAAACCAACCGTGTTTTCCCTCTCCACCTATTGAGCAGGTCATTACAATCGATGTTTTGCCTATAATAACCGCTTGGCAGGTTATATTTTCATATAAGAAGGGGGAAGAATATAAGAAGCTATTACTCATAGCTTCAGATAAGAAGCTATGAGGATTAATGTGGAAGATGTGAGTCTAATTTTTTATCCAATCACCAGAGGCCAGTATCAGGGATTCATGAAGTACATATGCTGCCATCTCGTGCTCTGGTGACGGACTAGGTTAGCGTGGATGCTGTGCTCCTCAAACAATTTTTCTATCTCCTTCTGCGAGATAGCGGCACCTTAAATAACTTTGCCTGCGGTTTTATTCCTGACCCTGCCATCGTACTATTACTATATGGTGCTATGTGAATAAAATGGTCGGTGACAGCAGGTCGGAACTGATTATTGCGGTGAGTTTATGGCATTGCTCTGCCTAAGCCAAACAGACTCAAGCGTATAGTCCGCCGTATCTTCGCTGTAATCACAGTGGTAGTGGCAGGGAGTCGGTTCCCACGTCACGAGTGTAAGCGCTTGGCAAAATAACCTTACTCTGATAAGACCTAAACTAGTCTGAAAAAAGCACCTTATGCTGCCGTTCTCTAGTCTCAATACCAAATTGATCATCGAGCGATATCACTAATAGACACTAATATTTTTTTTCTACGTAGACAAAGAAACCGTGCCAATCAGGGTAGGACGCTGATATTATGACCTTAATTTGGACTTTTTAAAAACCTAAGCAGCCTTTATTCGGCATGTAAATCGAATACGTAGAACTATAGTTACGTACAGTTTATTTGTTCACAGCAAATACGGACCTTCATTACATTTAAACAAATAAACTTCGCAATTTAGAAATATAATAAACAACAATTGCGTAAAAATTTGTCCACATGAAGTAAGTTAACCAGACGGATAATTAACCCCTTTAGTAAACACGCACGTGGTCGAGCTATACTTAAATATGAATACCTACCCGACGTCTCGGGAAAGGGACGTCGAGAAGAGAGGGTACCCCGCAGGGTATTCCGTCGGCCCGACCACGGAGGACAAGAAACTTGGTACCGGTGGTCGGCCCAACGACGAAGGTGATGAGCTACGGTGGATTAAGCGGCCGCGCGCCGTCCGTCTGCCACCCTGGACAGAGCTGGACGGCAGGTGCGCTGACCACAGCCCACCCAAAAAGAAATATGTAAATAAAGTGTGTTCCAATCAATATAATTTGTAATTCAAACTAATAACTTAAAATCAAATTACAATACATAATATACGTAATTAATAAGGGTCTTAATAATTATCATTACAAATCATTACCATCATCATAGCTAATTTAAGTCCCATTGCTGAGCTCGAGCCTCCTACATAAAGGGAGGGAACTTCAGATACTATACTACTCTTGTCAAACAGGTAGTGTTTTCCTTCTATTGCAGGGATGTTATCTGTTTACGTGTCTAAGGTGTTTTTTACCACCATCCACAGGAAAGGAAGGGTGGTGACAGAATATGTTTTCACTTAATCATTAGATTAATAGTATTAGTAACATATACAAAGATCATTCATATCCATAGATAAAGATATTTCTAATTAGTAGTCACTCAAGATCTACCGCACTACAGATGAAATTTTAATTCATGCATAGAAGATTATTTAAAACCTAACTCTAATAAATTATTAATATAATACAAAGCAAGCAATTCAACGAAATATAATATAAAGTTATAATCGATAAAAGCCACAAGTTAATGTAAAAGACAAAGTCTTAAGGAATTAAAAATATGAAACGGCACTGAAAGTTGAAAATATTGTTGTTTTTTATAGCACGTGTGGAGCATGGTTCAGTATTATCTTGTGCGACAATAGAGAGACCTTGGTCCGCCACTTCAGCCGGTTTTGTTCCATACCCCTTCTTCTGGCAGACATTATTACTTGCCCTATTGTCTTCAAACTTCAAACAAATATGAAAAATAACATCGTGTCACTAAAAACTATATTGCAAGGTATCAACGATGTATAAAATGATGAGCTTCCGTATATACCGAAAAATGGTCTCTCATTATTCTTTTAAAACAGTAATATTTCTACGAAATTGTCGTTTTAGACTTTGAACGTTAAAGGTCCGTCGCAAAAGCCAAGTAGTGTTCAATAAAAAGCGACATTTTAAAGCCCTATTGCAGACATTCTTGCCGAGAGCAGCCAAGGCATCTCGACATTTTTCTGCACTTAGCTTCGTACACATACATACGTCTTAGTTTGGACCACTATGTGACCGCAATTCATTGTTGGAAAAATAAGATCGCTTTTATTATCAAGAAAATAAAACACTATAAAAGCATCTTTAGTAGTTTATTGCAGTAAAAAACAAACCCGTTAGGGTTCTTGCCAGTTACAATTATGGAAATCTTAAAAGGGCGAACAACCGAAAACAATTTTATGACTGTATTGTACTTTTTCAATTCATTGCTCCGCTTCAGAACTTTTATTTAACAATAATATTCAGACAATCGTAGCACGGCGATATGATATAAACATCTCATGTTTATATGCTCACATCGAATATATATATGTAGAATAGAATAGAATAGCATTTATTGTCACATAATAACTAATAATTATAATACATGTTTTTAATTATTTTTGACAATAGGGGAATGCTCAGCATTGTGCTGCATAGAAATTATGCAGGGCTGGTTTTCAGCAAACCCCTTCCCTCAAACATATAAGAAAGAAAAATAACAAAAAGAAAAGAAAAAAATAAAAGGAATAAAAATAACTTACAATAACAATGATAACAATATAAATAACATTAATGAATTGAATTATGAAAGACTAGCAACCCGCCCTCGCTTCGCTTCGGTTATAGGTTATAGTCGTTTTACCCGCGTAGTTCCCGTTCCCGTGGGAATACCGGGATAAAATATAGCCTAGTTTACGCCCTGATATTATAGCTTTCCATTGGTGAAAGAATTTTTGGAATCGGTCCAGCCGTTTTGAAGATTACCCGGAACAAACAGACAGATAATTGCTATTTTAGGCATAGGTGTCGTGCAAATAACCGTGTGAGCATGAAAAAAGCCTATTATTTTGACATTACAAACAGACACTCCAATTTTATTTATTGGTATAGATGTGCTTTTGTATGATGAGTTCACTTTTCCATTTTTGTGTGGATGAGTGTTAAGTGTTTGTTTGCGTGTGTGAATGTATGTGTGTACGTATGCGTGTATGTGGGCAGCGATTGACGTATCTATTTGTTGCAAATTTGTAGGTTATGTCATGTAATTATTCATCAGTTCGTTATACAAATGTCGCATCAAATATGGTTTTATATCGGTATAATAGTAGTAGTTTAATTTTTTTTTAAAGCTGTTAAAACTTGTATTTTGTCTTAAAGGAGAAGGAATGTTATTCCATATTTTTGATGCACTATATTTGAAACAGCCTTTGAAACCACCAGTCTTGTGCATTGGTATTTGAAGAGTATAAGATGAATTAGAGTGTATAATTCTTGAGTGAATATCTCTAAGCCATGTAAGTTTTTCAAATAAGTATTCATGGTTTTTATTCCTTAATACTTTTTGCGTCATACATGCGAGCTGGACCTCTCTTCTTGATTTCATGTTTAAAATTTTATGTTTGATCATATATGGCGTTACATGTTCCCTTTTAGGTATATTAAAACAGAATCTCATGCATGCATTTTGCACTCTTTGTATGGCATTTTCAGTTTTAGTATATAATCGGGGACCATAAACAGTGTTACAATAATCAAAAGAAGATAGAATAAGGAGGTCACATAATAAATTGCGAGTTTCTTTTGACAAATGTATATATATATATATATATATATATATATATATATATATATATATATATATATATATATATATATATATATATATATATCTTATATATAAATTTCTAGCGTACGTGTATGTCACTGAACTCCTCCTAAACGGCGACCGACGTTGACAAAATTTTTTGTGTTTTTTGTTCGAGGGGTTTCTAGCATGGTTTAGATTCACTATTGGACCCGGTAGGTGGCGCTGTTCGGGCAGGACAATAACATAACTGGAGAACGACTTCACCGATTTCGTACATCTTTCTTTTTAATTTTTCTAATACTTTGAAAAAGACTTTTACGGAAAAAAAAATTAAGAAAGTTGCGCAGAAAATCAGAGAATTTAAGAAAACTTAACGACTAGGTATCTACGTTATTTATCCATACTGCAACTAAACGGCTGTATGGATTTGATTGAATTTTTGTGAATGTTTTCAAGTGGGGGCCTGGATAATTTAGATTCACTAATCAGCCCGGCAGATGGCGCTGCAGTCGGTCAGTCCGTATTACTGCTGTCGATTTCAAGGAGAATTTATTTTATTTTATTTGAACAGAACAACGTCTGTTGAGTCAGCTAGTCTATATATATATATATATATATATATATATGTTATTTGAGGTCATAAGTTAACGTAATCTTTCTTTGTTTTTATTTTAAAGGATAACACACCCTACACTATGTAAATAACTCTAACTTGTTTTGTGGGGGATATTAAAAAGGGACACAAATTACATCCAGATTCGGAACAACAATTTGTGGATTGCACAAAGTATTGTTCTGCATGGGATTCGAATCCATGACACTGGTATGTAGGTTGATCTTAACCACTACGCCATCTATGCAGTCAGCCATCTTAGTGTTTCAAGTTAAATAAGGTTCTATAACTCGCGCACTAGATGCGGGCTGAGACGATAGTTTTAATAAATTGAGTTGCCATCATGATGCTAGTTTGAAAATTTTTCTTACTATTTCACTGACGAGATAAGATTGGTTCACAATATCATAATTATATACTTTACTAGCAATCCGTCCTCGCGTCACTTCGGTTTTAGTCGTTTTACCCGCGTAGTTCCCGTTCCCGTGGGAATACCGGGATAAAATATAGCCTAGTTTACGCCCTGATATTATAGCTTTCCATTGGTGAAAGAATTTTTAAAATCGGTCCAGCCGTTTTGAAGATTACCCGGAACAAACAGACAGACAGACAAAAAATTTTTAATCTGCATTTTAGGCATAGGTGTCGTGCAAATAACCGTGTCAGCATGAAAAAAGCTTATTATTTTGACATTACAAACAGACACTCCAATTTCATTTATTGGTATAGATTAAAACAATACCGGAATAGGAAAACTAATGGACAACTTTTATTGGTACTTAGAGATAAGTTACTATATCTAGTTAGCCGTAACAATACAAGTATACACGATTTACCCATGACTTCGTTTGCGTCATGTTTTAGATACTTGTCAATTTTGAAGTGAAAACTTTTTTAGGCAGTTCATGTAAGTCGTCATTGAAATGATTGAATAACATGTTAACACTAATACTGCAATCTATAGCTATGCCAGTGTTAGTATATCTGTGTCGATAGATGTCAAAACCAGATAAATGTAAAAAGTTTTAATTCTCAAAATTTTATTTAAGATCAAACTGCAGTCCTAATTATTTTTATGTACATATTTTATATGCCTATTTTTTTAATACTGCCAAACCAAACGCTAGATGCTCTCGATGAGCTCTCATCAAAAACGTAATATGAATAATAATTGCTTCCTTATTTGAATAGATATTGACCTGAAATGTTGTTGCTTGTTGCACGGAACCCTAATTCTTTTTTTTTAATAAAGGAAACCTAAGTTACGTTTTTATAATAGCAGCTACTGGACAGTGGATTGAATCCACATTCAATAAAAATGATTGTTTTGATAATACAAACAGATACTTAATTTTTATTTACTTCTTGTAATAATAATACATCTGAGATTTAAATTATAAACGTAAAATTATAACGTAAACTTACGTAGTAACGCTCTCAAACACTCCGAACTACAATGTTAAGACACAACTAACTAGTGTTGCCCAAATGCAAGACCAAGACGAGACTTGGACCAGTCTTGGTCTTGGTCTTGCAACAGCACACCTGGTCTCGTCTTGGTCTTGGTATTGCACACTCGAGTCTTGGTCTTGGTATTGCAGCAAGAGTCTCGCAAAGTCTTGCAGTTGGAATAACGTAATAGTAATTTATCATGGCAATGAAAAAGCCAACTAAATTAATCAAATGTCATCCTATCCTATCTATCCATCTGCTAGCCTATAGTCCACTATTAATAATAGTTTTAATAGGATAATAATAGTTTATAGGTAATATACCTATGAAGAGGGTCACCAAATGTATGATATTCGTCGTCATCGTCACAGCTCATAAAAGTACCACTGCTGGGCTTAAGCTTCCTTACAGTAAGAGGAAAATTGATCTACTATACCACGCTGGTCAGACATGTTGATGTAGGGTTTTATTTCTAGTTTCACTTCTCTTGCAGATATGTTATTTATACAGGGTGTATCAGGTTATGGGGCAACTGTTCGAGTATGTTGTAGTTCAACGGTCGTAGATCATAATTAGAATGTATACTTATTACACAAAAACAATATAACATAAAAGTTATAGTGATTACAAAAATGTGTGTTTAAGAGTTTATGCCTTTAATTTTACGCATTATGTAGGCATGTACAATTGTACAGGCAGGATATATGTAGGCATGTAAAGCTTCGTCAGTATAAATAGGTATTAGATTTGCGGGAACGTACAAAGGCGTTACGTAGGTACAAAGGCGACTCGTCAACGGTCGTCAGGCGATCAGCTGATTTATGTTAAAGCGAAGTTTGTCTTGCTTATGTGAACGTAATCATTGATTTATTCAATGTCTAATGAACATTTAACAAAATACGAATATGTTGTAGATTAAGTATCATTGACTTTATACATTTCAATCAGATTTAGACGGAAAAGCGATGAAAAATTGAAAACTTTACATATCTCTCAATTCGTTAACGAATCGATATTTTTATTTAAATTTTTTTTTCATAGGTTCCTAACACTATTGCCTAGGTCCGAATTGATACGACATCCGCGGGTAAGAGAGTGAATTGTATTAATGAAGTAGTAGAAATGTAATAATTTTCCATGTAGGGACATCCCTACATGGAAAATTATTACATTGCGATCATTATGTACGCATACCGATCTACACATAATAATCCTTTTCGCGAGTGTGGGTGTTATTTATGTAGATTAATTGTAGGTATATTTCTATGTCCAACAGTGAACGTCGTTGGGCTAATGAATAAACGGATATATAAATATGTATAATGGGCAAGAGCACTCTCGTGTGAAACTTATCAAGACTAACTCACAGGGTGACGATTACGGTATTTTTGTCCTTAAGCCTTTCCGAAGAGTAATTCTGAAAAGCCAACACCAACATTGGGAATCGATTGGCCAATAGATGGATATCTCAAAACTGATTTGACTTGCCGTGTAGTGACGGAGTAAGAATATAATTCATCACCCCCTATTTTACCCGTGACTGCGAACCCACGACTAAGGGCTATAATATATAACATCGGTGCAAGAGAAGGAAAACTTGACATGTATGACCTGTAACAACACGGCCGATCACCGTGGCGATTCCCCTCCGGCTACGGCCGATTCTCCTCCTGTTATGTAGAAGACACGAGCTCAACCGTATATAAGCTGAAATGGTGATTTGAATTAAATGCAAGACCGCGAGACTCTTGCAGGCCCAGTCTTGGTCTTGCTCAAGTCTTGCAGGGCCAGTCTTGGTCTTGGTCTTGCAAAAATTAAGTGGTCTTGGTCTTGGTCTCGGTCTCGCATTTCTCGCAAGACTAAGACTTTTTTGGGCAACACTACAACTAACAATAATGTGGACGTAGTTAGATTGATAGAAAATGGCAAATTGCATACCTACTGTATAAAATCATTATACATTCTATATACCTTCGCGATTTTGAACAAAAAGCCCACATGTTAGCTTTTGGGAGTGCATTCTCTGGTCTAATAAACGTAAACTCACGTCAGTCTGCAGGTCACGTCTGGAGTAGTATAGTATACCATACGATCTAGTACCAACCTGAGAAAATTGCCTTGCGTTCAGACGTTTTTGTCATATATACTATTGGAACAAACGCTAAAGCTCATAAGTATGCCCCTTAAGCTCTAGATTTACCGTGGTACTGCGCTGCTGCCTTTCACGTAGTTGTTCATTCTACTGGCTTATTAGCGAATTCTGCTAAAGAGAAGTGGAACCGTTCCAACTCCTGTTCTTTCTTTTCTAATTAAAATTATTGCGAATCCCAATATAATTAAGTGTTTTCTGGGACTTCCTGAAGGTCAAATCTCGGTGTCTTATACAGAGACCATTGTGGATACTGGCGTACAGGAATTACAGTGGTGGGAATGTGTGGAGGGATTAATCCCAATAAATGTCTACATACCTTGAATTGAGAGCACTCTTCGCTCACCCAACAGTCCGGGTAAAGTTGTCTGAGCCATCCACGGCTTTTTCGGAGAGGGCGTTCGACGATCGCGGCCCTGCTGCGCCTGAAGGCCGTGGTAGCGGAGGCCGTCACCGGCGGAGGAGTCCTGTTGGCGGTGTCCCTGGACATCGCCAACGCTTTCAACAGTCTGCCATTTAGCTGCATCAGGGAGGGGCTGAGGTATCACGGGGTGCCCGTGTACCTCAGGCGGCTGGTGGCAGACTACTTGGAGGGGCACAGCGTCCTCTACGTTGACCGAGTAGGGAACGTTGTGCGAACGCCCATGACGTGCGGTGTCCCACAGGGGTCGGTTCTGGGTCCGACCCTGTGGAACATCGGCTACGACTGGGCGTTGAGAGGAAGCCTCCCACCCGGGCTGGGTGTAATTTGCTACGCCGACGATACACTCGTCACAGCCCGGGGTGGGACGCTAGAGGAGACGGCACGCCTGGCAACTCTCGGCACCGAGGAGATTGTCAGGCGGATCGAAGCGCTGGGGTTGAGGGTAGCCCTGGAAAAGACGGAGGCCCTTTTGTTCCATGGCCTCCGTACCGCCGGGCCTCCCGCCGGCGCTTCGATCACCGTGAAGTCGGTCACCATCAGCATCCAGGCCCACATGAAGTACTTGGGCCTGGTGCTCGACGGGCATTTTTGGTTCCGGGAGCATCTCCGCCGACTTGTTCCCCGGCTTGTCGGCGCGGCGTCCGCCCTTTCGCGGCTGATGCCGAATGTGGGCGGACCCAGCGCTACGTGCCGACAGCTGTACGCGGGGGTGATCCGGTCGATGGCTCTGTACGGCGCACCGGTGTGGGCGGGGTCCCTGACCGTCCGGCTGAGGGCCCTCTTGAGGCAACCACAGAGGGTAATGGCGGTCAGGGCCATACGCGGTTAGCGCACCATGTCGACGGAGGCAGCGTGCCTCTTGGCCGGAACTCCCCCGTGGGACCTGGAGGCGGAGATGCTCGCAGACATTTATCGGCGGGTGTCGGAGACGCACGCCCGCGGCGGTATGGTCTCCCTGCAGGAGATCACCGCCTGGCGGGTCGACGCCCGCCGTGGAGTCATTGCCCGTTGGGCAGTCCGGCTGGAGAGTCCTCGGTACGGTGTCAGGACCGTCGAGGTCTTCCGGCCGGTGCTGATGGAGTGGTTGGAGCGGACGCACGGGGTGCTTTCCTTCCGACTGGTGCAGGTGCTGACGGGGCACGGATGCTTCGCAAAGTACCTGCACAAGATTGTCAGAAGGGAGAGCACACCGTCCTGCCACCACTGCAGTTGCGACGAGGACACGGCGCAGCACACGCTCGAGGAGTGTGCTGCGTGGGAGGGGGAGCGCCGTGAACTCGTCGCGATTATCGGTGCCGACCTGGCGCTGCCGACCATCGCCAGGGAGATGCTCGTCAGCGTCAGGAACTGGGGCGCGGTCGCCGCCTTCTGTGAGGCCGTAATCTCACGGAAGGAGGCGGCGGATCGTGTGCGAGTAGAGCTCCTATTCGGCGACACGTGCCGCCGCCGGCGACTCGGGCGGCGCAGGCGCGAGCATCTGCGCCTAATGCCGCCCTAGCCGAGGCCGCAGGTGATCGGACCGGGGAATTGTCCGTCACCCGCGGAGAGGCTGACCGCGCGACGGCGACCGACGTCCCAGTACGTCGAGAGGTGAGGATACCCGAAAGGGTATTCCGTCGGGCCGACCACTGACGACAAGTCACATCTGCTCCGGTGGTCGGCCCAACAACGAGGTGACGTGGGTACGGGTGGGTTATGGGCCCGCGCGCCGTCCTTTCATCGCCCCGGACGGACTGGACCGCGCGTGCGCTTACCATAGCCCACCAATAAAAAAAAAAAAAAAAAGCCATCCACGTCTCACAAATATGTAACGCACGCAAAAGAAATCCAAATTGTCAGGCAGAAGTGCGATAGTCCTGCCAATAAGTGTTTGACCTACTATACCACGCTGACCATACGGATGGTCTTAAGGTTTTGTTTCCATTACAGTGGTTTTTTTGCTTCTCCTAATAATCTAGATGACCAATGTGGTAAAAGAAAATGGAAGATTATAATTTTCCATTTTTTTTACTACATTGGTCATGTAGATCTAAGAATATATTCTTAACTTGTCACCGTAGACGAATTTAATAAATTGTAATATTAAAACAAATGACTTGAATTATGAGGACTTCAAAGTTAGGGGATTTTAGTCTGTATTATTAAGGCTCAACTAACAAAATTTAATAATCCCACTTCAGAAACCTTTGCTACGTATCCTAATGGTTAATAACTAGCGGCTCTATTTAGTAAATTATTGAATTTGTGCCGTTTTATTTGAAGTATCGTTGGATTGCGTAATATATATCTGGTAATATACATATATTATTGATAAATTATTCGTTAGGCCTTCATAAGTTACTTTTAAGTACCTAATGAATAATATATCAATAATACTTTATTCATCAAAAATAAAAATATTAACTTTGTTATTCCGAGTATACCTTTAAAGTGCGATGTCTAATGTCCAATAAAGGAAGACCAACTTGGCCACCGCTCTGTTGCTGGAAATAATAATAATAATAATAATAGGCCAATAAGCCAGACATCGTGGTGATAGATCGGCTAGAGCGCCGTACAATGATTGTTGATATCAATGTTCCGCATGACGGGAATCTCGTGAAGGCTGAGAAAGATAAACAAATAAAATATCAAGACTTAGCTCACGAGATTGTCGACATGTGGGATGTGGACTCGGCAATCGTTGTACCGATAGTCATTTCGACCAATGGGATAATAGCCAAGAGCCTCGATCAACATCTAAAGAGGCTCACGTTAGGTAGTTGGATTGCGGGTCTGATGCAGAAGGCGCGCCGTGTCCAGTAAGACTACTGGACACGGCGCGCATCGTGACAAAGTTCCTCTCTTTGGAGCCCTAACCACCGACAGCTTGGTCCTTGTACTCGCTGCCGGTGGGTCATCACGCTTTTTATATTTTTAAATATTTTATTTGTTTTATATCATATTTAAAAATGTATAAGGTAGTTAGTAAATTAAATAAATGTCATAATAATAAACGCAAACCTCGGAGGAACATTATATGGCTCTCTAAGTTCTTTTGATATAAAAGAAAAAATGTATCACAGGATTTATAGAAAAGCCAATAAACCGCAGGGCAGCTTGTGGCGTGCTGAATGTGAGTGGCGACACTGCGGTCCTGAGTGCCCTAGAGAGTCGGTCAGGGCGTCGTATCCAGCTCGCCTTTATTGGTTGGCTGGAGTGGAGACCGAAGAGTGGCTGCAGGATTCTCAACTCTGGCTTGCCTTAAACGGCTGGTCAGAGAGGGGTCGCCAGAGCTATATGTTCGGGGATGGAAGTGTCATTTTCAAGGGCATAACTACGGGGAAACCACTGCGATGGTGAAACCGGCGCCGCACCGCTCGACACCCCAAGCCACTTGCACCAATGTTGCTCCCCTGTTGCCCTTATGGCCTGCGTGTCTGTGGCGACCGTTTGGGGGGCCCATTCAGTGAGTTGGCGAGTCACCGTCTACGAAAGTTCAAGACGATAAAGGTATTGAAGGCAGACGACAGTTTTAAATCAATAGTTTACCATTAATCCAGTCCATCTAACCTTCAACCCCATAATCATGTATTAGATAACATCAACACACAATAGTTTTACACCTACCGTTGACAGTCCACGTGTGTTATGTGCAGACGTGGAGTGTCTTCGGTAGACGTCCCATCCCATTTCAGATTAAATTTCTCCAAAGGCCTCTGCGTTTTGGATCCATATCCCCATGTAAGCCTTTCAAAGGACCGGGTATCTTCCCTTGGAAGATAGCCGTGAAATTGAGAGATACAATATAATAATAATATTTATTCAAGTAATAAAGACTCATTATTGTTAGTAATTCTTAATCTAAAGTTGTTAGTTAATGTTAGTTAGAAATGCAATCCTTGAGCCATCAATGAATAAAAAATGAACTTTGACCACACATTGAAATCATACAATCGCCATATGTGGAGAAAGGTGGATTACATAATTTCATAATCTCTTCACGGTATAGGACAAGGGAATGAATAAATTAAATATTTTCTCATCACTGTGCTTTATTTGTGCTGATTTGATGAGTACTGTGAAGACTAAAAAATATATGATTACTCTATCGTAAGTACTAATCTGTGTTACCAGCGATGACACACGGCACTGAAACGTGGCCTCCCAATGTCGGTCTTATAAAAAAGCGCCAGTCGCTCAACGTGCTATAGAGAGGGCTATGCTCGGTATTTCTCTACGTGATAAAATCCGGAATACGGAAAGGAGAAGAACGAGTGTAACGGACATAGTTCGCAGAATTAGCACGTTGAAATGGCAACGGGCAGGCCACGTCGCTCGTCTAACCAATAACCGTTGGTTAAGAAAAGTTATAATACAATTCACCACTCCCTATCTTGCCCGTGGATTCGTACAAGACGACTAAGGGATATATCTAATATGCACATAAGATCTGTGCAAGAGAAGGAAAAATCGAAATGAAACCCTATACCAATATGTCTGACCAGCATGCTATAGTAAGTCAATTTTCCTCCCATTGTGGAGGAGGCCCGAGTCCAACAGTGGGACGTATGTGGGCTGCGATGATGATGATGATGATGATGAAGAAAGGGTCTCGAGTGGCGACCACGAATCGGACTACACATTGTAGGACAACTCCTTACTAGGTGGACCGACGTCATCTTCGAAGTCGCGGGGAACCGTTGGATGCAAGTGGCACAGGACCTTTCCGAGTGGCATTCTCGTGGGAAGGCGTATGTCCAGCAGTGGACGTCTAATGGCTAATGGAAGTAGGTACTAATCTGTCGTTATTTTAAAATTTAATAAATTTTTGATGGTAACAATGAAGCATAGAATTAAATTAATCATGTATAAATCGCATCACCATATTTAATAGCCATTTTTTTTTGGGTGGTTTGTGGTCGGCGCACTCCTCGCACCTCTCCGTCCGGAGCGACAGAGTGGCGTAAGCACGCACACCCGCAACCCACCCGCGATGCTCGTCGTTGGGCCGACCACCGGAGCAGGGTGACTTGACGTCAGAGGTCAGTCGACGGAATACCCTCCCATCGACCGACGTCCCCCCCTCGGGGAGGACGTCGATCTTGCCTCACGCAATTGGCCTCTCAGCGAGTGACGGACTAATTCCCCGGTCACGTCACCCGCGGCCTCGGCTAGGGCGGCATGAGGCACAGGTATTCGCGCCTACGCCACCCCAGTCGCCGGCGGCGGATCGCCTCATCGAGGCTGCGCTCCTCGCGCAAGCGATCCGCCGCCTCCTTCCGCGAGACTACTGTCTCGCAGAAGGCTGTGATCGCGTCCCAGTTCCTGACACTGTCGAGCATCGCCCTGGCGATGGTTGGCAGCGTCAGGTCGGCACCGATGATTGCGACGAGTTCCCGACGCTGCTCTGCCCAAGCGGCACAGACCTCGAGCGTATGCTGCGCCGTGTCTTCGTCGCAAATTTAATAGCCATAACTTTTCTTTATAAACTGACTTTTTCGCAAAAAAAATTATCAATTCTACTGACATTCCGGAATCAATGAAACAAACAAATCCTTTAATATCTCGTAAATATCTAAGCAATTTCAACTTACTTATAATACTCTTTTAAGATATATTATGATTTACTGGAATCAGTAGTTTACCTTTTTGATAATGATTTGCTTCTAAGAATCAAAATCAAATCGCATTTACTCGAATTTTGCTGATATTATTTTCAATTTAGTCGCATAAAGCGATGTAAATAGTCACTACCAATTTTAATCCTTAGCATTTCCAGTTGCCAAGTTCAACATAAATGAAAAAGTCGTTACAGGTCCTAATATTTTCACATTTTGTGATGCTTGTCGCCAACTGTGACCGCTCGCTGATCTTTAATCAATAGTGAGGATGAATATTCTTTGGCATGCTTCGGTTAATAGATGGGGAATCCCGGGTCAGTTTTGAAGCATTGGAACTAAGTCAAAGTTCATTATATATACTTTAAAGAGTACGCAAAATTATTGCACGTTCCCATCGATTGCGACCAGTTTGCTGTCCTTTGTTAAAAATAAGGAATGTTAAGTGCGTTTATGTCAAACACATACTTGTGCGCTAGTATGAAAGCACAGAAATGCTAATTTTAGTTGTGCTCAAAGTCATCTTTCCATGCCGAGAGTCGTAGTTTTGAGACCTAGCTTGTACCATTTTTGTGCGATCCATATATTAATTGTTCTGACTCTTTGAGTGATTTTTAGAATTGTATTTTCGTAAAAGGCTACGCGATCTTTCCAACCATTTGCCTATTAACGTCCATTATATAATAGCCATGGTTCTTAAGTAGGTTAGTGATCGCAAATGTTGTTACGAGCTCTCTGGGAGAACGTAGCACTCATCTGGCACTTTCTTAGGCAGTTTTTACGACTGCCAACAGAAAGTAATTTGTGGTAATATATTGTATTTATTTTTAATCCATCACCACCGTCTTTAAATCTTTAGTTATCTTAAAAAATATATATAAATAGTAAAATTTACCAAATGTATTACGTAACTAGTTTACAAGTCACGTACAATAGCCCCTAAGGAGGCAACTGAAACGAAGACGTCGCCTGTTCTCGCAAGTTGGAAATTTGGTAAACTTCCATACAACAACGAAAACTTTTGCCCAAATACGATATTCTAAGAGTCTGAGCGCTTCAATGAGTATCGTATCACGTTTTGCATTATCGCATTAAACTTAAAACTGCCAAAATATATTTAGTACATAATAGGTCGGGGAAAAAGTCTATTCGCATATAGTCTGTAGGTATAATCTTTTAATAAAACCTCTTTGGCTTTCTTAGTTGTATCTGGCTGGTTTTGATATTATTAAAAAGGTTTCAAAAAAAGAAACAATTTAGTGAAATGTTATTGCCACCATTTTTCATTTGTTTTATTTTCTGTCAAAATGAGTGAATTTAATGAAGACATTCGATACATTTTAAAATTTTATTACAAAAAAAAAGGGAAAATGCAACGTAAGCCGCGAAAAACGTGTGATGTTTATGGATATGATGCATTGTCAGTAAGAACAGCACATAGTTGGTTTAAACGTTTTAAATCCGAGAATTTTGAAGTCAATCTCGCTCTGGCTGCCATTCATAAAATGGACGCCATTTTTGAAAAAGTGGGGCAAGATCGGCATATCAGTAGTTACGACGTAGGTGAAGATCTGGAAATTTACCATAATACAATTTATACCTATTTGAAAAAGCTGGACATATAAAAAAGCTCGATATTTGAGTGCCACACGAACTTACTGTATAAAACCTAATGTACCGTATACTCGTGTACTCACCTTTTTTTTTTTTGGAGTGGGCTGCGAGTGGCGCGCTCCACGCACCACTTCGTCCGGGGCGACAGAGGGGCGTATAGCACGCAACACCCGCAACCCACCCGAACACTACGTCGCCTTCGTCGTTGGGCCGACCACCGGAGCAGGGTTACTTGTCATCAGTGGTCGGCCAGACGGAATACCCCCTACTTGGGGTACCCTCCCATCGACCGATGTCCCCCCCTTGGGGAGGACGTCGGTCTTTCCTCACGCGGTCGGTCTCTCGGCGGGTGACGGACTAATCCCCGGTCACGTCACCCGCGGCCTCGGCTACTCGTGTATTCACTTGCAATTCTTTATTGAAATGTAATGAAACCAAAGGGTTTTTGTAGAGATTGATTGGTGATGAAAAGTGGATTACGTACGACCATAGGTAAGATATCAGTTAGGACTTGTATTCTTATTCTGTCACTACAAGGCAAAGCCAATATATATAGTGCTAATGGTCTATTAAAATGACCGTGAGAGGGCGGACAACGGGTTATAGGGATCTAAATTACTTTGTTATAAACGATCACTCCGGAAAACCGGCCTGCATGTTCATGTGTGACTTATTATAAGATGACTAATTGTGTACATAATGTATAAAGCGGGCTAGGTCCAGAGCAAACTATTCATAGTCGTAACCTTGACAACATCAACATAAATGTCTGCTATGCTATTCTTATATTCATATATCTTATCCACCGATTTAGCAGTGGATACTGGTGCACTGAATTTCAATTCCACTTTCACCATAAAAATAAAAAACGTTAAATTTATGTAATATTAACTAAGTCAGTGCGGCTTATTTACAGTACAAGAAAGTTGAGGAAGAGAACTGAAATTTGGGTAGACTTTAATCTATACGAATATATTATCATACCAATATAAGTGTTCTGAAAGAATTAGCTACTCCATTAAGCAAGCAACGATAGCAAAGTTTTATCAATAAACAGAGGTTGATATTTTTTGTTTCATCGGTAAATCAAACAATAATTAATGATTTAACATTATAAAACATAATGTTGAGCAATTTCATTCAGAAAATATCATGTTTCTGTAATAAAGAAAATCTCTTTTACGTGTGGTTACGGAATAAAAATATAATTCACCACTCCCTATCTCGACCGTGGATGTCGTAAAAGACAACTAAGGGATATAATACGCATATAATATCTATGCAAGAGAAGGAAAACTCGAAATAAAACTCGACCTATCTGACCACCGTATAGTAAGATCAGTTTCCCTCCTATTGTAGAGGAGGCTCGAGCCCAACAGTGGAACTTATATGAGCTGAGATGATGATGAATAAAAAAAAAATATTTTTAAAGTCCGATAGGTAAAACCAGTGAACGAAGCTCCAGATACACCTAGTTTTATATAAAATAGGCAATCAATATTGCGATTGAAATTGCTTAATCATCTCCAATCTAGTTTATTGCCTGTAAATATTTGGTTCATTGAATATGGTAAAATCGGAATTTTTCTTTTCATTGCTATGTTCTTTTCGTTACTGAGTAACTATATACATTTTTGCCTTTTTTATATACTGTCGCTTTTATATAAAGGAGTAAGGCAGAACTTATTGCTGTCTATATATATTTACTGCTAGTTTTTTTTTTTTTGATAGTATATATCGAAAGAAAATTCAAACTTCCAACTAGATTATCTTATCAGTTTCTTCTTAAAAAGTAAAATGAATTGACTAGCAATTTATGAACAGGAATTTTTTCATTATTACTCCCTGGCTTGCCTTTTTATTTGATAGGCTGGACACACTCCATCCAAGCCGCCCGGAGCGACGGATGGGCGGCATGCGACCCCATAACCTACCGTATTCCCTCCCCATCGTCATTGGGCCGACGATTGGTAACGATTCCTCAACATCCATGGCCGGTCCGGCGAGTTACCCTTTCGGGTTTCATCCCATTCGATGCCCCGGCAACAAAACAGTGTTGCCAGAGCATCATCCTCACGAGGTCGGCCTCTCTGCGGGTGGTGGATTAAACCGTCAATTCACCCGAATAACTGTAACCCTGACATGGATATTACTAAAAAAAAATTTGAAGCATGTATGTACGTATTTCACTACTAGCAACCCGCCCTCGCTTCGCTTCGGTTATAGGTTATAGTCGTTTTACCCGCGTAGTTCCCGTTCCCGTGGGAATACCGAGATAAAATATAGCCTAGTTTACGCCCTGATATTATAGCTTTCCATTGGTGTAAGAATTTTTGAAATCGGTCCAGCCGTTTTGAAGATTACCCGGAACAAACAGACAGACAGACATAAATTTTTTAATTGCTATTTTAGGCATAGGTGTCGTGCAAATAACCGTGTGAGCATGAAAAAAGGTTATTATTTTGACATTACAAACAGACACTTCAATTTTATTTATTGGTATAGATTATTAAATACGTATACAATTATATTAACAAAGAAAACCCACTAATTTATAGGTATATAAAATTATATAATTGCCAATGTATTTTAAGTAAACACGTTTAAAAGCCGTGCTTTCATTAAAATTTTAATGGATTTCCAACGTTGAAAATAACAGAAGCAGGTAAGCTGGTGTAGGTGCTATGATGATAAAAGCTTAATTTATAATTTAACACTTAAACATGGACATACTTACAATTTTATTTCATACCTTGTTGTGGAAAATTTAATTAATTTAATTGAATTGCTCACCCATTCGCCCGGCCCTAAAAGCTATAACTACACCTAGTAAAACAGAAAGGTCTCTGAATTGCTACGTTTTTAAAGCATCTGCTTCTATTACTAAAATATAACAATATTACCGTGTGGTGACAGAATAAGACTTTCATACGTACTGTTGGACGCTATTACTATAATACAGTGAAAATATATGAAGATAATATCAATACACGAAAAGACAAAAGCAAAAAAAAACCTTATGAATACCAATTCATGTACACACGTGGTAGGTTACGGAATGTCCCTCCCATTAATGTGAAGTCTACTCGTAAAGTAAAGTAACGCCAAGTACGAGTATATAAATCCTATAGATAAAAAAGAGGAATGTTTTAGTTCAATGAAAATATTCCTTAAAAAGATCCTACGTTAAGAATTACGTCTACAGTTCTACACCATAGTCTAACAAAGCAGGGTAGTCATAAAAAGTGTTAATTAATCAATAAATAAATTGGTACCACCTTTGAGATGGACTACGAGTATTTCACCATCATCATCGCAGCCCACATACATTCCACTGTTGGGCTCGGGCCTCCTCCACAATGGGAGGGAATTTGACGTACTATATCATGCTGGTCAGACATATTGGTATAGGTTTTCATTTCGAGTTTTCCTTCTCTTGCACAGATGTTATGTGCATATTATATCCCATAGTGGTCTTATACGACATCCACAGGCAAAATAGGGAGTGGTGAATTGTATTCTTACACCGTCACCACACGGAAAGTGTATGAGTATTTAAAAGCATATTAATAAAATTTATAAGCATCATCATTAT
Source organism: Lymantria dispar (assembly GCA_032191425.1). Classification (NCBI taxonomy): domain Eukaryota; kingdom Metazoa; phylum Arthropoda; class Insecta; order Lepidoptera; family Erebidae; genus Lymantria; species Lymantria dispar. Next base: position 14,408,376 of record CM063454.1, on the reverse strand, counting down.
AACAGCTCATATGCGTCCCACTACTGGGTTTATAAGCGCCTGGAGTGGGCTACGGTCAGCGCACCCGTCGCCGGGCTCCGTCCGGGGCGACAGAGGGTCGGCGCGCGGCCCATAACCCACCCGTGGCACGTGCAGGGTGACTTGACGTCAGTGGTCGGCCCGACGGAATACGCCTGAGGTACCCTTTCCTCGATCGACGTCCCCCCTCGGGGACGTCCGTCGTCGACGCGCGGTCGGCCTCTAGGCGGGTGACGGACTAACTCCTCGGTCCAGTCAGCCGGGTTTATAATCCCCTAACCCTTTCTTACGATACCCACGGCCAAAAAAGAGGGGTAGTGAATTGTGTTTTTTCTCCGTAACTATACGTAAAAGTTTATAAGCATATTTAGAATATAATATTTCAGGATCTCGGAAACGGCTCCAACGATTTTGTTGAAACTTGGCATACTAGAGGATTCGGGTCCAAAAAATCGATCTAGCTAGGTTTTATTTATAGAAAATGTTCTTTTGTCGGTGTTTTTAGCATAACAATAAATGTCATTAAATTTTAAAAGAATATGAATTCAAATTTCGTTGTAAACGTCGAGAGTTACGGTAGCTCAGTGGCGAAGTAGTCAGGTTTCATTTTATTTTTGACATCGGCGACAAACGGCGTCGGATCGAATCTCGGTGTTATTATTATGCTCTTTTTTAATTTTTTATATAATTTTCATTATTTATTAATATATATCTAAATAAATGCTACAAAAATACTCCGAGCGAAGCTTGGTCAACCTGATATTGAAATTGATCGGCACAACTTCGCGTAGCTGCTATGTATGGTTATGAACTCGATAATATCTAATAGACATGTGTACTTTATATTAGTTATTAGTCAAATACAGCTTGCTTAATTTACAATTATACATAAATAAAATTAAAGAAACTTGTGTAGCAGAAAAATGAATTATGGACGAATTTCGACCACACGGCGACTACTAGTATATTGAATGAGATGAAGCTGATTATTAGGTAGTTATACCTATATATTAGGTACTATTTAAAAGTCATTACGTTATATATTAAATACTAGCAGACCCGGCCACGCGTTGCTGTGGCTAATATTTTTGTTATATTACATTTTATTAAACTATTTAAGTGGAACTGTAGGAGAACATCTTTCATGGAGGTCGTCATATTTTTATACAAATGGCATCTATGTAAAAAAGCAAGTTAAAATCGTATATGATACGTTTGTAGGTTTGACATAGCAGCGCCATATATTAATTAATTACTCAATCCAGTCAACAGATATCGCCATCTGTTAAAATCGTTTGGAGTTAACAGATAATTGTGAATGTCAAATAATAGACAAATAATCTATACCAATAAATAAAATTGGAGTGTCTGTTTGTAATGTCAAAATAATAGGCTCTTTTATGCTCATACGGTTATTTGCACATTCATATGCCTAAAATACACTTTATATTTTTTTTGTCTGTCTGTTTGTCTGTTTGTCCCGGGAAATCTTCACAACGGCTGGACCGATTTCAAAAATTATTTCACCAATGGAAAGCTATAAAATTAGGGAGTAAACTAGACTATATTTTATCCCGGTATTCCCACGGGAACGGGAACTACGCAGGAAAGACTGAAACCGAAGCGAGGCGAGGGCGGGTTGCTAGTTTGCAATAAAATAATATTGCGATTATAAATTAAGATGTAAGTAAGCTATCCTATCTTTCAAGTTGGATCAAACTGCACACGGTGTGCAAATTTGATTAAAATCGGTTGAGTAGTTTAGGAGTCCATCGCGGACAAACAACGTGACACGTAATTTATATATATTAAGATGTACAATGTCCTTATAATAGAGATGGTATCTATTCTTAACTGAAATAGAATTATATTGTTAATAGATTAAGTTAAAGGCGACCCGCGGCACCCCAATGTCCCTTACTTAAGAACCCCTATTACAACGCCTTATTGTTTTTGATCGATGTACAGGGAGATTGGACTATCAGGAAGTTAAGTATAAAAGCCATTTCGGATTGTGATTTCAAAGTTGCAATTACTTTAAGGTCATCATACAAAAGAGTAAAGTACAGAGTATGGATAGATAGCGCTTATACTAACTACATGATTAAATAGTGCTCTAAAATTAAATGAGATATAAATTGAAAGAATCTGCTATATTTTCAACATTGATCTTTATTATTATTAAGTATTTGATATTAGAGGAGAAAGTAGCTTTCGTTATTATAAGTGGTAAGTAATTGGCGCTCATGAATCTTTGCAATAGCAGGGACACAGATAGGTACTTCACCTTACGGTAATTGCCTTGAGGTGAAGATTACGCTTTCGGCGTTCTCGGTCACCAAATGATGCACAGTAGCAAATTACTACTAATCAAACTTCCATTTTCTGTAAGAGTGCGGACTACCCAGAAAGGCCCGAATGATTTAGAGGTATAAGCAGCAAACTGTCAGCAGCATAACCGCACCACTAGATATTTAGAAAATTCATGATTATCATATGATATTTGATCTTTGGCGGTACGTTCGGTCGCTATCTAAGCCTCCAATCAGATAGCAATTTTGCAAATGGACCTGCGTGAAATAAGGGACCTATTCCTTTAGTGATTTTACAGAGAAGATGTTTAAGAATTATATTTATATAATTATTTGTTGTTGTTTTATAATTATTACTTTTATTTATTACTAGCAACCCGCCCTCACTTCGCTTGGTTACAGTTGCTTTACCCGCGTTCCCGTTCCCGTGGTAATACCGGGATAAAATATTACTCAGGGATAATATAGCTTTCTAATAGTGAAAGAATTTTTAAAATCGACACAATAGTTTTTGAGTTTATCATTACAAATACACACACAAAAATACAAATGTTTCCTCTTTATAATGTTAGTGTAGATTATTACTGTTGATATTTTCTATATGGTGACGAAAAAGAACACAATTCACAGTGGGACAGGTGTAGACTCTAATTATCACGGCGCAGCATACGCTCGAGGCCTGCGCCGCTTGGGCCACGCAGCGCCGTGAACTCGTCGCAATCATCGGCGCCGACCTGACGCTGCCGGCCATCGCTAGGGCGATGGTCGACAGCGTCGGGAATTGGGACGCGATTGCAGCCTTCTGCGAGACAGTGATCTCGCAGAAGGAGGCGGCGGATCGTCTGCGCGAGGAGCGCAGCCTCAATGAGGAGATCCGCCGCCGGCGAATGGGGCGGCGCAGGCGCAACTACCTGCGCCTCATGCCGCCCTAGCCGAGGCCGCGGGTGACGTGACCGGGGATTAGTCCGTCACCCGCCGAGAGGCCCACCGCGTGAGGAAAGACTGACGTCCTCCCCGAGGGGGGGACGTCGGTCGATGGGAGGGTACCCCACGTAGGGGGTATTCCGTCGGGCCGACCACTGACGACAAGTAAACCCGCTCCGGTGGTCGGCCCAACGACGAAGGCGAGGTGGTTTTTGGGTGGGTTGCGGGAGTTGCGTGCTTAAGCCCCTCTGTCGCCCCGGACGGAGTGGTGCGGAGGCGCGCCGACCGCAGCCCACCCACAAAAAAAAAAAAAAAAAAGACTAATTATAATCAATATCTAATAATTAGTATAAGTAAATACCTTATACAATCACCGAAATTATTGTCAAAGTATTACTAAATACCTAAAACATTAAAGAATTTGCATTGCAATAATATGCATTGCACTGATAAACTTTATCAGCCATAAAAAATACATCTCTTGAATGAAACGTGATATTTACCTTAACACAATTAGTATGAACATCAGCTTTTGTAATAACGTATCTCTTTATTTTATCGGGTGGCAAAATGAATAATAGGAATTCTCACATCACGTAATCCTATTTGAAAGGGATGTCGTGTCGACGTGTTGTACGTAACTCCTTGTTATTGTACGAACTTAGCTTACATTTCTATATACGTTAAATCACTTCATTCATCCATATAAACTGAATTAACAAGTTTATTGTATTTTCCGTGGGGTGACGGAGTAAGAATAAAATTCACCACTCCCGTGCGTATCGTAAACGACGACTAAGGGTTAATATTAAGACCACATCTATGTGGTGGAAGAAGAAAAACTCGAAATAAGACTCTACATCCACACGTCTGATTAAAGTGGCATAGTAGGTCAGTTTCCCTCCCATCGTGGAGGAAGCTCGAGCTCAGCAATGAGACGTATATTTTCTGTGATGATGATCACATAGCAAGTATATTGGTCTTCAACTTATTCTTTTTTTTCTTACCAGCCAATTTATATATCTATGTTCAGTATGAAACTTATTCAAAATCCTACAGTAGTTTTATTTCAGTTACTACTCGTCTTGCGAACACTTCTTAGTCTGCTAACATATGACTATATTAACTATTTATAAATTTTTCTCTATGATAAAAGATATATTATGTACTAAGGATTTAACTACAAAGTTGATTAGACGTTTAAAATCAGCTTAGAACTATATCTATTGCAATTAAAGCAACTTTACAACAAGATAATAGTTTAGTTTCTACTACCCAAAGGGTTCGACAACTTGCAATTAAAATATATATCGAAAGTGTAACAATAATAAAAAATGTAACAAGGGAAGAAAAACGATCGCAAGATACTAAATGATCCTGGTGCCACTAGTCTTCTCAAAGTTGGAGGATGCACGATGGACTGAGGATCCATGCCGCTATTCTTTTATACCTGTTGGGTGAGAGCATATACATAGGTCCACGAACAAAAAAGATGCTAAACGGTTACCCATTTTCTTGACCGACTAAGCCACAATTCGTTTTATCTCAATGAACATAGTTCAAAAATATATTCTACATCAAAAGAAGTGCACTTAAGAAAACTAGAACAATTATTCCCAATGTAGAAAGTTTCTTGAGTAAACTGAGTACGTAACTATAAAACTTTTGTAGAAAGGATTGGTTTAATTTTGAAGTGCGACTTCTTCTGTGCCACGTTTTCTTTACTCCGCAATATCCAAGAGAATTCATCTTTCACATCAAATATTAGTTATCTTCAAACCTCGGTCCCCGAAGACGTAAGCACAGGCGTAATACACATACGTTTCGTCATAAAATTTTCAGTTCCGCGTAATATAGGTCGGCTCGGTCTCATTGCTTAACTGTTGCACATTATCTCTGCAGTCTATACTTAAGTTATAATGTAAAGTTAATTCAGTTTTATCTGATTTAGAGACGCTTTGTGTCTTTCGTCTCGCTACTTGCTATTCATCATAAATAAAACTCTCTGTGGGATGTTGAGGCGTCCGCAATCAACATCAAAAACGAAATTGTGAAGTATTGCCTTGCATGGGAATCGAAACCGCGCCACTAGGCTTGGTAAAATATCGCTATCTTAACCACTAAGCCATCTGTGTCGTTTGGGCTGTGTGAGTAGCTAGCTATCTATGTAGTCGTTTGGGCTAACATCAAGATAATGATGTTAACTTAAAATGACTCCCAAAGAAATTAACTCATGTGAATTAAAACAATTTCGCTTACGTTAAACACCCGTTTGTTGCCGACAAACGGGTGTTTAATGTAAGCATAATGTGTAATATTTTATAATAAAATATGGATAGAAATATGTCAGGCGACCAGACTCAGCGTGTTAAACAAAATTTGTTCACAAGCACGTAGCGCTTTTTTATTTCTTTGAATTTTGATGGAAATTTTCATAGTAGGTAAATAGGTAATTTCGCGAAAATGAATGAAATTGTAAATTATGATGCTGTAATAAACTGCTAGAGATATTTCATAAAATCTATTAAGTACTCAATTGTAAGACCCTATTCAAAATCAAGCATTAGTTAATAGGGTGCAATAAATTATTTTACTCTTAAACATACATAAAGTTGAAGAAGCTTTATTAGCCAGCCTGTTCAAAGCAAATAAATATACATATAATATATCGCAGAGACGTCCTCATCCACAATAGGAAGGCAATTGACTTATTACACGACACTGGTCAGATTAGTATAGTTTTTATTTCGAGTATCCCTTTTCTTGTATAGGTGCATTTTATATCCCTTAATCTTCTTTTGTGATGCTCACGGACAAGTTAAAAAGTGGTAAATTTCGAATTTCGTCACCATCATTTAAATAACTAACTTTCACTTCGCTCCGCGATGTTATGATATACTAGCAACCCGCCCTCGCTTCGCTTCGGTTTCAGTCGCTTAAACCCGCGTAGTTCCCGTTCCTGTGGGAATACCGGGATAAAATATAGCATATGTTACTCCTTGATATTATAGCTTTCCATTGGAGAAAGAATTTTTGAAATCGGTTCGGTGGTTTAAGCGTGAAAGCGTTACAAACAAACAAACAAACAAACATCCTTACTTTCGCATTTATAATATTAGTATGGATAAAGGTACAAAACTCCACAGATAAATATATGTACATATAAAACAAAAATAGAGTAGGTATGTTCCTGTGTCTACACTTCAAAAGATTTAAATTTGGAACCCTCCATCCCATTAATATTCACGTCAAGTTTGTTTAGGCCTATGGGTGTAGGTTCCGACAATCGTTTTCAGTAACAGTGTTCTGTCTATCTGGAAATACGGCCTAATGCTGTGAATAAATAAGTAGATGTTAGGTAAGTATGCTAATGTTGATAACCTGAAGACCACCTTAGAATAAAGTGGACAATACAATTTGTGACACCAGATAGACACAATTCTAATTAGTCATTTTGTTACGCACGCCGAGTCAGAAAAGATTTTTCAGTTCTTTTTTTTTATTGCAAACGTTGGCAAAGGAGCAATCAGGTGCCAACCTGACGCTGCCGACCATTACTAGGGCGATGCTCGACAGCGTCAGGAACTGGGACGCGGTCGCAGCCTTCTGCGAGGCAGTGATCTTGCAGAAGGAGGCGGCGGGTCGCGCGCGCAAGGAGCACAGCCACACGCATACACCCACAGAAAGGGCTTTTGGCTCTCTCGCTCACGGAACGAAGCGCAGTAATAGATTGCTACTACTCAGACATCGATTTTCTGCGAGAGTGTGGTCTACCCCGGACGGCCCGCGGCTGTAGACGGCGAACTGTCAACACTGTGATCCTACCACTACACAAATTTCAGTTTTGAGTTCATTAAAATTACCTTAGTTTTCGAAGACAAACTATGTTCATGTTTACTTTTCAGTAGTCATTATTCTTAAAACAATTTATTTGTAATGATTCTTTTGTCCTTGCTCAAATAAAAATACATTTTCAGTAGATTAATTTTGTCTGGAGGATATCTTTTAATAAAACTGCTATTCTAGTATAAAGAACCACTGAAGTCTCGCAGAAGAATAATGTATAAATGTTTTAAGTTTATTATTTTTTATCATTATTCTTCTACTTCAGGCGCTGGAAATTATTTTAATAAAATAAATAATATCTTATGTCATCTTCGCACATCATTTCAGCCACAAAAGTCCCACTGTTGGGCTCGAGCCTCGTCCACAATGGTAGAGAAATTAACCTCATATACCGCGCTGGTCAGACGTGTTGGTATAGGGTTCTATGTCAAAATTTCCTTTTCTTGCATAGACATTATGTGCATATTATATCCCTGAGTCATCTTTTACGAACCCTACGGATAAGATGAATTGTATTTTAACTCCGTCACCACACAGACTTATCTTATATCATCATCATCTCAGCCCATATACGTCCCACTGTTGGGCTCGGGCCTCCTCCATAATGGAAGGGTGATTAACCTACTATACCACGCTGGTCAGACGTGTTGGTATAGGGTTTTATTTCGAGTTTTCCTTATCTCGCATAGATGTTATATGCGTTTTATATACCTTAGTCGTCTCGTACGATCACCCATGGGTAAGATAGGGGGTGGTGAATTGTATTCTTACTCCGTCACCACACGAAAGCTTATCTTATATACCAACTGAAAATTCATGCATATACCATAAAATTAGAATGAAATAAGTTTGAAAACCAAGGCTTTTATTTTTAAGAGATCCCGTTACCGGCCAACGAATTTGTGTTTAACAAACTAACAGAGTACTTGCAACGAGAATCCGAGTAAACTTCATCATAAATTCGAACGAAGTTAAGCTGTGATGCAACGGGTAATAATTTTAAAAGGAAAAATATATCAATTATTCAACGTTGTAGCTACTGAAAAGATTGCGAAATCAAATTGTTAAATATAAAATACTAGCAACCCGTCCTCCCTTCGCTTCGGTTTTAGTAGCCTAACTTTTATGATTTTTTTTTATGTCAAGGCTAAAAACTGAATTAGATAAATTTTCCAACAAAGATATATAAAATTACTGAGAAATACCAGAGAAGATATTAATCAACTTTCTTTCAATCAGCAGTTTGTTATGCGAGTGTTCAAGTTTGAAACCATAAAAATATCGTTGCTTTAGTGGTTACTTAACTTTCCAAAGAATTGCTGAAAATAGGAGCTCGAAAAGTATATTTGAATTTGGCAAACGAATGAAAAGTTTTAATTGAAAAACCAAATGACCAGGAAAAAGGCTAAATTTTACAGGTTTCTTAAGTAGCGGGGTAAACGTCCCAGCGATTGTCTTAAAATAAAATCTAAAGAACAGGTAAAGGTAAGTAGGTACAGGTATTTGTACTTAGTCAACTATAAACTTCAATTATGTGGATATAATTAGCAACACTAAAAAATCTGTAAAAGCGGTGCGACTTTTGAAACATTGTTAAAGAAGAACACATAAAATTATTTAAATAAAAATATTAATAGGATTCTTATAAACCTATATTTCAAAAGAACCATAGGTTACTACAGCAATTTACATAAGTGCCGAAACAAAGATCACAGATGTCAGGACTCAAGATCCCTTCTAATTAAATTTAATTTAAAATAAATTCATTTTTTTTATTGCCAACGGTGGCAAATGAGCAAGCAACACACCTGATGGTAAGGTAAGTGATACTTTCGCACATGGACCTTTGCAATACCAGGGGCACAGCCAGGCCGTTGCCTACCGTGAAGAAAATACTCTTCTTAAACCTCGTTTAAAGAAGAACATTGTACTATACATGACACATTGTACTATAAGTGTATGACGGTGTCTTAATTAAATAAAAACATTCTAACCAAGAAGCTGCACAAATAAATCTGACATACATATAGTTTAAGATATTTGATATCTACCCGCATTTGGCATTCAAATACACGAATACATTTGAGATAATCCTCAGAAACCAATTTCAGAGACTAAATCTTGAATACCTACTATAGAATTAGTTCCAAAAAATCATAGATTCAAATTCTATTAGTAGTGATATTTTGCTATTTCATTATATTTTATTAAATAATGACTCGAACCGTTTAAAGGTTAAAAATGATAAATTGTTTTGATCGGTTACGCGATTATTTGAACAATTGATTATTTAACTGTCATATATATGAGATAATAATTGACTACTAATAATATAAAATAGAGTGCAAGTAGTGATGATAATACCTATCTTTAATTTTTCATTACATCATCATCATCATTTCAACTCACATAGGTCCCACTGCTGCTCGAGCCTCCTCCACAAAAGGAGGGAAATCGACCTACTATATCATACTGGTTAGACGGGTTGGTGTAGGGTTTTATTTCGAGTTTTCGTTCTCTTGCACAGATGTTATCTGCAAATTATAATCCCTCAATCGTCTTTTATTATACGATTACTACGGGCAAGAAAGAGGGAACACCACAAGAACGAGAATTGTTTTTCATTATAATGTTTTTAATTTTCTGCAATACTAAAATGAAAATACCATTTCTATATAATTGCTATTGAAGTATTAATTTTCACCTGAAATAAATAATTATCAATAAAAGAAGGTAGTAATTTCTGTAAAAACCAAAAAATAAAAGTATTTTTATTGCTTTATAGTATTTCAAATTCGTTTGAACGAGTTTCAATGTATAGCCTATTTCTCTATTACTTATTAATAGGTTTATTCTGTATGAAATGTAAAGAATCAAATTTACTTTTCACTAGATTCTCGTACCAACTCTATCATAAAGACTTAACTCGAAGTATTCACTGCAGTATAACGCTCAATGGGCCTGAATTTACCTTAGAACATTCATTTCGGCTGCAGCTTTTCTAATGTTCAACCTTTGACCGACTGTAAACAAACAAGGCCGCGACCTACAACCAACCTAAACAACACCGTTTATAACTCAGACTGTATCTTTTCACGCTAAAAAGGAATGACTTGCATTTTCTAAAGAAGATACCCTGCAGCCTTGGATCATAAAATAATTCAAGCATGTGAAACAGCAGGTAATTAGAACAAAGTCTACTTTGCTTTAATTACTTGAGATAAATAAATATAGCTGTGTTATTTTGTTGAAGTGATAGTAGATATCACAAGAGCTTGTAGTTCTAAAGAATACAACTTCATTCACAAAGTTTCAACAAGAACGATATCTTTACGATGTTTGCTGATACTTATAATAAAAAGTCGACAAGATTATTCTTATTACTTATTTACGAGTAAAACTTTGCTAAATCTGCTTGAATGAAACGAACAATTTAACTTGTTTTAAGAATACAGGAAAATTTTCAGCAAAATTGTGATATGCACCAACAATAAACAGTGTTTATGCGCCTCGGGAGGCAGAGGTGTTATGATACAGGCCCATCGTGCTGCTCGATGATGCGGGCAAGCTGCTGGAGAGGGTGTTGGCTGCCCGCATCGAGCGGCACCTCGTCGGGGTCAGGCCCGATCTGTCGGACGCCCAGTTTGGTTTTCGGAGAGGGCGTTCGACGATCGCGGCCCTGCTGTGCCTGAAGGCCGTGGTAGCGGAGGCCGTCACCGGCGGAGGAGTCCTGTTGGCGGTGTCCCTGGACATCGCCAACGCCTTCAACAGTCTGCCATTCAGCTGCATCAGGGAGGGGCTGAGATATCACGGGGTGCCCGTGTACCTCAGGCGGCTGGTGGTAGACTACTTGGAGCGGCGCAGCGTCCTCTACGTTGACCGAGTAGGGGACGTTGTGCGAACGCCCATGACGTGCGGTGTCCCACAGGGGTCGGTGCTGGGTCCGACCCTGTGGAACATCGGCTACGACTGGGCGTTGAGAGGAAGCCTCCCCCCCCGGGCTGGGCGTAATTTGCTACGCCGACGACACGCTCGTCACAGCCCGGGGTGGGACGCTAGAGGAGGCGGCACGCCTGGCAACTCTCGGCACCGAGGAAATTGTCAGGCGGATCGAAGCCCTGGGGCTGAGGGTAGCCCTGGAAAAGACGGAGGCCCTTTTGTTCCATGGCCTCCGTACCGCCGGGCCTCCCGCCGGCGCTTCGATCACCGTGAAATCGGTCACCATCAGCATCCAGGCCCACATGAAGTACTTGGGCCTGGTGCTCGACGGACATTTTTGGTACCGGGAGCATCTCCATCGACTTGTTCCCCGGCTTGTCGGCGCGGCGTCCGCCCTTTCGCGGCTGATGCCGAATGTGGGCGGACCCAGTGCTATGTGCCGACAGCTGTACGTGGGGGTGATCCGGTCGATGGCCCTGTATGGAGCACCGGTGTGGGCGGGGTCCCTGACCGTCCGTCTTAGGGCCCTCCTGTGGCGACCACAGAGGGTCATGGCGATCAGGGCCATACGGGGTTACCGCACGGTGGCGACAGAGGCAGCGTGCCTCCTGGCCGGAACTCCCCCGTAGGATCTGGAAGCGGAGATGCTCGCCGACATTTATCGGCGGGTGTCGGAGACGCGCGCCCGCGGCGGCATGGTCTCCATCAAAGAGATCACCGCCTGGCGGGTCGACGCCCGCCGAGAAGTCATTGCCCGTTGGGCAGTCCGGCTGGAGAGTCCTCGGTACGGTGTCAGGACCGTCGAGGCTCTCCGGCCGGTGCTGATGGAGTGGTTGGAGCGGACGCACGGGGTGCTTTCCTTCCGACTGGTGCAGGTGCTGACGGGGCACGGTTGCTTTGGGAAGTACCTGCACAAGATTGTCAGGAGGGAGAGCACACCGTCCTGCCACCACTGCTGTTGCGACGAGGACACGGCGCAGCACACGCTCGAGGAGTGTGCTGCATGAGAGGGGGATCGCCGTGAACTCGTCGCAATTATCGGTGCCGACCTGGCGCTGCCGACCATCGCCAGGGAGATGTTCGTCAGCGTCAGGAACTGGGACGCGGTCGCCACCTTCTGTGAGACCGTTATCTCACGGAAGGAGGCGGCGGATCGTGTGCGACTAGAGCTCCTATTCGGCGACACGTTCCGCCGCCGGCGACTCGGGCGGCGCAGGCGCGAATATCTGCGCCTAATGCCGCCCTAGCCCAGGCCGCGGGTGATCGGACCGGGGAATTGTCTGTCACCCGCAGAGAGTCTGACCGCGCGATGGCGACCGACGTCCCAGTACGTCGAGAGGTGAGAGGTTACCCGAAAGGGTATTCCGTCGGGCCGACCACTGATGACAAGTCACATCTGCTCCGGTGGTCGGTCCAACAACGAGGTGACGTGGGTACGGGTGGGTTATGGGCCCGCGCGCCGTCCTTTCATCGCCCCGGACGGATGGGACCGCGCGTGCGCTTACCATAGCCCACACATAAAAAAAAAAAAAGAGGTGTTATGATAGGTTATTTATTAAATAAAAGTCATGCCTTGTTTGGTAATACAGTTATCGTTGCAATGAATTCCATCATATATTGAATTGAAAGATAATGAGGAGACTAACAAACTGGTAAAAGAAGGAATCACAAGTGGTAAAGAAATCGTGATTAGAAGAATCGTGAAAGAAACCAAATTACTCGAAAATTTTGCAACAATATGAAATTAGGTGAATATTTTAACAAAATTTCATTTAAGAAAGACGTATGGTGTACACGGTGAATCTCCTTGTATACCATGGTTTCAGAATACCGACTTGAATAGGAAGCTTAGGTACTGTTACTGTTCTTCAACTTGGAATTGGATGCACTCTTTTAATACGGAAAGGTCCAAGACGCGGTTATGTTCTGGTATAGTGTATTTAGTGCGAGTTGAATAAAGAGAAAATTATTATATTTACTTATAAAACTAAATAGAGATGATATTGGCGTGTACCACAAGATCTTAACATAAATGAAAAAATACAACATTGTTGTATAAATAGTAGTATATAGTTAGTATACTTACTAACTAATTAGCAAGTAATTATTGTGCGAAATACAATGGAATTAATATACCTACCAACATATATACCTGTGTATAAAAGTCACGAAATATATAAAATACACCATAAAATAAAAAATACAGCAACTGTTGTCATTCTTTGTAACACACATTTGCGTATGCCCAATGCCTTAAATAGGCCTCATAAAAATGGGGGACGAGTCTTATTTTGGTAAGATTTTGTTCAATTAATATTACCATACTAGTTGACCCGCCGAACTTCGCACCGCCTTTTTCATAATTATTTTGTTTTAGTATTTATCAGTTTGGTTTTAATATTATCCGTGCGGTGACGGAGTAAGAATAAAATTCACCACCCGTGAGTGTCGTAAAAGACGACTAAGGGATATACCGCCTTTTCATATCGATTCCAAAACCTTTCTAATTTAGATCTACATGTAATTATGCTAAAATGTCAACCGACGGGACGAACGTCAAATGTTTGACAGGTAAGAACGGTTTGTACGGGTAAATAAAATTATATTTTTAGTATTTCACTCGCAATTTTCCATATTTTCTCACCGTATAAACCTTCCCTGGACTTCCACAAATAATTCTAGACCAAAATTAGACAAATCGGTCCAGCCGGTTACACGATTCGGTTATTATTATATTATATATTATCTGTGTGGTGACGGAATAAGAATATAATTCAGCACACCATCTTGCCCGTGGATGTCGTAAAAGACGACTAAGGGATATAATACGCATATAATATCTATGCAAGAGAAGGAGAACTCGAAATAAAACCCTATACCAACCTGTCTGACCAGCACCGTATAGGAAGGTCAATTTCCCTCCTATTGTAGAGAAGACTCGAGCACAACAGTGGGGTGTACATGAGCTGATGAGATGACACGATTCAATCCATAAAGGGTAGGCCGAGATCTCATATTCATATTTTTCCAAAGTAGCTTTTAAAAACACAGATTGAGCCTATTTCCTATCAAGAAAATTCATGCTAATCTCACTGAGAAAATTGATTAAATATTTTTGTTTAAAAAGTTATTCGTTATTACTTAATGCGCAATGGCCTCATAGTGACGTGCCTCATAGATGAACCACTTTGTCACTAGCAAAACCCTCGCGCTAAATTATATAAGCCACTACTAAGGGAACCTCACTTGAATCCCATTGCTTAAATCGCTTTTTGTCCATTAAGTATGCAATAACCATTACATTACGTTATCTCTTAAGAATGCATATAATTTTCATTATTTCTTCTATTACACAACAAATAGGCGTAGATATTTATATGTTTTGTATCGCCTATTGGCACGTAAATAAAAGGAATCAGTAACAAGATGAACAATTTAAAATTAACAATAAAGCTGGTATCGTAAGCAGCCTGTTTCTAACACAAAAGCGAAGGCAAAATTCTTTACAATATTTTAAAATTAAAATCATTACAACGCTTTTTAATGGAGCATGATTGTATTTATAAAATTTTGAGTCTTTAATTTCAGTGTGGTGACAGAGTAAGAATAAAATCATAAAATGAACTTGTCCGACCTGAAGATATGAGGTGAAGAAAAAAATGAGTATAACAATGTCTCTGCATTAAAATGCCGTTCCCGAACAACCTCATCACTCATTTATCATTCATTCATATCACAGCTCATATATGTCCCGCTGCTGAGCTCGAGCCTCCTCCGCAATGGGAGGGAAATTGACCTACCATACCATGCTGGGCAAATGCTCGTTGATATAAGGGTCTTATTTCGAGTACTCCTTCTCTTGCATAGATGTTATATGCATGTTATATCCATATTTTATCCCTTAGTCGTCCTATGGCCAGGATAGGGGATGGTGAATGGTATTCTTACTCCGTCACCACATGGAAAACCACCTCATTAGCGGGATATAATAGGATTTTCAAAACATTTTTTTATGACAGGCCTAGATGGTAGATATGGTCTAGAAACATCCCGTCCATTACATCCAAGGCCACAGAACGGGGACGTGCGGCGCAACCTACCGTATCCGCTAACGCCACTTTTGACTTTTTTGATTTGATTGAACTGGCCACTGGTTTCTTCACCGATTCCTTGACTTTGACCGCCAGCCTGGCGGTAATTTCTTTTACACCACGAAAGAGCTTTTTATAGGCCTGTGGTCCTTATTGTTATGGGGTCTTTATTATATTAGAAAAAATACTAATATCATACAAAATACCGGCTACATATCAAGTCTTTTGTTCATTTCAAAACAGTTATTGCTAGTGTTGAAAA
Organism: Lymantria dispar; assembly: GCA_032191425.1. Taxonomy (NCBI): domain Eukaryota; kingdom Metazoa; phylum Arthropoda; class Insecta; order Lepidoptera; family Erebidae; genus Lymantria; species Lymantria dispar. The sequence continues at coordinate 14,392,984 of CM063454.1, read as the reverse complement.
TATAATTTTAATTAGTTCTAGTAAGGGTAACGTATATAAAAAACAGTAACAAAAGCTCAATATATAGCTTTTAATAAATCAGAAAATGTACATGAATATTCACCGGCCATTTGACGGCGTAAACTTAGTTTCTGTTACTCGCCGCACTGTAACCCCATTATCTCACCGGGAACTCACAACTGGGAAATTTTAATTTTTTTAACCTAATAGAACGAACTTTTGTGGTAAAACTGAAATGATTTACTTATATCATAAAAATCTCTGAAGACTTAAGTAAGTTTGAGGAATACGTGAAATAATAGCGCCTATGTTACGCCATAATTTATGTCACCTCTGAGTTTTTAAAGTAGATTTAGTTTTATAGATTAATAAAAGTAAAGACAGTATTACAAAGAGTATAATAGGTGAAATTGAAAATTTTGAATAACTCCCGACACGAACTAAACCGAATTATTAATTAACTGTCATTTAACAAATGTACTGGCACGCGTGAAGCACCTAATCGAGTAACCATACACCATTATATAATTTGGGAAAAGAGCTGATAGTCTTACTATTGCTGGACAGATATTAACCAAACATAACTAAGAACCACCGCCAGGAAACTGGCTATCAATTAAAAAAAAACTGCATCGCAATCCGTCCATCTGTTTGACCACTGACGACAAGTCACATCTGCTCCGGTGGTCGGCCCAACAACGAGGTGACGTGGGTACGGGTGGGTTATGGGCCCGCGCGACGTCCTTTCATCGCTCCGGACGGTTTGGACCGCGCGTGCGCTTATCATAGCTCACCCATAAAAAAAAAATTAAAAAAAAAATCCGTCCATCTGTTTGAAAGTTATGATGCCACAGACACACACACACAGAGACAGACAGACATCGACGTCAAACTTATAACACCCCTCTTTGTTCGTCGGGGATTAAAAGACTGCCTCTTGGTCGATTGTGAACGTATAGCATTCATGAAGCCTCTGGTTTGAATCTTATGTCGCATAAAAATATATCCTTTTTTTGTATTACAGATACTCATCACGATGGGTGCTAGGGCTTTATATTGAGTCGTCCTTCTCTTGCATATTGTATGCATATTATGTCCTTCAGTCTTCTTTTACGACATACACGGGCAAGGTAGAGAGTGATGAATTGTATTCAGACTCCGTCATCACAAGGAGAAATAATTTAATCCACTTTTATATAAATGTCGATAGCATGAATGTCAATAATAAATAATAGAGACTTCGTTACACATGCATCTCAAACGATTTATGTAAAATTTAATTAATATTTATTATAAGTACGCTCCGTTTCTATAAATACAAACTGCTTGAAAAATTGCCATGAAAGTGGCACCACGCGAGACAGTAGTATTAAATGATAATAGTTCAATATCCAAATAGATAAAACAGATAAACATATGTTGATGCATTTTAATTTCCTTTTTGATGATTATCATTGCAACTCATATACGTCCCACTACAGAGCTTGAACCTCCACCACAATGGGAGAGAAATTGACCTGCTATACCACGCTGGTCGAACGAGTTGGTATAGGGAATCCTTTTAATGTCCCGATATTTGAAATAGTTTTTAACATTCATGATGATTACAGTCAACATTTATTTTGAAAACAGTTGATTGAAATTCAATAAAAACACTTTTATTTCATGTACATAATCCTTACTAATATTATAAATACAAAAGTAAGTGTGTTTTTTGTTTGTTACGCTTTCACATTTAAACCACAGAATCGATTTCAGAAATTCTTTCACCAATGGAGAGCTATAATATCAGGGAGTAACACAGGCTATATTTTATCCCGGTATTCCCACGGGAACGGGAACTACGCGGGTAAGGCGACTGAAACCGAAGCGGGTGGCTAGTATTCATATAAACGTCAAAAAATAATATTCCAATCGAATACAAATTTACGGCACCTGGAAATAATCTTAGCATAATTTTAAATACCTTATACGTAGCTTGTACGCGAGTGCCATTATTTAGAGGCTTACCTGAAATGAATAAATGGAGTCATTAAATTAAATATTAAAATTAAAAATCAATAGCAACATCATATATACCTTGTCGTGTAGTGAGGAAGTAAAAATATAATTTACCACTCCCTATCTTGCCCGTGAATGTCAAAAAAGACGACTCAAGGATATTATATGCATTTAACATCAGTGGAAAAGAAGGGAAAACCTTATATCAACTGTCATATAGTGCCTTTACCAAGCCTTATACCAACTGTCACATTTTTTTGGCAAGCTATCGTGCCGACGCACGGCGTCGATCCCGTCCGAGGTGACGAGAGGGCGACCCCATAACCCGCAGTATTTCCTCCCCTTTGCCATTGAGCCGACCACTGGTACCGAAACCTTGACGTTCGTCGCCAGCTCGGCGGGATACCCTTTCAGGTATGATGACTTGATGACGTGTTAATAATATAACGTGCAACACTCACTTTCCCGTGAAATCACTAAAATAATGAGCATCGGTATTCCTCTATAAAAGTTCTAACACCAATTATAATCGCGAACTCACCCTCCGAGCATGGCCATTATGACATTATTCCACTTTAGACAGGCAATTGTTAGATTTACTAACAGTTGACTTGGTAGACTGATACATGTAATAAAAGCCCTGTCGTTAGTGAAATTTGTCAACAACTGAAAGAGTTTCTTCTTCTTAATTCATAATGATCCCATTGTTGATTATAAACTTTCTCATATATGATATGGGTCAATAAATTGCAAACGTTACTCTGCTCAAATATATTGGGCTGGGGTTATGTTTAGAATTAATCTTCTCTTTCAGGAATGTTAATCTATTATTTAGCAGAGTCACACTTAAATATGTTTCTATCTAATTAAATAGTTTCCCATAATAGGCTAAGTAAAAATATAAAGAAACTCGTGATGATAAAATCATCATAGAATCCCTGGCTCCGCGTAATAGAAGGTCATTGCAACTAACAGGGCAGAGTTGCATTTCGCGATTACTACTGAGAGTTTACGATAAAATGTTCGAAAGTGTGGGTAATAGAAAAATAACCGCTACAACATCAATTCAGGACTAGAATTAAAATCGCAGTAGTATTCTTAAGCCAACATCATTACAATATCATTTAGAAGTCAATTACTCCTCAAAAATGAAATATATGAAACATTGTATTCTTACTTCGTCCCCGTGTTAAATTATCAAGAAAAATTTAAACGAATTTATTTAATTAATTGGCTACTATATAAAACTTGCACATCGATAAACCACGTAAACAAACAACCCTCTCATCTTTAAAACGTCAAAAATGGATAGAATATTAATATTTATGCAAATGTTGATACTAAAAATCTTTGCGGTACTGAGCAGAATACAAATGAGACATCAAATTTGGCTGAGAAGCCTTTTCGATAAGTAATCGATACAAAATCGATCTGCAATGAATTTTAGCAAAGCCGCAATGAAATTGTCTTCGGTCTATAAAACGGATATTAAACACGAACGGGGCAGAAACAATCATACACCAGTAATTCTAATGATGCACGAAATATACCAATAATTCGACAATAACATTATGTCACTTTTCTGTTTTCTCTTGTCGGTGTGGTGACGGGTAAGAATACAATTCACCGCTCCCTTTCTTGCCTGTGAATGCCTTAAAAGATAAATAAGGGTTATAATAAGTATATAACAATTATGCGAGAAAGAGAAAACTGAAAATGAAACCCTATACCAACACATTTGACAAGCATGGTACAATAGGTCAATTTTTCCTCCTATTCTGAAGCAAGCTCAAGCCCAGCAGTGGGTCTTATATGAATTGAGACGAGGATACGAATATTATTGCACTAATCGAAGGATAAAGAGAGAGAAAAATCTCTCTCTTATCTATACTAATATTATAAAGAGGAAAAGTTTGTATGTATGTTTGTAATGAATAAACTCAAAAACTACTGGACCGATTTCCAACATTCTTTCACCAATGGAAAGCTATAATATCAGGGAGTAATATAGGCTATATTTTATCCAGGTAATCCCACGGGAATGGGAACTACGCGCGTAAGGCAACTGAAACCGAAGCGAAGCGAGGGTAGTTATTAGCGTAGCATTATCAATATTAAAATACTATATACTAGGAACCCTCTAGTATATAGTAATTTAATATTGATAATGAATGAAATAAATTATTTTAATAATTTGTTATTAAACTGTTCAAGGTACTTTAAACATACTTTGAAAAGATTAATAGCACCTTGATTAATAAACCTTGAAAATTAAGAGGAGTGCAGTTCAAGAATTTTCTATCGTCATTAGCATACAAATTAAGGCACGTGGCTGGGACGATCGAAACGTTGGTAATGAATTCAATTTTCAATATAGCACAGGATAATTGCGTGTATAACACATTATCAGAGATAGTTCTCGTGGCCATTTAATTATTTTGCTACCTATTTTGAAAATTCTTGTTAAACATATTTTTTATGAATAGTGTATGTAAATGGTTTTAAAAGACTGCCTCTATATATATATTTTTTCTCAAAGAGACTTTTTCATGATATATCTCGCAATATTAATATTTGACATGCCTTTTACAATATATTTTTAGTTATAATGATGAAAAATATGTTCATATTTCACATTTAATGTTTTCGTTAAAAATCTGTTCTATCTCTCATGCGATGGATTTTTAAAAAACTTATGTTTATCATAGTATATAAACATATCATTGTTAGGTTACAGTTATAATACACTTGTAATCATTGCCCAATTAATGATATTAAATATTTATATGCGAGCGTGCTTACACGAGAATAATGATATTAATCGAACATTGCGCCAAACTTTAAATTTGCCGTTCACAATTTACCTACAGAATTCTGAAGAATCCTCAAGTAATTCTACAAAAAAATAAAAATTCGACTATACTTTATGTTGCCCGACTAAGAAGTCAAACCCAGACTCTCAAAGTTGACAGTTGTATGTTCATGCCACTACTGAATCAACGATGATGTTTATTATTAAACTAAAACCTAAAGTTTCTATTTAAGTTTTCTAGAATTTGTGTTATTGTTTTTACTTACCTTGTTTTCCTTAATTGCTACAGTACTATCAGTCTTTCCTGTATCCAATTGGTCAGTTTTCAACAACATTAAATCGGTCATAGTACCTTCGTCGACTAAAATTTCCTTTTTATTTTTCCTGGAGTGGTTAATGATATCGGGTTTCTCAGTATTCATCAGATTACTTGCATTTTCATTGGTACAGTTTTCCTTGCCCAACTTTTGATCGTCGTCCGAACGTGATTTATCTTCGTAACTTTTTATTTTGAAACAAGATATCGATTTCTTATCTTCTTTACCATCACTCCTGCTAATTGGATCATTTCTATCACGTTCGCGCTCTTTCTTGTAGCTCTTCGATCCGCTTTCTGATTTAAGACGTTTTTTCTTACCATTCCACTTAGAGTTGACATTTTTAGATCGATTGCTATCATCACTAGTGCCAACGCTATCTGAGCAGACTGGGTTAACTAGGATTTTCGTGGATTTAGCTCTTCGTTCGATCCTTCTTAAGTTTAGTAAGTGGCCAGAATGTATAAGAGTTGGTGATGAATTAAGGGACGGTGAACTATCTTTTGTATCATCATTGAACATTCTAACTGATTTAGGAATCAATTGTGTGGTGTTCATAGCGTCAGCTTTGTTATGGCGTACTTTATTAGTACCTAGTGGCCCCATAGCAACAGGTGGTCCTCCTTTGAACAATAATGCTGTTTCCGTAGGTTGACACACACAAGCTAGCATTTTCAATGGACATTTATTTATTTAATACTATTATCACTCGCATAATTTTGATGTTTTATATCTATTACTGCTATAATATGAATTTATGTTTCAGTTTTATTATTAGAGTATGAAAGGGCTGGACATCTTTAAAGATATTAATTAAATACCGTTTGTATAGAACCGAATTATAGTTATTAAAACATTTTTTCAGACCACGCCTCATAGGCACGAGCTTCTTACATAATATGACAGATACCAAACCGTCCTAGTCTTAATTAACTTTGGTCCTTATTCAGGCTTTTATTTGTCTTGCATTGATGTTATCTACTCAAATACCTCAGTTATCGCTTACGACATCCGCGAGAATGGACGGGATGGTATGTATACATTCTACTTGTTATCTGTCAGCGGAAAACCGGAAAGAAAACATATTTTCACTGTACTTATATATGTAAAATATATGCTTACATAAAAGTTTCATCTGATTTACTTGAAGGTTTTTTATTATTAACAATAATAATCACCATTTTTTCTTTGCGTATACGGCTTATTACTTATTTGGTGGCATTAACTTTTGAAACTTTATTTCGTGTGGAATAAATTGAAATATCTTTAAACGATAGAGATCCATTGCAATCCGAAGACTTTATTACAAAATTCCCCAAAAACGACCCAGATATAAAAGTAGGTATGAACATTTAAAATATTCAAAGCCATTTATAGGGTTTACGAAATAAAATAAACAGAAAGCGAACCGCAAACATCCTGCATCGAATCCTTTCCCAGTAGAAGAAAAAGTTGTAAATCCAGTTACCACTTTATCTCGGTACTTACGTCATGAGTGAAAAGTTGACTTCATCAGATTTTCGGTGTGTGAGCTCGCACAGTCTATAAACTTCATTATTTATCGAGTCAAATTCGGCGTTATTTATATTTTAACAGGTTCTAACTTTCAAAATCTCATTTGAATATAGTTATTTAAGCGGTAAGTATTACACTTTAAGCAAATTTGATTAAATATTTTACCTTATAAAAGTTCATTTATTTTGTGCATAAGTTTGACTGCAGATTTTGAAAGAACACTATTTTCACGGTAAACATTTTACCATGCTTTTTAAATTATCGATGCGACGTTTTGAACACTTTTCAACGATCATACTTACAGAAGAACTAAGGTACTTCACGTCCAAAAAGTCATCATTATTAGTGAGGTTTTCATTTACCTGCTACTGTGTTCGAAACATCGGTAAATTAAAAAAATGATAATAGTACGATAAAAAACGTAAAAATAGTTTAATTTCAAATTTGACTTCAGAGTATTGACATTTATAGAAGGATGAATTGCATACAAATTTTTCAATATAAACTAAGAATTTTTACTAATTATCACTTCCTGATCGTTAGAGGTAAGCCTCGTAATCGCAATACTTATACGTCTATTTTCTCAATGGCGTGTAAACTTGTAAAGTCTGACAATCCAAATCCACTAAAACGTAGCGGCTTAATCCCCGCTTATCCTAACTATTGAGCTTCTGCTAAATACGTGTAACAGCCTCACACAACATTGTCTAATTAATTTAGCATATTACGAAGCTTTTAATTCTAATCGTCTTAAAGCACGTATTACGTAACAAACCTGTTTATTGATATAAATGCCAACCTATTTAAAATTTATAGACCAATTAAAATATTTTTTTTTTTATTGCAAACGGTGGCAAACGAGCAAACAGTACACCTGATTGTAAGTGTTGCTGCCGCTCATGAACCTTTACAAGGCCGCTGCCTACCGCGAAGAGAGTGAAGGGAGTGTGAATGCGTGTATTGAGGCTCGGTGATACCAAGGGCACCACCAAAACCCTCCACACGCAAACACCCTCAGAAAGTTGGGCTTCCGGCTCTCTCGCTCACCGAACGAAGCGCAGTAACAAATCGCTACTACTCAGACGTCGATTTTCTGCGAGAGTGTGGTACTGCCCCGGACGGACCGGCCCGCGGCTGTAGACAAATAACTGTCGACAGTGTGGTCCTACCACTCCAAAAATTTTGAACCAGGTTGCCATTACTATCGCTAGCAACTTCCATATTTAGATAAATAAATCTTTTTTGGGCCAAACCACTGCATTAAGGTTCGATTAAATAATAATATTAGTATTACGGGAACTTTTCAAACATGTATAAGTTGACAGACACAAATTACACCCGGACTCGGAACAATAGTTTGTGAATCACTCAAACTATTATCCTGTACGGAAACCGAACTGCCCTAGTATACTAAGTCGGCAGCTTAACCACTACGCCATCTGTGCAGTCAAATCAATTACAAGAGGGCAATAAAAATAAAAAAGGGCAATAAAAATCCGTGTGGTGACGGAGTAAGAATACAATTCACCACTCCCTATCTTGCCCGTGGATGTCGTAAGAGACGATTAAGGGATATAATATGCACATAACATCTGTGCAAGAGAAGGAAGACTCGAAACAATACCAACATGTCTGACCAGCATGGTATAGTAGGTCAAATTCCCTCCCATTATGGTGGAGGCCCGAGCTCAACAGTGACGGACGTATGTGGGCTGCGATGATGATGATGATGATGATGAATAAAAATAAATCATTTCAATATCGATAGTTTATTTTGAATACGAGGAAAACAAAATCTGGTTTATTCGTAATGAACAATTGCTGTGCCATGTCAAAGGCAAGTTGCTAATAAAATGTTGTCACGCAAAAGAAAAAGTAGGGCATACATATTTTATACCATACGTAAAAGTAACATTAAAATATAGGTGATGTGCTATATAATTTTTTACCATTCTGTCGACAGATCTTATTTGAATATTATAGAAAAACACGTTACCTTAATAAGTTGATGAATTTGAATAAAGCAAATAAACGGTACATATATTTACATAATACCGTAAAAATATCACTGAAAATAACGAATAAAAATTGCGTTTATCTAATAATTTCATTATATTGATGTAGAAGTTTAGTGTTAAAATGAGAAAAGCGTATTTAAGCGCTTAAGGGCAACAAAAAAATTTGCACGCAAAGAATTCTATCCCTTTTCAAATATCCTAGTATGGTCAGATGGAACGGAATGTTTAATAAAGAGCCTACAGAGACCGTATACAGCTTTGCTTTTCCAGACTATTGCGATATATATTTTATCGGAATAACGTTTAGAAAATAAACACAAAACTATTTATTTCAGTTTATTTTGTATCATTCATGATAGAGAATTATGTATTTGCTCATTTTGCTTGATGGAGATTACAAATACCGACTTAATATTTTGTAATGGCTTCCTGAGCTCCTTTACGTCAACTTGGATGGTTTTGCCTATAACCTGGTCAACGACTATGTAACTAAGAAAAGTTATACCCTCGAAATATAATTATTCCATTGTATGGTTTATAACCGATTATAATTATTTTTTTATATTTCTGTGTGGTGACGGAGTAAGAATACGGTTCGCCGCTCCCTATCTAAGGGATATAATACGCATATAAAATTTGTGCTAGAGAAGGAAAACTCGATATAAAACCCTATACTAACCTGTCTCATCAGCATGGTATAGTAAGGTCAATTGCCCTCCTATTGTGGAGGAATCAGCAATGGGACGTATTTCAGCTGGAACGATGTATGATGATCTATACCAATAAATAAAATTGGAGTGTCTGTTTGTAATGTCAAAATAATAGGCTTTTTTCATGCTCACATGGTTATTTGCACTACACCTATGCCTAAAATAGCAATTAAAAAATTTTTGTCTGTCTGTTTGTTCCGGGTAATCTTCAAAACGGCTGGACCGATTTCAAAAATTCTTTCACCAATGGAAAGCTATAATATCAGGGCGTAAACTAGGCTATATTTTATCCCGGTATTCCCACGGGAACGGGAACTACGCGGGTAAAACGACTATAACCTATAACCGAAGCGAGGGCGGGTTGCTAGTATTATAATATAATTCTTCTAATAAACAATATCCCGTGTGATGATGGGTGGTTTACAATGTCTTTATCCCACTGAATTTATTTACAAATCTAATGAAAAAGTAACAGGTCTCTCTAACTCGTTACCCCACCTATTCACCAAAACAATATTAACGTAAATATTATACAGTACAAGATAGCATTTATAACACTCGGTTTAAGTACTGAAACTATTACGTCCAATAACTATATACGGTAATACCTACTGTTTCTTCATACATTTACGAAATACTAGCAATCAATCCATTGTTCTTAATACATTCATCATGCTCATACCCTTATCGCTGTTATTTGAGGTCAGCGTTACATATTTTCTATTCCACACACTTCTGTCAAACGTCATGTCATTCACCCCTTCTTGTTTATTTTACCCTTCACATAATCACACCTTTTATGGTCTTTCTTTACTCTTGTAAGCTTACACATTCTCATGTATTATTAATAGTTTGATATATGTATATCTCCCCACGAACAGGGTGTAATGCAATAATCGCTCCCTTAACAGGTGGATTGGAGTTGAAGAGTACTGCCACTTCTCTATAAGAAAATAAAAGCTACTGGTAATGTATAATGGTAATATATAATTCTTCTGTACTATTTATATATGACTGAACTAAACTGCTGGATCGATTTTGTAGAGATTTTATATATGTATTTAGGGAGATTAAGAATGATTTAGAATATGAATTGGAATCGGTATGTGGCGATGCGATCGATTTCAAAGAATTTTATTCTTATTTTTTTATATTTATACAGAACAGCATCTATTTTGTCAGTTAGTAAAAGTAGACTAAGGGACATAATACATAATATATAGTCTATGAAAGAGAAGGAGCACTTGAAATAATACCCTATATCAAACCATCCGACCTACTTGGTACCCTATACTAATCCGTCCTAACAACCTGGCAAGTAGGCTTGAACCCAGCAGAAGGACATATATGAGCTGAAATGGTAAATGAAGGAACCAGACGTTGCCTTAATAATAAATCATATTGATTTTAAACCGTCACCAATGAGTATAATTAAATATTCAACGTTAAAAATTGAATGAAAAGGTGTGTGTGAAAGCTTTCATATGTAGCGTCAAGACAAGGTACGAATGGTTATTTCAATTCTATGTGCTTAAAATTTCATGTGAAAATCGTTTTCGTTTCAGTTCGTACATATCCCATGTGCTGGGCTTGAACTTCCTCCCCAATAGCAGGGAAATTGAGCTACTATACTGTTGGTCAGTTCGGGAAACTCAAGAGGATCTTCTCGTCCAACATACCTCAGTGTCTGAAAACACAGTTCTACGACCAGTGTGTGTTACCAGTGATGACTTACGGCACGGAAACGTGGTCCCTAAATGTAGGCCTCATATCAAGGCTCAAAGTCGCTCAGCGTGCTATGGAGCGGGCTATGCTCGGGATTTCTCTGCGAGATAGAATCCGGAATACGGAAATCCGCAGAAGAACGGGTGTAACCGACATAGCACGAAGAATTAGCACGCTGAAGTGGCAATGGGCAGGCCACATCGCTCGACGAACCAACAACCGCTGGTTGTTGGTTCTCGAGTGGCAACCACGTATCGGACGACGCAGTGTAGGACGCCCTCCACTAGGTGGACTAGTGAAGTTGCTGGGCGTCGTTGGATGCAGGCGGCACAGGACCGCACATTGTGGCGCAACATGAGGGAGGCCTACGTCCAGCAGTGGACGGCAATAGGCTGAAATGATGATGATGACTGTTAGTCAGACGATTTAATATAGGATTTTATTTCGAGTTTGCCTTGTCTTGCACAGATGTTATATGTACATTATATCAATTGATCGTCTTTTAAGACATCCATGGGCAAATTGTATTTTTACTCCGTCACCACACGAAAATTTTTTATAAAATAAAATGCTGTAGTTTAATGTTTATTTAGTTTCTAAAAAAATGTTATTATTCGTAAGCAATAAAGTTATCCTTTATTTATACGCCTATGATATTTGCTACATAGTTCCTTTATGTACACACTAGCTTAAGTAACACAAAGCGTTGAAAGTCATACTGAATATTGCTGAGAGTGAGTGCGAACATTTAGGGCACCCAACGCTGCCACATCGGAAGTAGGCTCGGAAGTTGGCGTGAACCAGCTCTCCCCATTCGCCTCCCCCTACTTCCTATTCACTCGTATCACTTTTCATAAAACATAGAATAGATAGGCAAGTTTGAGACATTTTAGTAAGATATTAACCTAGAGTTTAATAAATTGGTGTTAAAAATCTATGCATATATTCAAAACATTATTATCTAATATTGTAATTTTTAAGTAGATACAGATATTTCCTTGTAATGAAATAATACAAATTACCATCACTGCTTTTTCTGAAGGTTACGTAAACTGAACTGAATAAGTGTGTAAATTCGACTTCACTGACAAAACAATTGAGATATAAATGGGTGCTAAGTTCTGTAGATTATCCTGAAATTTATTTATCTATATATATAAAAGAAAGTCGTGTTAGTTACTACATTTATAACTCAAGAACAGCTGTACGGATTTGACTGAAAATTGGTGGGGAAGTAGCTTAGAAGCAGGAGACGGACATAGGATACTTTTTATACCGTCTCTTTTTTAATGGTTTTTACAAGATTTCGCCAATAACTGTTTTATGCCCGTTCGATCGCGTTCCCGTGTGACGTGACATAAAATGTCAAACAGAAAACAAGTCACTATGAAACGTAGTATAAAATAATGCATTTGATATGTAATTACAAAATGCAAATGACAGCAAACGAAATTTTGTCTACAGTTAAGTATGGTTGAAAATTTGAAAATTATAATTTTGTCAGAAATCAATAATGAGTCATCTGTATTCTCTTTGAATCATCATTAACAATGCCGCGACCAAAACTATCGAATTTTTCCCAACAAAGCTGTAATGGTACTTCCATTAGAGACTATATTTTCGTAAATTTAGAAAATATATTTACAAAAAAAAATATGGTGTTACGAAGTTCGCCGGGTCAGCTATGTATTAATAAAATTTAAAATATTCTTAAGTAAATACGAAACACAATTTCTTGATTTTCTTCTTCTACAAGTGTTTTTGCTATTTATAAATATGACTTTTCAAATTTGTAATTGACAAATTATTTATAATATATAACAAATAACTCATTATATATTAAATCTCAATATTTGCCTTGACTAGTTTAGTGGTGGTAGTTATTTTACATTTAGCTAATCAACTTTTTTACATATGTTATATGCAAGTTAGTGGTTTTATTTTGTATTTTTCATCTAAATATTATCATAATCTGCAACCATTTGCAGGTGCGTATATATTGAATAGTTTTTAATTATGAGGGGGTCAAAAGTGTGTCGAAATAGTTCGTGTAAATATACATCGGTGCGCACTTTGCTTGAACTTGGCTTGACACGCTACCGTATGTCTAGATATTCGTATCTACAAAACGGCTAACGGCAAATTAAATGTATGTGAAATTGCGGGTACATTTAGCATTAAATAAAAGACTTGTAATTTGGTTTTAATGAAGGCGTTGAAACTTTCTGAAACCTATTCATGAAAATCCTCTTATTCACTCACAGAAACGTTTCACTTTCGAAATAAAGGACCAGGAAATCCCCATTAAAATGGCGTTATTATTCAACCCAACGCTCTAGCGGAAAATTAAGAAGAATTTTCTACACAATAGCTAGTGAAATCGCTTGTAACTTGCCAGAAGTGTTTTTACTGTGACATCCATCACGCAAAGTTAGCGCGTAGCGCGATGATTTTAAACTGAGTCATCACAATAAGATTACTTTAATCCGATGAAATATTAAATATTTGATTTAGAAACCAATACCTACGTGACGTCTGTAAACAGTATACACGTTTTTAAGCTTTTCCTTATTTTCGTAAAAAAAATCCTTATTTTCGTACAAAAAAAAATATATTACAACTAGCAGCCCACCCTCGCTTCGCTTCGGTTTCAGTTGCCTTATTCGCGTAGTCCCCGTTCCCGTGAAAATAGCGGTATAAAATATAGCCTATGTTACTCAGGGATACTCGACTATTCGATGTACTTGCTGAACGCAAGAGTGTTGCGTGCGAAAGCCGAACTGAATCGGCGGGATGAGGTTGTTTTCCTCAGCGTACTTTCTTAGCCTACTAAGTAGTACGCGCTCATATATTTTACCTAAACTGTTAAGTAAACTAATCGGGCGATATGATGACGGTTCGGTACGTCGCTTGCCGGGTTTAGGTATACCTATTACCACGGCTTTTTTTTTCCATTGTTTAGGAAATATGTAATTATAAACTGCAACGTGGTTTATATACGGGTATGCTTCTATTTGATGTAGAAAAAGCGTTTGACAAAGTCTGGCATAACGGCCTTATTTTCAAGTTAATAAAGCTCAAAATCCCCCACTATTTAGTTATGATAGTTAAGGACTTCCTACTCGAGCGTAGCTTTCGCTACAGAGTGGAAGGTACTTTATCAGCACCGCACAAACTAGAAGCCGGCGTCCCCCAGGGATCGGTGCTCTCTCCAATTCTCTTCTCGCTGTTCACCAGCGACATACCCCAACATAGTAGAATACAAACAGCATTATTCGCTGACGACACTGCCATCTTCTATGCAGGTCAATCTCCCTCAACAGTGACAACCGTTCTCCAAACTGCGGCTACCGCCCTAGCCAAATGGACTAGGAAATGGAGAATCGGTATAAACCCCACCAAAAGCCAGGCGATCATATTTCATAAGGGGATAGATCGCCGCTACCCTATGGCTGAATATCCACAGATAAAGATGTTCGACCAACCCATCCCCTGGACAAGGGAGGTCAAATATCTGGGTGTGACCTTGGACAGACGACTGACCTTCGGTCCTCACATAGGGCGAGTCCGCGCGCGCGCAGCCCTAGTGCTAGGATGGTTACACAGCTTAGTACACGCAAAGTCTAAGCTATCTCTCCGTAATAAAGTTAGATTATACACCGCTTATATACGTCCTATCATGACGTATGCAAGCCACGCAGGCTACATCGGCTACAGGCATTACAGAATAGGTTCATGCGCCGAGCGACGGGAGCACCGTGGTACATGCGCAATGTGGATCTTCACATAGATCTTGGCTTGCCGACCATCAGGCAATTCATGAAACAGTGCTCCCGCCGCTACTTCGACTCTGCCGCGACACACCCGAACCCATTAGTGGTAAGGGCGGCTTCTTACATCCCCTCTAAAATGTCCGCGATTAAACAACCGCGACTAATACTCGACGAACCCGACGACACTATTACGCTCGCCCAGACTGAGGCATACACAGCCCGCGCGGCCTTGACAAATAGTAGTAAATATCCACGTTACCGCCCCCGCCGACGGGGAAGGAAGACGTGTCGCGTTAAAATCATAAACGTGGGAGTGCCCACTTTGCCAGCGACCGCCCGAGCCGAGGTCCGTACCCCACAGGGGGTGCCCTCGGGATGGGTCGCTTAACTTTAAGCGGGTTGAGAGCCCTCAGCGCTCACCCACCAGTCCGGGTAAAGTTGTCACAGCCATCTGAGGCTAACAACTAAGTCACACAAAAAAAAAAAAAAAAAACTCAGGGATAATGAACATTCTAATGGTGAAAGAATTATCGAAATCCATCCAGTAGTTTTTGAGTTTATTCATAACAAACATACAAAAATACAACGTTTCCTCTTTATAATATTAGTGTAGGCTAATGTTATATAAATACACAATTTGCCAAAATTTCAATTTCTTAAAAATTACATAAGTATATAAATACTTAAGTAAGTATACTAGACAGCAAATTGCGAGCGAGCTGCGTTCATATTTTGGTGACAAAAAATATACAGTACAGCATATTTCGTAAACGGAAGTAATATTACGATGAAAAGGTACGAAGTTCAATTTGTCTTGTCTTATTTCTTTATTAATTCTGGCCGATAAATTTTTGAGTATGGCTGTGAAATACAAGGGTTTCTAAATCGTTAAAATATTTTTTTCTCTCAATCTAATAAATATAAGTTTACCTAGTTGTGTGAAGTGTAAAGGAGTCTAATAAATTTTAATTGATTAAAATAATTTCCACAAGATATGATTCCAATTATAATTAGGATAAACATTATACCTTTCTTTCCCGTACGTATTCTATAGTCTATACAAATAAATAAAATTGAAGTGTCAATTGTTTGTAATGTCAAAATAATGGGCTTTTTTCATGCTCACACAGTTATGTGCGCGACACCTAAACCTAAAATACATTTTAAAACTTTTTTGTCTGTGTGTTTGCTTGAGGTAACCTTCAAAACTGCTGGATCGATTTTGATAATATTTTACTACCAGTTAGCTGTCTATATAAGGATTAACTTAGGTTATGAGGAACTATGCGGGTAAGGCGACTGAAACCGAAGCGAAGCGAGGGCGGGCTGCTAGTTTAAGATATGACTAAGTAAACAACATCAATGCAAGAAAAGGTAATTTTGAAATTAAATCCTTTGCTTATCCGTTTGATCAGCATAGGTCTCGTTTTCCCTTACATTGTAAAAGAAATTCGCGACGAAGCTTGTAACATATATGAGTAGAAATAAAAGTATTTTATAATCAGAAAGACGCCTTTTCTCATTAATAATCTAAAGACAATAATAATGTCAGTGGAATCGAATGTATGTAATGGTGACCAGAATCAATTCTTAATCAAAATTAGAAAGAGATTCAATTATCATGTTCACAGCGAATAGATCCATCTTTATAAAGGTTCGTATCATTTATTAATTGCCATTTTATCGCGGCACATATTATCGTGCTTCCTTTCATTACAATTTCTTAATGAAACGTTTAAGATTTTTATTCTCACATAGCTTTCTAAAAGCTTCAAACCTTATCTGTATTATTGTTATGTGGAAATAAATTGAAGAATGACTGAACATGGAAAGAACATAAATTATATTTTTAAAAAACAATAAATTTTATACACGTGTTAATTTTCATTACAAGGTCTCGAGCCAGACGACGAGATTACTAAAGTTCAGATAACAGCTTACACGGTCCACAAGGCCTTTATAAATATAAAACTGCGATTCTGTCCTCGCCGTCGAGGTGCGAAAGCGTACCGCGAAAGAATCAATGAACGTGACGCGTGAACTCCCGCATTGCCCTAAGCAACGTACCAAGCCGAGCTTCGTACCTCACAGGGGGTGCCGTTTCATTCAACTTAGCAGTTTCATTCTTATAGCATTAAACCAATGAAAGATTCAATCATATAAATTTAAAATATAACTTGATAATATTCCTTAATCGTAATGATTCACTGCTGATTGTGATCATTTATAATGATTACTGATGATGGGTATCTAAAAAATAAGCGGCGATAATCACTCGTGGAGTCTCAGATTTAGTAGGTACCCATGTATTAGAGGATAAAAATGCATAATAACGATGATATAGGGAATACATTTTCCGTGTGGTGACGGAGTAAGAATACAATGCATGTCCGTGTGGGTGTCATAAAAGACGACGAAGGGATTAAAAATATATAATAAGATCTGTGCAAAAATAGGAAAACTCAAAATAAATCTCTCTATGTCAACACGTCCAATCAGTGTGGTTATAGCAAGTCAAATTGCTTCGTATTATGGAAAAGTCCTGAGGCCAATAGTGGGACTTATGCGGGCTGATGAAGATGAAGGAATGCATAATACATATTTCATTGTATCTATACCAATAAATAAAATTGGAATGTCTGTTTGTAATGTCAAAATAATAGGCTTTTTTCATGCTCACACGGTTATTTGCACGACACCTATGCCTAAAATACAGATTAGAAAATGTTTGTCTGTCTGTCTGTCTGTTTGTTTCGGGTAATCTTCAAAACGGCTGGACCGATTTCAACAATTCATTCACCAATGGAAAGCTATAATATCAGGGCGTAACACTAGACTATATTTTATCCCAGTATTCCCACGGAAACGGGAACTACGCGGGTAAAACGACTAAAACCGAAGCGAAGCGAGGGCGGGTTGCTAGTTTTACAAATAAAACCTTTGTCTTTTTTTTGGGCAATTTTTATCACAATTCTTACAAACAGTAAATATAATTGGAATATTTCATAAATTGAATAGATTAAAAAACTTTTGAAGTGACAAGCCCTGACGCCAGTGAATTTCAACAAGTTTGGTTGGCTACGGATTTGAATTTCCATTGAGTTTCATCCCATACCTACCATTTCGTGAGCTTCCTGAATTAATAATGAAAGGCTTGCTTTGATGGTACTTTCATTAATGTAAGAAGTTATTTAATATCTACTAACAAACGACAAACAATGCTTAATTTAAAGCGTAATAAGTATATAATGATTTCTGACGGTTACGCGAGTATTACACATTGTAAATAATACTACTTTACGGATTTTATCGCGTTTGTATAATATATCACGATGCAATAAAATCCAGTAAAGTAGTTTTATTTGTAATGTGCAATAAGTATATTTACATAGTGTTAATATTTTACTTTTAATGGAGCGCTCACTGTCATTCAGCGAAATTCATTTAAAAAAAATATCTTGGGTGTTTTATAGTTAGAATACATGTTACATTTCTAAAAATATAAAAGGTTTAATCTGTCGAAAAAATTGTTCTCTGCTCTTTTATTACTGATGCTGACATGTAATTTTACGAGCTATATCAAAATGATGTATAACTGCATTATGTATATTATGAATATCTAAAAAAAATTATAACCCATTCATCAGCCTATCTACATCAACTGTCAGATGGCCTTCCCAAGGGCGAATAATGCCATCATTGTCAAGCTTTGCAGACGTGTGGGTGTTTTAAAATTTCCCAAGAGAGTACCGTTCTCTATTCTTCCAGTGATCCGTCACAGATTTAAAATTATGTATAAAAATTCCGCCCCGATGCCAAATGCGGTGCTTAGAAAGCATCGCATCGTGTCTGATTTGTAGAATAACTAAAAGATAATAAGATTATTGTAATAATTTACCACGCTATACGTCCATTTGACAATATTGAGTTTAAAAATCTTACTAAACCGAAGCAAAGCGAGGATGGGTTCCCAGTCTTTATATATAAATTTCTTGTGTACGTGTGTATGTCATTGAACTCCTAAACAACTGGGCCGATGTTGACGAATTTTTTATGCTTGTTCAAGGGGATTCGAGAATGATTTAGATTTACAACTGGACCCGGTAGGTGGTGTTGCTGTAGTCTGTATTTGAACAGAACAACGTCTGTTGGGTCAGCTAGTATTTTTTTTAAGGGTGGGCTATGGTAAGCGCACACGCGGTCCATTCCGTCCGGGGCAACGAAAGGACGGCGGCGCGGGCCCATAACCTACCCGTACCCACGTCGCCTTCGTCGTTGAGCCGACCACCAGTGCCGCGTTCTTTGTCCTCAGTGGTCGACCCTGAATACCCTTTCAGGTACCCTCACAAGGGTCAGCTGGTGTAGTATAATTTCTTGTTTTTTTTTAAGACAGCTATCTACACCAATGAAATAACCCTTGTATTGAGGGAGATTTTACAAACAAATTATTTAACGGAGACAAATTACGCACAGACTCAGAACAATAATTTGTGGATTGCACAAATTGTTCTACGCGGAATGGATTCCTACTCACGACACTGGCGTAGTAGGTCGATATTTTAATCATGCTTCGTTGAAACCTCTGATATTTTCCTATGCTTATGTAACAGGTATTTATGCCTTTTATTGGCGGCGGGCCATAGTACGCCACACACCCTTTAGGGTGACGGAGAGGGCGGCCAATAAGCCCAGAGGATACCTTTGCCTAGCGCCAAGTTAGCCGTCCATCGGGACCCGACCTTGTCATCAATGGCTCGTCCAGGCTGATTGCCTTTCGGGTACCGTCTCAAGTAAAGGTAAATACTGTCTCAAGAAGGTCTTTATGCCTACCTCTACGTTATTTTGTAAATATAGTATCGATGTCTGCATGTATTGAAAACGAATTTTAATATGACAATAATTTAACTATATTATGTAAATGATCTCTTATAAAAGTTCATGGAAATTATTATTAATAATTAGGTCATCTAATTATTCATATCAACTCATATAAGGTTCACTGTTGGACACGAGGCTCTCTCTGGATACGAGTGAAATGCTGGTCAGATGAATTGGTATAAGGTTTTATTACGAACTAGCAACCCGCCCTCGCTTCGCTTCGGTTATAGGTTATAATCGTTTTACCCGCGTAGTTCCCGTTCCCGTGGGAATACCGGGATAAAATATAGCCTAGTTTACGCCCTGATATTATAGCTTTCCATTGGTGAAAGAATTTTTGAAATCGGTCCAGCCGTTTTGAAGATTACCCGGAACAAACAGACAGACAGACAGATAGACAAAAATTTTTTAATTGCTATTTTAGGAATAGGTGTCGTGCAAATAACCGTGTGAGCATGAAAAAAGCCTATTATTTTGACATTACAAACAGACAGTCCAATTTTATTTATTCGTATAGATTATCCTTCATGGATATAACACGTCTTTTACGACATCCACGGGCAAGACAGGGGGTTGCGAATTGTATTATGATACGGAAATTTAATTATTATTTAAAGTTTACCCTCATCTTCCTTGTAAATATGTAATAAAACGATCGTACTCAACAGCCTAATTAATTTAATATTTGTTGTAATATACGTATATTAAATTTAATAAAGTTCAATATTACGTGATGTTTTTTTATTCTAAGAATAACTGTGGCAAAGGTAATTTAAAATTTGATAAATTTTGTTACGTAATATAATTTATTATTTTATACAACAAGACATTTTTGTTACACCTATGATATGTAATCTAACAGTATATTTTTCCTGCGCCTGGCTAACGGCATCAGATGTAGTGAGCCCAGGTATATGTTAAGTTTTTAATCGTCTTTTACGACATTCTCAAGCAATGTAAGTGTAAGTATTCGTAGCCACTTCTAGACAGCATGCAAATCCCATCATAAATAGTAACAAAAACACATTAATTGTTAAAAAGTAATTAAATATAATTAGTATTTGGAGTATGGAGTCCCGTTAATCAAGGAGAGTAATGAACACAAGTTGAAGAGTTAGTACTCTCAAATGGATACAATCGGGCTATCTTTCGATAAATCACGAAATACAGGTTGTTAGTTAGGCAACTGCTACATAAAATATGTAAATATCACACATTATGGACTAAAAATGTAGTAAATGTAGTAGGGTACATTTGGTGTCCGGTGATTACTTACACGATGGTTTCACTCCCATAGTGAAGAGAATAAATTTGACGATCGTAAAACATTGTATTCTTAGACAAACCCTACACAGGGAAGGCAATATTAGTCACTATAAGCGTCAAAATTACAAGATCATTTATTTCTCTATGGATCTTAAAACAAAATCTAGAAAATTATAAGCTTAGTAAATTATATGTAGTTAAACTGTAGATAATCCAACGTCAATTAAACCCAAATATCTAATAGAAAACGGGCTTAGTTTTAAAGAGTCGTAAATCAATGACCGTAACCTCTAATTGAGTTTCGTGAACAATTCAGATGGAAGATATTCCCTTAAAGGTAATTTTGCGTAAATTATTTAGAGCGTACCCTATATTTTTTCCTTGAGAGTTATGTTGTAGGCCCGAAGAAGTTAATACACCAAAAGAAGGTTGAAGCTTCTCCCTATTCATTACAGTTTATTAATTTTCCTCAATACGATAGGTACATGTTTACTAGTAGGTACGTGGTTAATTTTATAAATAACTAGCTACCCGCCCTCGCTTCGCTTCGGTTTTAGTCGTTTTACCCGCGTAGTTCCCGTTCCCGTGGGAATACCGGGATAAAATATAGCCTAGGTTACTCCCTGATATTATAGCTTTCCATTGATGAAAGAATTTTTGAAATCGGTCCAGCCGTTTTGAAGATTACCCGGAACAAACAAACAGACAGACAGACAAAAAATTTTTAATCTGTATTTTAGGCATAGGTGTCGTGCAAATAACCGTGTGAGCATGAAAAAAGCCTATTATTATGACATTACAAAAAGACACTCCAATTTTATTTATTAGTAAAGATTAAATGTTAAATTTGTTCTTGAAGGTCAGGCAGTTATTGTAGAAGCTGGCAATTTTCTATTACTATGTATGTGTTGCAATTGGGTATCAAATCTTTTCTAAAAGGACGAACTCGGAGAAATATGTCTTAGTTAAACGGCTAGGCGTACGGTTTTATATGAATTTTATGCTCTAATATCACATCCCCACAGTTTAACTCGTGTAGTTCCCGTTCCTATTGTTACAATGGGCTAAAATATAGCCTATGGTACTCCTTGTACAGACAGCTACTTGGTAGTAAAATATTATCAAAATCGGTCCAGGTGTTTTGAAAATTAACCGGAACAAACAGACAGATGGACAAAAATGTTTAAATTCGTTTTTAGACATAGGTACAGTGTAAATAACCGTGTGAGCGTGAAATATCGTATTATTTTGTCATTAAAAACACGCTTCAATTGTATCCATTAGTCTCTCTTATAACGGGTAGAGAGGAGTAGATAGAGAGGTGATGATGATATTGTGAGCTTAATTCATTCATTCAAGTTAATTCATCATGTCCAATTTCGCCACATGATCATTACTGTTCGATATTCAATTTCGTCACCATAAGACAATTCATTTTTGTTCATTGTTCAATTTCATATTAGCTTCGTAACCACAAGAGTGATCGTTAATCATTACGTTAAAATATATCTTTTCAGATTATATAAACTTAATTATCAAGTTTCGCAGTGACTTTGAATTTGTGCCATTGAATCATATCAAATTCATATTATTTAGAAGGCCAACAAAATTATCAAACTAGATGGAGTAAGAAGTGAATTTTCGTAATAAATTTCACGTTTCAAATTCCTACACATATTATAGGTATCATCATCATCTATACCAATAAATAAAATTGGAGTGTCTGTTTGTAATGTCAAAATAATAGGCTTTTTTCATGCTCACACGGTTAATTGCACGACACCTATGCCTAAAATAGCAATTAAAAAAATTTTGTCTGTCTGTCTGTCTGTTTGTTTGTTCCGGGTAATCTTCAAAACGGCTGGACCCATTTCAAAAATTCTTTCACCAATGGAAAGCTATAATATCAGGGCGTAAACTAGGCTATATTTTATCCCGGTATTCCCACGGGAACGGGAACTACGCGGGTAAAACGACTATAACCTATAACCGAAGCGAAGCGAGGGCGGGTTGCTAGTCATTATTATAATTATCATCTTCATTCAGCCCATATGGTCGTCCACTGCTGAACGTAGGCATCCCTTGTGTTTCGCTACAAAGTGCGGTCCTGTGCCACCTGCACCCAACGATGCTTAGCAACTTTCATCAGGTTGTCAGTCCACCTAACTGAGTCTTACACTGCGTCGTCTGACATGTAGTCGCCACTCAAATAATGAAAGTCGTGAAAGCCTCTTTACATGGCGGTGGCAACTACGAATACTACAAACTTTGTGTGTCGTAAAAGAGTTTTCATCGACATAGGCTAAATCCATCGGATGTCGTCTGGTCAACAATTACATTTCTAAGGATGAGTGACGTCAGGCAGTCGGCTGGTCATAAAACCGAGTGTTGCTGCATCAGAGTAGGGTGATGATGATGGGGAACGCCTCTTTGGGTTAGTTACCCATTTTTACATGCTCACTTTGTATATCATAAGATTTAATACCTTTTCCTCATGCTGCCCTGGTGGCGTTTCGGATTGCTAATCGATATTAAAACTCATAGCCTACCCAGAAAGGTGTGATGACATTTTCTATTCTTAGTCCGCTACCATATTGATGCGAAATAGAATGTGTCACCAACCCCCCATAATATCATACTTAATCCATTATTTCAGAAAGGAAGTATTTGAAGTACCGAATTAGCTGTGAGCTTACTTCAATATTCCGCTCCACTGACTCCTTATAGAGACTTGAGGGCTTTCGACGCGGTATTTTATGATTCTTAGCTTTCCAACTTTTACGGTATTACATTTTCAAGGTTCTTGCATAAATAGACTACAAAGAAGACCATATATTTTGTTATTTTTACTCTCACACTTTTTCTATGAGGGGTTAGGAAAATCTATTCCGTATGTCCGACGTTGGCGTACCTAAAACACTGACTAAATCTAGTTTTAATTTTAATGGGTACTTAAAGCCAAAGCAAGGAAGCTCTGCGTTATAGAGAGTACGCCGACCATCTGTCGCGATGTAAGATTAGGCGGGGTGCGGTTTATTCACTAATGATTAAGCACCTTTGCATACGCAATATATAACTAGTACCTAGCTGTATTTCTAACTTTAATATATGTTCAGACAACAAATTACAGACTAACAGTCCTATCAGATAAAATTTAAGCGATTTAATTTTTATATGTTAATAATTTATCGTTACCTTATTTTTGTTTTTAGCTAATATACAGAATATCCGCGATATCTAAAGCCATGCTATAGCGTTACATAGCTAAAATGGACAGTAACTGTTATTTTTATTCACTAACTCGCTACGAATTTCAAAAATTTTAATTTCACTTTATGAAACTCACTTTAGTTCACTTTAGCCACATAAACCCTCAATTTATCAATAAACATTGCAATATCTACATATATTTAAAATATTTATATGCGAATGGAGATCAATGTTCATAATGAGAAATACGTGTAGCAGTTTAGGTATTCATAAAATACTGCACGTTCAAAGGAACTTCGAACACACACGTGATAAAGGCAATATCGCCTTCATGATCTTTCATTATACTCATCGTAAAGGCATACCACATTTATCGGTAGGAACAGTACGGGTCGCTTTGATTGATTGACACTGGACCCATTACGTGTCATCACTCATCTGCGATATACGGGTCAATATATACATATATTCGTCATTTATGAAATATAATGGTTTTATATTGACCTTTTGGACATTTCTAGCTTTTGTTCGAGGTCGACGTGTATATGTGTTTTTACTCTTCATTATCAATCAATGTCTACTATTGGCTGTAAGTATCCTCATAGCTCTTTTCGCATGAGGGAGTAAGAATATAATTCACCATTCTCTATCTTGACCATGGGTATCGTAAAATTCCATCAATATCCAATCCATGCAATAGAAGGAAAACTCGAAATAAACTCCTATACGAACACGTTTGATCAGCGTGGTAGAGTAGATCTTTTCCGCTTCTATTATGAAAAAGCTCGAGTCTAGCAATGGATTATATATGAGCTGAAATGATGATCTTCATAGCTGCAAAGTGTCATTCATAATCACCACGTTAAAGGCGATTTGACAATCACAGTTACTGTTACATATTCCTAGGTCAATCCCCATTCTTCTAGTGATTCCTCGCCTCATTTTTTGCAACTACCACGAGGAAGTAAAAGATGCTGATATTCTATTCTTATCTAATAACCACAAGGAGACCTTTTCCACTATTCAAGGGGTGTAGTTTTATTCTTATCGTGGGGTAACAATTCATTACTTTTCTTTCTATTTACAACTATAGAAGACTGTATATAATTATAAAAGTAATCTGAGCGTTATTTGCGATGAAAAAAATCCTGTGAATTTTTATAGAATTTTTAAAAAGGACTGTTTTCGGTTATCATGACGCTTGCAACAGTGTCGAAATATCGTCAACTTGTAAGTAATAAAATACATGGTATATATCTTGCGAGTATGACCATGATAGTTCGAAATTTTATTATGTATGTCGATTTCCTTTCTCTATATTTTTCTATTTAAATCATGCATTAACAATTTATACGCTTTAAAAAGGTAGAACGTAATAAACTTAAAAAATATAGATAAATAGTCTTCTCCGCAAGCTGTTGCGGCTACGTTTAATATAAAAAAAGAATAATAAATGGTATAAATAATTACCTACGTGATCTTCTACGTGGTATTCTTCTGGAAAACGTATAATATCAACTACAGGTGTGCTAAGCTTAGCAATTATGGCGTTATTAAACTTGGAAAGGCTTATATCCAGCAATAGACATCGATTGGCTGATAGATGATGAATGGGATAAATATTAAATATTTAAATATATTAATTCTTTAGTAGATTTTTTCATCAAATTCTTTATTTTTATAAAGACAAGTGATAAATTGTGGTAATTTTTGAAAGAAGGACAAAAATATTTTGATAGAAAATATACAGATGTACATATCAATAACATGCACGTGAAAAAAATGGAATGAAAAAGGGATCTATAACGCAAGAGGGAAACGTGAACTCCGCTATTCAGAATAAATAGCTCGGCAAAAGTAAAATGAATTTTTCACAGTCCCTAATAAAAGTATGTTTAGATATTACATAAGTGAAAATACAGTATTATATTTGTAAAATCTTAAAAGTAATATAGATTCCATATAAAAAGCTGAAGCTATAACATACTTATTATATGAGACGAGTTATGTTTCAAGAAAATATATCTGCTAAAATATTAAATGTTATGAAATGTTTCTATTTATAACTTCCTAAAAATAATTACACATACAAATTAAATATTTGTATGTGTATTTCCAGTAAGAATATAGTTCACCAAGCCTTCTCTTACGCATGGGTGTCGTAAAAGACGACTGAGGCACATGACATGCAGATAATATCGTTGCTAGAGAAGAAAAACTCGACATAAAATCTTAATCCAACACGTCTAACCTACGCGGTGTAGCAGGTTTATTACTTATTACCCTCCATTGTGTAGGAGGCTTGAACCCAACACTTACGTGGGACTTTATGGACTGAGATAATGATTATGATGATACAAATATTTACAAACTTCTGTATTTTTTACATAATATAAACAAACTTTTCATTATACAGCAGCTGATGATTAGCATTCTTCCATATGATGGGAAAATATAAATACTACTGCTATGTCTCGCCAGCATTCCCTTTTCTATAGATGTGGTAACAGGCCACTAAAAGAACGAATACTCCAATAGATTGGGTAGACCTAATCCTAAAATATCGTAATGCCTTTTAGTTATAGAAATAGGATAGCAGTGGCTCCGTGGTAAAATAGTATTCCGCTGAAACTATTTGTCCTAGAAAGCCAACTCCAATAGATGGGGCGCTCGCAGGATTAATCCTCAATGTCTATTAACGAACTTTTATTCATATCAATTTAATGGCGTTTAAGTTGAAGCAAATGAAAGTATTTGTATTGTATTTTAACATGTATATAATGGGAGGTTTTGTAAAAACGATTTGCAGAGTACGAAGTAAGCACTCATTTTTCCACTCCTTTTACCGCCCTTAGGTGTCGTAAAAGACGAATAAATATATATGATGCAGAAAACTGATTTGGGATGGTCAGATGAATGGCAAAATAAAGACATATCTCCATACGTCGTTTCCACTTAAAAACTCATAACCAACTAAACTTCTCATATGCTCAGACAGTAGCTTAATCGTCATTTAATCGAGTACTAAAATTATTTATGTATTGAATACTAAAATTATTTATGTATTGAATACTAAAATTGTTTATGAATGCGGCTGATAAAGTTATTAGCTAACAGTATAAATCGGTACTTAACTATTATGTAAGCTCGGTAACTATAACATATGTACTTGATATATCTATCACAAATACTATCACGATGACATCTGCCTCTTATATACAAGAACGGGTTATTAAATAACCTGTTATTTTTCATATTACTATGCCTTACAGTCAGTATAAACATATCTGTTTTAGTTGAAACATAAAAACTATAAAACATAGCTGTATTTTACTAAAGGGAATAGGGCATTCGCAAAAAGAAAATCTAAGCGAAAAGCCTTGTCAACGCAAATATGAGACTGTAGCGAATTCATTCAACCCTTTATGTAAATCCAATAGATCTGCTGTATGTCTCCCAGTGGTGTACGTCAAATGTCCCGCGGAAAAGGAGTTCTTCCATAACCATAGCTACGGAAAACGACGTAGCTGTCACCAATCAGGAATAATGCTACAAAACTTGATGTATATTTATTTGACAGTTGATGTGACGTGTACATAAATAGTTCGGCTCGTTTGCGTGCACGAGTATTGACTACGAATGAAGGCATCCATTATGGTGATAAGTGTATATATGTAAAACGATACGTATGTAATATTATGGGAAAAGTAACATATGACGTTTAAAACATGTTTGAAAATATGGCAATAATATGTGTCTCAAAGGAGTACAAAATATAGCCGTTGTCCGCTTCTGGCTGTTTCTAGCTTAGTTGTTCTAAACTATGCAATAAATTGCATGAAGTGTAGTCTCTAGAGGCATTTGGTATTGCAGCGGAAGGTTTAACGTACAATATATAGTAATTAAACTTTGGTAATTAAGTCTCCAAGACAAATGCCATTAACAATGTCCAAACTTACAACAAAATAATGTAGATCTTTGTATATATATATATTTTGTGTACGTGTGTATGTCACTGAACTTCTAAAGGGCTAGACCGATGTTGAATTTTTTTGTGTGTTCAAGGGGATTCGAGAATGATTTAGATTCACAATTGGACTCGGTACCTGGCACTGCTCTCGATTTCAAGGAGAATTCTTTTTATTTTATTTGAGCAGAATAACGTCTGTTGGGTTAGCTAGTATTAATATAATAGGTTAAATAATAAAAAAGCCATGCGAAATCGGGTTAATAATATAAAGTATTAACCTCTTACCTTCCCGTGGGAGTCGTAAAAATAACAATGGTTACTAGGAGAAATGAGCGGCAGCACTATATTGGGAAGCTTATAACACCAACTACGATCGGCAATCCGCCAGTTAAACGTGGCCATTATATTATTATCTGCCTAAATTGACCTCTGTCCAATGGAGGGCATTGATGGGCTGATGATAAAAGAGTTTTCATCCTCATTCTCACGGCACATACACGTCCCGCTGCTGAGCTCGAGCCTCCTCCACAATGGGAGAAAAAATTATCAAATACACCCGGCTGATCAGGCGGGTTGGCATAGGGATTTATTTCGAGTTTTCCTTTTTTTGCATATATGTTGTCTGCGTACTTTCATCCCTTAGTTGTCTTTTACCACACCCAGGGGCAGGTGGTAAATTGTATTACTATTCCATTACCACACGGAACAGTACGTACGTACGATGAAAGAGTACGTACTCAATATTGTCTTCCATCCATCCATCAGCCCATAAGCCTGTCCACGAGAATGCCACTCGGAACGGCCCTGTGTTACTTACACCTAACCATTCCTTGCGACTCTCAAGCTGTCGTTACTGGTGGACTAGTATGGGGTCGTCCTACGCGGCGTCGTCATTCGATTCGTGGTGACTATTCGAGAATTTTTCTTACTTAACGGTTATCGGTATGACGAGCGATGTGGGTGATGTGGTTTAGTGAATGGCTTACATAAGACGCACTTACTACAGGCACCAACAGGTGCATCGCTTATTAATGTGCTACTAAAGATAATACATAATAAAGAACATACGTGCGACTGCCAGAGTGCGTCGCTAATTTCAATTAATAATGATCAGAATAATATTAATTCAAAATAATCTCAATATAATTTTAATAATCGAATCACGGGCTTCATAATTTTACATAATATATAATTTAAATTAAAGTTTAAAGCTACCTTCAGTAATTAAACGTCAAATTTGAATGTTTAATTAACTAACCAATTTTGTCGCACTTCCTTTAATAAATGATCAAATTTGAGAGACATTAACGGGATAACGTGTTATAAAGCAATGTGTATGTTACAAGCTTTTCGACGTAGATGACGTAGGAATCTAAATAAATAAGGAGGCAGTCGTCTCCCGAAGACGAGAGGCTTACGTACGGAGTTACAAGCAGGAAAAATTATTGTGCATTGTAGTTACAAATAGATATCAATATTACATATATAATTTTTATTTAAATAATTTTATGACTCATGAAAATGTATCGTCCATTTATAAAAAAAACATCACAAAGCAGTTATGAGGAGTTCCGACAGAAGTGAAAACTTATAACTATGAAGAAACAATAGTTATTTCTGGGTAATGAGATTAATTATTTGATCATAAATTAAAACGTTACATTCATTTGGTTTTGAAATCTATCGGCACAGATATAGCGTTAGCGGTAACAGGTCACGTGACCATGTCGATGACAACATTTACATGTCATGGCGTCAACATTACATGAATTTACTCCCCATCCAAACCTACTTATAAAGTTTTCACTTTAATAAGATAGAGCGTTTTATCTACGAGTTCATGCCAATCTCAAGACATGTTACACTTATATGTACTCGTAGGTATGTGCTACGTCTTTTTATAAAAGTTAACAAATGATTCGGCGTGGTCTTGTGCCGAATCTGTTGGATTAAATCAAGTTTTCTTTTTAAATATAATAATTTATTAAATATTAACTGATACTTAAAGCAAGTTACCAAAACAATTTCTTTTTCTGCTAGCAATTAGATAATAATATATAAATAATATATTTAAAATTGTATAAAGATTTGGATCAGAAAATAATTACGAATGCTCGAGTATATAAACTGCTCGAGTATCAGTAATAAGGATACCATATCGGACGTCAAATACCTTTGTCCTCTCGTGACCATAGACAACGTATCTGGGTATTATACATATTTCGTATTCGTTCTAGTTTTCTTTGATTATGTAGGTGGTAGGTACTAACGTTTATTTCGTGGTTGGGTATCGACCTTGGTCCAATCTTGCAAACGATATTTATCTAGACTTAATTATAATTTTAATGGAACGGAACTTTATCAAGTTTAGATATATATTTCATGGAAGATACCGTGTTATATAAACCTTAAGGCCTTTGTAAAATATCTTCATTTCACATTTTAGCTTAGGTGCTTTCCAAATTGTAATGACTGGTGTTAAAAGCGTGAGTGCTTTTATATAATTTAAAGATAATGACGAGTTTATAGTACATTTACTGACTCGTTATCACACAATTCTAAGAAGGGATTAATAGTAGATAAATCTCACATGGTAAAATGAGGAGGCAAAAAATCAGCGGTTTCAAAAAAAATTCCAAAGCTACTTTACAGATTTTATCGCGTTTGTATTTGATTTTTGATTGCCCAACGTTTCGAATACTTTGCAGCGTTCATGGTCACGGCCGGACTAAGATATGTCACGTCAGGCAATCAAAAATCAAATACAAATGCGATAAAATCCGTAAAGTAGTTGTATTTAAAATGTGTAATACTCGCGTAAACAACAGAAATCAAATTTCAAAGATGGCGTACAAATTCTAAATATTCGTCGAAAGTCGAAATCCATTCAAGTAGAATCCTAGGCGGTAAGAACTCGCGTGTTTAGTCTACATGACTAGTAAAATACATAATATACCAATATGTGTTGCAATCGCTTAAAAAACTAATAAGCAACGAGGTGGCAATCTGGAGTCTCAGCATAGGCTATGTAAATATTTATGTCTCTATTATTATCTTGGTGTTGTTATTTTGTAGCGTATTTAGAAATGTGAAACTGAAAATTTTGTATAACACCCGACACAAACTAAAATAATAAAAAAAAGTATTATTCTTCAACAGCTATTATAAATTAATTGTCATTTAACGATCATACTGGCATGTGTGAAGCAATTTATCGAGTAATAATGCGCCATTACATTATTTTGGAGCTGATACTCTTACTGATACTGTTATGAATCAAATATCAACCAAATACAGCTAAGAACCACCGCAAGGAAACTAGCTATCAAATGAAAAAAAAACCGCATCGAAATCGGTTCATCAGTTTGAGAGCTACGATGCCACGGACACACACATACAGACAGACAAACATTGCTGTAAAACTGATAACACACCATTTTTGCATCGGGAGTTAAAAGTAACGCCGCGTTCGCTTCAAAGTAAATAAGGTAAGTAGCTGTTGACGAAAAAATTCGTACTATTATTTCAAAAGTTAAAGCATTATTTATTAATGCTAAATTTTAATCTTCTACGATACCCTTAGGCAAGATAAGTGCTGAAATGAATTCTTAGTCTGCTACAATACTTTGTGATTATTCTTAATTAATTTATTACCTTTACAAAACGAACGCAGAATAAATCAATCACTACCAAGTCAACGTTTCATTATTACATAACCCTAAATTCGTTACTTACACGCGCTGGTATATTCGCCTAGGGCTGTCACGCGAGCTCTATATATATGATGCTATAAAATTTTATTGATCTTAAGTCTCCCTAACCCAAAACTAAAGTCGTTCAAGCGATATTGTGGATAAACATCACGTAAAACTTTGATTTAACTATGAAGAAAGGAAAATTAATTCTTAATGTTCTTTTCCCTGTAGTGACGGAGTAAGAATACAATTCAACACCACCTCTCTTAACCCGTGGGTGTCATAAAAGACGACTAAGGGATATAAACTACATACAACGCCTACGCAAGATAAGAAAAACCAGTTTGACCTGAGTGGTACAGTACGTCAATTTGCCGCCCATAGTAGAGGAAGCCTGAGGCCAATAGCGGGACGTGTATAGGATGAGATGATTTCTTAACAGTAAAAGTGATACATAAAATGCTCGTAAGAATTACACGTGGTTGAAGTAAAACTTTTTTTACATCGTGACAGATGATGATAAATTTAAAAATTTGATTAGAATTATACGTTAACTAGCTGATCCAACAGACGTAGTTCTGTTCAAATAAAATAAAAGGTATTCTCCTTGAAAACGACAGCAGTGCTACTTACCGGGTCCATTTGTGAATCTAAACCATTCTCGAATACCCCTGAACGCACACAAAAAATTTCATCAACATCGGTCCAGCCTTTTAGGAAGAGTACAGTGACATACACACGTACACAAGAAATATATATCATCATTCATCATCATTTCAGCCTATCGCCGTCCATTGCTGGACGTAGGCCTCCCTCATATTACGCCACAAAGTGCGGTCCTGTGCCGCCTGTATCCAACGAAGCCCAGCAACTTGCACCAGGTCGTTGGTCCACCTAGTGGGGGGACATCCTACACTACGTCGTCCGATACGTGGGCGCCACTCAAAAACCTTTCTTCCCCAGCGGTTGTCGGTTCGTCGAGCGATGTGGCCTGCCCATTGCCACTTCAGCGTGCTAATTCTTCGTGCTATGTCGATTACACCCGTTCTTCTGTGGATTTCCGTATTCCGGATTCTATCTCGCAGAGAAAGCACGAGCATAGCCCGCTCCATAGCACGCTGAGCGACTTTGAGCCTTGTTATGAGGCCTACATTTAGGGACCGCGTTTCCGTGCTGTAAGTCATCACTGGTAACACACACCGGTCGAATACCTGTGTTTATACAAATATATATATAAAGGTAAATAAAAACTGTGCTCACACTACAGGTAGACTACTATCCTCCTGTAACTGAAATATATTTTATAGCAGAGGTTCTAGGAGTTATTGCCCGATTGTGTTGATTTTTGATTAACTATTTAAATAGCCACGGTAGTAAACTAGCTATTTATAATTAAATATTAATCACATGGTATTTACGTACGTAATAAATTATTAACAAAAATAGCTATAATAATAACTGCTTGATTGAAAAGTATTTTTAGCTTTTTCACCTAACACTGAACTTGATAATTGAATAAAGTTTGATACTTCTGCTGCTTGTTTTTCATTGAATCGAATATTTTATATAATTGCGTATGAAATAATAAGAGACTTTAAATATCATTTAAATTAAAAGTGGAAGCCTTCCGGCCGGTGCTGATACAGTGGCTAAAACGGCGGCACGGCGTGCTCTCCTTCCGACGTGTGCAGGTTTTGACGGGGCATGGATGCTTCGCCAAATACCTGTACATGATTGTTAGGAGGTAGAGTACACCGTTCTGCCACCACTGCGATTACGACGAGGACACGGCGCAGCATACGCTCGAGGTCTGTGCAGGTAAGGGTTTTATTGGGCGAGGTTTTAAGGGACAAGGTATAGGGTTTTATTGGGCGGTTTCCTGGTCTTGCACTGATGTTATATTTACATTATATCCCTTAGTCGTCTTTTACGACACCTACGGGAATTGAATTTAACCCCCGACGGAAAAAGAGAGGTGTTATAAGTTTGACGTGGATGTATGTCTGTCTGTATGTGTGTGTCTGTCTGTGGCATCGTAGCTCGTAAACGAATGGACGGATTTTGATGTGTTTTTTTTAATTGAAAGCCAGTTTCCTTGCGGTGGTTCTTAGCTATGTTTTGTTAATATCCGTCCAACAGTGTAAGAGCATCAATTCTTTTCCAAAGTGATGTAATGGCATATAATTACTCAATTAAGTGCTTGACGCGTGCCAGTACAGCCATTAAATCACGATAAACTAATAATTTCTGTTGAAGAGAACGTGATAATTTTTTTGTATTATTTTCATTTGTATCGGGGGTTATTCAAAATGTTAAATTTTATTTATTTCTTCATCACCACACGGAAAGGGGAGGCATATTGATTTAACATTAAACACTGTTCAGAGAGATGGTTTCGAGTTTGCCTTGACTTATAGTGATGCTGTATAGGTATTTGTTTCATACACAGTTTTTACTATACGAAAGGAAATTCTAGTGACCCCTGTGTGCTTATTCTAATAATACATTAAATAAATACCCTTTTATCTGATAATCTTTGCCCGTATAGGTCCCACCGTTGAACTCGGGCTAGAAGGTCCATCTATGGGAGGGAGATTAATCTACCATACCACGATGTTCAAACGGGTTGGTATAAGGTTTTGTTTCGAGATTTCCTTATGTTGCGTAGCTGTTATATGCATATTATATTCCTTCGCTATCTTTTACGACTCCCAAGGTCAAGAGTGGGGATGGTGAATTTTGTTCTTATTCCGTCTCCACGTGGAGAGTCCGTCTCGTCATTGCAGCTCATATTTGTCCCACTGCTAGGCTGGATTCTCCACAATAGGAGGGAAATTGATCTATTATAAATAACCACGCTGCTCAGACAGGTTGGTATAAGGTTATATTTTGAGTTCCCTTTTCTTGTATAGATGTTATCTGGATTTTATAATACCTTGGTCGTCTTTTACGACACTCGCAAGCAAGAATTTTGCCGTTAATATTATAAAAATCTCTTGGAAATGAAAATAACAGTTATCCTTTTATTTATGATTTTCAGTGTGGTACCACTCCCTTGCCCGTAGATGTCGTAAAAGACGACTAAGGGATATAATACGCATATAACATCTATGCAATAGCAGGCAAACTCGAAATCAAACCCTACACCAACCTATCTGACCAGCATGGAATAGTAAGGCCAATCTCCCTCCTATTGTGGAGGAGGTTCGAGCCCAACAGTGGGACGTATATGAGCTGTTTTATTATATTTTTCGGTGGACAGCAATGCGAAAGCCGAGTCTATAATTGATTATGTAACAATAGTTTTTTATGTAGTTCGTAGTAAACCCAATTTAGGAACAAACGAGAGGCTTGTTTGTCACTACAAAGTACACGAATAAATGTGTTATTTTTAAAAAGTATTTTTTGTTCTTATGAAACTTCTACCATAATGTTAATGTTTAAGTATCATCAAAATTATTCGAAGTTTTGCTGACAAATGTATGACTTAAAAATATAAGACCCAATTAAATAATTATAAGAAATGGGAAAGGGTTGTGCAATTAGATACATAATTTTAACTTAACGTATTTAGTTCATGAATCGTGGAAAGTTAGGTTTTTACGTTATATTCTCATGACCTGTAGTTGTATATAGTACGGAATAAGAATACAATGCACCGCTCCCTATCCTGCCCGTGGATGTCGTAAAAGGCGACTAAGGGCTAATATGCATATAAAATCTATGCAAGAGAAGAAAAATTCGAGATGAAACCTTATACCAACCCGTCTGACCAGCGTGGTATAGTAGGCTCCTATTATGCATGAGGCTTGAGCCCAGCTGTGGAACGTATATGAGCAGAAAAGGAACACCTGTAGTTTATTTTTGTATTGACATTGAAATAAAGAAATATATTGCTACACCTCAGTTTTCGTTCATACTCGTATTATTATCATACACTTACAGCTATTGAAGCTTATAACATATCGATTCTCGATATTTTGATAAGCAACCTATCTGAATATTTGAAAGACAGTGACAAAGTAAAAGTAAATATATTGCTCATCTATGTGGTACTTGGTTGAAATATTTGAAAATATATTACCACTAATAGAAAATAAATAGAGGTAAAATATACATATGCAAATATAGGGAATGCGGGCTATGCTCGAGATGTCTCTGTAAGATAGAATCTGAGATACAGAGATCTGTAGAAGAAAGGGTGTAACCGACATAGCACGAAGAATTAGCACGCTGAAGTGGCAATAGGCAGGCCACAGCGCTCGATGAATCAACAACTGCTGGGGAAGAAAGGTTCACGAACGACGCAGAATAAAATAGATAGACCGACGACCTGGTGAAAGTTGCTGGACGTAGTTGGATCCAGGCGGCACAGGAACGTACTGTGTGGTGAAACATGAGGGAGGCCTACGTCTAGCAGTGGACGGCGATAGGTTGAATGATAATGTTGATACATATTCAATAATATAACTTCAAAGTGAATGGAATACCCTCCGGCTGGAGTGGCGTTGTTTCGGTGTTTGGTCCGTGGAACCCTTATGGCTGGTGTTGATCTATAGGTTGGGTCGGCGGCATGGAGTCCTTTCCTTCCGACTAGAGCAGCTCTTGACGGATATTTGTTACTACGGCCAGGTCCTTCATGTCCATTCTGCATAGAAGGAGGCAGCGGAGCGAGTCTAGGAGGTACTCTTCTATTGTGACACGCTTAGCCGTCGGTTTCTGAGGTGGCGCAGGCGTGAGTACCTCCGCTTGATGCCCTAAACGGGGTTGCGGATGGACAGACTGGGATTAAGTTCGTCACCCGCAGAGAGGCCGACCGCGTGATGGCGACGCTGCCTACCGTGAAGAAAGTGAAGGGAGTGTGAATGCATGCAATGATACTAAAGGTCATCGCCAAAACCCATCATACACCCTCAGAAAGTAGGGCTGCCGGTTCTCTCGTTCAACAACGCAGTGCGGTAATAAATAGCTACTACTCGGACTTAGATTTTCTGCAAGAGTTTGGTACTACCCCGGACGGACCGACCTGCGGCTGTAGACAGAAGAATCTTCTGTTGCTGTCAAAAAATGTTGTAGGAACACAGAAGACCATCGACACTATGATCCTACAACATTTTTCGCGTGGTTTATGGTTTTACGTATAAGTATAGAATGTGTCACCGCACCTTCTTTCCAGATTGATCTTAAAAGACGACTAAGGGACCGGAAAGCTTCGAGCGTAGGTGTGATCTGAGACTTAAACGAGATTGGCGATTTCAGTTTAAGCCAAATAAAACTTCGTACCTTTAATTTTGCCTATTGGCCGGGACTCCCCCGTAGGACCTGGAGGCGGAGATGCTCGCCTGACTATATCGGCGGGTGACGGGGGTGCGAGCGGGGGGCGGTGTGGTCTCGTTAAGGGATCTCACCGCCTGGTGCGTCGACGCCCGCCGAGACGTCATTGCCCGTTGGGCAGTCCGGCTGGAGAGGCCTCGGTTCGGGGTGCGAACCGTGGAGGCCTTCCGGTCGGTGCTGATGCAGTGGTTGGAAAGGCGGTACGGGGTGCTCTCCTTCCGACTGGTGCAGGTTTTGACGGGGCATGGGTGCTTCGCCAAATACCTGCACAAGGTCGTTAGGAGGGAGAGTACACCGTCCTGCCACCACTGCGATTGCGAGGGCACGGCGCGCCATACGCTCGAGGCCTGCGCGGCTTGGGCAGTGCAGCGCTGTGAACTCGTCGCAATCATCGGTACAGACCTGAGGCTGCCGGCTATCGCTAGGGCGATGGTCGACAGCGTCGGGAATTGGGACGCGGTCGCAGCCTTCTGCGAGACAGTGATCTCGCAGAAGGAGGCAGCGGATCGCCTGCGTGAGGAGCGCAGCCTCGATGAGGAGATCCGCCGCCGGCGACTGGGGCGGCGTAGGCGCAACTACCTGCGCCTCATGCCGCCCTAGACAAGGCCGCGGGTGACGTGACCGGGGATTAGTCCGTCACCCGCCGAGAGGCCGACCACGTGAGGAAAGACCGACGTCCTCCCCGAGGGGGGGACGTCGGTCGATGGGAGGGTACCCCAATAGGGGGTATTCCGTCGGGCCGACTACTGATGTCAAGTAACCCTGCTCCGGTGGCCGGCCCAACGACGAAGGCGACGTGGTTTTCGGGTGGGTTGCGGGAGTTGCGTGCTTAAGCCCCTCTGTCGCCCCGGATGGAGTGGTGCGGAGGCGCGCCGACCGCAGCCCACCCACAAAAAAAAAGATACCTTTAATTTTCAATTTACAGTAACAGTAAAATAATTAGTAGTGTAAAACAATTTGCAATGTTGGCTATAGTAACCACTGATTATTCGATCAATTTGAATGGAATAATCATCAAAGTTAATGTTTATACAGTACACAGCATATGCAGCTATTCCATTTTCGTATTGACAATTCAATCTGTATTTAGCAAGCAAATGAAAAGCTAGATCAGTGATACGTTTCAGTAAAGTAAATACTATCCTAAGTCAATAATGGCGTAAAATAAATATATTGAAACGGTTATAAAATATTTATAGTGGTCGTAATCAAAAAATATTAATATTTACATCCATCATAATTCTTTTATTGTATACGAGTAATTGTATTATTGTTATTTTACAGATTTTCTGATCACCTAAAATATCCTAAGCATTTATATTGGGTCAGGTATTCATACTTTCAGTGTGATGACGGAGTAAGAATACAAATCACCGGCCCCTACCTTGCCCGTGGGTGTCGTAAAAGCGGTATAATATGCATATAGCATCTAAGCATGAAAAGAAATCTATGCAAAAATTTAAACCCTATACCAACCCGTCTGACCAGCGTTTTCCATTATTAACGATATGAGTTAAATAAAGAATTATTTCGAAAAACTTTAAATCAGCGATCTAGACGATGCATTATCCCTCTTAAAGGGGGGCTATATACAACAATGGAAAATGATATTAAATTGAATGGATTGTGCATCAATCGAGTTTATAAATTTTAAAAAAATGATAACTAAAATAACTTAAGTCATAAGTAAAATTACTATAATCTATTATAACGTGTAATAAACAGTCTACGCTATATTTAATTACTCAGTTTATTAATGCCCAGCCATATCTTATTGGAACTTAGTCTGCCTTGTGATTGCAATTTATAGCCGCAATCAGCCTCAAGTTTCTAGGGTAGGTATTAGCCTACTTCTATTATTGAGAACAACAGCGCGTAGAATAGATTTTATTAAAACAAAAACGTACAAGAACCTATATATCTTAATGTATACAATCCTTACTAATATTATAAATGCGAAAGTAAGGATGTTTGTTTGTTACGCTTTCACGCTTAAAACACCGAACCGATTTAAAAAATTCTTTTACCAATGGGAAGCTATAATATCAGGGAGTAACATGGGCTATAATTTATCCCGGTATTCCCACAGGAACGGGAACTACGCCGCGGGTAAGGCGACTGAAACCGAAGCGAAGCGAGGGGGGGTTGCTAGTTCTTCTATACGTGTGTTTATCCTTTAACTCCTTTTAAGCGGCTAGACTGATTGGAATGAAATTTTGTACCTATCTATATTACAATGAGCTCCTGGATTGTGATAAAACATAATTTGACTGGGTAATATGGCGCTGCTGTCAATATTTTATAAATAAATTGAAAAATATTTTTCTGTCGGTAGAGACTTTGAAACCACCCAAGCAGTGTATCTCAAAGCAGTTTTAGTAAGGCAATAATGAGTAGATGGTTTCACTAAAATAACGCTTTAGGATCCAATGTATTTGTTTATATATATTGATGCCGTAATATATTTATTAACAATTAATGCACCTAATACATTTGTATTTATATCAGCATACTCTAGGTGTATACTTAAAAATTAGTGGTACTTAACTGTATAAAGTAATTAACGACGTGTCGATAATACTAATATTATCAATACAGTGCCCGAAGAAGCGGAAACAACTATAACAAGCAATAATAATTAGCTAGTAGAACGTCTTTATGCTTATATGTAGTGGAAGACATTATGATAACATATACACCATTTTTACATATGGTGACAGAGTAAGAATACAATTCACCACCTTTTTATCTTGCCTTTATGTGTCGCAAAAGATAACTAAAGGATCTAATATGCTTATAATATCTGTACCATACAAAAAAAAAAAAACACTAAATAAAATCTTATACAAGGAGTTTGACCAGGGTGTCTATAGTTGGTCAATTTTGCACATATTGTAGAAGAGGCTCGAGCTCAGCAGTGGCATATGGGCTGAAATGACGTTGATATACAGATACACCATTCACTATAAATACATAACTTGTCCGAATAGTTCAAAATTATTTCAAATGATTATTTAATATTATTATCGAATCATCTGATAAAGTGTAGATTGGTTTTCTCTCTGATTGTGGAAGTCTGATTTGGAATATATATATATATATTCCAAATTTGTCAATATTCGACCTCAAACTCCAATTTTGAACAAACAGCTCATCACATCCTTTGGGAGTGCATTCTCTGGCGCAACGAGCGGAACGTCATGTTAGATAATATGCATGTCACGTCTGGGGTAGTATACTATTCGGATCTTGTAGCAACTCGAGAAAATTTCCGTGCGTTTAGGCGCTTTTGCCATACCTATTACTGTAATCAAACCTAAAGCTCACAAATAGGTCCATTAAGCTTTGTCCAATCCGTGGTGCTGTACCGCTGCGTTTCACGTAGTTATACAAACTCTTATTTACTGGCTTATCAGCCAACTTTGCTTCATGTCTCCCGCTTTGCATAGGAGGGAAGTGGAATCTTTCCAACTCCTCCTGTTTTCTTTTCTAATTAAATTTGTTGCGGGTCCCAAGACAATTAAAAGCGATTCCCGGGACTTCCTGAGGGTCAAACCTCAGTGTCTTATACGGAGACCATTGTGGATCCTGGCTTACAGAAGTTACAGTGGTGGGATTAGTCTCAAAAAAAAAAAAAAATATATATATAGGTTGGAAAAATATTTACGATTTTCTATACATTGTATATCGAATCACTAAAAAAATTATATGTTTAAGATACAAATTTTCGCAGCCATCTTTATAATAAGTTATACATTTTGGGAAGTATTGATACCATTTACTTGTGATCCTTCAATTGGTTTTTACAACTTCCAAGTATTGGGTGTTTACATTGTATTGTTAAACCATTATATGGTGATATATAAGGAATTAGTATAAAAACACATCGCCTATAGTTATGTAACTACTCCAGTTCATTAAAATTAAAAAAAGAATCAGGTCTTCTGTTTTACTTTAAATGTAAATCAGGCAGATATTTCTTCGAATCGCATTACAGCCGGCTTCAATAAGACCCTAAGGAATATAAGATATTGGCTAAATTTCCCCTGTAAAATCTTCTACTTTCAACTTCAGAAGAATAAATTAATTTTAAGATAATTTAATCTATTATTCTCATTGTTGTTAATAACCTTGGTAGTGTAAGCTCACGAGGCACCAACACACTGCTATGTAAATATCTTAGAGATGATTCTTACGGCACGTACTTATGACTTTTCAGAATTCATCATCATCATCTCAGCCCATATATGTCCCACTGTTGGGCTTGGGCCTCCTCCATAATGAAAGGGTAATTGGCCTACTATACCACGCTGGTCAGACGTGTTGGTATAGGGTTTTATTTCGAGTTTTCCTTCTCTCGCATAGATGTTATATGCGTTTTATATCCCTTGGTCGTCTCGTACGATCACCCACGGGTAAGATAGGGGGTGGTGAATTGTATTCTTACTCCGTCACCACACAGACAAATTTTCAGAATTACGTGTATATTAAATTTTAAATTGTTAATTATCCCTTGCTTTGATGGTAAAGAAAATCTTCTTGAAGAAAGTCAACATATCTATGAGCCCAAAAACGTACTCATTTTTAGATGTCCGAAATTCGTGCCGTGGAGAGCGTAAGGCCGATTGTTACAAAATTTCTATGACAGTCAGTATATGGACAATTAGCATCCTAAAATAACCTGACCTTATACATACATCAATATCTTTATTCTCTCTATTACTCAAAAGGCAGACGTATTGTGGTGAAATGATATTCTGGCGAGACTGGTTGGCCTATAATGTTAGTCTTACATTGGGGTTAACGATAAAGTCTAGGAGCCTTGTATCAATTTTAATTTCTAATTTCAATTGTTGTTTTCAATATATTCACATATTATTATGCTTCAACATATATTTTATGATATAAAAGTAGAATTAATACTGTAAGCAGAACTAACTATAAAGAAAAACTGTGGCTTTAACCTTAGCTAACATATTAAGTCCAAATAGCTAAACAGCGATAGCCTTTATATCTTAGTTTTGAATTATCAAATTAATTAATAATTTAATGAACGGGTTTATCTTTTGCAACCGAAATGTGAAAGAGTAAAGTAGAAGAGAATTTACTTTTTTTGTTACTATAACTGTTAGCCGCAGATTGCTTTAACAGCTTACTGCGGATTATGGGTGATAGTGTTGCCCAAAAAAGTCTTGGTCTTGCGGTCTTGGTCTTGGTCTTGCGAGAAATGCGAGACCGAGACCAAGACCAAGACCGCTTAATTTTTGCAAGACCAAGACTGGCCCTGCAAGACTTGAGCAAGACCAAGACTGGGCCTGCAAGAGTCTCGCGGTCTTGCATTTAATTCAAATCACCATTTCAGCTTATATACGGTTGAGCTCGTGTCTTCTACATAACAGGAGGAGAATCGGCCGTGGCCGGAGGGGAATCGCCACGGTGATCGGCCGTGTTGTTACAGGTCATACATGTCAAGTTTTCCTTCTCTTGCACCGATGTTATATATTATAGCCCTTAGTCGTGGGTTCGCAGTCACGGGTAAAATAGGGGGTGATGAATTATATTCTTACTCCGTCACTACACGGCAAGTCAAATCAGTCTTGAGATATCCATCTATTGGCCAATCGATTCCCAATGTTGGTGATGGCTTTTCAGAATTACTCTTCGGAAAGGCTTAAGGACAAAAATACCGTAATCACGAGAGTGCTCTTGCCCATTATACATATTTATATATCCGTTTATTCATTAGCCCAACGACGTTCACTGTTGGACATAGAAATATGCCTACAATTAATCTATATAAATGTCCATGTA
This sequence comes from Lymantria dispar, assembly GCA_032191425.1. NCBI lineage: Eukaryota > Metazoa > Arthropoda > Insecta > Lepidoptera > Erebidae > Lymantria > Lymantria dispar. Next base: position 14,349,949 of record CM063454.1, on the reverse strand, counting down.
GGGACAGAGTACGATCACCATCAGGCAGTACATGAAGCGTTGCTCCCAGCGCTATTTTGCCTCTGCCACGACTCACCCCAATCCACTAGTGGTTGGGGCGGTAAACTACGTCCCCTCAAAAATATCCGCGGTCCGACTTCCTCGTCATCTTCTTGAAGAAGAAGATGACGCTATTATGATCGCCCAAGAAAGGATCTACACAGTTCGCGCAGCGATAACAGGTAAAACTCCGCGGTATCGGCCTCGCCGTCGAGGTCGAAAACCGCACCGCGTAAAAGTCATTAACCTAAACTTGGCCACGCCCACTTTGCTCTCAGCGACGACCCGAGCCGAGGTCCGTTCCCCACAGGGGGGAGCCCTCGGGCGATGTTCGCTTAACTTACTTACCGGGTTGAGAGCCATCAGCGCTCACCCATTGACCGCGTTAAGCTGTCAAGGTCATCTGCGACCAACAGCTACACACACACAAAAAAGAAAAGACAGAGTACGAATATAATTCACCACTCTCTTACCCGTGGATGTCGTATCAAATCGGATCGGGCAATGGTGTTAGGAACTCATGAAAAAAAATTGAAATAAAAATATCGATTCGTTAATGAATTGAGAGACATGTAAGTTCTCAATTTTGTCATCGTTTTTTCATGTAAATTGATTAAAATGTATAAAGGAATGATACTTAATCTACAACATATTCGTATTTTGTTAAATGTTCATTAGAATTTGAATAAATCAATGATTACGTTTGCATAAGCAAGACAAACTTCGCTTTAACATAAATCAGCTGATCGGCGGATGAATCGGCCGATGACCGTTGATGAGTCGCCTTTGTACCTACGTAACCATTGAAAGGTTCGCGCAAATCTAATACCTATTTATACTGTCGAAATTTTACATGCTTACATATATCCTGTCTGTACATACCTACATAATGCATAAAATTTAAGGCATAAACTCTTAGACACACATTTTTGTAATCACTATAACTTTTACGTTATATTGTTTTTGTGTAATATACATTCTAATTATGATCTATGACTGTTGAACTACAACATACATGAACAGTTGTCCCATAACCTGATACACCCTGTGTATATAACATATGTGCAAGAGAAGTGAAACTAGAAAGAAAACCCTGTACCAACATGTCTGACCAGCGTGGTATAGTAGATCAATTTTCCTCTTACTGGAAGGAAGCTTAAGCCCAGCAGTGGCACTTTTATGAGCTGTGACGATGACGACGAATATCATACATTTTACAAGTATTAAAACCATAAAATTTTAAATCAGTTTTATATGTTCTTGAATAAATAGTATATTAAGAGCTACATGGATCCAGCGGCCAAAGTATTTATATAGGCAATAGAGCAACAGGTTTTTTCAAGTATCCAGAGTATCAGTAACTAAACTGGAAATACAATAGATACATACCACTTAACTTGAAGGGGAATATAACCAATCGCATTAATTGTAAAATATCGCATTGATTATAAAATGACATAAAATTTATTGTATCAACTGCCTCGTGTGGTGACGTCTTAAGAAAATAGGGTCGAAAGTCCTGTCATAAGAGTAGTAACGCTGTCTAATGGAACACCAGGGGAATAGAAGAGTAATTTTCTCCAGTGGTAAGTATTGTATTCAATAGTGAACTATAGGCTAGCAGATGGATAGATAGGATAGGATATTTGATTAATTTAGTTGGATTTTTCATTGCCATGATAAATTACTGTTACGTTATTCTAACTGCAAAACTTTGCGAGACTCTTGCTGTAATACCAAGACTCGAGTGCGCAAGACCAAGACCAAGACCCGGGTGCGCAAGACCAAGACCAAGACGAGACCAGGTGTGATGTTGCAAGACCAAGACCGGTCCAAGTCTCGTCTTGGTCTTGCATTTGGGCAACACTAATGGGTGAGCGCTGAGGACTCTTAACCCGGAGTAGACGAGCAATATTTACCTGCATTTATGTGAAAGTTGTTGCTTCATTATTTGGAACCCACTTTAAAAAAAGGAGAAGGTCCTCAAATCGACTGTATGTTTTTTTTTTGTATGTATGTTACACCATCATTCCGCCAATTAAAGATTGATTTTGATGATTCTTTTTTCTTAGTAGATCATACTTCAGAGATAGTGTCATATAAATTTGATCAAGATCGGACCTTTCAGTTATCCTTAATAATGCGTATTTAGTAAATCACGACTAACAGTGTTTGAAGTCAGTTTTAATATGTTAAAATTTTGTATTATGGATTTTTAGTTCTCAAAAGTATAAAAACAATTAGAAGAGAATTGTGAGTTAGGACTCGCAAGCTGGTATCTATACCAATAAATAAAATTGGAGTGTCTGTTTGTAATGTCAAAATAATAGGCTTCTTTCATGCTCATACGGTTATTTGCACTATACATCACTTGTAAAAAGATCGCTTTCGCCTAAAAATAACTTTATATTTTTTTGTCTGTCTGTCTGTTTGTTCCGGGTAATCTTGAAAACGGCTGAACCGATTTCAAAAATTCCTTCACCAAGGGAAAGCTATAATATCAGGGAGTAATATAGGCTATATTTTATCTCGGTATTCCCACAGGATTGAAAACCACGCGGGTAAGGCCACTGAAACCTAAGCGAAGCGAGGGCGGGTTGCTAGTTTTAAATAAAAAGGTTATTTACGTACGTAGTATAACATAAATAGCCTGTTGTTACCAATATCGATATGCATATTATTAAAAGGAAGCCACTGGCAAAGATACATAAATACCTAAAACATATAGAAAGAGGACCCCTTCTTATCTCGCAGATGTTGTACAAGTGACTTAATCCTCGACATTATGCATTTCCATACGCGCATTTAATATTTGAAAGCTTTTGTGGCAATTTTCTTAACTCAAAGCTTCTTTACCATCTGAGGTCGTACCGCTATAAAATGTTGAGTGGATGTTAGCTAACAACTTCTTTTTATATAAAGAATAAGGAAACAGAGACAAAAATACATATGTTTGTTGCAAACGTATGATGCTTTTAACTTCAAATTCTCGAATGTTTCCACACTTAAGTTATAGTCAGCCATATGGTCACAACATGAATCTAAGCTTTATTATCCAATTGAGTTTGGGTCACAAACACTACCACTCAAAGCTCCATTAAATAAAACCCTACTCGAAGCATAATGCCTGTAATAACAATAACTGCCAGTTCTCTTATATATATGCCTTATAGTAATAAAAATAAAAATAATAGTTATTAAATACTTTACGATAGACACAAACTGAATTTTAGTAATTGTTGAGAATATTTTATCAATAAAAAACTTCTCTAAACTGAAAATAATTACGTAGCCGAATTTTTAATTTCATTATAAGCAAAATGCACAAGATTTCCAGCCAATTCTAAACTCACGCATAATCCGAAATGCTTTGAAAATAAAACTTCACTGAATTAGTTGAATGTATCGGAAGTGGCCGTACTACGGCATCGCGGGGGAGCGCACAACCACCCCTTAGCAAGGGCTCGAAGCTACTAACTAAACTGAGTGAACTGACGAACATACTAGGGACGACAGAATGAAAGCTAGTGTACACCCCTCAACCCGCTTCCCCAATACCTCATTTCGAAAAATGCACATACTAAAAGTAAAAATGCTAGACTTTATACTAGTAAAGAATGCGAGAACTGTTAAACATTCATTATTTCATGCTTTACATTTGGACTGTTTATGAATGCGCGAGTCAGAATGCGCAACCTGTATTGTAGCACTTGTTGGAATTCATTTATCTACCACTTTGTAATTATTTGCGCCTTCTTGCACGCTAAGCTGAGAGCTCCGAGATAATTAAATGTTATTTATCATGATAAATAACTACTTAACTTCAAAATTTATTTTCTCTTAACCTCAATATGCCAAATATTTAAAATGCGTCATTAAAATTGTCAATTTGGTTAATTGTATCATATATTCCCAAATGTTTGGGCAACTCTGTTTGAAGGACTTTACCTTTGTAAAAATAATGTTAATGCCTTTAATTTAGAATTTGACTCCAAATTATGAAGTACATTTAAAGCAGTCAATCACCAGATTTGAATTTTTTGATGTTTGCATAACTTCATAACGAATACTTAATTCATACTAACTAAAGTAGTATATGTCCAAAAAAAGGAAGTTTACATATATATTTCAAAACACAATCCATTGTATTTGTAGGGATTTGATGGAAAATTGTACCTATTCAGTTATGAAGTTTAGTTGTATGTCTTCATTTTTTTAAACAAACATCCGGAATCCTATAACAATAAACTTTTTAGAATGATTAAAGTAAAATAATAAAACTTTAATAATTCTGTTAAGTAATAACATGATAGTAAATTTTGAAGTTGTCATTGAAATAGAGTGAGTAAATTGGAGATCACCAATCTAAAGGTACCCCAATTTATGCAAGATCCGAATGAAAGAGTGCCGAGCAACGATTTTCCAGGCTAGGCTATAAATCAGATACCTAGTCTACATAATAAAGTGAAATAACAACCTTAACATTATTACGTGAAGGTCTACATTTATAAAAAAGCTTTAGGCTTTGTATCTTTCGTATGGTCTAAGAAGTGTTATAGAGGAAAGAGCACTCCCAGATTAGGTTTTATCGACATATAAAATATGTTGTGGCGGACTTGACCTACCATTTTAAGACGTTCTGGATGAAAGAAATATGATGCCTTTATAGATTAGAATTTCCGTGTGGTGACTGAATAAGAATACTAATAACCACCATATTCCTTGCCCGTGCGTGTCATAAAAAAGACGATTGAGGGACTATAATATGCAGACAAGATACATGCAAGAGAAGAAAAACTCGAAAATTTTATGCCAACCATTCATGCATACGAATACAATTTGAACTGAAACCTTATATCAACACATTTGACCGGCAATGAGACGTATATGAGCTGTATGGAATGAATATATGAAAAAACTTGTTTTCTCATTTTACACCACACGTCGTAAATTTGCAACCTTTGTGGCGCATTTATGTGACAGGTCATATGTGTGGTTAAATCACAAACTAACTACTTGAATAAAAGACAATGTAAATTTTAGCTTTCAGTTTATAATCTTATTTGGAAATAATAATTTCGTAAATTGTGCTAATATACTAATAACATTACCTGTTATGGTGTGAAAATGGAATAGGCACAGTTTTGGTTCAAATGTGGACTCTTGATTATGTATCAACTAGCAACCTGCCCTCGCTTCGCTTCGGTTTTAGTCACCTTACCCGCGTAGTTCCCGTTCCCGTAGGAGTAGCGGGATAAAATATAGGCTATGATATTATAGCTTTCCATTGGTGAAAGAATTTTTGAAATCAGTTCCGTGGTTTAAGCGTGAAAATGTAACAAACAAACAAACTTACCTTCGCATTTATAATATTAGTAGGGATGTATATGAAGTTTTAATTATCTGTGTGGCGACAGAATAAGAATACAAATCACCACCCTCCTATCTTGCCCGTGGGTGTCATATACGACAACTAAGGGATATAATATGCAAATAATATCTATTAAAGAAAAGGACTCTTCAAAATAAAACTCTATACCAATCCGTCCGCGTCAATCCGTCAGCGTCAGGAACTGGGACGCGGTCGCCGCCTTCTGTGAGGCCGTAATCTCACGGAAGGAGGCGGCGGATCGTGTGCGAGTAGAGCTTCTATTCGGCGACACGTTCCGCCGTCGGCGACTCGGGCGGCGCAGGCGCGAGTATCTGCGCCTAATGCCGCCCTAGCCGAGGCCGCGGGTGATTGGACCGGGGAATTGTCCGTCACCCGCAGAGAGGCTGACCGCGCGACGGCGACTTCCCAGGACGTCGAGAGGTGACGACAAGTCACATCTGCTCCGGTGGTCGGCCCAACAACGAGGTGACGTGGGTACGGGTGGGTTATGGGCCCGCGCGCCATCCTTTCATTGCCCCGGACGGACTGGACCGCGCGTGCGCTTACCAGAGCCCCCCCCCCAAAACACAAAAAAAAAAAAAACAAAAAAAAAAGCCAATCCGTCCGACCAGCTTGGTACTGTAGGTTAAATTCTATTGTGGAATAAGCTTACGCCCACCAATACAACATATATGAGTTTAGATATGAAAGTTTTAAATATTGAATATTTTAATAATAATAGATTTTCTGGAGCAATTGACGGCACACAGCCTACAAATCATATAGGGTAGTTTTGGGTAGTCAGATACTATGTTCACAATGGTGTGCTATACAAGGCCATGGATCCAGATCATCCAGAGGCCGACAATAGTAATAGCTGCCAGTATATACTACTAGGTTCGTTCTCTTTATGTATAAGCTGTAATAAGGTAAATACCACAGCAGCAAGCTGTGAAATAAGATGTCGGTAATATTGTTGAAATCAGCAACGTCTGTCAAGCACCTAGCTTAAACATTTCATTTGAACATAGTTGGCAATGGTGACTGAATTAACCATTAAAAAGAAGGCAACATGTAGTTGACGCCAGTGGCGACTATGGAACAAAGATATACGTGGAAATCAAACCTACGACACTCGACATTATAGGTCGATTCTTAGACAACTCATATGACCAATATAACAACTGTGACTTAGAGAAGGGTCACTTCTGAAGTATTATCAATAATCATTAGTCCATAGTGAGTGACAAGATATGGCATTTATGTATTGATGTACTATACTCCTTGGCATGTTGCCAGGAATGTTGGCTATGTACATTGCTCCCTAAATTATGTACTATTTGCGTGGCCTAGACGTGCTATAGGTATGCCTAAGTTTCTCCTGCATATAGCCTTACTAGTATTATAAATGCGAAAGTAAGTTTGTTTGTTTGTTACATTTTCACGCTTAAACCACAGAACCATTTAAAAATTATTTCACCAATGGAAAACTATAATATCAGGGTATCCGGTATTCCCACGGGAACGGGCACTACGCAAGTAAGGAGACTGAAACCGAAGCGAAGCAAGGGCGGGTTGCTAGTGGTTTATAAATTGTAAAATCATCATCAACATCGTTTCAGCGGATATACGTCCCACTGTTGGGCTCGAGCCTCCTCCACAATAGGAGGGAAATTGACTCACTATACCACGCAGGTCAGACGTGTTGATAGGTACAGGTTTTTATTTTAAATTTTCTCTTGCATAGATGTTATATGCATCCCTTAGTCGTCTTTTACGACACCCACGAGCAAGAGAGGAGGTGGTGAATTGTATTCTTACTCTATCACTACACGGATAAAGTGTGAAATAAAATGTAAAAACAAATCTCTAAATTTAATTTACTCTGGATATGACTTTTATGAAAGTCATTATCATCTTCATCTCAGCTTACATATTTCCCGCTACTGCGCTCTATAATAGAAAGGAAATTAACCTACTATCTCAGGTTGGTCAGACATGTAGTACAGGGTTTTATTTCGAGCTTTCCTTCTTTTTGTACTGACGCTATAATATGTATATGCCTTAGTCATCTCATACGACAGCCACAAGCAAGATGGGGGGAAGTGAATTGTATTCTTACTCTGTCACCACACGGAACTGATGATGATGAATTTCTGAACAGACTCTGAACACACTCCATCCAGGGATCGCACGATCATTGTTCTGCATGAGAACCGGCACCGGTAATGGAACCGGACCTATGACCTGGCGAGGTACATCAGTATCTTAACCACTGCGCCATCTATGCAGACAAAAATAGTATCTATCTAAGAAAATATCTATCTCATACATAAAACACGAACCTTGTCGACTGAACAGAACAACCTATGATTTTAAATTTGAATCGTGACTAAAGTAAAACATTTTTCATTATGTCTACTCACGTTAATTAATACCAACTCCTGAAATATCAAGCACAATAAATACTCTATATAAATATATTTATATTTCTAAGAGGGCTTAGATCGTAAATAAGGTATTAATATCATATTTTCGTCATGTATCTCGGAAGATTTCCAAAATTAACGAGGTTTACTCTACACTGCTTATTCGGTAATTCAAAACTTCCATATCCATTGTTGGTGTTTCAACTAAACCAAATATGATTACAGTTTCAATCCAGGGATTAAATGTTTGACACTTGTTTAGTAGTATTCTAATTTAATTCGATAATGTTATACTATGATCGCTAAAGTTTGCGCATAGCAATATGGTTTCGTTAAGCTTTATAATTGTAACTAGCTGTTCCACAAGCTTCGCTGTCATAGATTCCTTACATATTGTTACTCTAACTATCCACGAATTATTGTTAAAGTAATATAATACTTGCTGAGTGGTGACGGAGTAAAAAAACAATTCACCTCTCCCGCTCTTACCCATGGACGAAAGACGACTCACGGCCCGTTCACGACCTTGCCGCTGTGAGCGGCGGCTAAGCGCGGAGCGGCGCACAGTAGGCAAATCGCGTATGATTCGTCTCAAAACTCCGTATCTCAGTTGTTTCAAAACTAAATGAGCTGTAATTTTGCACACCTATACTTGAATGTTTAAAGTTTAAATCAAACAACTTTGATTTTAAAAAATCTGTTTATAAATTAAAATGCTTCAATAATATTAATATGAATTTTTTATTACAATGGTTGTTGTGACAACAATATTTATCTAGTAGCACATTAAATATAATATTTCTCGATATTATTAACGTTTATAGTTACAACCTGGCTCCTATGGACATATAATAGTAGTGTTATGATTTATACCCTACTGACTGGAACAACAGCTTCCACCAACACCCAAATTGTCCTATGGCATTAATAATAATCAATGCATATTAATTAAATCTACAATACGATAATAACTATTTTTGTTATTTGAGCAGTTGCCATACAATGCCAGCCGCGGCAAACGTTTGATTGTGATGTCACATTGTTATCAATTCCGGTTTTGCTAAGATATGTAGATATTGCCCTGCTCTTATTTTTCAGCGTGTTATGCATTGTAATTTCTTTTAATAAACACGAGATCTTAAACATTTATTTTTTTAAATTTAATTGGCAGAAGTAGTAGTAGCAAAAGTATAGTAAGTAAGATTAGCGTAATCAATCAAACAAACCCTCCAGCTCTATAATAGTGACCTTCCTCTAAAAATAGTTAAATAACTTGCTCTAGAAAAAAAATCTAAATCTGAGATCTGATTGCCGAAATTATCGCGAGTTTCTAGCTTTGTTATAGTAATTATACTAACCATCTCTATAGCAATTGCCTTACTTAGCCATCATCATCGTGTGACCGTAGTAACTTTGCTATCGACTGTTAAATAAATACATATAATAACTGAATAGCTAGACGTGAAATCCTATTAGAAATTATGTTATATTTGTTATGTACCTACTTATAGGCACCCAAGATGTAGGTTATTGTAAGTAAATACACAAGATTTTAGTCTACCAAGTATATCAAAAAGGATGCGAAGACTTTTTGTAGCACAACACTTATTGATGTTGATCGTGATGTAGGTTTAATACTATTATTCTTGTTAACCGAACCAACGAAGCTTAAATAACGTGTGTTAGAAAAAGGTTTAGGTACGCCTGTCATGGATAGATCCCAACTCAGTGGATTGTATGTCCGATGCCTGTATAAGAAATCAGAATTGAAGAAGCAGACATTCATCTTATACTTATATATCTGCCTAAGCACATAAGTAACGATATTTTACAAATAGGTATTATTAAGAGAAAGTGTTAAATATTGCTTTTTTGCAAAGACAACACACTACATTGAGAAAACAACACTTGCATTGTGGGCGACTTTACAAACATATGTATGATAAATGAGCTCAAATTACACCCAAACTCAGACAATTTGTGGATTTCGCAAAGTATTGCCCTGCGTGGGTATCGAACCTGAGGGGCTTGGCACGATAAGTCTACGCCATGTGTATAGATCATCAGATTACTAATAATACTATATGTTTTGAATGTTTGCATTCTTTTCGACCTCAAAAGTAATTGGAAACCTTTTACTTAATAGAAGTTTACATAATTACAAAAATGATCAAAATTCATTTGAACTCACGTGTCAAAATAATCAACATTCATCACAGATTGAGATGACATGGAGATCATCTTTAAATGTTTACATTTGATTAAACATTAAAAACGTGTATTCAGAATGTTTATGTAAGGGTGTTTACACGCTCAAGGGATAATTTGTCGGTGTCAAAAGTGCGAGGAAGCAATGTCGTGAAAATGTAAAGATCAGACCCTACGTCATCTAATGACCTGCAAACATCGGGATATCACAGCCGATTTACTAAGGGTCCTTTTGCTCTACTATGTGGAGTAATTGATAACAGATAGGTAAAGATAAAGCAAGGATTTTCAGTTATATTCAGTCAAGCGTTAGATAACAGTTTGTAGATTTTACGTTTAAATATTTTATTGTAATAATAACAAGGATATCCGAATTTTCTTTCTCTTACAGTGCAATCATCTGGTTATACATTCTTTAATCGACTCTTACGACATACTGTGACGATACAGTGTATACTTAGTCTACCACCACATTCAAAACAAGCTGCATATCATTATCTCGGCTCTTATATGTCCCACTGCTAGGCTCCAGCCTCCTCCACAATAGGAGGGAAATTGATCTTATTATAACCATGCTGGTTTTTATTCGACTTTTCCTTTTTTTGCATAGATGATAACATCAAGCATATAAATACTTATTATACTCTTTAGTCGTCTTTTACGACATCCGCGGGCAAGATAGGTAGTGTTGAATTATATTCTTATACCGTCACCACCCGTCAAGCTGTATATAGTAAATACGTTCTTAGAATCTTGGACACTGTTCTAAATATATTTTCTAATTGATTCTGTTCTCGCAGTTTTATTTTGTCTTAGTTAAGTAATATTATGAATTTAAAATTACACATTTTTCTATCTACTTATTAGAAGAATTATTATTTCAAATTGTTATTAGCTTTACATAAAATGAAATTTGAGAACTCGTCGTAAATAGTGTCTAACGAAATTTGTTATCTAAAGTAGTAAATTCGGGTACAAATGGCACTTTTGTTAACTGTTTCTACGTTTTATTTCTATCCATTTCTAGGTTTTTGAGCTTTCAAATTACTGTTTATTAACGTTATTAAATAGTAATAGAATTAAATATCAATTCAAGTTTGGAAATTGATTACAAAATGTTCGTAAGAATCTCGATAAAAATGTAAATATTTCGATGATATGGGACAATACAAAAATTGTGATCTGCAACGTACCATGTTTAATGGAAATAATTTAAACTCTTCTTCATGATACTTAGTGAGAAAACGAGTAGAATCGACATCGACATTGACATCCCAAATTCTATGCGTAAGTAATTAATTTTATAAATACTCGTAAAGCTAGATCACATCATAGAACATTGAGGATTATGGATAGGTATAGAAACTCATTTCTCTGCTATAACTTTGTAAACATATACAATACATATAATGCAGGTTACGCAATATTTTACTTATTCCTATGTATTATTTACAACATTAAGATACAAATAATCTTATATTGACTTGTAAAATTAAACTTAGCCTAAGCTAAGTTACATTGCTCTATGTCTTTAATATCAATTTACTATTTATTTTTTTGGAGAATAATGCATTACAGTACTAAAGTACTCTTATATTTTTTTAGTTAAAGCCTTAAGACATGTGGATTTCATGACCGGTGAAAATTTTAAAAAATTACACTAGCCGATGTTTTGAAGCGAAGCTTCTATAGGTACAGCCTTTTGAGAACCGAGCATATTATCTTGCGTGCTAAGCGTAAGTAACGTTACCATTATATGTCTTATTTTTGAAGTGAAACTTCTTTGCGCGCATGAGGGTAAATTTTTTACTGATGAAACGTGTCACGAAGATGTTTTTGTCGAAGAAGAGGGAGAGAGCGATTGAGAAAGGGTGAACATAACACGAAGCACAGCCATGGGGCGAGAGTAGGGAGCAAGCGAGTCAGAAAAATCGAGAGATTTTTGTTTTATTAATTTTTTTATACTGATAAAAAACACATGGAGCCAAAGAAGTTTCACTTCTGACATGCGTACTTAGTACTTACGCTAGTTTTTTTTTCGCCTAGAATTAGTTTAACACTTAGTTTCTGCGTTCTAAAGTGTAAAGATTCACTTCTTTCGGGTGTGACTAGACTCCATTCTTTTGCCTTTTTTAATTTTTTACACGAAACTTTTAATGTTAGTTTTGCTTATTGAAATTTGCAAATGATGCAGGTCATATTCGGCTGTAATGTGACACCGCATTTTCACTTACGATGTGTTATAATTATGTCAAGTACTTTAAGAAAGAAATCGTATCCATAATCTGTTGAGCTTTACCTGAACCATCACCACAATTTCATTTTAGTGTTGATGGTAATTTCATAATATTTATTGTCGTTCAAAATAGTTATTTTACACAGTTAAAAGATATGCCTATCCACAAAATGCGTCTCAAATTACATTTTATTATATCCAGCACTTTTATTATAATATCAGAAAAAAATATATACTCTATATCGACAAAAAAAAAAACAATTTGAAAAGTAATATATAAAAACAGATTATAATTGAAATGGATTCAGTGGAGCCTTTTATAGGCTCTCTACTACGTCGGCTTGATAAAACATAATATTACGTACTTTCGTCGAATACTCTTAAATTTCCATTCGGCATTAGAATCTCAAGAATCCGAGGGAGTCCTTGACATACATCCCTTATCACAAATTTTATGGTAAGCAGACGTTTCTGATACCACTTAAAGGACTCCTCGATAACACACTGCACTCGTCTTTAAAAGGGTCGAAGTGTCGTAAATGCCTTTCTTAAACATGTTTTCGGCAGTTCTATAAAACGTTACAGATAAAATATGCCCGCTTGTATATACATCAATTTAAAATATCTAAAGGTTATTTTATATTTTTGTTAATTATGCAACTTATGCTAATTAACTTATTTATGTTATATGCAAGTTATTGCATTTGTGTAGTGAGGAGGATTATAATATTCATGTACTGTCTATGAAAGAGAAGGCAAATTTGAAATGAAACTCTATATCAACTCGATTGGACAGTGTGGTATAGTAGATCAATCAAAATTACAATTAGTCCCTCCTTTGTGGGGGGGTCTCGAGCCCCGTAGAGTGTTGACCGGGGAATTAGTCCGTCATCCGCCGAGAGGCCGACCGCGTGAGGAAAGACCGACGTCCTCCCCGAGGGGGGACGTCGGTCGATGGGAGGGTATCTCACTAGGGGGTATGCCGTCGAACCGACCACTGATGACAAGTAACTCTGCTCCGGTGGTCGGTCCAACGACGAAGGCGACGTGGTGTTCGGGTGGGTTGCGGTTGTGCGTGCTTACGCCCCTCTGTCGCCGCGGACGGAGTGGTGCGAGGAGTGCGCCGACCGCGACCCACTCACCCCCAAAAAAAAAAAAGCCCCGTAGTGTGGGGTATATGAGTTGAGATGAAAGCAATGTTGTCAAAAAAATGAATGTACGTAAATATGTTAACTGCATCTTTGGTTCAACAGGTTAAAAGTGTAAATAGATTTCCATCATGAAGTTTTCTAAGGCAAGTAGTCTAGTCTAGACTTAATCCTTATTATGCGAGATAAAAACAAATGGCAAAATATGATAATTCCACAATCTCCTGTAGGCTATAAAATATATAATAATAACAATAATGATTTTAAATTGATAACATAAAGAATTTGTTTAAATTACATTATATATCTCTTGAAATCTTTATTACGTTTAGTCATATGAATTTAAAGAATATTTCATTTTGGACAACATGTATTACAAATTTCATGATGATCGATTGAATAGATCAAGCACAAAAAGGTAACAAATAAACTCACATTCGTAATATTAGTTACCATAATTTAATTATACGTAAGTTTACTTTTGTTATTCAGATGAGTAGATCTAGAACTTGTCTCATTATCTTCAATGACACACAATAGTCCATATAAGACCCAGTGTTGGGCTCGGGCCTTCTCCACAACGAGAGGAAAATTGACCTAATAGACCGCGCTGGTCAGACGTGCTGACATAGGATTTTATGTCGAGTTTTCCTTCTCTTGCATAGATATTATGTGCATATTATATCCATTAGCTGTCTTTTACGACACCCATGGCAAAAGAGCAGGTGCTGAATTGTATGTTTTCTTACTCTGTCACCAGAACCCACTTTCTCTACAACTACAATATCAGTAGGTAAGCCTACTATTTAAGTACTCGTTTGGATGGAATTTTAATTCCATAATACATTTTTTTTGTACGGATTGACAGCAAGCTAAGGAATTTCACGCCCACTTGTAATTTATATTTCCTCGTTTTGACTTGAATGCTTTGGTTGACGCGACAACCCATTCGGTCTCCTCGTGTGTGTGTGTAGTGTTTTGTTTGTAACACCATTTCATTCCGCGGCAAAAAGAGGTTTGTGATGGCTGTAATTATATTTTTTTGTATATAACTACGAGTTTTAAACTCACTATTTAACTTTAGTTTTCAATGCCGTATGGGAGCGGTTACCAGCACTGACAATCAAAAAGGCTGTCTACGAAGACTTCACTGACCGGAGCTAATTTAATTTCATGTCATATACGTATTCAATAATATAGTTCCAAAGGGGCTTACTTAAATTCCTTATTTAACGTTCAATATTTGAGAATTTGATACATTCTGAGATGTAAAGAAAATACAGGCAAAATTTAAAATGAATCCTTTATTTTTATCATACTAGCAACCCGTCGCGCCGTCGCTTCGCTTCGGTTTCAATTGCCTTACCCGCGTTCCAATCCAATATCGGGATATATATATATATATATATATATATATATATATATATATATATATATATATATATATATATATATATATATATATATAATAATGATAAAATATAATGTAATGATAAATAATAATAAAATATAGGCCTGATATTATTTATATATAGCTTTCCATAGAGGAATGAATTTTAGAAATCGGTTCCGTAGTTTAAGCGTGAAAGCGTAACAAACAAAGAAACTTACTTTCGCATTTATAATATTAGTAAGGATATATATTTGAACACATTAGCTTAGAGCGTCGTTCAATTAAATCGATATAATGTCTAAGAAACTTACTGAACTAGCTTCTAAGCTATGTCTAGCTAAGGCATGTATATTATTTTTGTAACTACACAGTTACTCTTCTTCAACTCGAAGCGTATACGCCGCACTGTAAGGCACGAATGTCTCCATAACAGAAGTTTTATTTATACCACGTTGATTAGACTATTTGACATAAGTTTTTATTTCAAAATTTCCTTCTATTGTAGTGATATTAACTAATTACATTCCTTAGCCATTTTTTATACATCACCTACAAAGAATACCACAGGCTACCCGTAGGAAAGAAAGCAATAGTGAATTATATTTTACTTTACTATCACATTGAAAATATCAAAACATTAGTTTAATATTGAGCCAATTTCTGTGTTCGTTACTATAGTAAATAAATTAAATACGTATTGTAACTTTTTGTTTGTAGAAACCCTTGGCCTAATAGGTACTTGTTTATTGGAGTTGGCTTTGAAACCATTCGTTGTATAATTATTTTGGTTTCAGAAATGTAACTATAACCGTAGGCGTTAGCACAAATAACCTTTTAGTACCTACTTTCGTTTGTTTGTTCTATTAATTGGTATTGTTTAAAGCATAATTAATACTGATATATTTTGGGCTTAATCATATACTTATTTTTTACGCATAGAAGGCCAAGGCTCGATCTAAATATTATTTATATCAACTAGCTGACCCAACAGACGTTTTTCTGTTCAAATTAACAAAAGGAATTCTCCTTTAAATCGATCGCAGCGCCTCTTACCGGTTCCATTTATTAATCTGAACCATTCTCATATCTATCGGAACAGTCATAAAAAATCATCTAAATCGGTGCAGCCGTTTAGAAGAAGTTCAATTACCAACACACGAACAGAAGATTTATATATATAAAGATGTAGAGAAGAAAACTTCAGTACCCCTTTAGGTAAGGAGTATTGCGGTACTGTTGTAGAAGATTTATTTATAATTTACGAGCATAATCTTTGTTTAAATTTAAGGACAGGAATGTACGAGTGCCCGTTCTGTTGTTTATCAATGTATTAGTGTTTCCTGAACTACTATTAAAATGTCATTAGAGCGCCATTTCGAGTGTTATCAGACCTCGTCCCAGGTTAATGTCTCTAGAAGATATATATTACAATATGCATATGGCTATGTATATTTAATCGTGATATACTTGAGAAGTATATTCCATTCCTCAAAAAAGACTAAACTCCGTCATAAATTTTTAAATATTACATTAGCAAACGACATCTACATATTTTATTCAGTATTACGGTTCCAATTAATAACGCAATTTCTTTTAAGTATATTAATTCCAAATCAAATAGAATAAAATACTAATGTAGTAAGTAAGCTAATTAAAGACCTTTGAGATTGAGAACCGTAAAAATTGTAAATACGAGGTTAATGAGATAAAGCTCATTTTGATGAATAAACAGTGTACATTTTCTATTGAAGCTTAAAATTAATTAAGCTATATAATTAATTAAACTGTACAAAGTACGTGGTAACTTATCATGCGGACCATAGGATTTTGCTGGGACATTGGAGATTAGAGTTTCTTTTCCTTCACAGACTACATGTTCTATTGTAGAGTCTTCTCCATAACTCCATAATGGCTATTTTAGGTTATTATGATTCGCAGATCATGTCTATTTTCTCCATGTGTATAGGAGAGTACATCTGGACACCGTATTTTAGGTAAAATTTACTATCGACTCTTCCAGCACTACACTATATATATATATATATATATAGGAGAGGCGGGTTTTGCGAGCGATATATTGACTCATCATCATATCTCTGGAACCATAAGGTATACGGACTTGAAATTTGGCAGAAATATTCTTTTCGTCGAGTAGAGGTCAGCTAAGAACGGATTTTACGAAATTCCACCTGCAATATGCGGTGGTGTTGCGGGAGTGTTAACAATAATATACATATAAAGGAACAGGGCGAGCCAAAGCTACTGAAGCTAGAAAAATGATATTTGGACCGTAGTTTCATTTTGTGACGTAGGCACCCACTAAGAAAAGATTTTTTGAAATTCCATCCCTAAGGGAGTGAAACACAACGGTAAAGTCTGTATGGAAAGAAAACAAAATCTTTAACTACTGTCTTCAAATTAAGCACAAATACTTTTTAATAAAAATAAATAAACACGTGTTTCAGCGTTTGTCCATTTTCATCATCTAAGGGTGTAAAATGACTTACGGCACGGAAACGTGGTCCTTAAATGTAGGCCTCATATCAAGGCTCAAAGTCGCTCAGCGTGCTATGGAGCGGGCTATGCTCGGGATTTCTCTGCGAGATAGAATCTGGAATACGGAAATCCGCAGAAGAACGGGTGTAACCGACATAGCACGAAGAATTTGCACGCTGAAGTGGCAATGGGCAGGCCACATCGCTCGACGAACCGACAACCGCTGGGGAAGAAAGGTTCTCGAGTGGCGACCACGTATCGGACGACGCAGTGTAGGACGCCCCCCCACTAGGTGGACCGATGACCTAGTGAAAGTAGCTGGGCGTCGTTGGATGCAGGCGGCACAGGACCGCTCATTGTGGCGCAACATGAGGGAGGCCTACGTCCAGCAGTGGACGGCGATAGGCTGAAATGATGATGAATGATGAAGGGTGTAAAATAGGTAGAAAGATGTCAGTTTACTGACTTATCACAGAGCCGAAACTACTGAAGCCAGAAACATGAACTTTTGACATTAGTTTCTTTGCGTGACATAGAAACCCACTAAGAAAGGATTTTTTAACCCCTAGGGGGTAAACCGCAACACATACTGTCGCCTCCAATTAAAATATTCCTTCACGTTTTTATGCGGATATATATATATGTTAACTCAAAAAAGGGATCCATTTATATATTACACTTTTGTAATATATTTGGATAGCAAACGTTCATGTTAGCATAGCATTCGTGATTGAACACGTTAAGGGTAGTAATGCATTTACATACATGAATAAAGCAGGCGCACATTTTATTCACAGAGTAAAATTATCTCTCAACGAACTCGACTGTATATCGCCTGATCTTAACCTGATAAAAGTAAGAAGCGTTGAATGAAAAACAAAACACCTAATTACGTATTGCAAGTAATCTTTCGACGCCTGGTTCAATAAAGAATAAATAACCCCTAATGTAAGTAAGCCTTCAATATATCTTCTTATACGGAGCTTAAAGTAATCTTAGCTAAGTGTGATATATTATTTCGAAAACAAACTGACGCATCTAGAGAGAAGGGATTTTGAAGTAAATCCTCATGAACAAAAGTGTACAAGACTTAAACAACGGTTGATAAGGCTGATTTTGTCGGCTTTCTATTTTGGATTTTAAAATTGATTTGGATACATTATTTTAGAATGTTTTTTTTACAAATTTCACGTAATAGAGGTGAATCTAGTGACCTCAATTTATGATAGCTACAGCAATGACGTGGGGTTTCATAATCGACGACGAATGCTTATATCATACCAGAAGACCAATAAGAAAATATAGCTTTGTTTAAAGACCTTGCACTAAGGAAATGATCCTTGCGTTTTTTTTTTGGGGTTGTCTACGGTCGGCGCACTCCTCGTCCGCTCCGTCCGGGGCGACAAAGGGACGTAAGCACACACACCCGTAACCCACCCGCGCTACACGTCACCTTCGTCGTTGGGCCGACCACCGGATTTTTCTTTACTTAGGTACTTTTTTTTCCGTCGGGCCGACTACGGAGGACAAGAAACTTGGTACCAGTGGTTGGCCCAACGACGAAGGCGACGTGCTACGGCCCTTTTGGCGCCCTGGACGGAGACGATTTTTTGATCCCCAAATAAGACAATTCTTTGTGATAATTACAAATAAGTAGGTACTCTGAGCTTATATGAATTAATAAAGCAAAAGAAACATTATATATTTTACATTGTTCTCTTAAGAACAATTTCAGAACTTATTCCCGGCAATACTCTACAATTTGACCTTGGCATCAAGCCAGCTGTGTGGTTTCTACAAAGTCTTTGATTTATAATATACACTTAACTTTCATATTATCCTTTTTAGAATTCTGGGAACGTTTTAGTACACTATCTACTATGTATACGTATTTATGTATCTTCATTATAACGGGTTACTTTTTTAAAATATTGTCTTTGAAACTGTAATAAAATGAAACGAAATTTTAAACATAAATACAAGATTCATAAAGAAAGCGAGGTTAATTCAATATTATAAAATTGTTTCTACTATCTTAAGGATTGGTAAAGAAGAAACAATAATAATTACATTATTATTAAGAGTCGAAAATTCGCGAAATTGCACACAGTAATGGTTTTAATATAAAATCTCGTTTTTGAGGTAAGACAAACTGATCCATATTATTTAAAATTATTATGCAAGCAATAATAATAATTAATTATGTGATGTGTTCATTCATACGTAATATAAGTTTTTGCTTTTAACAAGAATAAATTATTAGAAGTTAATTAAAAATCCCGTTCGTTGGATTCCGTGTGAGGTTTAAAAATAGAAAGAAAGAAAGAAAGAACTCGTTTATTGGCACATACATACAATACAGATAAATAATAGGTAAGAAGAAAATTGTCACATGACATATGTGCCAAAGGGCAGGCAACTCAGCACAATATCAGGAGACATTAAAGTTACCTGATGCTGGTTTTCAGTTGCAACCCAAAGTGGCGTACGCTCGAAACTGTATGATAATAATAACGAATAATAAAAACAATATCAGATTTTTAAAGACAATATCAAATTAAAAAATAAAAATATAATGCATACCATGAATTAGTTACATTTATAACAGGTAGAAACAGTATTTTAGTTTTTGTTTAAGTATGAATTAATTTGTGTAAAATAAATTCGAAATTTAATTATATTGAAAGGGTAATCGAGCAATGACAAAACATAACAATCAAAATAACAATCATTGAGTACATAAATTCATTGTAAATGGAAACTATCAATTCAACAATCAAATATTAAATGTTTAAAATAAATAAATAAAAAAAACTAGCAATCAATTTCTTACAATCTATAGTTGAATAGCCATTCTCTGACTCCATATCTCCTGAGAATTGGCGAGCATCGCTATGACCTTACCATATCCAGAACCGCCTTAATTAGCAATCTATTATAATTTAATTATACATAGGCACACGTAGTATGTATGTGGATTATGCAGGATAAATTAATTAATAGTAGATAGAGATAGATAATTAATAGCAGGTAGAATATGCATATCACAAAATAATAATACGCATATGACATCTATGCAAGAGACGGAAAACTCGAAATAAAACCGTCTGACCTGTCTGACTAGCATGGTTATAGTGGGGTTAATTTCTCTTCTATTATGGAGGAGGCTCGAGCCCAGCAGCGAATTTTATATGAGCCATGATGACGCTGATGAAAATAATAATTTATTTAACAGTCGACTAAAAAATCTAAACATAAACGCCATTACCGTAGGCTTTTTATGTTTAGATTTTTTTTCTTTTTATGAAGACGAAACTCATTTATAC
The DNA here is from genome assembly GCA_032191425.1 of Lymantria dispar. NCBI lineage: Eukaryota > Metazoa > Arthropoda > Insecta > Lepidoptera > Erebidae > Lymantria > Lymantria dispar. The sequence goes on along the minus strand of CM063454.1, from coordinate 14,329,303 downwards.
ATCGTCCTAATTTACCATACCTAATAATTAAATCTATACTAATTACTAATATTCATATAAAGCTTCATTATATTCATATAAAGAGTTTTTTTGTTTCAACGTGTTAATCTCATGAACTACTGGTCCAAATTGAAAAATTTTTCAGTATTAGATAGCCTATTCATCGAGGAAGGCTATGGGCTATATATCTTCACGCTCTTAGGATATATCTTCATAGGAGCGGAGTAACAATGAAAAATGTTTCAGAATAGTTTTTTTTTTTCTTTTGAGAGCTTCCGCTGCCTGCACTATATAAACCGTCAGGTTTCGCAAAAATCATGTGTGACAGAATTGTATTAAAAATATTTTCACCTTCTATGTAAACAAAGTCGCGGGTTAAAGTTAGCATTAGCCCAAATAAATTTTTCCACGCGGACGAAGTCGTACATAAGCTAGTAATTACCTATGTAAAATAATTGAAAGTATTTTACTTTAAATTTAACTTTAAGACTTACTGGGTCGCGTTATCATTTCATAATTTTTTTTATTCCTTGAGTTACTGGTTTGGATATATTTGTACATCATTCACAAATAACGTAATAAAATACTTTATAAAAAGACAGTAAATTAAGTAGAAATAATTTTATCTTCTCAGTACATCTAGTATTGTTGGACTTCGAGGGGTTTCTCTATCGGTAGCTAAATTATGATCTATAACTATACTGCTCAGATATGGGATGGAATTTTATTTCGAGTTCTCCATCTCTTGCAATGAGATATTCTCATCATCTCGCGTTGTTAGTGACATCTGCTGTTCCTATACGTTCTTGAGCATAAATCGCGCTCCCGTGACTGGAGACGAATCAATTATATAACACCTTGATCAGACGGTTTGGTAAGGCAATATTTCTTACATATCTTAGTCATATTTTACAAAACCTGTGCTAAAGGAACGAGTTGGATTATATTTTTACTTTATTACCATACAGAACATTTGACATAAGACGTACGTATGTAATTGGAACAAATATGGCCTAAGAAAGAAAAATTCTATGTAGAGTTAGAAACCTATTAAATCTTCGGTACTCGTACATTATGTTTTTTAATAAAATAATTCTTTACAGTAGATTAAAGTTTGTGAAAGGGAAGATTTATAATGTTAAAAGGAATTTCATTACCAAGTTGTATTCCAACTCCAAGGAATGATTTACGATCTTATGTATACGACACCTTCTTCTACTTTTAGTTAGTGATTATTTGTTATATCTGTCATTATTTGGGCAATAGTTAATCCCTATTACTATTAAGTATTATCCGTGTGGTGACGAAGTAAGAATACAATTCTCCACTTCCTTTCTTGCCCGTGGATCTCGTAAAAGACGACTAAGGGATATCATACGCATATAACATCTATATGTATATAAGAAAGGAAAACTCGAAACGAAATCTTATACCAACCTGTTTGACCAGCATAATATAATAAATTTTCCTGCTATCGTGGAGGAGCCCAGCAGTGAGACGTATATAAGCTGAAATGATGATAACTATTAAGTATAAATCTAATCAGAGGGCAACCAGATTTCAACCAAATGGACAGACATACCGCTGGGTTTGAAATCGGTGCTGATTCAAGACATCCGTGCACGATATGATGCTTTTTGGACGGTTTGCTCACCACAAGCAAGAGTTGCAATGATATTATCCTTAGTATATATCCACTAACCTTTTGCCTACAGACTATGCCGAATTAATTTTTAGAGCTTATTAATTAGCAGCAATCCGCCTTCGCTTCGGTTTCAGTCGCCTTACCCGCGTAGTGCCCGTTCTCGTGGGAATATTGGGATAAGGAGAGCCTATGTTACTCCCTGATATTACAGCTTTCCATTGGGGTAAGAATTTTTAAAATCGGTTTGGTGGTTTAAGCGTGAAAACGTAACTAATAAGCAAACTTATTTTCGCGTTTATCATATTAGTAAGGAGACAAAAACGCAGCGAAACAAAGTAAATATATTTCGTATCTATTTGATATACGATTCAACCCTCCACGGGAATCAGACAACAACTTGTTGACCAGACAGCATCAGATAGAGTGGTCCCAGCTCTATGTAAAGCTCTTAGTCCTCTTTTACGACAACCTACAATGTAATATTAATCACTACAAGTAATCGAAAATAATTATAAAAACATAAATTAACAATAACGTATCACAAAATTAATCCCCATGCTATAATTTTGTACGATTTTAGTCGAAAGCCCGTTACCTGCTTGTAATTAAGCGTTTTATAGCTCAAATAAACGACGTTCTTAAGCACCCTTTACTATTTATCTCACAGCTAAATGTCTTATTCGTTTATAGTCATAAATTTAAGTCACCTACAATAATAAATAAACAATTAATGATAATAAATAAATAACTTAACAACTACTATTTTAAGGAAGTCATTCCAAACTATACACCATAATGATACCGTAATAAAACAAAAAAATTAAGATGCATCTTACAAATATTATAAACGCGTAATTTTTTATGTTTGTTGCTATTTCACGCAAAAATTACTGAATAGATTTTGATGAAATTTCACAATAATACAGCTAACAATCAAAACAACACATAGGCTACAATTTATCCCGATATTCTCACGGGAAGGGGAATTATGCAGGTAAAACCGCAGGGCGCTGCTAGTTTTTAATAGTTATAGAATCATTTTTCATAATACATATACGTATAATAATAATTCCACGTGGTGACGGAGTAAGAATATAATCCACTACCCCCTCTCTTGCCTCTGGGTGTCATAAAACACGATTAAGGGATATAATATGTATATAACATCTATGCAAGAGAAGGAAAACTCGAAACAAAACTCTATGCCAAGAAAGAAAGAAAAGATTTTTGTTTTTGGTTTAATGTCTGGATATATAAGTGAGTAATACGCAAAAAAAAAAATAGAAAGGATTATATTGCTATTTATTATAGTCATTTTGTAAATATAATATACAAAAGCTGGTTAATGCATGCACTGTAAACGATCATATTATTTACTATAAGAACAACAGAAACGAATTATGACTATAAACTTTTATGTCTAACAATCGCCTTGACTTTTAATGGATTCTTGAAATTTTAATAGAACAACCTCGGTAGGTTCATCTATTAGCCAATATTTTTAACAATACTTTTAAAACATACAATAGTTTATCATTCGTATTCTCAATTCTGCTTAGATATTTTTAAAATAAGTAGGTATACGTTGACGGACTGATGAACAACTGACATTAGCAATAAATAAATATTCAACTTTCAATATATCGTTTATTTATTGTTATTGTACAGTAATGGAAGAGATATCATCAACTGTTGGCAGTAAAGTATAAAAATAGTGTTATTTGAGCACTTAGAAAAAAAATTCAGCATCGAAGGCAAAAGACTGAATTTATTACATTAAAATGCGAATAAGTTTCAAATAAGAATACACAGAAGTAGACATTCTAAATCTCTTCAAATCTATAACTGATGTTACATATACGTGCCTATATATCTATCATCATTATCATCATTACTTCAATTCCTAACTATCCCACTACTGGGCTTGAGTGTCCTCCATAATGAAAGGGTAAATGACCTACTTATATCACGTTGGTCAGACAAATTTTTATATCGAGTTTTCTTCCTCATGCAAAGATTTTATCTGCATTTTAGACTCCTTAGTTGACTTATAAGACACCTACAGGCCAGCAGTAGTTGGGGAACTGTATTCTTATACCGTCATCATTCAGAATAGATTTATAATATATTTTCAATAGTAATTCAAACATTGCTATACATTTAAATAATATTGTAATAATTTTAAGTAATAATTTTGGGAGCTGGCAAGTTGTTATTCATTGTTCTATTTTAGAATCATGAAAATTTAGTATTCTAGTTTCAATTTCGCTAAAATCACTTGCTATTTTCCCTCACACTGTTCCTGAGTACATAGGAAACAATTTGATTAAAATACTTGTTTGAGCTTGTCAGTGTGGTTGCGGAGTAAGAATGCAATGTTTCGCCACCACTTCTTTTTCCATGGTTTTTCATAAAAAAATACTAAGTGTGGCAAGCAGGTTCCATCATTGCAAGAGACGGAAAACACGAAATAAAAAACTCCACATTAACCCACATAATCAAATGGCAGGATATGACGTCACGGATAATATATATGGGTACTGTGAAGGTGGCTTGAGTACACTAGTGGACAATGACTTGTACAAAGAACAAATTCGTCCTATACATGGAGTACTGCACACATCTCTGAACTAAAGCTCCCAAATATCAGTTCGATTCATTTAACCTTCTATAAAGATAAATTCAATGGACAAATTAGGATTCATAGAGCGGTGGAGAAAACTTAATGTGCTCTGACGAGCTGTTTGATTTCGTACAAATGTCTTTTTTCTATCATTGTACCTACCATTCGATATCGAGGTATGATTATATCAATATCACATGAAAACGATATCCTGCTCGAATGTTCGTTTTCGGCATTCATTTCTCCGAAGCGCCTACACATGGTTCTAGAATGAACTACCTGCTGCAATATTTCCCAAGCGCTATGAAATGTCAATCTTCAAACGATGTTTCAGAAGAACTCTTTCTCACAGTGGACTGGGCTATAACCCTGGAATTGCTGGGGTCCATAAACGTCAGCTATTACTACCTACCATTAGTTGAGCTTGACGAACAGGTGTTTGTCTGCCAACAAGTGCCCTTAGTTAGTAAGTAAGAGGTAGTAAATTGTATTTTCCTCTGTCATCACATAAAGAATTTGTAAACTTGTACGACAAAACAAATCAATTATATAAACTGCTTTGATAAAAGTAGAGGAATATGTATGAGGTGTGTCTGTATAACTTATGCCGAGGACGCCTGGAAATAGGTGCGCCATAGATCGTAATGGGACCGCGTATCCTCTGCCTAACCTCTATTTGAACTGGCACAAATTACTCAAATATGTAAATTGTGTCAATGTCCATGTATATGACAATGACTTGGAGAGTATATTCTAAATTAATAGTGATATAGGTATGAAGTAGATCTCAAAAGTTGATTTATATAATAATAATATTGTACATAATTTCAGTTTATATCTCATTATAAGTGAATTGTACCATTAAGTTTGTATGAGAAATAATGCTCATTAAACATATGCAGACATAATGTAGTAATTAAAATACCAATCTACCGCATCAGTATTGTGGTATCGATTATGGTATCGAAGTATCGATTCCCACTCAGTACAACTAGAACTATATGCAATCTGATCTGAATATAACTTGTGTCCGTCAATTACATGTTTAAAAAGTGAAGGGCTTTTGAAACCTATACTACAATTATTTACATAATAAGTGCCGGGGAAAAATTATAAAAGAATCTGTTTTACCAGTTTTGCTATCACCGCCTCTGATCAAGTCGACCAAACAATATCTCGTAATTTTTAGCGATTTTTGATATTCCAGCGTTTCAATTCAGCATTAATATTCATAAACGGATTAAAGTGGCTCGCGTCCAAAAACTCATTGTTATGACAAAAGTTTTAAGCTACCCGCTACAGTATCTTATACCTTTAAACGAGCAATTCTTGTATATATACATATCAGTTATTCAGTCGCATTCAAACAGCGTGAGATCGAATCTCGGTGTTATTATTATTCTGTTTTTTAATATCTTTTGATATCTTTTTCATTATTTTTAATTTTTTATTAATATATATCATAAATATGTTTGTTGAAATACCATTTACTTACATAAAAAAAAATTATACCGAGCAAAGCTCGGTCAACCAGATGCTAGTTATTAAATTACGCAAAACAATAAAAATAAAACATAATGATGAATACTGATTTCTTGTCCGCATTTTATATTTATCTAATACTAGCAACCCGCCCTCGCTTCGCTTCGATTTCAATCGCCTTACCCGCGTAGTTCCCGTTCCCATGGGAATGCCGGGATATAATATAGCCTATGTTACTCCCCGATATTATAGCTTTCCATCGGTGAAATAATTTTTAAAATCGGTTCCGTGGTTTAAGCGTGAAAGCGTAACAAACAAACAAGCAAACAAACAAACTTACTTTCGCATTTATAATATTAGTGAGGATTTTATAATCATCATCATCATCATCGTAGCTCATATAAATCTCACTGCTGGACTCGAGCCTCCTCCACAATGGGAAGGAAATTGACCCGCTTTGCCATTGATACCACGCTGGTCAGGCGAATTAGCATAGGGTTATATTTCGAGTTTTCCTTCTCTTGTATGGATGTTATCTGTATATTGCAATCCCTTAGTCGTATTTTACGACACGGGCAAGAAAATGGGTGGTGATTTGTATTCTTACTCCGTCACTATACTAAATACATTAGCAAATCTATTAAATAGTTTTTTTTTTTAAATAGTGATGAAGTTGCATTTCTGCCTTCGATACAAAATGCAAAATGGGTTAACTTCTCAAGGTAGTGTGAAATTCTTATTTACAATTTCTGGTAAATGTATTGTGCATTACAAAGACCTACTTATCTGGAGGCAAATTTATTGCTTCTGCCTCAAAGAAAGTTTTGCATTACATTATTTATTATGTTGCAGCACGAAGATGTACCACGAAGATGTACCATTTTCGTATCTTTAGATTGTCACTACACAAGCCTGATTTGTTTTCAACAGTACTAAATACAATGTGATACTAACCCTTCCCATTGGCCGTCTGGCCAGCATGGGATATAAGACCTATTTCCTCTATATTATGGAGGCGTTTCACACCTGGCTCTGGTATATGTATGTGATAAGAAAAAGAATATTTATTCTATGCTCACATCTAAATTTAATATGTATACGGTATCGGAAAAAATATTGATTACTTTGTAAATAAACGGATTTAATAATAATGACCTAGCTATTAACAAGTTTCCTCAAAAATAAACTGCTTCCTCTTTTTTTATTATTTCTACTCTCATGTATCAGTATATGAAAGTAATATAAGAAAATTTACAAATAACACTATTTCATTACTTTGCACTATCATCATTACAGCTCATATATGTCCTCCTGTTGGGCTCGAGCCTCCTCCACAATTGGAGGGAATTTGACCTACTATATGGTCAGACGACTTGTAGGGTCTTACTTCATTTTCCTTCTCTTGCGTAGATGTTATCTGGGTATTAAAATATCTTAGAATAATAACATATAGAAGGATAGTGTCCATACGTAAGCCATCATTAACATGAAGCAAATAATACTACATGCGCGCAGGCGATTACACACGTACACCACTATACAAATTATGAAATCAAATTTTGTTTTTATAAACATAAATCGTCGAAATACTTTTAAAAATAATGTTAAACTTTTTATGTTTTTTAAATATGTTGTGAGACCTTTTGAATGCACAAACCGTCATAAATACCTATTTAATTTTTAAGAGTTGCGTATGTACGTGCAGTGCAGTGACCTTCTACATTACGGAACGGTTCCGGCGTAAGCTCCATTAGGCTCCAATTGAAATGCTTCACTTTGTGTGTGCGAACTTACCTTCTATACGTTATTATTCTAAGATCTTAGACGTCTTTTACGACACCCACGAGCAAGAAAGGGAGTGAATTGTATTCTTATTCCGTCACCACACGGATTTTTTTGAATGCTGAACGGAAATTCAATTTACCTAGAAAAATATATCTATATTATAAAGTTAGACAAAAGAGTATAAGAACATAAAGATAGTTGAAATACAGAAATTTAACTTCCTTTTGAGTTATCAAGGAATCTAAATAAATAAATGTACGAAAGACGGCACGCATGTGTAATTTTCTACATGTGTAAGTGCACAGTTATCAAATATTGAATGTACCCACTTGCGTTTGATTACGTAATAAAAAAGTGTACTTTATTTACAAGTATGGGAATTTTATATGTCCCTATTACATGTCTAATATAGTAATATTATACGTTATCAGAAAATCAGTACAGTACTGATATCACATATAAAAAATATCCGGTTGACCGAGCTTTGCTCGGTATAATTTTTCTTTTCGTGAATTGTATTTTTGACGAACTTAATTAGATATGTATATATTAATAAAAAATAAAAATGATGATATAATACAAAAAATATCAAAAATTACAAAAAGAGAATAATAATAACACCGAGATTTGATCTCACGCTGTTTGAGTGTAACTGGACAACTTCACAACTGAGCCATTGTCACTCTTGACGGCGACGGCGAAATTTAAATCCCTATTCTATTGACATTTTATGTCATTGTATTGATTAGCTAAAAACACCGACAAAATAACATTTTCTATACATAAAACCTAGCTGGATCGATTTTTTCGCCCCGAAACCTCTAGTATGCTAAATTTCATGAAAATTGTTGGAGCCGTTTCCGAGATTCTGATATACATATGCATATATGTATACAAGAATTGCTCGTTTAAAGATATAAGATTCTAATAGAATTCTTCCGTTTAGAAAAATGATATTCTACGAAATCTGATCAGTCTATAATGGCAAATTCAATACGATTTAAATTTTTACAGTAGAATTTTTAAACCACTTATTATATGTCGTAAAATGCATACACGATCAAACCGTACAAGCCACACATTAATATTTATGCTGCCGTAAAGGCCGGCACTCATAAAGATTCTAGACTCCACGAGAATCACACACAGTATTATGATCCCAAAGGAAATAACCAAAGTGCTGTAATCTAAGTTGTCATCCCAACAATCTTGTTTAGGGCTCCTGGCTGACTATCGTCTATTTCTATATTAAATTTGAATAATTATCATTGAACATTTGCACTTGAAATTGAATTTATACAATTTAATTAGAAGCACTTTCCTTTTTATTGTCACTCTCATTTACTTTGAACTTAAGCTGAATAAAAGAAATTTCGACGATATTATTAAATACTTTAAAATATTAAAATAATTATCTAACAAGTACTTGTAACGGATGGCCGGTGTGGATTCTTCTTTGGCTGCGGGCATACATCATACGAATAGAATTCATTTTCAATATGTCGCAATGAATCCTCATTGTCTATGATATCGCATGATATTACTGAATGACTACAAGAGATAATAGCACTGCAAGAAGAAGACGACTTTGTATAAAACATGTTAATTCGTTTCACCAACGTGATCCTATTTCTCTCCTATCTGTTAGGAGACTCATGGTCAATATTGAAATACATTTGACTATAGGAAACCAAAACAATTTTTTACTGTCGCATTGACTACGTTTTAATGCTGATGCGTTTTAATAACAATAATCACCTCAGCCCATAGAAGTCTAATTATTGGGTTCGGGCCTTCTACATTTTAGAATAGAATATGAGCTGCTATACAGCGTTGGTCAAATGTGTTAGCATTGGGTTCTATGTCGTGCTTCACTTCTCTTGCATAGATGTTATTAGCATATCATATCTCTTAGTCGTCCTTTACGGCACCCACGAGCAAGAGAAGATGGATTGTATTCTTACTCTGTCACCACATGGAATAACAATAATAATATAAATTTAATATGAAGTTTAGCAACTATTATTATTAATCAAGAGCTATATTAATGATTTAAAGCTGAAACAATTATAAGAAACTTATATAAGAAATTACTGAATACGTATCTAAACTTCAAGTAACTAATGTACATTTCTTGACAATAAGATGTTAAGACTACATCCCACACATATCGCATTCAGTCTAAATACGAATAATAACTTTTCCTTAGCACATTGTTTCAAATATTTGAACACAAAGTCAGCAAACAACCCATTTTGAAATACATACGTACCTAACTCCAAAGAACAACTGCCGCATTACCAAGAAATTTCTTGACTTTATTTAATAAAATAATAATACTATAACAAAACAAAAAACTAAATAATAAAACAAAACTTTATTCCTTATTCAATCCTTTATTTTCTACTAAAGTTTTAGTAGACAATTATTTTAACAAGAAAATACCAAAGGAATAAGTGATTCCTTACTTTCTGATGTTCATACGAGTAAATACGTAAGTGTACTTGATTTTTACTTTCCGAACTCCTGCCTACTAACGTAGTCATCTCCTGACCATGAACACTTGAAAAGTTATTGAAATATCATGAGAACAGCCGACAGAAGTAAAAACTAAAAACTATGAACAAACAGTTATTTTTGAATATTCAAATTAATGTATGATCTTAAATTAAAATTTGTAAATTAAAACTTTTAACATATATCTAGTTTTGACATCTATCGATACAGATGTAGTAACATTGACATAGCTACAGACATAGCGTTAACACAAATTGAAATGAATTGACTCCCCATCCAAGTCTGCCTAAAGACTTTACTTCAAAAATAAAAGCGCTATAAATGCCGTAAAATCAGCTTTTTTTTAACGAGAGAAAAATGCCATTATGACTAAAAACATATAAGATTTTTACTAAGTACGAAACACATATTAGTAGAAATAAAAAAAAAGAGTATCTATTACGTCGCAAATTCATATCACGTATTTAAAATAGCACAATAAATTTTTAGCTTTATATAAAAATAAGAATAATATCTAATACTCTTCCCTATAGAATCTCCGCATGTTGGTTCAGGTAACCTACGTGATTTACACGCCACATCAAAACGTCGCACGGCCATAAATACGATGGATAGCTTGCTTCTGAGTACAATCACATCTCGTTTGGACGGATGGCGGTTGACTGAAGGACAGCTTTTATGGACCTTCGCCAATGTGTTTCGAAAATAGAATCATCCAGTCTAGACCAATCTTATTGCTGATTCATAGCTGCGCGTATTTTACTACGTTTATATTGAATCGCTTTCTTAAATGTCGGTCCAGCTGATATATTGCAATTGATTTTTAAATCGACCTCTCGAAGACTTCGGAGGGTTTACTGTGTAATCCATAAAATAGAGTGTCCTAGTGTATACTAAGATTAGAATAATATAATTGAATCGATGCTCGGTGAAATGTTTGAACATCAAATAACAAAATCCAAAATTTTGTTTTAAAACAGGAAATAACTAGCAAAAAAATCTTAAAGAAATTTAATAATAATGTCCCGTGTTTATAATATAAAATAAAATGCTTTTTCTATGTATATTTTATTGGAAATTAACAAAATACAATTTGTGTAACAGATTTACTGACAGAATGATTAACAATTTAAATAAGAATCATATTATACAATTTTTCTCACTTGGAAGTGAGAAAAATTGTGCCAGCTAACTTTATTTTTTTATTATTTAGAGAATTTATTTTCGAAAATGGTATTGTAAGAATTTATTCATTTTATATATGTTCGTTTATATTCATTTTATTACATTATATTAATAATAATTACTGTTTTTATGAGCACAAAGTTAACGTTATTTATTTTAGGAAGTCAAACCGTTTCCTTCTATATGAAATTTAAACATTAATTATATTATATTCTAACTTGAGCAATAACAATGAAATATTTAATATACGCATATGTCGAAACAAAGTAAAACAGTTAACATGAACGAGGAAGTATTTGTATTAATAAATATTTTATACATTCACGCTCTTATTACAGAAGGGTTTGGCAGAATTTTAATACGCAATGTAACTTTTGAGTCCTACGTAATGAAGAAGCATTTACTAGGTACCATTTGGACCTTCTACACTACTGATAAAATTTTTATAAAGGAAAATATTAATCAGACATAAGACATGTTCAAATGGGCTTACATAACAGTTTTATGTTTATTGTTTATTTTGCTAAAAACACGGACAAAACATCATTTTCTATAAATAAAACCTAGCTAGATCGATTTTTTGGACCCGAATCCTCTAGTATGCCAAGTTTCAACAAAATCGTTGGAGCCGTTTCCGAGATCCTATATATATATATATATATATATATATATATATATATATATATATATATATATACAAGGATTGCTCGTTTAAAGATATAAGATTCTAAATCGTATATCAAGTGTAAACCCCACGAAGGCACTTACATATAGTTAATTTTAACATTTAAACTTGAAATAATCCAATAAACCATGCTGGAACACGACCGCTATTAAGAAGATCAGCAAGAAACTCAGCGGGTTCGTGTATTATTTTTATAATCTTATTTTTATAATCTTATTTTTATAATCTTATTTTTATAATCTTATTTTTATAATCTTATTTTTATAATCTTATTTTTATAATCTTATTTTATAATCTTATTTTTATAATCTTATTTTTATAATCATATTTTTATAATCATATTTTTATAATCATATTTTTACAATCATATTTTTACAATCATATTTTTATAATCATATTTTTATAATCATATTTTTATAATCATATTTCTATAATCATATTTCTATAATCATATTTCTATAATCATATTTCTATAATCATATTTCTATAATCATATTTCTATAATCATTTTTCTATAATCATATTTTTATAATCATATTTTTATAATCATATTTATATAATCACATTTTTACAAACTCTTGAATACCACATATTTAGCAAGTATCAGCTCTAGTTTGATAACCTTCCAATCACAAGATACCTAATATAATTCAATGAATACCTAATAAATTCAAAAATCTCACAAAAGGTTCCGACCACGAGTTAACCAGCAATCATCACTCCTCTCAACCTCTATAAAGGGAAGGGGGGCAGACTTGCTCCACGTATCGAAACCAGATATTTTATAATCCAGATAGAATCCAGATTTTAGTTAAAAATAGCCTGCTATCAAGGTGATACATCTATCAAAGTAAACACGAAAAACCATCTATATCCATAACTCGATTATTAAGCTTTGTGGCGGGTAACAGTGCAACAATCTCAGTATTAGACCTTTTGGCATTAAATTTTCAGATAAAAAATTGCGTGAGGTATCTCGGGACGACCGCGTAGAATATTTGAGGACAGTCGGCAATGTGTATATTCCGCATACAGATTATATTTATGCTATATATTTCAGTAGAGTTACATACTGCATAATATACATTGTTTGAGGACTGATGCTTAATAAATCTCGTGGTAATAACTGTTTATCATAAAATATCATAATTTATTTTATTCTCTGTGTAGCGGCGGAGTCAGAATACAATTCATCACCGTCTTTCACCTATGTGAACTTGGCAGCCGACTTTTAGAAAAAAATTTTTTGTTATTCTCATAGGATTCCACATCGTTTGTACCCGTATGTACCACTTTGATTTTCGTTTGTACCTCAAACCAAAAAAAGTTACAGCGTTTTCAAAATTTGACTCGCAGCCGACTTTGGAAAATTAAAAATTTAGAATAGGGGTCTGATTCGGGATCGTTTGTACCCGTTTGTACCACCTTCATTTTTCATTTTTCTCAAAACCCAAAAAAGTTACAGAAGTTTGAAAATTTCAAAAAACCAAATTCCACAATTTTTGGATTTTCGAAAATCTGCAAACGCAGTTCAACGCTGAATCGTTTGTACCCGCAGAAATCACTTGTCTTTTCGTTTGTACCTCAAACCAAAAAAATTAGGGAGGTTTTCTAATTTTTCATAAATAAAATCCATGTAATTTCTGTAATTTTTGCGATATCTCAATTCTGCAAACGGGGTTCGATAAGGGACGGCGTCGTGAGGTTTGTACCGCTTTAAGTTTCGTTTGTACCTCAAACCAAAAAATTATGGGGGAATTTCTAATTTTTCAAAAATAAAATCCATGTAATTTCTGTAATTTTTGAGATATCTCAATTCTACAAACGGGGTTCGATAAGGGACGGCGTCGTGAGGTTTGTACCGCTTTAAGTTTCGTTTGTACCTCAATCCCAAAAAAAATGCGAGCGTTTTAAAAATAAAAAAAAATATATAAAAAAAGCAATTTACAGATTATCGAAAATCTGAAAAGGTGAATCGACGCTGAATCGTTTGTACCCGCAGAAATCACTTGTCTTTTCGTTTGTACCTCAAACCAAAAAATTTAGGGAGGTTTTCTAATTTTTCACAAATAAAATCCATATAATTTCTGTAATTTTTGAGATATCTCAATTCTGCAAACGGGGTTCGATAAGGAACGGCATCGTGAGGTTTGTACCGCTTTAAGTTTCGTTTGTACCTCAAACCCAAAAAAAATGCGAGCGTTATAAAAATTAAAAAAAAAAAAAAAAAACAATTTTGAGATTTTCGAAAATCTGAAAACATGAATCGACGCTGAATCGTTTGTACCCGCAGAAATCACTTGTCTTTTCGTTTGTACCACAAACCAAACATTTTTGGGGGGTTTTCTAATTTTTCAAAAATAAAATCGATGTAATTTCTGTAATTTTTGAGATATCTCAATTCTGCAAACGGGGTTCGATAAGGGACGGCGTCGTGAGGTTTGTACGGCTTTAAGTTTCGTTTGTACCTCAAATCAAAAAATTTTGGGGGGATTTCTAATTTTTCAAAAATAAAATCCATGTAATTTCTGTAATTTTTGAGATATCTCAATTCTACAAACGGGGTTCGATAAGGGACGGCGTCGTGTGGTTTGTACCGCTTTAAGTTTCGTTTGTACCTCAAACCCAAAAAAATGCGAGCGTTTTAAAAATTAAAAAAAAAAAAAACTATTTTCAGATTTTCGAATATCTGAAAACGTGAATCGACGCTGAATCGTTTGTACCCGCAGAAATCACTTGTCTTTTCGTTTGTACCTCAAACCAAAAAATTTTGGGGGGCTTTCTAATTTTTCAAAAATAAAATCCACGTAATTTCTGTACTTTTTGAGACATCTCAATTCTGCAAACGGGGTTCGATAAGGGACGGCGTCGTGAGGTTTGTACCACTATAAGTTTCGTTTGTACCTCAAACCAAAAAATTTTGGGGGTATTTCTAATTTTTCAAAAATAAAATCCATGTAATTTCTGTAATTTTTTAGATATCTCAATTCTACAAACGGGGTTCGATAAGGGACGGCGTCGTGAGGTTTGTACCGCTTTAAGTTTCGTTTGTACCTCAAACCCAAAAAAATGCGAGCGTTTTAAAAATTAAAAAAAAAAGAAAACAATTTTGAGATTTTCGAAAATCTGAAAACATGAATCGACGCTGAATCGTTTGTACCCGCAGAAATCACTTGTCTTTTCGTTTGTACCTCAAACCAAAAAATTTAGGGAGGTTTTCTAATTTTTCAAAAATAAAATCCATGTAATTTCTGTAATTTTTGAGATATCTCAATTCTACAAACGGGGTTCGATAAGGGACGGCGTCGTGAGGTTTGTACCGCTTTAAGTTTAGTTTGTACCTCAAACCCAAAAAAAATGCGTGCGTTTTAAAAATTAAAAAAAAAAATAAAAAAAGCAATTTTCAGATTATCGAAAATCTGAAAACGTGAATCGACGCTGAATCGTTTGTACCCGCAGAAATCACTTGTCTTTTCGTTTGTACCTCAAACCAAAAAATTTAGGGAGGTTTTCTAATTTTTCAAAAATAAAATCCATGTAATTTCTGTAATTTTTGAGATATCTCAATTCTACAAACGGGGTTCGATAAGGGACGGCGTCGTGAGGTTTGTACCGCTTTAAGTTTCGTTTGCACCTCAAACCCAAAAAAATGCGAGCGTTTTAAAAATTAAAAAAAAATAAAAAAAAACAATTTTCAGATTTTCGAAAGTCTGAAAACGTGAATCGATGCTGAATCGTTTGTATCCGCAGAAATCACTTGTCTTTTCGTTTGTACCTCAAACCAAAAAATTTAGGGAGGTTTTCTAATTTTTCAAAAATAAAATCCATGTAATTTCTGTAATTTTGAGATATCTCAATTCTGCAAACGGGGTTCGATAAGGGACGGCGTCGTGAGGTTTGTACCGCCTTAAGTTTCGTTTGTACCTCAAACCAAAAAATTTTGGGGGGTTTTCTAATTTTTCAAAAATAAAATCCACGTAATTTCTGTAATTTTTGAGATATCTCAATTCTGCAAACGGGGTTAGATAAGGGACGGCGTCGTGAGGTTTGATTATGTTGCAGAAAAGGTAAACACAACGTTCGAATTTATAAAAATGTTGTCCGTAAATGGAATATCGCATAAGATATACGTTCAGCGGGCGGAAATTTTATGCAAAATTGTTAAGCCGAAGCATGGGAAGCTCGATTGTGCCAATAACGTATCGACTCTTCTTTCCCGTCATCTTTTAAAAAATGAGCCTTCAATAGAACGCCATGAACTCTGCGCCTCGCGTTGTGGTTACGAGGAAAGCAAAATATTTCCCGTTTTGGAAGTTAATGCATCTCCGTTCTACGCTGACGGTATGCGAGGACTTCAAAATGCTGTCAACAAGTTATGCGACTTGCCAAACGGAATATGCAAACGCTGTGAAAGCGATCTTATTTTCAACTCGATCGGCGGTCCTCATGTTTTCATAGATTTGGAGTGTCTCGAGTGGCCTCAATTAGCGAAGAGATTTGAATCCTCATCACGAACGATGGAGTTCACCATAAGTGAAATTCCAATTGATCTGAAAGTTTGTAATAACGTATACAAACTAGTAGCAGCAATAATATACACCGGTGGGTCAAAGGAAAACGGAAATGACATTGGCCATTATTATCCGTTTATCCGAAGGATCACTGGAAAATGGGAAGTCCATGACGACCTGAATTCCAACAGAAAACCACTTCTTGCTTCCGCAAGGAAACTCCTCCAAAAACAGAGAATACATATGTTATATTACGTCAAAGAACATTGATAACATATAAAATACTTAGTCTGGCCATAAATACTGTCATAAATACTGTAACTGATAAACCATAAGACAAGCAAGACTCTCCTTCCAGCAAGACTCGGCGCCGGGTCATAAAGCTCGGACTACGCAGTCTTGGTTGGAAACGAACGTTTCGGACTTCATTAGAGCTGAAGACTAGCCGTCGTCTAGTCCAGATTTTAATCCGCTGGATTATGATTTATGGACGGTTTTAGAGAGTACGCTCGCACTGAACGCCATGATAATTTAGAGTCCCGAAAACAATCCATACGATTGGCAGTGAAGAATTTTCACATGAACAGAGTGCGTGCTTCTTTTGACCACTGGCCCCTCAACGATTAAAGGACTGTATTACAGCCAATGAAGACCAATTCGAATAAGCTTTTTATATTTTAAATTGTTTTATAATTATGTACTAAGCTAACACACTGTAAAACTATTAAATTTTATTAGCAAAAGAAAAAAGTTTTTCTTTGTTACAGTATTTATGGCAAGACTAGGTATATAACAAATGTAGATTGTTATGGTGTAAATCAGTTTGAAAATGACGTATAGTAAAAGATAAATGATTTTAAAACGCTCGCAAATGATTTCGATTTGGGGCACAAACAAAACTCAAAGCGGTACAAACCTCACGACGCCATCCCTTATTGAACCCCGTTTGCAGAATTGAGATATCTCAAAAATTACAGAAATTAAGTGGATTTTATTTTTGAAAAATTAGAAAACCCTCCAAAATTTTTTGGTTTGAGGTACAAACAAAACTTAAAGCGGTACAAACCTCACGACGCCGTCCCTTATCGAACCCCGTTTGCAGAATTGAGATATCTCAAAAATTACAGAAATTATATGGATTTTATTTGTGAAAAATTAGAAAACCTCCTTAAATTTTTTGGTTTGAGGTACAAACGAAAAGACAAGTGATTTCTGCGGGTACAAACGATTCAGCGTCGATTCACGTTTTCAGATTTTCGATAATCTGAAAATTGTTTTTTTTTTTTTTTTTTAATTTTGAAAACGCTCGCATTTTTTTTTGGGTTTGAGGTACAAACGAAACTTAAAGCGGTACAAACCTCACGACGCCTTCCCTTATCGAACCCCGTTTGCAGAATTGAGATATCTCAAAAATTACAGAAATTACATGGATTTTATTTTTGAAAAATTAGAAAACCCCCCAAAAATGTTTGGTTTGAGGTACAAACGAAGAGACAAGTGATTTCTGCGGGTACAAACGATTCATCGTCGATTCACGTTTTCAGATATTCGAAAAGCTGAAAATTGTTTTTTTTATTTTTTTTTTTTATTTTTAAAACGCTCGCATTTTTTTTGGGTTTGAGTTACAAACGAAACTTAAAGCGGTACAAACCTCACGACGCCGTCCCTTATCGAACCCCGTTTGTAGAATTGAGATATCTCAAAAATTACAGAAATTACATGGATTTTATTTTTGAAAAATTAGAAATTCCCCCATAATTTTTTGGTTTGAGGTACAAACGAAACTTAAAGCGGTACAAACCTCACGACACCGTCCCTTATCGAACCCCGTTTGCAGAATTGAGATATCTCAAAAATTACAGAAATTAAGTGGATTTTATTTTTGAAAAATTAGAAAACCCCCCCAATTTTTTTGGTTTGAGGTACAAACAAAACTTAAAGCGGTACAAACCTCACGACGCCGTCCCTTATCGAACCCCGTTTGCAGAATTGAGATATCTCAAAAATTACAGAAATTATACGGATTTTATTTGTGAAAAATTAGAAAACCTCCTTAAATTTTTTGGTTTGAGGTACAAACGAAAAGACAAGTGATTTCTGCGGGTACAAACGATTCAGCGTCGATTCACGTTTTCAGATTTTCGATAATCTGAAAATTGTTTTTTTTATTTTTTTTTTAATTTTGAAAACGCTCGCATTTTTTTTTGGGTTTGAGGTACAAACGAAACTTAAAGCGGTACAAACCTCACGACGCCTTCCCTTATCGAACCCCGTTTGCAGAATTGAGATATCTCAAAAATTACAGAAATTACATGGATTTTATTTTTGAAAAATTAGAAAACCCCCCAAAAATGTTTGGTTTGAGGTACAAACGAAGAGACAAGTGATTTCTGCGGGTACAAACGATTCAGCGTCGATTCACGTTTTCAGATATTCGAAAAGCTGAAAATTGTTTTTTTTATTTTTTTTTTTTATTTTTAAAACGCTCGCATTTTTTTTGGGTTTGAGTTACAAACGAAACTTAAAGCGGTACAAACCTCACGACGCCTTCCCTTATCGAACCCCGTTTGCAGAATTGAGATATCTCAAAAATTACAGAAATTACGTGGATTTTATTTTTGAAAAATCAGAAAACCCCCCAAAATTTTTTGGTTTGAGGTACAAACGAAACTTAAGGCGGTACAAACCTCACGACGCCGTCCCTTTTCGAACCCCGTTTGCAGAATTGAGATATCTCAAAAATTACAGAAATTACATGGATTTTATTTTTGAAAAATTAGAAAACCCCCCAAAAATGTTTGGTTTGAGGTACAAACGAAAAGACAAGTGATTTCTGCGGGTACAAACGATTCCGCGTCGATTCATGTTTTCAGATTTTCGAAAATCTCAAAATTGTTTTTTTTTTTTTTTTTTAATTTTTAAAACGCTCGCATTTTTTTTGGGTTTGAGGTACAACGAAACTTAAAGCGGTACAAACCTCACGACGCCGTCCCTTATCGAACCCCGTTTGTAGAATTGAGATATCTCAAAAATTACAGAAATTACATGGATTTTATTTTTGAAAAATTAGAAATTCCCCCATAATTTTTTGGTTTGAGGTACAAACGAAACTTAAAGCGGTACAAACCTCACGACGCCGTCCCTTATCGAACCCCGTTTGCAGAATTGAGATATCGCAAAAATTACAGAAATTACATGGATTTTATTTATGAAAAATTAGAAAACCTCCCTAATTGTTTTGGTTTGAGGTACAAACGAAAAGACAAGTGATTTCTGCGGGTACAAACGATTCAGCGTTGATCTGCGTTTGCAGATTTTCGAAAATCCAAAAATTGTGGAATTTGGTTTTTTGAAATTTTCAAACTTCTGTAACTTTTTTGGGTTTTGAGAAAAATGAAAAATGAAGGTGGTACAAACGGGTACAAACGATCCCGAATCAGACCCCTTTTCTAAATTTTTAATTTTCCAAAGTCGGCTGCGGGTCAAATTTTGAAAACGCTGTAACTTTTTTTTGTTTGAGGTACAAACGAAAATCAAAGTGGTACATACGGGTACAAACGATGTGGAATCCTATGAGAATAACAAAAAATTTTTTTCTAAAAGTCGGCTGCCAAGTTCACATAGGTCCGTCTTTCTTGCCTGTGGGTGTCTTAAAAGACAACTAAGGGATATAATATGTATATAACATCCGTGTAAGAGAAGAAAATCTCGAAACAAAACCCTACACGTCATACTTATATATGTTAAGTTGCCTTTCGCCTTTCTTTAAAAACATAACAAAATATAAAAATGACTGCCTATAAACCTCTACGCTAACACGTCTGACTTTCGTGATAGCTGTAGTTATTTCCTTCTCAATGGCTTGTGTCAAACAATGAACGCGGTAGCTGAGGCGAAGTAGAAAACGGAACAGTGAAACTCCGCCACAGGAGTTCTCTACTTAAGTCATCTGTGCTGTCAATATATGTGCCTTTAGATATAAATAAATAAGAATTCAACAGAATTAAAATAATTTCCTATACTTTTTCTTGTATCTTCATATATTTACTTTTTTCTCATATTATAGGTAGACTTACAATTCATTATCATTTAAGAAGTTAATTTCAATTGCATTTTTATTACTTTTTTATGATACTCTACACTCTATGGTGTTATAGTGCTCTACAATCTTGATTGTGTTATAATAACCCGACCAAAAAGTGTAGTGACACGTATAATAGTTATAATTTATTAAATAGTTTCAAAAATTACATAGAAAATTAATCAATAAGCTTCCAATTTAGAACATAATCGAGGTAATTCAATACATATACAGAATTGAGAGCTATAAGTTTTAACATATTGTAGGTAACTTCGCAGCGTGTGAATGCGCGCTTTATTTCAATTAAAACTCAAGTCACCACATATTTCAAAATGTCGTCTCATTTAATATATTACTTACTTTAATTAGCGCATTTAAGTTTGTTTCCGACACTAAAACTTAAATATCTCTATACGCAATATAAAGTTAAATAGTCGTAACAGTTTGTTTATATGACTCATAAAGTGAGAGAAAATTAAACTTGAAATTTAATTGATGCTATAAAAAGGCTGTCTAGTTGTATAAACTGCAAACGAATTTTATATAAAAAAAAAATATCTTTGGGATGCAGAAGTCAAATAATCACTTTGTGAAAATAAATCATTGTGGTGACGGAGTAAGAATACAATTCACCACTCCCTTTCTTGCCCGTGGATGTCGTAAAAGACGACAAAGGGATATAATAAGCATATAACATCCATGCAAGAGAAGAAATACTCGAAACAAAACTCTATTCAAACACGTCTGACTAGCGTGGAATAGTAGGTCGATTCCCCTCTCATTATGGAGGAGGCCTGAGCCCAACAATGGGACATATATAGGCCGAGATGATGATGAAAATATGACATTCTGCATAAATTTTTTAAAAAATAAATTATCAACCCCAATACGTTTCAATTATTTATATTTCAGGTTCAGTTTCAAGTTATTTATATTTCGATGACCAATATAACTATACTTTGTTATCGACTATTTAGTACGAAGTCTGAATTTTGGATAGCGAAGATGGAGCAGTAATCATCCATCTATTCATTCATTCATCACAACGTCCTACTACTGGGCTCAATCCTCCTCCTATTGGGCGAGAAATGGACCTACTATACCACGCTGGTCAGGCGAGTTGGTATAGGGTTTTATTTCGAGGTTTTCTTCTCTTGCATTATTATTATATGCATATCAAGATATCCCTTAGTAACCTTTTACGACACCCATGGGCAAGAGAGGGGGTGGTGAATTATATTCTTACTCCGTCACCACACAACAAATTCATCCATAGTACTTATTATTTTAAAACAACGCGGCAAATCAACAAATAGGTATTTCATTTGAATGGCCTACGAAATAGGAAACGCTGATATAAAGCAATTAATTAACTTTGAAAACATTCACGAACAATTATTGAATTTGTAGAAAACGTGATCACCATCACAGAGCATATAAAACAGAATCCTGACAAACATTTTAAAAGTAAAAATACCGTGTTCTATATTCAATAATTCTTGTGGTGACACAGCCCTTCGTTTTCTCGCGGGTGATTATAAAAGACGACCAAGGGGCACAAGCAGATGACAACACTGTTACCGTTATACCTACACAACTGACCAGCGTAATAGATTAGATCGTCATCATTACAGCCCACATACGTCCCACTGTTGGGCTCGGGCCTCCTCCACAATGGGAGAGAATTTGACCTACTACACCATGCTAGTCAAGACATGTTGGCATAGGGTTTCATTTCGATTTTTCCTTCTCTTGCACAGATCTTATGTATATCATATTATATCACTTAGTCGTCTTTTACGACATCCACGAGCAAGATAGGGAGTGGTGAATGGTATTCTTACTCCGTCACTACACGGAATATATTAGATCAACTGCCCTTAAATTGTAAAGAAACGTTCGAGATCGGTAGTGACGTTCCACTTATCATCATCATCATCTTGCTCTTATCCCAATTACTTGGGGTCGACGCAATATGTCATCTGTTTTGACATATTGCAAAAAGTTTCGGCAATGACTTTTATGACCGGCCGCCTGCCTGACGTCAACCCTCTTTGCTTTGGGAATGTAATCGTTGACCCAAATGGTACCAGATGGAGTTGGTCCGGGTTAATCTAGGGCTCTTAGTCGTCCTTTACGACACCCACGAGCAAAGCAAGGGTTGGTAGTATTCGAAGCCGCTACCACACAGCATCGGTAGTGGAACGTATGTGAGTTGAAATGTTGATGATAATGTGATGACGAAGTTTTAATACAATTTATCAACCTTTTCGTATTCTATCCATCCATCACCCAATGGACGTTTACAGCTAGACATATGTAGTATAATAAAACGCACCGCTTGGAGTTTGACGATCACATTAGGTGTTGCAAATTTCCCAAGAGACTGCTGCTTGCTGCCCATTCTCCTGGTAAACCCTCAGCCAATTTTTACGACCCCTACAGGAAAGTAAGAGATGATGATAGAATGTATTATAAACCACACGATACATTCTATAACTATAAGAAAACTATAAAAGATCGATAACAAAACCCCAACTCAAAAAATGTTTAGCCGTTTACGTTTACGTAGCCGTTAACACGGGAATTATAGGTAGATATAAAAATTATGAATTAAGACAGTATTAATGAGGTTAATATTTAGCAAACATTATGAATGAATACAAATTCTCAACCTGTTTATGTTGTCATTAGTATTATGTCCCTAAATCTTAAGACACTACGCTCAATTTTAGAGCTCATCCAAGAGATTGTATTCGGCGGTCAACGATCCCAAAACTTCTACTAGTTGCCATTCCACAGTTAATACAACTTGCAACGCTAAGGATTTACTCACTATAATACCCTTAATGCATAACCATGACCATTCTAATTCACATAGATTGTAGCAACTTAACTCAAAGTAGGAAACTTGTCCAAGTGGTTCCTATAGCCGAAAGTCTGCTTAGCTACGTCCTAATGGAGTTATTTTACTCAGATGAGGTTCAGTTTACATTAAGCGGGTGAAGTCTAACACTTAGAGAACATTAATTTGAAATTATTTGCTA
Organism: Lymantria dispar; assembly: GCA_032191425.1. Classification (NCBI taxonomy): domain Eukaryota; kingdom Metazoa; phylum Arthropoda; class Insecta; order Lepidoptera; family Erebidae; genus Lymantria; species Lymantria dispar. The sequence goes on along the minus strand of CM063454.1, from coordinate 14,305,742 downwards.
AAGAATAGAGATACACTGACGTCAAATATAAATTGAGAAGGCGGTGACGACCCCAAAATTCCTTAAAAATGAGGGCGAAACTGGTTAAATATACCGTGCTGACCAGATGGCTAAGGAAAGAATTTAATTTCTTCTCTTGTTATGATATGTCCTTATTCCATCTCTCATGTCTTTCTAATAATTACCGAGTAAGCGAGGTTTGATTAGGTACAATTAATATGATTGATGAAATGATTATTTTCCTCATAATAAATATTGTTTAGAAATGAATAAATAATTACTTTAGTACTAAATACTTTTGTTAATTTTAGTGATAGTTCTTTCTTTATATTAGCAATGCTAGCAAGTTTAGAGCCAGCATGAAGCCAAATGGACAAATAGACTGCGTATGAACGAACCGGGGAAAGTCTACCACTCGCTGTAAGGCCTATTGCGTACGTACAATGTTGCCGAAAGTGCCTGGCTGAAAAGCTTATGTTGTTGCGTATTCGAAAACGCCACTACACAGTAATTGACTTATATAAGATTTATTTTTAAACCAAAAATAAATGTTAATTACCTGTTACAATTATGAATTTATAGTATTGCTAAATCACAAATCACACGTCTGTGCATCCTAAATTACATACCTGTAACAAAAAAATAGACAATATTAGAACAATAATCACAAATTAGTATAACCTCGTAAAAACAGTGGCAATACAACATAATATTATAATGATATACAAAGAATGTGTAAAATCAACGACTGTAAATGAGTAAAAAATTAATTATTTTGTTCGCGGCTGAGGTTCGTTGGTTCTGACGTCACAGAAGGAAAAAGATAATTGGAGCAAAGGAAACGGAGAAGGTTAGATTGATGTTGTTAGCTACAGACCTTAATTATTTCACGCGTTCCCGCGCTCATACAAAAACTACATTCGTTTTATTTTTAATAGATTACTATTTTTATATGGAAGTAATGATCTCGTCTTTTTTGCCATGTTTTATTTTTTAATAACTCGCTATCTTGTATGTCAATCTGGGTGTTATGTACTCCATGTTATTCTTTTCTAATCGTTCAAGAATAGCTATCAAAAGTTGCCAAATATTGAATTTCGGGATAATTTAGAAAAAGTTACATATGTGTACGTGGTTTTATCCTTCATAAAGACTAAAGAAATAATTTTATACTCTATGGTCCGCTATAAAAATTTTGTATTTTATTATTTTATCTATTTTATTATTGTTTAGTTAGAAGTTAACGTCCTCTTTATTAATTTACTTAAAGTATTTAAAATATTAAACTGCTTAGTTGAATGAATATTTTGGCGCGCCTCCGCACCACTCCATCCGGGGCGACAGAGGGGCGTAAGCACGCAACACCCGCAACCCACCCGAAAACCACGTCGCCTTTGTCGTTGGGCCGACCACCGGAGCAGGGTTACTTGACATCAGTGGTCGACCCGACGGAATACCCCCTATTGGGGTACATATAATACAACATTAGAGTAAACATCAAATATCTCATCACTCTCCTTTCTCCGGGCGTCATAAAAGAAGAATTAAGAAGATATACAAAGCCCAAAGGTACCACCTTATAAAAGAAGGATAACCCAAAATAGACCTATATCCATCTGGACATCGTAATGTAGTTGGCAACCCGTACGTGTATAGATTAACGTTTGTAAAAAATAAGTATATAAAATATATTTCTTTTTATTTTTTGTCTGCAATTGTTGCTAAATATTATTTTATACACCTGTCACTGTGTTTTGAAAATTTGATTAAATAATCGCTTTGTTTATATTTGGTGACGAATTAAGCATACAATTCACCACTCCCTATCTTGCCCGTGGATGTCGTAAAAGACGACTAAGGGATATAATATGCACATAAGATCTGTGCAAGAGAAGGAAAACTCGAAATAAAACCCTATGCCAACAATATCTTACCAGCACGGTATAGTAGGTTAAATTCCCTCCCATTGTGGAGGAGGCCCGAGCCCAACAGTGGGACGTATGTGGGCTGCGATGATGATGATGAATGATGATTATTTACTAGTAAATTTCCGTGTGGTGACGGAGTAAGAATACAAATCACCACTCCCTATCTTGCCCGTGGATGTCGTAAAAGACGATTAAGAGATATAATACGCATATAACATTTATGTAAGAGAAGGAAAACTCGAAACAAAACCCTATGCCAACCTGTCTGACCAGCATGGTACAGTAAGGTCAATTTCCCTCCTATTATGGAGGAGGCTCAAGCCCAGTGGGACGTATTTGAGCCGAAATGGTGAATGATGACTAGTAATTCTATTTCTATTTTGCTAAATAACATTACTCATACTGTTATGACTGTTATAGACCTTTACATGAATATATTCAATCTAAATAAGCTGGTACTTTATTACATTTCATAGGATAATAGCGGTTGACTTGGTCTACTCGTCATGATACTAAGATCTATATATATAGCAGTTACCATTCTTCATCTGGAGGTTTTTTGTTACGCAAGTGAACACCCGTTATATTTAAAAAAAAAAAATTAAGACCACATTTTATTATGTACTTAAGGGTAGTTTTTATTAGCTGGGCTAGGACGTGGTGTGAATGGATACATTCTTAATCTTAGACGCGTATCACGTTCGTTGCCATAAAGAGTGAATTGAAATTTAATGCGTGTGTTTTGTGCCCCCTAAAAGCAAGAGATAAGCTCACGATAAAGGAACAACATCAGGTAGAGCCAAGTCGTTCTTTACATGCTAACGCTAATAGTGAATTTCTCGTCGTATTTTTACAAAAGAGGTGTAAATAACTTATAATCTATACATATAAAAGAAAGTCGTGTTAGTTACACTATTTATAACTCAAGAACGGCTGTACCGATTTACCTGAAAATTGGCGGGGAGGTATCTTAGAACCAGGAGACGGACATAGGATACATTTTATCCCTTTCGACTGGGTTCCCGTGGGACTTGACATAAAACGTCAAAGAGAATACAAGTCACTATGAAACGTGGTATAACAAAAACGTATATATCATGTAATAACAAAACGCAAATGACAGCTATAGACAAACTATATTTTCGGAAATTTAGAAAATATATTTACGAAAAAAATTATGGCGGTACGAAGTTCGCCAGGTCGGCTAGTAAATCTATATCTTAATATATATATAAATTACGTGTCACGTTGTTTGTCGGCGATGGACTCCTAAACTACTTAACTGATTTTAATCAAATTTGCACACCGTGTGCAGTTTGATCCAACTTGAAAGATAGGATAGCTTACAACTTAATTTATAGTCGCAATATTATTTTATTGCAATTTGTATTACATATATATACCTATTATCTGTTTGACATTCACAATTATCTGTTAACTCCAAACGACTTTAACAGATGGCGATATCTGTTGACTAGATTGAGTAATTAATTAATAGATGGCGCTGCTATGTCAAACCTACAAACGTGTCATATACGATTTAAACTTGCTTTTTTACATAGATGCCATTTGTAAAAAAAATATGCGGACCTCCATGACAGATGTTCTCCTACAATTCCACTTAAATAGTTTAATAAAATGTAATATAACAAAAACATTAGCCACAGCAACGCGTGGCCAAGTCTGCTAGTATGTATATAGAAGAAAGTAGTGTTAGTTACACTATTTATAACTCAAGGATGGCTCTATCGATTTGGCTGCAAATTGGTGGGGAGGTAGCTTAGAACCAGGAGACGGACATAGGATACTTTTTATCCCTTCGATCGTGTTCCCGTTTCCCATTCGATAAAATGTCTAAGAAACGTAGTATAACAAAAACGCATTTGATATGTAATAACAAAACGCAAATGACTACTAAACGTAATTTTGTCTATAGTTAAATATGGTTAGAATTTTGATAATTATAATTTTGTCCGAAATCAATAATCAGTAACTTGTATTCCCTTTGAATTATCAATAACACTGCCGCGACCAAGATGATCGAATGTTTTCGGACAAAGCTGTAATGGTTCTTTCAGAGACTATATTTTCGGAAATGTAGAAAATATATTTACGAAAAAAATTATGGCGGTACGAAGTTCGCCGGGTCAGCTAGTTATTTATAAAAAATAATACAGTGTAAAAGAAATATACTGTGCGTCAGGGGCACCGGCAAACGGGTATTAAAATCGAAAACAAACAATATCCTTTAATTTGAAAATATTCATTAAGGTGAGTATTTATTTTTAAATTTTAATACCAAGATTTAATCGTAGAAAATATTATATTTATAAATTTGAATAGGATTAATGGCAATGGCAATTTTCATAATATTTACGATGATATCAATTTTTAAATTTAAGTATAATCTGTGTGGTGACGGATTAAAACTACGATTCACTCCCTATCTTGCCGGTGGATGTCGTAAAAGACTACTAAGTAACATAATATGCATATAACATCTATGAAAGAGAAGGAAAACTCACAATAAAATCCTATACCAACTTGCCCCACCAACATGGTACCTACCTATAGTAAGGTCCATTTCCCTCCTATTGTGGAGGAGGCTCGAGCCCAACAGTAGGACGTTTATAAGCTGTAATGATGGTGACGAAATAAAATTTATCCTCTACAGTCAGCAATAGCTTAGTTTCAAAGATTATAGAATGATAATAAAATTATAATGAATGTCTCTCAATGAACGGCCGTCTCTTATACCATAGTAAGTCTATGCCCGCAGATACTTCATGACCTGTGCAGTGCGATTAGACCACCTCGGTTATATTTGAGCTGTGGAATCGTATAAGCACATATAGTATGAATAACATAGCAGCCCCTGACTGAGGCTGGTGGTTTCGAAACATAATAGCTTAATAATACAAAGAAGTATGTTCAAGCACGTGACAAATCGTTCATTCAGTATCTTCACCAAATCAAATATCTAGTTGTCGCTGAGGATTGCATGCATGTACTTGGTGTACGCAACAATTAGTTTCTTCACATAAAAAGTAGGGCACCCCCCTACTTTAGGGCAACAAATCGAAGGAGTCACCCAACTAAACTGACGCTTGAACACCCGTGCCAACCTCTTATTTGTGATGAATATTCCTGACGAATAGAGCGACAGATAGGGCATAAAAAGAAACTTTAACATACAATTGCTACACTGTTATGAACTGTAAAAAAAATTATAGTAAATACATTTTAGAAAAATATCAGAAGATAAAACAATTCTAAATTTATTTTCCTGTAATAAACGTATAACTTTAATCATCAAAACACGATAAAAGAATCTGTTCAAATATAATATCAAAATTTGTAAAAGTACTAATTAGATGAAGTCAAAACATACAATACTCTTTTCAGTTCATTTGCCGACCAAACTCTAAATATTTTTTATGATGGAACGTTCCAAATAATATAAGTGTCCTCCTCTTATAAGCGCGCTAATTTTTCCACTGTCAGTGATGGATGATGACAGGAAGCAGTTTGCGAGAAAATAGATTAACATAAGACTTTTCGATGTTGATATTTTTTATGCTGGCAGCCATCTAGATGGTAATAAATTACTTAAAATTCTAATGATTCTCTCGTTGGTTTATTGAAATTATGCAGAGGCTGGTATATGATTACCGGGTCTTGTGAATTTTTATGGAGTTGTGCCGTCAAAAAATTCTATGGAGTAGAATCATATGCTCGAAAATTCTATGGAGTAGAATGATATGCTCGACACATTAATGAAATATTGTATAAAAACAGGAACAGTAGGGCAAGTTTTACAAGGCATTATAGGACAATTTTACTAGGCATTATAGGTATATTTTACCATACTTATTTTTTTACATTTAAATTAAAAAAATTGATTTTCTGGTAATAATATACAAATACGTATATTTATTGGGACTTTATTGCCCAGTATGACAGTAACGGGTTTCACGAATACGGTATCCTTTTTTCAATATATGTACATAAAGTAGAACAAAATGTTTACCTTTTTCTTAAATGAAAGAAGAGCATAATATTAAATGTATGACGTCAACCCTCTTCAAGAATAAGCTACACCATATAACTGTATATAAGCAGGAATTTGTGTAATGATTAAAAAAGTGAGTTGGAAACTTTTTAAAACACAAAAATATCAATTTCAATTTAGCTTAAAGAGTGAAATTAAAAGAAAATTCGCGGAATATTGGTCCGCCGAGCGGACAAATGAAAAATAAACTCAATTGTGCTCAATAAAATGCTTAGGAAGATTGTAGTCAATTGATATAAAATTACCCCTTGAAATAATAGACAAGTATTGATTCTCGAAGAAATAAACACTGAAGTGTTTCGCAGAATTATTAATGAATAACTACCGACCTCGTGCATACTATTACGAACTGAATAATGTACATTCATAAATAAAATACGTACAGATAATATTTTGAATAAGTAACCTCTGCCGGATATTGGACTTACAACTTGTAATTTAAATGCCTATTACAAAAATGAAAATAGAATCTGGTCTCGGTAACCAATATCCGGATTAATATTCTACTACAATTTGTTACAAAAATTTTATACAAAACCGTATTCTAAAGTTCTTTGTAAACCAATTAATATTAATAAGATATAGTTATTTGTTTTTTATCTTTTTCTTCTCAGTCTATGTGTATCTCCATTCAGCATTCAAGTGACCCACACAATGAAGTTAAGTTCGGTGGTGTAGTAACATATCAGTGGTTAAGCAATACAGTACTTTGTTCAGAGATTTCTTTCTCTTACAATGATTAATGGAAGTCGTTGTATTGTAATACATCATGTATTCACGGATTATGGATATATTGCACGGATATTGAATTATAGTTGTCGTCGAAGGAAAATTCAAAACTTTTAATACATTAAGATGTATTAAACACCCTGCAATAAATATTTATTTAATTTTGTGCATGGCGGCCGATCGACGATCGTCGTAGTAAGAATGAAAATGTATGGCGAAGCTTACGTCATACAGCATGCGTCTGTCACAGACCTCGGCAAAAGGGCCATATATTTTCATACTCCGATTACATTATAATAAGGCTCGACCGAGATGGGTTTTTCGTTCTCGGCCGAGACCGAGAATAAAATAATATCTCGGCCGAGACCGACAGCCGAGACCGAGAATAGACAAAATAAAATAATATCTCAGCCGAGACCGACAGCTGAGACCGAGAATAGACAAAACGTGAAAGAAATATTTTAAAACTGTTAACTTTTTAATACACTACTAATTGTCTAACAAAATTAACTGTTTTAATAATCAAAGCTAAATAACATCATATTATAACATTAAAAAAAGCAATTTTTCGGCATTTTCGCCCTTCAAAGAGTGTCGCCTCTCGTCATACAATTGTTCAGCTTCGCTAAACAGTTGTTCACTTGCTACGCTAGTAGCGGCGCAGATAAAAACTTATTTGCTGCAGGCTTACGCACCTTATAAGGTGACGAATTCCAATACTCAAAATTATAAGCATTTCTATGCAGTATTGGACCTCTTTTTTTTTTGTGGGTGGGCTGCGGTCGGCGCGCCTCCGCACCACTCCGTCCGGGGCGACAGAGGGGCTTAAGCACGCAACTCCCGCAACCCACCCGAAAACCACGTCGCCTTCGTCGTTGGGCCGACCACCAGAGCAGGGTTACTTGACATCAGTGGTCGGCCCGACGGCATACTCCCAATTGGGGTACCCTCCCATCGACCGACGTCCCCCCTTCGGGGAGGACGCGGTCAGCATCTCGGCGGGTGACGGACTAATCCCCGGTCACGTCACCCGCGGCCTCGGCTAGGGTGGCATGAGGCGCAGGTAGTTGCGCCTACGCCGCCCCTGTCTCGCAGAAGGCTGCGACCGCGTTCCAATTCCCGACGCTGTCGACCATCGCCCTAGCGATAGCCGGCAGCGTCAGGTCTGTACCGATGATTGCGACGAGTTCACAGCGCTGCACTGCCCAAGCCGCGCAGGCCTCGAGCGTATGGCGCGCCGTGTCCTCGTCGCAATCGCAGTGGTGGCAGGACGGTGTACTCTCCCTCCTGACGACCCTGTGCAGGTATTTGGCGAAGCACCCATGCCCCGTCAAAACCCGCACCAGTCGGAAGGAGAGCATCCCGTGCCGCCTTTCCAACCACTGCATCAGCACCAGCCGGAAGGCCTCCACGGTTCGCACCCCGAACCGAGGCCTCTCCAGCCGGACTACCCAACGGGCAATGACGTCTCGGCGGACGTCGACGCGCCAGGCGGTGAGATCCCTTAACGAGACCACACCGCCCTCCGCTCGAGTATTGGACCTCTAAGGAAGCTTTCTAGCGCTATTTCGATCACAGAGCTTGAACTGTATTCGTCATTGGTCATTGGCTCGTCTTCCAACTCTATCAAATCATGAGCTGCCCATAAGTTGAATTGATTTGTTGTAGCCATGTTTGACGAGTTAGTTGAAGATGCCTATGTGGTCTCACGAGAATCTGATTCACAATTCAGCTCTCTCACGCACTTACACCAATAGACTTCGCGCTGCGGCGCGTGGCCACGCGCAGTAAAATTTGAATGCCGATCCGAACAAAGTTACAATCTCGGTCCTGACCGAGAATCTCGGCTATAATTAGCCGAGAACCGAGACAAATTTCTCGGTTGGATTTGTAGTCGAGAATGCCGAGACCGAGATCTCGGTCGAGCCTTACATTATAAGCATCACATGCGTGGATTGACAAATCACGTGCGACGGCAACGCACGGAAATTAACATTAAGGAATAAATCCGTCTGCCAGAGGCGAAATTCAAATAATGGACGACAACACCCAGACTCAGTAAAATAATCTTTGGATCACAAAAAATATTGTCCTACGGTAGGAACCCACGACAATCCATGCAGAGTGTCTACCTATACTTAGAGCCCCTCGCCATCTATTCATTATAAATATTTGAGTAACAAATATTTTTATATTAATACATATCTGCTTTCATGGAATGTTTTTCTTCCGACGGCTGTACGCGGGGGTCATCCGGTCGATGGCCCTGTACGGCACACCGGTGTGGGCGGGGTCCATGACCGTCCGACTTAGGGCCCTTCTGTGGCGACCACAGAGGGTCATGGCGGTCAGGGCCATCCGCGGATACCGCACGATGGCGACGAAGACAGCGTGCCTATTGGCCGGGACTCCCCCGTGGGACCTGGAGACGGAGATGCTCGCCGGACTATATTGGCGGGTGACGGGGGTGCGAGCGGAGGACGGTGTGGTCTCGTTAAGGGATCTCACCGCCTGGCGCGTCGACGCCCGCCGAGACGTCACCTGACGCTGCCGGCTATCGCTAGGGCGATAGTCGACAGCGTCGGGAATTGGGACGCGGTCGCAGCCTTCTGCGAGACAGTGATCTCGCGGAAGGAGGCGGCGGATCGCCTGCGCGAGGAGCACAGCCTCGATGAGGAGATCCGCCGCCGGCAACTGGGGCGGCGTAGGCGCAACTATCTGCGCCTCATGCCGCCCTAGCCGAGGCCGCGGGTGACGTGACCGGGGATTAGTCCGTCACCCGCCGACTTCCACCCCGCGGGGGGACGCCACTTCCTCCCCGAGGGGGGGACGTCGGTCGATGGGAGGGTACCCCAATTAGGGGTATTCCGTCGGGCCGACCACTGACGACAAGTTAACGCTGCTCCAGTGGTCGGCCCAACGACGAAGGCGACGTGGTTTTTGGGTGGGTCGCGGGAGTTGCGTGCTTAAGCCCCTCTGTCGCCCCGGACGGAGTGGTGCGGAGGCGCGCCGACCGCGACCCACCCACAAAAAAAAAAAATGTTTTTCTTAAATATATTCACAAATATGCGTATTACAAATACAATGTCAAATTAACATAAGAACGATTTGCGAATTCCCAAGACAGGAATATGGCAGTATTAATTTTTATGTATAAAAGATTTATTTTACAGAGAAAGGAATAATGAAACCATCCTTTATTTCTACTTTGGCAAGATTAGAATCAGATATAAAAAGATTATATAATAGAAAAGTAAAAGTATATATAATGTTCATTTAAGTAGACATAGACGACAAGGCCTTCATTATAAAGCAGCAGAAAATTCCTGCTACCCATTCGCCTAGCGATTTCCAAGTCTGTTTTTGTTTATAATAAATTATATTTCCAAATTAAACGAAACAATATATAACTAATATTTTAATAAACAGCAAAATGGAATCACAACACGATTTCTAATTGCTGTATGTTAGCAACACTGCTATAGCTAAAAACAGGAAACACTGAACCCTTTCTGCCGTAAAACAATATTAATTTACACTAAAATAACATAACAAAGACAAACAACACGTGTATCTCACGTCTGTATGGGAGTCCAATTAGGCTTTGGTCCACGTGGCCCCTTTTGTTCTCAATTTTGAAGCATTGTTATGACAAAAATGTTGCACTGTATACGCGTGTACATTGTTACCTGTGTTTTGTGCCTAGACAGCTTGAAATTGTAAATAACAAGCCTTTTCGCTCGTACATAACTTTTGTTCACTAATTTATTCGTGCTCTGTGTAATTTAGAAAATAAAAGGCATGCTCTTAAAATGTATTATTTTTGCTCATTCACGTTTAGTTATTTATGTTAAAATATTATCAAACTTAGTGAAATATTTTTATTTTTACAGTTATCTATTGTACGTATAAACTGAGAATGTAACTGGGTCAACAATAGCAAAGGCTTATGTGCTAAGAAAGCTTTTTTTTGGGGTGGGCTACGGTCAGCGCCCCTGCCGCCCGCCTCCGTCCGGGGCGACAGAGGGACGGCGCGCGGCCCCGTAACCCAGCCATATAGCACGTCGCCTTCGTCGTTGGGCCGACCATCGGTGCAGAGTTCTTTGACTTCAGTGGTCGACCCGACTGAATACCCCGAGGGAGTACCCTCTCCCATCGACGTCCCCCCGATCGCCTATCCAACCGGCTATCTTACTAAATTTCATAATTTTTTTTTAATCCTTTTTGAATCTATGTTAGCAGTTATACTTTAGCGCGACGGTGACCGACGTTCCCGAAGGGGGCGTCGTAAGGTATATTCCGTTGGGACGATCACTGAAGACAAGGAACTCTGCACCGGTGGTCGGCCCAATGACGAAGTCGACGTACCACAGATGGGTCATGGGGCCGTGCAGCGCCCCTTTGTCGCCCCGGACGGAGCCCGACAGCGAGCGAACTGACCATGGCCCACCCCCAAAAAAAAGCAGTTATAATTAAATCGATGACATGGTACCTAAGAACGGATCTTTGTATGTCTTACAGTTTCAGACTTACCCCTACTGACCAATCTATATAGGTCCCTCTGTATATTGAAAAAGTATATTTTGTTGTTGAAAAAGTATAATACATACCACATATTACTTTTACAAATATATGTAGTCTTCCCAACTTTATACAGCAAGTTAAGGTATTCCATATCAAGAACATTAGGACGTATTTCTATTCAGAAACTTCAAGATATACTTTTGATTTCTTAATCATAAAGTTCAAATGATATATGTACAGAATGAGAAAAGTTTCATGAAGTAGGAATAAAGAAATATTTTTTAAATCGAAATGTGTGAAATTCATACTTGTCGACTTACGAGAATATGGTAAGCCGTAAGTCCCGGCTATCATGAGCGTGATAGTTGATATTATGGTTAGACAGACTTAAATGTTCTAATATTCAGATGTTAGGATTAAATCCTAATCCTATATCATGAAAAAAATTAATCGAAACCATTGTAATTACTATTTTTTTAATATTTTTTACAAATTCGATATTGACGTTTCTCTTTCAATGCTCTACCCTTCTCATCTCTTTTACTCTCTCTCTCTCTTTCTTTCTCTCGAAAGAGTCCAAAGAGAGAGAGAGAGAGAATCCATAGAGAGAGCTTTCTCTCTCTTTGGATATATATACATGTACTACATATTTCTTATATTATCCATCGTCACCATGTCAGCTCATATACGTCCCACTGCTGGGATCGAGCCTCTTCTTCAATTTAAGGGAAATTGACCTACTATACCGCGCTGGTAAAACGGGTGGGTTTTATTTCGTGCTTTCCTTCTTTTGCATACATGTTACAGACATATCGTATCCATTAGTCTTCTTTTACGACAACTATGTGTAAGATAGAAAGTAGTGAATTTGTATTCTTTAATCTTTCTTTAATCAATCAATTCTTACGCACATCCGTAACCCACCCGTGCGACACGTCGCCTTCGTCGTTGGGCCGACCACCGGAGCAGGGTGACTTAACTTCAGTGGTCGGCCCGCCGGAATACCCTCTTGATGGGTATGGGGATGGGTACCCTCCCATCGACCGACGTCCCCCTCCCCTCGGGGAGAACGTCGGTCTTTCCTCACGCGGTCGGCCTCTCGGCAGGTGACGGACTAATTCCTCAGTCACGTCACCCGCGGCCTCGGCTAGGGAAATACAGAGCCTTAAAACTGAGTCTGTCGTGTTTAGACCCAAATGCAAACCCTAATATGATTAGAAATAATAAAGGCTCGGAATGTCATTTGAAAATTGAGTCTAAAACACTGTTAGTGTGGGTCGTAGCGAAGTAGTTACTTAAGCCATACTATTTCTTAATATCGTCTTTTAGATTGGATATGTTCGATATATCATTCTATTGTTGTTTCTTAGAACTATTTGGGTTTATCTGTTATATTTATGATTCAGTTATTGAATATTGGCAGTTACCGATAAAAAGCCGTTTGCGCCTCATGTGTAGCAAGAATAAAAAATTGCTTATTATATTGTGGAACTTGTGAAAATTAACTTTGGATCACCAGTAGTGTAGACAGCAGTACTATTCTAGAGACTTAAAACGCCAACTGCGATCACCAATCCCCTATTGAGCATGGTGATAATGGCATTATTCTCACTTAGGGAGCTATATGTCTGATCGATGACCCTATTAGGCGATTTAGGGGGTAGCAAGCAAGTTAAGAAGATATAAACGCATTCTTTATTTTCTCACTTTATAAACAAATATCTATATAGAATGCAATGCGTACATATACCTAATCTTGTTTAATAGCCTTATACCTTTAACATTTAGTGGGTAAAAAAATAGTATAAGACATTTATATTTTGAGGTGTAATCTTAGTCCCAAGAAGGCAAGCGCATTGCGGTTAACTGGTAGAAGTTATAAGTATTCGACTTGCTGTTTTTCCAAATTAAAGATGATTAATAGAAAACCTCAATAATCATCATCATCATCGCGGTTATTTAGCTTATTGCCATTCATTGCTGGACGTCGAACTCCTTCACGTTTCACCACAAAGTGCGGTTCTGTTCCGCCTACATTCAATGACGTCCAGCAACTTGTACCAAGTCGTCGGTCTATCTGGTATCACGTCGTCTGATACGTGGTCGTAACTCGAGAACCTTTCTCCTCCTTTCGCCCTCTAAATTTTCGAAATCGTAATTGGAACGTTAAAATAGCATTACATGTTTATATCACTAGACCAATCCAAGAATTCAAAAGAATCATTAAATTTACTATTTACCAAGAAAGACAGACTATGCAGTTTATAAATATTAAATAACCAGAGCTATTTTGTAATTCAGTTCACTCTATTTCTTATGTACGCATAATAAAAATATAAACAATAGAATCTATAAGTACGTGGTAGTAGACTACATCTTTATTAACAAATGGAATAAAGAGAGAACGGACAGATGTGAGGACTGAATGCAATATCGTGAGAACGCATTCATCCAACAACATTCTCAGCGAATAGAACAAATAGATTTCTACTCATTAGAGAAATATGTTTTCATTTTGTAGTCTCGTGGTTTTATGAACAGAGATGTAATAGAAACTTACCACGCTTTGTGTAATTCTACGTAATAAATAGTGAATCAATTTCAAAATACCTGAAAAACTACTATGCTGCTCAAAAATAGAGAAAAATTACGTAACACTGCAATATATGTATTTTTGTCTGGCCCAAAATTCGAACTTCGAATTTAACAATCCCTGTACTTAAACTAGGTATTGGAATAATGAGAAAATCTATGCTGAACTACTAATACTCTTTGTACATGCAAATATCAAATCATAGTTACGTTCCGATGTCACTGTAGAAATAGATGGAGCCGTGGAAATACAAACGTTTAATTCCCACAAAGGACAGTCTTACACGCAGCCTATCGTCCCAGCAATTTAAACCATTCTCACGAAAAAGCACATAATATGCGTGCAGGACCTCAGGTAACGTAGTTGAAGAATGTGTCCAACATAATAAATTTCCAGTACGTAGTCTCGATATATCTTTAAAATATAATATAATACAACTTTTAGTATATAATACATTAATAGTATGTATAGTCCATAAAATATAGGATGATCTCTGTGACAGTTGTCCCTAGTGCTGCCACGCTTACGATAAAGTCCGTAGTTTTCTATCGATAAAACTCGTTACTTTTATAATTGTGATTTTCTTTTATAATTAAAATACAACCAATGAAAATCTTTTTGAGTTTATTTCAAACAAAACTGTTTTTTAACTGTTTTAATTATTCAAAAGGTCAAGACAATCAAGGTCTAGGTCACTATTATCGACATCACTGGAACGTTCCTGCTAGAACATTTATCATTTTTTGCCACAGTAGGGACAGTCGTTAGATCAATCGATCAATTACGACTGTTTTATAAACAAATATGTCTAGTTTATTGACAATAATGCATACATAATATTATCATTTACGCTGAGACAAAAAGTAGTTTTTTAATGTTTAATGAATTCAATTTATGTATTTTATAATGTAACTGTCTGTTTTAATTGTAAAAAATATGTTGGAAGTTATCTCTTGTGTAGTGTACATGTGTAGTTATCTGTTATCGATGTACGTATATCGACTGTCCCATCTCTTTTTTATTTTCAGTCCAGTATGACCTTGTACGTGCGTAAGCGTCATTTATGTATAAAATGTTTACTAGGTATTTCAGTACTTACGAGGTACATTTTAGGCATGAATATTAATATTTTTATATTTATAATATATTGCAATTCAGTTGCAATAAAACTGGCACGAAAAGAATGAAAATATATTTGATACAAAATGAAATTGTAAACATTTTGCTCGTTCAAACTTACTTCATTGGTTTCGTTGACATCTGTCACAGAGATCAAGCTATATTTTATGGACTATAGGTAGCTATCGAATAATTTGTCAGTTAATCAAGACGCTCTCGGAATGGTTGTCCTAAAACTCAGTGTATTAAGTTACCGAAAATTAAACTTATTTGTCAAACGTATGTTCAAGCATAGTAGAATAAAATAAATAAATAAAAAATATAATAAATTAATCGATTCACTTGAGACTGAAAAAAACAGTGAGAAAATACTTTAAAAACCTTAATAACCCCCGGATGCAAAAAGAGGGGTGTAATAAGATTAACGTCGATGTTTGTCTGTCTGTGGCACCGTAGATCTCAAACGGATGGACAGATTTCCGGTCCAGCAGTGTAACATTATCAGCTCTTTTCCAAAATGATATAATGGCGTATGATTACTCGATTAAGTGCTTAGAGGCGTGCCAGTATAATTGTTAAATGACAATTAATTGATAATTCTTTTTGAAGAGAACGTAATGCTTTTTTTATTATTTTAGTTTGTGTCCGAAGTTATTAAAAATTTTCAATATTGCTAATTCAAAAGCAATCTGTATTAGACTAAGAATGTATTGAATTACCAATATACTGTGCTTCACATGTAAACAGAGGCTAATAAGAACATGGATCAACCTTCACGCTAACACTCAACATATAAGATCATGTTAATAAATGACCCTGATGGTAAGTTATATTGTCGCTCATGAACCTTGGCTAAGCCATTGCCTACCATGAAGAAAGAGAAGGGACCGTGAATGCGTGCAATGAGGTTCGCTGATAATAAACGCATCACCAAAACCCATCATACGCAAACACCCTCAAAGTTGGTCTTTCGGCTTCCTCACATGCCGAACGAAATGCCGTAACAAATTGCTGTCACTCAGACGTTAAATTTCTGCAAGAGTATGACACTACCCCGGACAGACCGGTCGGCGGTTGTAGACAGACGACTATCGACAGTGTCCTACCACATATACATAGGTACTAAAGTTATTGTCATCATCATCGCAGCCCACACACGTCCCACCGCTGGGCTCGGGCCTCCTCCACAATGGGAGGGAATTTGACCTACTATACCGTGCTGGTCAGACATGTTGGTATAGGATTTCATTTCGAGTTTTCCTTCTCTTGCACAGATCTTATGTGCATATTATATCCCTTAGTCGTCTTGTACGACATCCACGGGCAAGATAGGGAGTGGTGAATTGTATTCTTAATCCGTCACCACACGGATAAAGTTATTGTATTGCACAAAATTTCAAGTATATAAAAAATATTTTTACGTATGATGACGGAGTAAGAATACAATCACAACTTCATTCACAATCTTCCCGTGGAACGATGACTAAAGGATATGATATGCAGATAAAATTAATGCTAAAGAAGGAAAATTCCACATAAAACGGTATACCAACACGTCCGATTACAGTGGTATAGTAGCCCAATTTCCCTTCTCTTATGGAGGAGGCCCAAGCCCAACAGTGGGAATTTTAAATGGTCTGAGATGATGATGAAATCTATATTCAAATAGTAAAATCTCGCAAATATTATGCAGCAATCTAAATCTTTTATTTTTATTGTTAATTATAATCAAAATTTGAATAATATGCATACGAATTATTATTAGTACACAAAAATAAAAATATTTATTGAACTTTTGAACCTTAATATCATACAATACGTTACCCGAAAATAATTCTAAATATTACATCAATTTAATAACGACACAAATTCCCAGTAAAGAGGCTTAAGCGGATAATCTCCATGAGCTCGTAGGTTTAAATTAAAACCTTTGAAAAGGAAATGCTAACTGAATTCGATTTGCCGGTTGTGGGTGTCGTAATGTCTCGACATTGAGTCTCGTAGCGTAGATATCGATGGAAAGGAAATTGCCTGGGGATTGGCTGCAAGCGCTATATATAAGGGTTGTCAGATCTTAGAAAATACTAAGACCTATGTCTTACGTAAGACGATCGGTAAAATCAAGGCTGAAAAAGATTCTTATAAGAAAATATATGCATTATTTAAAACATTGTATTTTGAAAAGTTATTTTGCTTTATGTACTTATAGATCTTAAATATTAATATTTTATTAATTCTTATTTATTTATGTAAAAAATGGTGATTAAATAATAAAGTTTTTAAGCTTGCATTAAGCTCAATTTTTTTTTGAGATTTTGACAAGGAACATTTTTGTGAATTAACAGGCCCTCAAACCGAAACTCAAACCTAAACATAGAAAGGACTATGAATAGAAATTAATGGTAATTTACTCGCCACTAAATCGTCTTAACTATGAGTATCATAAAAGTTAATTAAGTGTTGTAAGCAAATAATAGCTTTTGTAAATCTAGGAAATCTTGTAATAAGGCGAAGAAGACTGTGGAGGATATGGAGGAAGACTGAGTGAGGACTGAAAGCACTAAAGATGTTGTAGACTGATATCACTATCATCAAATTAAAAATAAATTTTATCACCACACTCTACTTTCCCACAGGAACTAAAACCACTGGGAGATCAACAAAAACTGGGCAAGAAGCACTATCTTAGGAAACTTATAACGCTAACTTCGATCACCAATTCGCCTGCCAAGAATGACGATTATTGCACTATCCTCCCTTCGGCAAGCCTATATTCAAATATGGACGGATGTGTTTGACCAGATACCTATCTATAGACTGATGGACAGATGAATAGATGGCTTCTATTAAAAGCTAAAAGATCTTATCATCGTCTCCGCTCTTATTCATCCCACTAGTGGGCTCCAGCCTCCTCCACAATACCAAGAAAATGTCCATAATAAACCACGCTGCTGCTCAAACGTTTGGTACGAGTTGGTATAGTGTTGTATTTCGAGTTTCTCTTCTTTCGCGAAAATAATAAATGCGTATAATATATCCCTCAGTGCTGTGTGGTAGCGGCTTCGAATACTACCAACCCTAGCTTTGCTCGTGGGTGTCGTAAAAGACGACTAAGAGCCCTAGATTGACCCGGACCAACTCCATCTGGTACCATTTGGGTCAACGATAACATTCCCAAGGAGGGTTGACGTCAGGCAGGCGGCCGGTCATAAAAGTCATTGCCAAAACTTTTTGCAATATGTCAAAACAGATGACATATTGCGTCGACCCTAAGTAATTGGGATAAGAGCAAGATGATGATGATATCCCTCAGTTATTTTTTATAATATCCATGGGCAGGATAATAATGATGACTTGTATTTTACTCCATTATCACCCAGAAAAGAAAAATATACGTTACTAATAAAAAAATTTATAACTATAAAATGCTCCATTTTCAATTTTTCTTTTCATTCTGTATATAGTTCAGAATTGGTTAGTGATACGCCCGTTTGCGTCGCACTTCCTGCATGGAACTGAGCCAAGACTCCCGGAGTATATAAAAAAAATACACGAAGTACATCTTAGATTAACTGACAGAGACAGTTGTGTTTACGTTTTATATAACAGAAGTCATTGACCTCTTTAACTGGATAGTACTGCCTATTTTTGCAGAACTTAATTCGCGTGGTGACAGACTATGAGAATACAATATTTTTATTTCAATGATTACAAACCCTTTCTTTGCCCAAGGGTTGAATATAAAGCGACAGAGTAAGAAAATATATAAACAATTTGCATAGTAAGTACAGTTATGTAGAATCAATCTTAGAAGTTTAGCTGTATTACGGAGGACGTGACTAAAAATAAACAAGAAATATTGATTAGAAAAGACGTCGCTAATTAAGCATTGTTAAGGAAAGACAGGCGCAGTAAAATTCTGGGGCGAAATTGAAAATATTATCACCGTCATCATAGCTCATATACGTCCCACTGCTGGGCTCAAGCTTCCTCCACAATGGGAAAAAAATTGACCTACTATACCACCCTGGTCAAACGTGGTGATATAGAGTTTTATACCGAGTTTTCTTTCTCATGCGTGAATGTTATTTGAGTATTATAATCTCTTATTCGTCTTTTATGATCCTCTCGGGTAATAAAGGAGGTGGTAATTGTATTATCCGTCACTATCTAGAAGAATATTATACTACAGTAAGAAAGAAAAACTCCGAATTCTCCCCCTCTAAAATGGCAAGTATGTGTTTAACTCTTATAATTATCTCTAACGAAATAAATGTCATGTTTAATACTATAATACAGATGTAATATTCTTTTTACACCCTTTGGGAAGATTTCCTTAGAACAAGGATGGACGTGCTTTGTACACGCTGTGAATAAAGGGGTTTATTTTAAATTTACCACTGTTATCCATTCTTATAGGGATGTTATCTGCATTTACTAGCCCCTTGTGACAAACAAGGCAAAGATATTAATTTTTCAAGTTATCCTTCTTTTGGCGCGTTAGGGCAAAATGATGAGAGTAAAATTTTAAGATGCGCGCGCACACCGTCACGAAAAACCAACATCCTTAAGGTTAGTTAGTCAACATTTTTTATGCGCCCGCACACCGTCACAAATGTTAACGAGATAGGAGTTATAATAAAACGGTCAATGTATTAAATACCTTTTTTTCTATTATTAGTGTCGTTTTTCTACAAACGTAGGATAACGTGAAGGATTTGTAGAAAGATTTTATCTTCTCAAAGAAGTATAACTTCTTATGTGCGTCCACACACACTTTTTTTTTTCGTTCGTCCACAACTTTTGTTTACGTTTGTTTGTTACTGTATTAGATGTTATTATGTCAATCCGTGTGGTGACGGAGTATGAATACAGTTCACCACTCTTCTTTCACCCGTGGGAGTCGTAAAAGACGACTAAAGGATATGATATGCAGATAATATTTATGCAAGAGACTTGGGACAACTTGATATAAAACCCTATACCAACACGTCTGACAAGCGCGGTATAGGAGGTCAATTTACCTTCGATTTTGGAGGCCCAAGCCCAACAGTGGGACCTATATGGGCTGATTAGATATTATGAAAAGACTCAACAGTGGCCAACCAACTGTTATGATATAACTATAACAGTCTTGAGTTATTTAATATAACAATTTATACAACAAGAATATTATTTCAATGATGCAAATTTAATTATCCGTAAGAAAAAATAAGCGGGAAGAGGAAATGGGTTAGCGAAATGATTATACATTATTCATATGTGACTGAACTCCTCCAAAACAGCTGGACTAAATTGTAATTAAATTTATTTGGTTCATTCAGATGGAAGTAAGAACGATTTAAATTAACAATTGAACTCGGAAAGTGACGGCGATTAATTCCAAGGGCTTCTATTTTTTTATATATTGGTATAAAACGGCATCAGCTAATATACTAGCTCTTGTGTGATTACGTGATTTATATCTATATATTAAAACTTTGTACCACTTATTACGAAAATTACGTGGATGGACAAGTATGAAATTTGACACAGTTGAAGTATATAGTGAGGAAAAGTGCATAAAACTGAAATTTCATATAATAAAGGATTAGAAATAATTAAATTAATTAAAAAAGGCATTACGCACACTATCATGCAATCGCTACACACACATACACATACACACACCAACGTATATACACTTTTGTTAAAATCTCTGGTCGAACTGAATGTCAAACAACCATAATTATGATGACAATGTCTAATGTTGTACTTATATATTAGTTATTAGTGAATAGTATTATAGCTTACCCAATATACAATTATCTGTATATATAAAAGAAAGTCGTGTTAGTTACACTATTTATAACTCAAGAACGGCTGTAACGATTTACCTGAAAATTCGCCGGCAGGTAGCTTAGAACCAGGAGACGGACATAGGATACTTTTTATCCCGTTCAAACGGATTCCCGTGGGACTTGACATAAAACGTCATAGAGAATACAAGTCACTATAAAACGTGATATAACACAAACGCATCTAGCATGTAATAACAAAACGCAAATGACAGCTATGTTTTCGGAAATTTAGAAAACATATTTACGAAAAAAAATTATGGCGGTACGAAGTTCGCTGGGTCGACTAGTACATAAATAAAATTAAAAGAAAATTGTGTAGCAGAAAAACTAACTTAAATGATTTATGGCCGAATTTCGACCACATGGCGACCACTAGTTTCACTAAATAACTAATACTTTATAACTGTTCCTTTAATTTAATATCAACAATAAAAAATACAACACATACTAAATCCTGAACGCTATTTTTAGTTTTTAGAAAATAATCTGTTTCGGCATTTCAGCTCGTTTATTGCTGAGCTCTGGTCTCCTCCTCAATAGGAGGGAATTAAAATTAACCTACTATGTATGCCATGTGAGTCAGGCTGATTGGCATAGTGTTTTGTGTCAAGTTTTCCACCTCTTGCACGGATGGTATCGACGTATTATATCCCTTAGTCTTTTACGACACCCACGGGTCAGATATGATGATTTATATTCTTAATCCGTCACCACACAGGAAAAAATCTGTTTATGAAACATCTATTGGTAGGGCATCGACCTCGCACTATTACAAACGGATTTAATATATTATTATGTAACGAGCTCTTTCTACATGACAAATGTATATTTTGATCCCATTAATCCTTACTTTTGTTATAGCCTTCGGCTGTTTTTGGTGCCGTTGTCCGAAAACAGTTGCCATTGTATGAAATTCTGATAACAAATGGTCGATATTAGTCACATTTAAAATACCATTTACATTATACTTAAAACCTAGCGAATAGTAATTTTGTTTTAGTGATGAAGTAAAAATGCAATGGTCACCATGACATTTCTCCTATGGGAATCGTAAAAATAGAGTAAGGTATGTAAGCAGCTAAGAATGCAGAGTAAATCCATGTGGCTAACGGGATATAGCAGGCTAAATTCACTTTTTTAGAAATAACCTCTGCCTAACAGATGTGCTGAAAAGAAGAATATAACTAATGTAGAATAAGATAATCACCACCCCCATTCTTTCCTGTTGGTGTCGTAAAGGACGATTAAGATATAATATGCAGATGGCGTAATGTTTAAAATAGCGACCTACAGCGCAAGTGTTAGGTGTTCGAATCCCACGCAGGACAACACTTTATGCGATCTACAAATTGTTGTTCTGAGTCTGAATGTAATTTGTGGCCATTATTTATATGTTTTTAAAGTCCCCCGCAAAACACGGATTATTTTCTTAGTGCAGGGTGTCTGTTGTCTTTAAAAAAAGAATAAGAGAAAGTAAATTCGAAATAAAACTCTATTTCAACACATCTGGCCAGCATGGTATAGAAAGTCAACTTCCCTCCCTCTCGGGCTCGAGCCCAGCAGTGGGATGTATATCAGTCGAAATGATAAAAGAGCAAATTTTCAATATATTTTTACTAAACTTACGATCTGTTGTAATAAGCTGCTATCAAATGCCTTTAATTTATTTTTATGTATCCTAGATCTGTATGGTGACGAATTAACAATATTAACTTCTACTAACTGTCACCACTCCTTACTTTCCCATTAGGGGATCGTAAAATCCGACTACGGGAATGGGTAAAATTCTCTTAAGGAACGATAAAATATTAAAAACGTTAATCAGCAATCAGCCTGCAAACCGGCGATTAAGGCATCTATCTCCTACGTAGGAAGGTCTATATCCAACAGTTGACGTCTGATAGATTGGTGATAATGATGTCTTTTAAGCTATTATTCATTTAGTATATTCGTAAGAGTAATCTTATATTAGAATAAAGAGATAGGCATTTCAAGATGAGAAGCTTAACTTTATCCCTTCTAGACCCTTATTAATCATACAAAACACCGCAGCAAGTGGACACTCAGTAATATATAGGTGCATAATCCAGGCGAGCAAATTGTAGGCTTATATGAATTCAGATAAATTTATTGCAGACCTATGCCAACTCATCTTACCAGTGTAGACATTATCTTTCGAGACTCGAACCCAGCAATGGGAAGTATTATCATCATCATCAACATGTACTTTTGTTCTATCGTACATATTACAAAATTTTATATAATAGTTTATTGACTGATCGCCTGCCTGATGTCAATCATCTTTGGGAATATAATTGTTAAACATGTACCATCAGATAGAGTTGACCAAGGTCAAGGTAAAACTCTTAGTTGTTTTTAATATAAGCACAAGCAATGCTAGGGTAGTATTCTTCGATGGGAGGGTACCCCAAGTAGGGGGTATTCCGTCAGGCCGACCACTGATGACAAGTAACCCTGCTCCGCTGGTCGGCCCAACGACGAAGGTGACATGGTGTTCGGGTGGGTTGCGGGTGTTGCATGCTTACGGCCCTCTGTCGCCCCGGACGGAGTGGTGCGAGGAGCGCGTCGACCGCAGCCCACCCCAAAAAAAAGAAAGGGTAGTATTCTTAGCCGCCGCCATATATCAATGGGACGCATATAAGTTGAAATAATGATGATTATAGCGGTAACAAATTTGTTATATAAGTAAATACATACTTTAAGCTTTAACTTCAAAAGCGCCATTTTATGAATATATATAATATATACTAGCAACTCTATCGCAACTAAGTCCTTGTTGTTAAAACGTTTGCTCTTCAGTCAATAGTATTAAATAAAAATAATATTTATTATTAACACTCCAAGGTCCATGTTCTCTAGAACTTTTCAATAGTGAAAAACAGGCGCGAGATTTTCTATTTTCAGTCAAAGTGTTACACAACTTGGGTATTATGCCTTGAAGTGGTAGACTTTTTGGGCCAACTATGACCAGGGAGCGACGAAAAGCGACCCATGAGTCGCACTGTAGCTTACACGTTGGTATAAATTTGGCGATATTTAGCAATATCTGGCGGTAAGCCTCAAGGCGATTGGCGGAATTATATCGAGATTATGCATGCAATGAGAGGTATGCGGTATAAATACTATAATAACGTTTATAATTGGTGTGGTTTTAATTTCGACTACACCATGACTATTATTATAGTTTTTCTTCTTCTCCACCCACACACGCCAACCCAAGGTTGTCATAGGCTTTTACTTCGAATTTTCTTTTTATTGGAGTGATATTATTTGCTTAAATCCCTAAGATATTTACGATATTTACAAGAAAAGAAGAGGTCATCATTTAGTTCTACCTTCGCCAACACACAGATTACCGATCATTCTAATTATTTTTATAACTAAACGATAAATAAATAAAAACCGTACGAAAATCAAGCAAAATTAATTCGATAAAACAAAATCCTTGAAACTGCCAAAGCTCTCATTAAATTTGTGTAGTGCAAATTAAATATGTCAGAACAAGAAGTATGCTACAAAGGAAAAGTTTTAATAAGAATAAAGTCCAAGAAGGAACAACAATTGCTCGGTTCAACAAATAATGTACCTATCTAATTTGCTGGCCCTTTTTGTTAATTATTTTATATTTTGTGTGAAAATGAATAATTAAAATTATAAAATATTAACTTCAAAATTATATAAAATTAAATTTTTCCGTGTGGTGACGAAGTAAGACTACAATTCCCCACTCCTTACCTTACCTGTGGATGCCGTAAAAGACGACTAAGGGATATAATAATCATATAACATCTATGTAAGAGAAGGCAAACTCGAAACAAAACCCTATTCCAACACGTCTGACCAGCGTGGAATAGTAAGTCAATTCCCCCTTCCATAACAGAGGAAGCTTGAGTGGGACATATATAGGCTGAGATGATGATGATGATGATGTATATTAACTATGTATAATTGTTCGTGGGAGCTGTAAAATTCAGCAAATATTTCGCTAAGAAAGTGGGTAGTCGGTCTTCAGAGAAACATAAAAAAATCCCTGCGGTCTTCGAGGAAATATATAAAAAAATCACTGCGATCACCAACCCACTTATAAAGTGTGGCAATATGTTATCATC
The DNA here is from genome assembly GCA_032191425.1 of Lymantria dispar. NCBI lineage: Eukaryota > Metazoa > Arthropoda > Insecta > Lepidoptera > Erebidae > Lymantria > Lymantria dispar. Next base: position 14,280,807 of record CM063454.1, on the reverse strand, counting down.
TCCTCATTTATAGAAGAAGCCTACGTCCAAAACTGGACCAATGTCATAATCGTGACTTGGTAGGCGAATTATTTTGGTCTACGTTTTACAGGCAAATGGTATTGACTATTTTTTGTTGTGATCCGTCTGCCGTTTTTTACAACACCCACAATAAAACACAATATATACCCGTCGCAATGCGTTAAAATACTCATTATGCATGTCTAGTTAGAGTAGGTAAGTTAATTTTAGTCACAGTATAAACTGTGACTAAAAACTGTAAAAGGGAAAAGGTTGTAAAACTCTAGCTTCAAAAAATCACTTACACTGACATTTTTTAGCAATATAATGCAATTTTTACCGTGACTAGAATATAAATAATCTATTTTTTTTATCATAACGACAATTTAATTTTAAAAATATAACAGAATGAGAGTTATAAACGTAATGTGTAATTATGGCCTGTTCTCGATCACTTCTATTACATTAGTTATATAGTTCATTCTACTCTAATGCATCACCAGGACATAAAAACGTTATTACTTATTGTAGGTACGAAATTAATGCACGACATAGAATTAAATTATTTTCAATTTCAAATAAAACAAGCTTGAAACATCACTGTTTGCTAAAAGTTGGTGGCATGTCCACTGACAGCACTCCACCTGGTCGCCCGAGATTACAGCAGGTCGATAGTATACATCACTCGACCCATAACTTCACTACAAATATGTGTGTAAACTCGTCCGGTCCACATTAGTAGGCCAATTTTGTTGGCAAACCATTATGGTAAAAGTGTGTTTTTTTATGAACTGCTGAGGATTTTATTTTAACTTAACACTAAAAACATCGCTTACTCAAAAGACGTCTAAATAAGTTGAGAACCCCGCGCAGACCATTAGTGTCATTTCAGACCATTAGATTTTTTGCGGTTAACCCACCCACCAAAAATAAAGGGAAAACTATTTAATCGATTTTAATCTCATTGCCTATTCAACAATAACAGTACGATAAAATTACATTCAAAGCTCAGAAAATGAGAAATAATTCCTTTTAAATTTATTTTAAATAATAAAACTTGTTGACCTAAATTATAATTAGTTCTACAATTTGTCAAAACAGTTTCAGCCTGTTCAGTTCATAGCAGATAGTTTGGAAAATTAATAGAAACTTTGGGCGAACTTGGTTCTGAAGCCTCGTCTAATTAAAATATTTAGGTAGTCATTAATTTCAGCTAAAGAATTATTGATAAAACAAGGTAATGTTTATTATAGCCTTCTTTATCCACATTTTTATGTGAAGATATGATGAGATAAGGTGTAAAAATATTTAAAACTGAATAGACGGCGTACCATTGCCGTAATATTAGTTAGAAGTGTTTTTAAGTAGCTTGTGTTTTACAAAACTAAATAAAAGCCGACCAAATTCGAGTACGCTATGTAGATAAATATTTCCGTGGGGTGACGGAATCAGAATACAATGCATCAACCACTCCTTTCACGGGCAAAAGGTGTCGCAAAAAACGACTAAGGGATTGAATATACATATAACATATATGCAAGAGAAGGCAACCTTGAAATGAAACCCTATACCAACACCAGGCTAACGTGGTATAGTAGGTCAATTTCCCTTCAATTTCGGAGGTGGCAGACATACTAGTTAAAAGGAACGCGGATGGAAAGGAAGCGATTTTATTATCATCTCAGTTCACTGCTGGACTCGAGTCTTCTTTACAGTGAGAGGGAAATTAATCTATTGTATCATGTTGATTTAACAGGTTGGTATATAGTTACGAGTATTCTTTCTCTTGCGTAGATTTTCTATAAATATTATAGAAGGCGAACATAACGAATGAGTATTATAATATATATATATATAAAGGAGATTTTTAAAGTATTAATCATCTCGGCTCATATACGTCCCACTGCTGGGCTCGAGGCTCCTTCACAAGAAAGGAAATTGACCTTATTATACCATGCCGGTCAAACAGGTTGGTATAGGGTTTTGTTTCGAGTTTTCCTTTTCTTGCATAGATGTTCTATGCATATTATGTCCCTAAGTCGTCTTTTACAACATCTCCGAGCAAGATAGGGAGTGGTGAATTGTATTTTTGTTCTGTTACCGCACGGAGATAAGCATATTTGATTATAATTACATCTTATATAGAACATGTGTCTCTTCAGTTTATTCTAGAATTTATGAGTACGATTATTTTAGACGTAATGCAATACATAGTTTACCAAAAGTTCTAATTAAAATTGTACGGCATACCGTAAACGCGCAGCGTACACCAACGCGAGTGGAAATAATTAGTCGTGTTTTACTGGTGTGCTATTGAGTTTAATTTGTACTGTAAAACTAATTCAAATTGTATCTCGTTTATATAGCAAAAATATAGTTTAAAAAAAATAAAAAACACTCTTTCATAGCATATCAAACTAAATAGTGTAAAATAATTTTCAATATAGGCAGAAAATAGTAATGAACGAAATATATTAATATTATTGTGAAACAAGCGTGGGGGCGCTTTGTGCCACATTTTCGTAAATCGAGCTCCCCTTGCCTTTTTTTAAATTTATTTTACACTTTTTAGTTTGATATGCTATGAAAGCGTGTTTTTTAGTTTTTTTAAACTATATTTATTTTCACTTTTTAGTGAATAGCCACCAGAATGTAATTAGTATGCGTAGATTTCTCGGTACATCGATGAATGTATACGGCTCAAGACGCAATTATTACCATAGGAAAGTCTCTACGCGTTTGTGTTATGCTGAGTGCCCGACTAGCCCTATCTCTCTTACTCTCATGCAAAGGATGCGAAAAGAAGTTGATGAATCCTGGTGAATCTAATTAGGACAATCCATTTTTTTAAGCGGATTATTGCATCCAACCACTGACGTCAAGTCACCTGCGGGTGGGTTACGGGCGTGCGCGCTTACGTCCCTCTGTCGCCCCGGACGGAGCGGGCGAAAAGTGCGCCGACCGTAACCCACCTCCAAAAAACCAACCCCAAAAAAAAATGCGTATTAATGCATTGTCATCAGTCTTTGATACGTGTGCAAAGTTTAAAGAAAATCTGATCGCTCAAAGTAGGGCAAAATCGAGCTCAAAGGTGGACGTTAAAAACAAACATACAGGTAAAGCTAATAAAAGCGTGTTAAAAAAGTAGCTACAAATGTATAGAATTCTTACATCGGTCTTCTTGTAGTGGTGAAGTTATATTCTTTGGGACAAATCATAATTATTCTGTCGTAGTTACATTTATTATCGGACGACGCAGCGTAAGACAAGCCCTTATTGGGTGGACTGACGACATCATCACCGCCTTTATTACCTGTGGATATACTAAAAGACGACAAAGGGACTATAATATGCATATAACATCTATGTAAAAGAAGAAAAGCTCTAACTACAACCCTATGCTAACCCGTCTGTCCAGCATGGTACAGTATATCGATTTCCCTCCCCTTGCAGAGGAGTCTAGAGCCTAGCAGTAGGACGTATGGCAGCTGCGATGATGATGATGAAAACCATTTGAGTGCCTGTTACGGCAAAACAATACTTTTATTAAATACATATCACAGTATATACGATACTTAAGATAAAACCATTTTTATATTTTTCTGCCATTCGGTTTATTGTTGCATAGACTTATACTAGTTTTATTTCAGACCACGTTTTAGTATCCGTAGAGAAAAATTATTATTCCATGTAATAAAATAATATACACGAAATCATAGTCGAGTAGTACCATCCAATATAATCCATAATTATAATGTTTTTGAAGACTAACATTTGGTATGATAGTATACCAAATGACATACATACATTTCGTTTTGAATATAATTATGCTATGACGCGAGCAAAGCCTTAGATAAAACCGTAGTACTAAATATGAGGAGTGTAACGTTAGTAATTAAAGAATTGAAAGAAAAACAATTTAACAAAAGCCCAACTTAAAATTAAAAAAAAATTTCGCTACTGTTGTTGGGTTTCATTATTTTGTGACATTTCAATTTTATCCTGTCGAAATAGGAAAAGTATTTTGTAAAGACATCAGAGCGGTCGCAGCAAGAACAATAAAAATAAAATGAAAAGTTAATTACCCGTCACAAATTTTACTAACAAAATACCATTGAAAAATGTCTCAAAAATGTTTTATAGAAAGAATAGCAAGAGATACTGAAAAGAGAAATGAACGAGCAAACCTTTTTGTATCCGCCGAGACGCAACGCTCTCTGCAGACGCGAGGCCCGCGTTGTCGACAGGTATACTATAGGCACCGCTTCCCCCGCTTCCAACTCGATGTCGAAGTCGTTAACTGCCTCACAAAACTTATAATCCTCCAACTTTTTTGCCTCACTCTTCATTAGTTCCTCACTGTCCCCGAGTTCACTTATCTCGTCTTTTAAAACTTCGTTTACTGGGATAGAAGGGAGATTTTCATAAGAATGATAAAGAAGTTTAGGTTCGTTTACGATATCAGCATCTTCGGTAATCCGATTTTTGTTATACTGAGCCGAGTTAAGCTTATTATGGTCTACATAACTTATTATATAATTATCAAAGTTGACACATTTTCCGTCATCAGCCATATCTTCAATCGGTGATATGTTGATATTTGAAGAGCTTGAAGCACGTGAACTCCACCTCAACCCGTCAGTCAGATGATCACATTCCATTGTTCACAAAGTATTTTATTTGATAGAGAACGTTGCTTATTAACAGTGCTATGTCCAAATGCCACAAAAATGTAAAATTCAACTAACGAATTGCATGTGTAGACAAGTGGGCGTATTGTGTATCAAGTTTCAGTTTGTAATTGCTGATTGGTGCGCACAAACACACACACATTTAACATAGATTAATATATCAAAACTGTTCTATTTTCTATATCCGCCCTAGGATATACATATATTATTACATACTACTTCTTTAGTCATAAATAAAACATCGTCTCGTCGTCTCAGCCCATTTACGTGTTACTACTGGGCTTGAGCCCCCACCTCAATAAGAGGTAAGTTGATCTACTGTGTATGCCAGACGATTTTATGTCAAGTTTGCCTGCTGTTGCATGGATGATGGTATCTATGTTTATATCTTAGTCGTCTTTTACTCACGGGCAAGAAAGGAGATAGTGAATTATATTATTACTCCGTCACCACACGGCAACTGATAAAATGTACAAAGGCGTAATTTATGACGACAAGTAACCCTGCTCCGATGGTCGGTCCAATGACGAAGGCGACGTGTCACGGGTGGGCTACGGGTGTGCGTGCTTACGCCCCTCTGTCGCCCGGGACGGAGTGGAGCGAGGAGCGCTAAACGTAACTCACTCCCAAAAAAAAAGAGGCGTAATTTAAGAAACATAAAAACAAGTCTCTCGATAAAGGTATCTCGTGATTTTATGATCAACGGTTTCACTAAATCATTGTTTGGTTGGCAAATGAAAATCAATTTTATAAAACCTTAATAAGTAGACAGAAAGAATTCAATGCTTTTAAAAATATGTAATACTAGCAATCCGCCCTCGCTTAGCTTCGGTTATAGGTTATAGTCGTTTTACCCGCGTAGTTCCCGTTCCCGTGAGAATACCGGGATATAATATAGCCTAGTTTACGCCCTGATATTATAGCTTTCCATTGGTGAAAGAATTTTTGAAATCGGTCCAGCCGTTTTGAAGATTACCCGGAACAAACAGACAGACAGACAAAAAATTTTTAATTGCTATTTTAGGCATAGATTTCGTGCAAATAACCGTGTGAGCATGAAAAAAGCCTATTATTTTGACATTACAAACAGACACTCCAATTTTATTTAATGGTATAGATTATTAAACAAAAATTAATGCTATACTGATATTGAGAATAGTATAAATTGTGCTTAAAATGCTTACGAAAATATTACATTAAAACATAAACCAAAGTACGAAAATATTTTGACGTTTTTTGAACGAGTACCTATCAACGTGTAACGAGGTTGACCACGGTTGTTGAAAGGTGGGTGATAAGGGTCACTGTGGGATCCGCCACAGTCTCGACCTCAAATTAACTCTTCATGACATATCCTTATTTTACCTTTACAATATTTTCATGACAAAATTATTGTATTTTATATATTTTGTACAAAATAATTGTATTATTTGCTGCTTTTTATTTTATTGTAAAGAGAAAATATGTACGGTGATTGGCGCTACTTATGGCGTCTGAAATAAATTAGACTGAGTCCAGACAAGACAAGCCAAAACGTAAATGTCATGCAACAAAACTCAGTACAGTGTCATCGCACCCGAACATCTATTTAGACTGCATGCACTAAAAGTGGAATATCATTGGTTCTGTCGACTAACTGGATTATAGTAATCCTTTAACTGTATATTCGCACATTCACTATAACTGGATTTCACTCTCGATATCATACTAACTTAATGCAATATTATCATAAGCAACCTTGGTATACATATTTATTTCATGCATCTCAGAAACACCTGTAATTATCTATACCAATAAATAAAATTGGAGTGTCTGTTTGTAATGTCAAAATAATAGGCTTTTTTCATGCTCACAGGGTTATTTTCACGACACCTATGCCTAAAATACAATTTAAAAAGTTTTTGTCTGTCTGTCTGTCTGTTTGTTCCGGGTAATCTTCAAAACGGCTAGACCGATTTAAAAAATTCTTTCACCAATGGAAAGCTTTAATATCAGGGTGTAAACTAGGCTATATTTTATCCCGGTATTCCTGCGGAAACGGGAACTACGCAGGGAAGACGACTGAAACCGAAGCGAAGCGAGGGCGGGTTGCTAGTATGGAATAAAGTTAGTCAATGATTTTTGTTTATATTAAGAAGGAATATAACGCCATTTCGATTTTTTTTTTACCGATATATTTTATTCATATAATAGTGAATATACTAATTATACTAGAAAACACTATCATAATTTATAGTGCTGTGTGGTAGCGGCTTCGAATACTACCAACCCTTGCTTTGCTCGTGGGTGTCGTAAAAGACGACTAAGAGCCCTAGATTGACCCGGACCAACTCCATCTGGTACCATTTGGGTCAACGATTACATTCCCAAGGAGGGTTGACGTCAGGCAGACGGCCGGTCATAAAAGTCATTGCCGAAACTTTTTGCAATATGTCAAAACAGCTGACATATTGCGTCGACCCCAAGTAATTGGGATAAGAGCAAGATGATGATGATGATGATATTTTATTCATTTAAATTCATTTTCAATCCGTGCGTTAACGGAATAAAAATACAGGTCACCACCCAAAAGAATGATTCACGATCAAAAGAAAAAAATCAGCATATCCGTAGATATCGTAATAGACGATTGAGGGACATAATATGCAGACCACCTATGCAAAACTAGGAAAATTTGATACGAAGCCCTATTCCAACACGTCTGACCTCCCATCGAGGAGGGCTAAGCCCAACAGTAGAACTTACAAAGGCTGAAATGATGATGATGATCTTCTACAAAATAAATGATGAAGCAATTTTTGATAACGAAATGATAAAGAATTAGATGGATGAATTTAAGTGCTCGCGGCGTTGTATTTCTAAGACTAGGCAGAAAACAGTGAGTTGCAGAAATAATCTACATTTTTATTTAAAAGCCTTACATATTACTTTACTATAAAATTATTTCACTAAAAGTATTAGGTTTCATGCGCTGTTAAATTAAATTTATCCACATAGTGGGGGGACTGACGATATCTTGAAAGTCGCAGGGAAACACGGACAAGAGACGGATTGGTGAATTGTGTTCTTACTCCGAAACCACACGGAGAAATTATAATACAAATCTATTACACAATTGAATAAAAAAATATTCATCATCATTTCAGTCCATACACGTCCCACTGTTGGGCTTGGTTGGGCCTCCTTCATTATTGAAGAGAAATTGACTAGTTAGGCGTGGTATGGTATAGGGTTTGTTTCGAGTTTTCCTTCTCTTACATAGGTATTATATGTATATTATATCCCTTAGTCGTCTTTTATGACACCTACGGATAGGATCGTGGTTAATTAATTGTATTCTTACTCTGTCACCACACGGAGATCACGGCGATCATTATCAAATATTTATATATGTTCTGGGAACCGAAAAGAATTAAGCCAAAAAGAAATCGTACTAAATCTATTTTTGTTCTGTAACGAAACGCTCACCTTTGATGACACCGAAATGAAATTTATATCTTTTATATAAAATTTAATGTCGCTAAGTTTGGTTATTCAGAAAAGAAAACATTTATTTTATTACTAAACATATCTGTTTTTTAAGTATCGTAGTTTAATAACTACGATACTTAAAAAAAAAGACATATATGATATCTAGTTAATGCTAGGTTTTACAATAGATTTATTAATAAAAAAAATGTTCTAATGTGAAGTCTCTCCGTGTCATTGAAGACGACTAAGGTATGTGTATAAATAACATCATTACAAGAAAATAAAGCAAGGGATAAAACCGCGTATGATCCGGCAACCTCGTTCAATGCCTTCGACCAGCAGGATATGATAGATATATTTTCCTAACATTTCCGAAGAGAACCGTGTCAAATAATGGTAGATATATAGACTAAAGAAAAGGACGATTATGAAAATATGTGAAAGGGGTATAGATTTCTAATAGGGAAAATATTAACTTTAAGTTTCGTAACGAAATTATAGTAATACAATAAGCGCCATTTCTTAAAATAAGAGTTGCAACTATTTTCCTTAATTATGTATTGTTTTAGTAGTTATGTACACGCAGAATGAAATATGGTATTCATCTTCATAATATAACGAAATTTGCAAATAGTTTACAGTGATTTCAAGAAAACTAATTTAGTGAACTTTCCATATGGTAGCGGAGAAAGAATACCATTCTACACTCCCTATCTTTAACATGGATATCGTAAAAGACGACTAATACATGTGAATTCATATACATAGATAACATCTATGCAGGATAAGTGCAAGTAAATAAATAACTTTACTTAATAAATAACTTTAACTTTTCGAGGAATTACTGTGTATTTTTTATAAAACTGTTAATAGCGTATTTATAAAGAATAAAACTTATAAATAAGTTACAAAAACGTATAAATCTTATAAATAAAATGTCGAAGAAACAGTTCAAAATGCAATAATTTTGAAAAATTGCTAATGTATATATGTATTGGCAAATTATTTACACCCAAACATAAAAAAATATTTATAAAAAAATATTTACTAGCATAAACAACTCTGAAACGTATAAAATTCTAATATGGACAATAGCACAGATCTCGTAAAATAAAACAGATAAAATACTTCACATAGATCACAACAAAAAAAATATTATATTTTAACAAAAATTAACTTATATAAAAGCTGATTACGTTAATTATACTACAGATAAAGTTGTCACATTCGTATCATAACTGTCATGAAGTATGAATACTAAAGCACTATTTTGAATGATTGTTTCCGATTTAAACGTCAAAATCTCGCGACGCCGGCGCACACGCTTCGCGGGATAAATCGAGACTGAACCGTTCTAAATTTGAAATGAAGTGGGTTTAATAACATTGCGTATATTTTCCCGTTTTCACAGCCGGTGACATCCGCGATGAATCATTGATTCATATTTTCGCATTTCAGAGAAGTAGATCTTTTGGCATTTAAATGAGGATTGGTAATTTTAAGAACTGCCAGATAAAGCGAATGAATTTTCAAATATAACAAACTGGCTATCTGAAATACCATAAAAATAACGCTATATATATGTTTTTTGTTTTGTTTTAGGAGTGGTAGGACCACACTGTCGACAGTTATCTGTCTACAGCCGCGGGCCGGTCCGTCCGGGGCAGTACCATGCTCTCGCAGAAAATCGACGTCTGAGTAGTAGCAATGTGTTACTGCGCTTCGTTCGGTGAGCGAGAGAGACGGAAGCCCAACTTTCTGAGGGTGATTGCGTGTGGAGGGTTTTGGTGGTGCTCTTGGTATCACCGAGCCTCAATGCACGCATTCACACTCCCTTCGCTTTCTTCGCGGTAGGCAACGGCCTTGTAAAGGTCCATGAGCGGCAGCAACACTTACCATCAGGTGTACTGTTTGCTCGTTTGCCACCGTTTGCAATAAAAAAAAATATTAATTTTGTGAATGAAAATCGATAGCACAATATAACTAAAAATGAAACAACTAATGTACTATACTATATCGCGGCGGACGGCAATAAAATGAACCCTGATTCTAAGATCTATACAAATAAGTCTCGCAATTAACATTAATAGAAGCCTTATATAACCTTCTCCACGATAAAAAGGCAAAACGAAAGAAGGACAAAAGTGTAGTGGTAGGACCACACTGTCGACAGTTATCTATCTACAGCCGCGGGCCGGTCCGTCCGGGGTAGTACCACGCTCTCGCAGAAAATCGACGTCTGAGTAGTAGCAATTTGTTACTGCGCTTCGTTCGGTGAGCGAGAGAGACGGAAGCCCAACTTTCTGAGGGTGTTCGCGTGTGGAGGGTTTTGGTGGTGCCTTTGGTATCACCGAGCCTCAATGCACGCATTCACACTCCCTTCACTTTCTTCGCGGTAGGCAGCTGCCTTGTAAAGGTCCATGAGCAGTAGCAACACTTACCATCAGGTGTACTGTTTGCTCGTTTGCCACTGCTTGCAATAAAAAAAAAGTTATCTGTTTACGTGCTTCAGACGTCTTTTAGCACAGCTTTTTTTTATTGCTGTTGGTGGCAAATGAGCAAACAACACAACCGATGGTATTTCATATCGTCGCTCATGGACCTTTGTTAAGCCATTGCCTACCATGAAAGAAGTAAAGAGAGTGTGAATGCGAAGTTCGGTGATAGCGAAGGCCACACCACATGCAAACACTGTCAGAAAGTTGGGCTTATGGCTCTCTCGCTCACCGAACGAAGTGCAACAGCAAATTGCTACTACTCAGACGTCGATTCTCTGCGCAAGATTGGTATTACCGCGGCTGGACCCACCCCTAGATGTAAATCGACAACTGCAGTCAGTGTGGTCCAATTACCACAGATAATGGAAAGAAACGTCATATAGTACTTCACCACACAAATAAGTAAATGAGTTATAAATTATAGTAATGTAAAAATTTTATGTTTAGAAACTTCATCATCATCATCATCACAGCCCACATACGTCCTACTCTTGGGCTCGGGCCTCCTCCACAATGAGAGGGAATTGGACCTACTATACCATACTGGACAGTTTTCTTCTCTTGCACAGATCTTATGTGACATCCACGGGCAAGATAGAGAGTGGCGAATTGTATTCTTACTCCATCATCACACGGGAAAACCTCTTCTCTTATTTGCCTATTAATAAATACTAAGACCCCGAACATTATATTATATTCACATTTCTCTTTGTGACGCTAGACTAGAGAATGAATACTACTCAGTTAGACGTGACCCGTGATATTAAGAATATTTAAAATTAACTTCAATATATATGTATTAAAATCTTTGCCACGACGATTTTAAACATACATATAAATTAAAATCTAAATTATAAGTAAGATAACACTAAATTGACCTAAGTGGGAATGAAAAACAATCATGATAGGTCTACATCATGTGGTTAATCCAAAATAATTAGTAAGTCTTGGTACGACTAAGACGTTCTAATTATTTTCACCGCGATCACCATCAAATACGCAGACAGCCTTGAATCAAATGTAATGTTGTTGTTGTTGATCAAAGCACATTAGTTACAGACCGAAACTGCGTAGAGTTTATTAGCCAGTAACCGCGACCTTCCGCTGTCTAGATATATTGAGCGCGTGCCAGAAAATTACGTTTACAAGGTAAATATTACGAATTTGATCATGTATTTCATATTTTTCATATTCATTATGCAATTATTTAAACACTTAGACTTAATTTAACAAAATTGGATTGCCGAATGCCCCCTATCTTACCCGTGTGGTACCGTTGAGATGCGACACAGTGTCATTATCTCTTACTTTCCTATGGCATCGTATAAAACCAACTAAGCGAGTATTAGGAGAATAAACAGCAGCACTTATCCAGGAAACTTATAATATTAACTAGCAACCCGCCCTCGCTTCGCTTCGGTTATAGGTTATAGTCGTTTTACCCGCGTAGTTCCCGTTCCCGTGGCAATACCGGGATAAAATATAGCCTAGTTTACGCCCTGATATTATAGCTTTTCATTGGTGAAAGAATTTTTGAAATCGGTCCAGCCGTTTTGAAGATTACCCGGAACAAACAGACAGACAAACAGACAGACAGACAAAAATTTTTTAATTGCTATTTTAGGAATAGGTGTCGTGCAAATAACAGTGTGAGCATGAAAAAAGTCTGTTATTTTGACATTACAAACAGACACTCCAATTTTATTTATTGGTATAGATATAATAATAATTGTGATCGCCAATTCATGAAGATATGACATTTTACTTGTCTGAGGCCTTATTGTACAACAGCTTACATTTATTTCCAATTTTAATCATCATCATCATTTCGGCTCATATACGTCCCACAGGTGGGCTCGGGCCTCCTCCATAATAGGAGGGAAATTCACCTTACTATACCATTCTGGTCAGACAGGTAGGTATAGGGTTTTGTTTTGAGTTTTCCATCTCTTGTGCAGATGTCATATGCGTAATATATCGCTTAGTCGTCTTTTACCACACCCACGGGTAAGAGAGGGTGATTCTTAGTCCGTCACCACACGAAAAACTTTATTGGCACATTTGTATTTTTACTTAACAATTTATGGAGTTCTTTTACACGTCCAAATAAACTCAATGGTTTACATGTTATCTAAAAGCCATACTATATGTCGTGAATAAACAGTTTTACTCTTACCAGATTATTCTTACAATTATTTTTCTAGAATATAAATTCTCAAAACACGTGATTATATCTGAAAAAGTTGAGTGAAGAAAATAGTACGACATTTCTTTTAGGTTTAAAATAACACGAACGACCCAGACAACGAAACTAATTTCTTTAATGATAACTAAACGCAAAATAACTAACAGAACTCTATTAAATACAAACGGCATAGTATTGCTCATTGTAGAGTCCTCTTGAGGAGACTATGATGTGATTTTGTTTAGTGAACGAGCGTAAATAAAATTGAATATAAAAACCTATCACGAAATTTTCAAGTGCCATGAAATTATCAAATATGTTTCCGACAGTTAATAGCTATCAGTGTTATTGTAAATTATTTCTATTGCTCTTGAGATTCCTACTTCAGCGTCTAAGTCTCCCTTATAATTTTAGATGAAAGAATTAACCTACAGCAACCGCTGGACATCCATGTCGTGACGGTGATAGAAAACAATATACTATCCCTATTATAATATATTGTCCGTGGTTGTCGTAAAAGACGACTAAAAGATTTCATAAGTATATAATATACCAGCAATCCGCCCTCGCTTCGCTTCGGTTTCAATCGCCTTATCCGCTCTTCCATAGGAATATCGGGATAAAATATAGCCTATGTTACTCCCTGATATTATAGCTTGCCATTGGTGAAAGAATTTTTGAAATTGGTTTTGTGGTTTAAGCATGAAAGCGTAACAAACAAACAGACTTACTTTCGCATTTATAATATTAGTAAGGATATGCAAGAAACAAAATTTTATAGCAATCCGTCTGACGAGCTTGATATAGTAGTTTAACTCTTATTGTGGAGGAGGATCCAGCCCAGCACACGGTAAAAGAAAAGATGACTATTGTATTCTTACCCCTTTGACACTTAAATGAGTGAAGTTTATTTTTTACTAGCAACCCACCCTCGCTTTGCTTCAGTTCTAGTCGCCTTACCCGCGTGGTTCCCGTTTCCGTGGGAATATCGGGATAAAATATAGCCTATGTTACTCCCTGATATTATAACTTTCCATTGGTAAAAGAAATTTTGAAATCGGTTCGATGGTTAAAGCGTGATAGCGTAATAAACAAACTTACTTTCGCATTTATAATATTAGTAAGGATTAGTTAACATAAACCGCATTTAAATTTGTATCTCAAATTATTCTCTCATTAAATAACTCTCTAATAATTTATTGCATAAATACACAATAAATTATGAGCAGATATTTCTTTACAAAGATATAACATACAAAAAAGAAATCAGTTACGTTGTCAAAATAATATTACGTTGCCCAATTATATACGGGTTTAGTCGAACAAAGCTACGGTACACTAGTATATTTTTTCTTTTTATATTAGCTATATGAGATTTTCTTTTATTTGGGATATTGATTCTATCTGTAATACTTTTCAATCATCTGATATTCAACGAAAGATTCTAGATGTTGGCTATATTTCTCGTTATTCTACCTTCGCTCGAGTCGACGACATATAATACCAATCTTTACCTTTAAGATAGCGCAAATGCCTTAATATGTTCAAAGTGTTATCCTCTTAATATATAAATTATTCAGTTACATTCATTAACATAAAATAAAATGGACTAGAAAATAAAGGACGAAGCGCTCTCCATTATTGAAATTTCATAGTAGCGCCAACAGTGACGCTTAGAAACTGGATAATAAACCTTGATCCAGTTCAGGTCACCTTCAACTTCACAGGTAATTGATTCTTTTTACGCTGTTGAAATAAGGGAGGGGTTTTGTTTTCTCTCAGCTTGTTCAAATGTTTGTGGTGACAACCCTAACAAAATCCCAGCTGCGGCGACGCGCACATATGTTGCGGGGATATATAAATAAGCTTATTGCGGATTTATGTGATATATTACGTGCAAATTATATGGGTAATAGTATAGCTTTATATAATTATAATGGTGCTTTACTGGAATTGCAATTGCTCGAAACGACCATCTATAGCAAATTCTGTTCATTCTTATCATCACAACTCATATACGTCGTACTGCTGGGCTCAACCCTCCTCCACAATGGGCAGGAAATGAACCCTCTATACCACGCGTTCCGTGTAGTGACGAAGAACGAATACAATTCACCACTCCCTATCTTGGCCGTGGATGTCGTAAAAGACGGCTAAGTATTCCTTAGCAGTCTTTTACGCATATAACATCTATGCAAGAGAAGGAAAACCCGAAATAAAACCCTCTACCAACCTGTCTGACCAGCATGGTATAGTAAGGTCAATTTCCCTCCTTTTGTGGAGGAGGCTCGAGCCCAACAGTGGGACGTATGTGAGCTGAAATGACGAAGATTATCAAAACCGAATACAATGTCTCACAATATGATGATGATACCACGCTTGTCAGGTAGACTGGTTTTATTTCGAGTTTTCTTTTCTTGCATATGTGTTATCTGCATATTGTAATCTCTTAGTCATCCTTTCCGACACTCACGGGCAAGAAAGGCGTTAGTGATTTGTATCATTATACTATTTGAATTGCTTAAGTAAAGGTGTCGAAAAATCATTTCTAACACCCGTGAAAAATACTGCGGAAATTTTACAAATAGTATTTCTTATCCATTATCACATGAAGTTTCATTTCTTCACCAGGTATGCATCACAAGCGACCATAATGTAAGCAAACAGTACGTAATACAATTTCCCATAATCCCCCTAAATCAATTCCCAGACTCTTAATTCGGTATCAAGGTATCCCACGAATAAATCCAAAAAAATAAATATAATTTTTTTTTGGTGATTGGCCATGGTCAGCTCGTTCACCGCCCAGCTCCATCCGTAGCGACAGAGAGGCGCCGCGCGGCCCCATGACCCACCCATGGCACGTCGCCATTATCGTTGGGCTGACCACCGGTGCTGAGATCCTTGTCTTCAGTAGTCGGCCCGATGGAATACCCCGATCGCGGGGTACCCTCCCCTCACGACGTCCCCCCTCGGGGACGTCGGTCATCGTCGCGCGGTCGGCCTCTCGGCGGGTGACGGACTAAGTCCTCGGTCCAGTCACCCGCAGCCTCGGCTAAGAAAAAAAAAATAAAAATTATCTAACTTTGCACGCATACTAGCTACTACTACTACATACATAAATAGAATTTATAATTTGATCACTTCAATGATCAAATTATAAATTCTATTTTAAACTATAGATATAGATTAAAATCGATTTTATTATTTTTAAAGTTATTAGGTACGACGGCAATTTAATCCATATGGCGATCAAACGCGTATCGTTCGGTTTATAGTAAATAACAATGTAACTTAGGCATTAATAACAAAGTAACTTAATAGTCATCTTGTGGCCATGGATGAAGTTTAAAGTAACAATCTGAAACATCTGAATAGGTAGTTAAAGAAGAGTCGTGAAAAGAAAAATATTTAATTAATCTATTTATTAAATTAATTGAATCTATTTAATTAATCTATTTACCAAATTAATTTAATTTTATGGCTCTAGTACATTGTGTAAATATGAAAAATCATTAAGGTAACTCAAATTTTCCCTCCTTTGAATTGAATTTATTACTGACTAGCAACCCGCCTTCGCTTCGCTTCGGTTACAGTCGCCTTACCCGCGTAGTTCCCGTCCCGTGAGAATGCCGGGATAAAATATAGCCTATGTTACTCAGAGATAATGTAGCTTTCCAATAGTAAAAGAATTATTGAAATCAGCACTGTAGTTAATGAGCTTACATTACAAACATACACACATACAAAAATACCAACTTTTCCTCTTTATAGTTGCGACCGCGGTAATGAACGCTTTAATATAAATTTGAGGCCCACATTACATTTCACCACCCCCTCTCTTGCCTGTGGGTTTCGTAAAAGACGACTTAAAGATATATTATGCACATAACATATATGCAATTGAATGTAAACTCGAAATAAAACCCTGTACCAATACGTTTGACTAGCCTGGCATAGCAGGTCTGTTTTCCTCCCATTATAATGAAGGCTCGAGCCCAACAGTTGGACGTATTAATGAGCTGTGATATGTATGTAAATTTTATCATTCAATGAAAGGAAAAAGGAACAAAGCTTTATTCTGTATCCCTGACAATATATAAGTATATGAAATTTCAAGATGATCGGTTAGTAGTAAAAACGTAAACGCATAACAAATAAACAAACATATTCACATTCGCATTTACAATATAATATCAGGATATCGACCTCTTTGGGCAGGTCGGTTGTTCGGTCTGACAGACCAAATGCTTAAGTGCAGCTCTATAACCTCTATCGCCACGTAGGCCGGTTACCGGTACATAACCCTTGAGTTCCGTGGGACGATTTATAAAATATTCAATAAGAATAAACTAGTAGCAATGCGACTGATTATTTCGAATTATTATATGTGCAAGTGAATTACTATTCCAACAAAGCTCATAGAGAATTTTAAAACAGTTAAAAAAAATTATATTGCTTTGTTTGCGAGCAATACAATCACAAAATAGAGCCAACTTGATAGATAACGAATATTTGCTAAAAACCATTAGTTAGTAGTAAAATAGATCAATTTAGAAAATGAATACATCGCGTGCGACTTTCAATTGAGGCTCCTAATTTGAATGTCCACTCATCAGCTTCCAGACGGTAGCTGTTAGAAATTAGGTTGTTTCGCAAAATACTTAAGTATTCCGTCTGAACACGCAATAAGATAAGCACGAACCTCGAATTTCACACGAGATAGAAAAAAGAAAGATCAAATGAAATGAAAAACAATTTAACATTCCTGATGTTTATTTATAATGAGTATTACACAAAGTACAATCCGGTGCTAGGATACTTATGTCTGCGTTATTTTAAATTAATAAAATGTCATATTATAGGTACTAACATTGCAATTAATAATAATATAAATGATCCAATAGTTATATAACGGCAACAATAAAAAATATTATAAATCTATAACGTTTAATAAATATTTCTATGAGCAATTAATCTTCAATTAAATATGCATACTAATTTCGAATTAAAAATGTATTGAATATACAAAATCCTTTGTAACGATCATATGTAAAATGCCAAATAATTATCCTGCGATTATAGTGACTGAAAATTACCCGAAACGTCATGATATTAAAAGAAACAAAAAATGAAGCTCCACAACATAGTCATTAATATTATAAATACTAATATCAGTTTGTTTATTTGTTGCATTGTCGCACCTTAATCACCAATTTCAAAAAAAAAACTTTCACCATTGAAGCTACATTATCAGCAAGTAGGCTATATTTTATGCCCGAATTCCCATCACGGGAACGGGAACGACGCGATGACCCGCTTTGCTACTCTAGAATAAAATATGTTAGTAGTTTAAAGGTAGGTACTAAAAAACACAAAAACTCGCTTTTGTAAAATACTGAACTAAAAAGTGTTATGCAGAAAATAGGGATAGCGACATTTATGAAGTCTCACCAAAACCTCAGCCTTATAAAACTAATATGAAAAAATCGCTATCCTGTAAGGAAAATGAGAACAATTAAAACCAAATTATTGAATTGTCATCTGTTCCTGATAAGTGTGCAAAGTTTCAAATTAATCCAACGTTTAGAAGGGGATGAAAATCATGTTCAAAGATTTCGTTACAAACAAAAAAACTTAATACAAGTGTGTTAAAAATAAGTTCATATTGCAAATAAAACTACTGTACAGATTTTATCGCATTTGTATTTGATTTTTGATTGCCCGACGTTTCGAATTAGTCCCCCCGTGACAATGAATGCTGCAAAGTATTTTAAATGTCGGACAATCAAAAATCAAATACAACCGCGATAAAATCCGTAAAGTAGTTTTATTTACAATGTGTAATGCTCGCATAAACATCAGAAATCATTTAGTTCTTATCGTGTAAAAGATTAATCATATTTTTTTGTTTACTAAAACAGAAATCGTTAAGATAATTTAAACAATAATAGGTTTCACCTAATGACTATGTTAACAACACAATACTCGAATCAAGTGAATCAATAAAGCCCTTGTCGCGTTCCCGATCATCAATCATACGCAAGCGGGTCCTTTTGAGCTCATAAAAAGTGACGTCACACTGTCGTGTACATATTTATGAAGCATCCAAGTGATCTGCTATTGATGGCTTGTCCCATTCATCAGTCAGGCAACCATCGACTAACAAAAACTTGTTCGTAATGAGCTTTCCTTGGGTGGACAGTTAATAGGAAATGTGTGTGTTGTCAGTGAAAATATATTAGAAGTTACATATCCATAATCGAAACTTATAGAAATATTTACAATAAAAATTACAAAAAAATATATTATAACAGTTATTAACAATCTATGTGGTGACAGAGCAAGAATTTAACTTCCCCTTTTGCTTCCCCTTTTGCCCGTGGGTGTCGTAAAAGAAGCCCAAGGGATTATAATATACAGACAACATCTATATAAGAAGGAAATTCGAATTACAACCCTGTACCAACTCGTCTGACAAGCGTGTTATAGTAGGTCCATTTCCCTCCCATTGTGGAGGAGGCTTGAGCCCAACAGTGGGACGTATATGACCTGTGATGATGAAGATTATCAAAACCGAATACACATTCTGAGAAATTCTCAGAATGTGTAAAAAATATACACATATGTGTGGAGTGGTAATGGAAACCATTGATGAATAAGTTTCAGCGTTTGTTTTAAATTTTATCCAATCATCCAAAACTATTTTATTTTTGTAGTAAATGAAGTTGTAGACTGAAATTATAATTTTATTTTAACTTATACTTTAATTTAAAATAGCTTAATTGTTTATAGTAATATATTAATTTCATCCATTGCAAGTCCATCCATCCTAACTTATTTGAGATGGCGTGCGTAAAAGGTCTGCAGTCCTTCAATTTTTTAAACGATATAATATCATAAATAAAATTTACCTTCAATTTTAGTTAATAATATAGTTAATAATCGTGTTTTGGATATTAACATTGAACTTGAACTAACAGAAAACCTTTTTTTAGATTAATATTGGGATGATGGATGACGAGCCGATAAAAAAAATAATTCTTGAAAAAAGAATATGTGTCTACTGTCTTGGATTAACATTTTTAAAGTAACTTGAATTATTTTTTTTTGTTTTAGCTCAAGCATCAAATTATCGTATTTTTTTTTATTGCAGACGGTGGTAAACGAGCAAACAGTATACCTGATGGTAAGTGTTGCTGCCGCTCATGAACCTCAAGGCCGCTGCCTTCCGCGAAGAACGTAACGGGGGTATGAATGCGTACAATGAGGTTCAGTGATACTAAGAGTATCCCTAAAACCCACCACACGCAAATACTCCTAAAAAGTTGGGCTTCCAGCTCGGACGTCGATTTTCTGCGAAAGTGTAATACTACCCCGGAGGGATCAGCCTGCGGCTGTAATCAGGCGACTGAACAGTGTGTGTCCCTACCACTATTAATCTGCTATCATTATTAACCTACCACTATTATTTAACATACATATATCTTGAGAAACAAAAATTCTTGATGACAACACTGCCGGTATCATTTGTGGATGGCACAAATCAAGCATTAACACTTTAAGACTACTATGCTATTTTAGTAGTCAAATAATCGATATACTATTATTACATCGCATAATACCAGTCATTTGCTACATGCAAATGGCTGGTATTATGCGTGTTGTAGTCAATTTTAGCTATATTAATAAACGAAGACACAACTAGTGAATGTCATTTACATATGCATGCAGTGAATTGTCAACGATCATAACCCGTTATATACAAGTGTCATTTTAACCTACGCAAACACAAATAACTCATGTTTAGTGTTTTTGAAGTGAAAATTTATATAGGTGGGTATGGTGTAAATTCATGCAAATCGTAATTGACACAGTCACGCTAAGACTGTATCTGTAGCTATGTCAACGTCAATAACGATAGATGTCAAAAATAGATAAATTTAAAAAGATTTAATTCAAAAATTTTTAATTCAAAGACAAAAAGCACATCCAAGAGTAATGACTGTTTATATTTTTAAAATTTGCTTCTGACGGCAGTCCTTACAACTTATTTGTACTCTTTTTTATATAATATTTACGGATTTTTTTAATAGAACAATTTTTACGGATTTCATCACGTTTCTGTTTGATGTTTGATTTATCGAACTTTTCAGCATTCATAATCACGATACTGTCTGACTGGCAGTCATCACGTGACTACGAAGAAATAAATCAAAAATCGAATACAAATGCGACATAATCTGTAAAATTAGTTTTATTTAAAACGTGTAATTATTTTAAATATTTGCGTAAACATCAGAAATATTTATTCTTTACGGGCTACAAACGGTTATTGCCAAATAATGTTTACGCCTACATACATAGTTATGTATAGCATTCTCATTTTAGCATCGATAGCAAACAGAGAACTGATGGGAATGTCAATAATCTGTACGATACAATATCTATAATTAACATATATGTTCCAAACACATGTACATATGTTCCAAATATATTATTAAGATACATATTATGTACATATATCCCTTGTGGTGACAGCTCAAGAATACATATATAGTAATGCAGTTATTCTCGGTGTGGCGACTGATTATGATTACATTTTACTACTCTTTTTCCCGTAAGTATCATAAAAGAGGTCCAAGGGATATAATATGCACGTAACATCTGCGAAAGTGAAGATAAACTCAAAATAAAATTCTATACCAACATATCTGAAAAGAGTATTTAGGCCAATTTTCCTCCAATTGTAGAGGAATCTCGAGCCTAGAAATGGGACGCATATAAAATAATGATGATAATGAATGTAGTTATAGATTGGCGGTACAAAACTCGTTAGCTTTCGAGAACATACACCTAAGTAACAGGCTGGAACGTCATTAGGTTTTACAACTTCATGTACCACTTGGTTAGTAATAAACCTGTGCTAGAAGTCTCAAAAGAAGTACTCGAAGTACTGCTTTTGAAATTTGAGAGAATGACATTCAAGAGATCAAAAGCTTCGTCCTCTTAATCGTCAACTTCAGACGCTTAAAAGTAATAATTTTCAAAAAGGATTTCTTTATTTTAAACTATATCAAACTAGAAAATACATTTAGTGTTACTGTTATAGTTTGTATTATGAAAACGTAATGTAATTTAGCGCCAATGTACAGCGCTATTATTGTTATAGCTACTATTAATATAGAAGGCTAAAAGCAGTTTACTTATATTGAAATATATGTTATATACATATAATATGTGTCGCAGGCAAGCGTATAATATAATACTAGAAAGTAATTGGCCTACTATAAATTACTATACTACATAAGTGCCAGTTTCAGCTGTGTGGTAGCGGCTTCGAATACTACCAACCCTGGCTTTGCTCGTGGGTGTCGTAAAAGACGACTAAGAGCCCTAGATTGACCCGGACCAACTCCATCTGGTACCATTTGGGTCAACGATTACATTCCCAAGGAGGGTTGACGGCCGGTGGCCAGGCAGGCGGCCGGTCATAAAAATCATTGCCGAAACTTTTTGCAATATGTCAAAACAGATGACATATTGCGTCGACCCCAAGTAATTGGGATAAGAGCAAGATGATGATGATAAGTTCCAGTTCCACTGTTAGACTCGAGCCTCCTCCGCAATACGAGGGAAATTGACCTATTATACTACGCTGGTCAGAGGTGTTGCTATAAGGTATTCGAGTCTATCCTTCTCTTTCATGGATGTTATATGTATATTTAATTCCTCAGTCATCTTTTACGATAGCTAGAGAAGAGGTGGTGAATTGTATCCTTACTCCGTCACCACACGGAAAATTGTAAATGAGAAATATCTGTATGTTAATTATTAGTATAAATATGATTATAATATAAATACAAGTATTATGTTTATACTTGAACATATAATCAAGTTTTATAGCTTGTAATACTGCACGGTCTAGATGCGTCGGAAGAAATATTAACTATCGAGATGAAAACAATCCTTTAAACTTAAGTTCAACCAAGAAAGACGCATTTAGAAAATTTCATTATAAGCAGTTCGGTTCAGTTCGGTTATTAATATAATCATATTTATATCTAAATTATATGATATTTTACCTCTCTAAATACTGTTTTTTCTCTTTATTTTCTAAACGCATTATTCGAAATGAAAAAAAAAGACCAGGTTTATATAACAATTCATAAATATCTAACAAAAACGGACACAATTTGCACAACAAATATTTTTCTAAATTGTCGCTCTTTCATACTCAACAAAGTGGAATCGATACTACGTAACGACAGGCGCTCCATTTTCAAAATAGGATTAACATTCGTTGCACTTAAAATTCAAAGCTTTTATTTGTATCAAAAATTTTGGAAGTCAAAGCTTTATACCTATCATGTTTCGTTGACAATGGAATGAGAATCGATTCCTACTGAACGATTTATACGCAGTTTTATTTATCGCCTCTTACGGGTAACGCCTCACATATTGTTAAGTGGTTGCCGGCACTATCGAATATTAGAAATACCAGGGGCGTTGAGAGCAGGAGTAAATTCGTTTTAGTATAAAAAGCTAATGCTTGACAACATTCCAATTCAAGTTAAACGATAATATTTGGGCTTCATGTACCTTATATCTTCTGTATGACAGTTTAAGCACAATTTTTAAAAGACAAGACCCGTATATATGACATTATTGCAATATTTCATTATTATTACCTATTGCAGATAGTGTCATTGGAATAAAAGCAAAACTCGAAACCAAATACATATTACATTTTCTGTGCAGAATAACAGTTTAATTGTCTCTCAACGATAATACTATACACGTGAAATTTTGCGTATATAAATGAAGAATTTTAAATGGTATTAAACATTTAATCTACGTAACTATTTTGTAATATGTTATCCTTCACTGGCTGTTCCATTTCTTTTGGTGACGGAGTGATGAAGATCATGGAGCGTTAAAAATACAATGTATCACTTACTCTTCCATCGGAGTTATAGGAACCGGCTGTTAGACCATCATAAGAATATCCAGCAGAAACCGTACTCTTTGCTGGAATAAAATGTAGCCCAATTGAGACTATAAACTATCTCAAGACCAAATTTCATCTCGATCCGGGCAACCATTCACGCATGAATAGGTAACAAACATACAACCCAACTATATCATTTCTAGTAATAAGTGAATCTAAAAGTTAAAAAGGTCTATATTTTATTCTCTTCTTCTAGATGTATTCTATAGTAGTATCGAATGATCTAATAGAGTCGGGCGTTTTATTACTTGCGAAAAGCCACTGCAGTCCAAAGAGAAATCTCGAATTGCTTCAATTGTTACGCTTGAATTGTGCAATTTACAATAATATTACTATTTACTAAATACCTTCAATAATTGCAATTTACAATAATATTACTATTTACTAAATACCTTCAATAAATTGTAATGACGTAGAAGTAATCTATGAGATAAACACAAAAATTTAATATTGGTATGTATACTATGCTTGACTACTATGCTCGGTGTAGTAGTAAACTAGGAGAGGGGGATTTTGCGAGTGATATATTGATTCATCACCATATCTCTGGAACCATAAGGCGTACAGACTTGAAATTTGGCACTAATATTCCTTTCGTCGAGTAGAGGTCAGCTAAGAACGGATTTTGCGAAATTCCACCTACAAAGGGTGTCGCGGGGGCATTCACAATAATATACATATAAGGGGACAGGGTGAGCCGAAGCTACCGAAGCTAGAAAAATGAAATTTGGACCGTTGCTTCATTTCATGATGTAGGCACCTACTAAGAAAATATTTTTTTGAAATTCCACTTCTAAGGGGGTGAAACGCAATGGCAAAGTCTGTATGGAAAGAAAAAAATCTTTAGCTACTGTCTTCAAATTAAGCACAAATACTCTTTAATAAACATAAATAAACACGTGTTTCAGCGTTTGTCCATTTTCATCCTCTAAAGGTGTAAAATAGGTTGAAAGATGTCAGTTTACTGACTTTTCACAGAACCGAAACTACTGAAGCCAGAAACATGAAATTTTGACATTAGTTTCTTTGCATGACGTAGAAACCCACTAAGAAAAGGTTTTTTTGAAATTCAACCCCTAGGGGGTAAACCGCAGTAACAAAGTTTGTATAGGGAGAGAAAAAATCTACATTGATTTTCTTCAAATTCTCCAAAAATACTCTTTAGTAAAAATAAATAAACACGTGATTCAGCATTTATTTATTTTCCCCCTCTAAGGGTGTAATCCACACCAATATTATAAAGAGGAAACGTTCTTTACGAATAAACTCAAAAACTCCTGGACGGATTTCGATAATTTTTTCACCATTAGAATGTTACAGTA
The DNA here is from genome assembly GCA_032191425.1 of Lymantria dispar. Taxonomy (NCBI): domain Eukaryota; kingdom Metazoa; phylum Arthropoda; class Insecta; order Lepidoptera; family Erebidae; genus Lymantria; species Lymantria dispar. The sequence continues at coordinate 14,255,629 of CM063454.1, read as the reverse complement.
TCCCTGAGTAACATAGGCTATATTTTATCCCAGTATACCCACGGGAACAGTAACTACGCGAGTAAGGCGACTGAAACCGAAGCGAAGCGAGGGCGGGTTGCTAGTATGTGTATAAAAGAAAGTCGTGTTAGTTACACTATTTATAACTCAAGAACCGCTGTACCGATTTGGCTGAAAATTGGTGGGGAGGTAGCTTAGATCCAGGAGACGTACATTTTTTTTTTTTGTTGGGCTATGGTAAGCGCACGCGTGGTCCTGTCCGTCCGGGGCGATGAAAGGACGGCGCGCGGGCCCATAACCGTACCCACGTCACCTCGTTGTTTGTTAGGCCGACCACCGGAGCAGATGTGACTTGTCATCAGTGGTCGGCCCGACGGAATACCCTTTCGGGTAACCTCACGTCTCGACGTACTGGGACGTCGCTCGCCATCGCGCGGTCAGCCTCTCTGCGGGTGACGGACAATTCCCCGGTCCGATCACCCGCGGCCTCGGCTAGGGCGGCATTAGGCGCAGATACTCGCGCCTGCGCCGGCCCAGTCGCCGGCGGCAGAACGTGTCGCCGAATAGGATCTCTACTCGCACACGATCCGCCGCCTCCTTCCGTGAGATTACGGCCTCACAGAAGGCGGCGACCGCGTCCCAGTTCCTGACGCTGTCGAGCATCTCCCTGGCGATGGTCGGCAGCGCCAGGTCGGCACCGATAATCGCGACGAGTTCACGGCGCTCCCTTTCCCACGCAGCACACTCCTCGAGCATGTGCTGCACCGTGTCCTCGTCGCAACTGCAGTGGTGGCAGGACGGTGTGCTCTCCCTCCTGACAATCTTGTGCAGGTACTTCCCAAAATACCTGTGCCCCGCCAGGAGACGGTCATAGGATAAAAAGTATCCTATGTCCAGGAGACGGACATAGGATACTTTTTATCCCGTTCGATTGCGTCCCTGTGTGACGTAACATAAAACGTCAAAGAGAATACAAGTCACTATGAAACATGGTATAACAAAAATGCATCTGACATTTAATAACAAAACGCAAATGACAGCTATAGAGAGACTATATTTTCGGAAATTTCGAAAATATATTTACTAAAATAAATATGGCGATACGAAGTTCGCCGGGTCAACTAGTCTATATATATAAAAGAAAGTCGTGTTAGTTACACTATTTATGACTCAAGAACAGCTGTACCGATTTGGTTGAAAATTGGTGAAGAGGTATCTTAGAACCAGGAGACAGACATAGGATACTTTTTATTCCGATTTTTTTAATGGTGTTTACAAGATTTCGGCAATAACTCTTTTATCCCGTTCGATCCCGTTCCCGTGTGACGTGACATAAAATGTCAAAGAGAATAAAAGTCACTATGAAACGTAGTATAAAAAAAACGTATTTGATATGTAACAACAAAACGCAAATGACAGCTAAACGTAATTTTGTCTATACTCTATAGTTAAGTATGGTTGAAAATTTGATAATTATAATTTTGTCAGAAATCAATAATGAGTAATTTGTATTCTCTTTGAATTATTATTAACAATGCCGCGACCAAAACGATCGATTCTTTCCCGACAAAGCTGTAATGATTCTTCCATAGAGTCTATATTTTCGGCAAATTAGAAATTATATTTACGAAAAAAATTATGACGTTACGAAGTTCGCCGGGTCAACTAGTATATGTATATATCCTTACTAATATTATAAATGCGACAGTAACGATGTTTGTTTGTTACGCTTTCACGTTTAAACCACTGAACTGATTTCAAAAATTCTCAGCAATGGACAGCTATAATATCAGGGAGTAAATAAAATCTTTCTAAATATTTTATCCTTCGCGTTATCTTACGTTTGTAGAAAAAACGACACAAATAATAGAAAAAAAAGGTATTTAATATATTGAAAATTTTATTATAACGCATCGCAGTTGACATTTGTGACGATGTGCGCGTGCATCGTAAAAAATGTTGACTATCTAACTTCAGGGTGTCGGTTGTTCATGAAGGTGTGCACGGGCATCGCAAAAATTTACTCTTATCTTTCCCTAACGCGCCAAAAGATGTGTAACTTCAAAATCCTGTCTCTAAGACTTGCCATTCTGAAAGACACGTTTATTAAGATCGATGATGTTGTTTCTGAGACTAGTATGGACTAGCGTCGTATAAGAGTTTTGCTTGCAAGGGATGTAGTGTTTAAGATCCAACGGACCCAGTGCCGCGGGTACGTTTCTCGCAGCACAATTCTTGTGCGATCCATAAACTGTTATTCTGAGTATAAGTGTAATATGTGTCTGCTAATACATGTATATTTTTAAAGTCCAAATAAAGGCCAGTGAATGTCTACGGGCTGAACGCCTATTTCCTGGGCTGTCTAAATGGCTGGATAGATATTATATATAAAACCCCCATGTATATATTACAGTGAAGCTGGTTATATAGCTATTAAACTAAGCACATCTATACGCACATACAGGCTCAAATATGAAACGCACACGTATGTATGTAAATATTTTGAGTCCCGCGATATATAATAATTTACATAACTATCTGGGTCTAATGCCTGACACATTGTATTACGAATAAATTTACTAGCGCGTAGGTACTCTATTTCTGACGTTATACATTTTAATACTTGTATTTGTTGATATTAAGTTAATACCGTGTGGTGAAGGAGTAAGAATACAATTCACCACCGCCCTTCCTGCCCTTGGATGTTGTAAAAGACGACTAAGGGATATGATATACAAATAAACGCTACGCAAGAGAAGGAAGACTTAACATTAAATCCTTTGCGAACACGTCTGACCAGCGTGGTTGGGTCTGAAGAGTGGTACATATATGAACTATGATGATGATGATGAAGTTTTCACTCCACATTTATTATGCTTCTTCTCTGATCTAAAATAGTATTTTTTTTAAATAAACAGAATCAAAGGTATGTCGATATGTAATGATATGATGTCAAAGCGAATAGCCCACGGAGCATATACAAACTTTGTACTTACTCCGTGGAATAGCCTATTTGTATTCATGACTTAACTAGTTAGATTTATAAGATGTAGATAAATGCTCTCTTTCACAGGAAATGCTTTGCCACAAAATTAAATCAATGAAATATTTTTTTTGAGACTAATCAATCCCACCACACATTCCCATCACTATATCTCCTGTAAGCCAGGATCCACAATGGTCTCCGCGTATAAGACACAGAGGTTTGACCCTTCGGCAGTCCCGAGAAACGCTTTTAATTGTCTTGGAACCCGCAACAAATTTAATTGGAAAAGAAAAAAAAACAGGAGGAGTTGGAAAGATTCCACTTCCCTCCTATGCAAAACGGGAGATATGAAGTAAAGTAGACTAATAAGCCAGTAAATAAGAGAATGTACAACTACGTAAAGCGCAGCATTATAGCACCACGGATTTAACATAGCTTAAGGGACCTACATGTGAGCTTTACGATTGTTTGCAATAGTAGATATGGCAAAAACGAACTGAACGCATGGAAATTTTCTCAGGTTGCTACAAGGTCCGTATAGTACACTGCCCCAGACATGACTTGCAGACTGTCTAACATGAGGTCCCGTTCGTTACGCTAGAGAATGCACTCCCAAAGGATGTAGTGAGCTGTTTGTGCAAAATCTGAGTTTGAGGTCGAACATTGACAAAATGGTGAAGGTACTAGTTTAAAATTAAAATAGAATAACTTACTTCTAAAATTCCCATGGACAGTAAGGAATTGGGCTACATAATGATCTATTTCCAGCTTAATTTTGTCTAAACGTTGACCAACAGATAAAAAGAATTTCACCTTTCCTGCCATTCGGTCAGGTCAGGAGCTCGTCGTACACCACGGATTGTAGTGCAATGAAATATTAAGATTGCTCTTCGCGTAATAAAAAAGTAAGAATAGAATAAGCACTATCACTTCCTATACCGGGTATCGCAGAATCAACTTAGCAAATAAAACAGATTACAAGACCAAGACCTTTGGCAACCTGGCTCTTGCGTAACATTAGGCTAATTTTCTTCACCTAATGTAGACACGTGCCCAGAATTTTGATATGGGTAAAGTAGAAAAAGAAGGAACATAATTTACAGATAGACTATTATATACCTTATTGGCAAGCAATTTCATAGTGCGCAATCAAATGTACGGGTAGCGCAAGAAGGGATGGTATTTAGCAACCTTGAGAGTATATACAAACTTTGTCAAAGCTTAGTAAACCTGTATCCGTAGAGTTGACATGCTGATTCTGTTAATGAATCAAGTGCTAACTAATTTAAATGTAGTCACGAAGCAAGTGTTGAGAAGCTTATGCAGGAATCGGCAGTTGAGAGTGTCTGTCGAACAGATAATTATTTTATGTTTGCCAAGACTCGAGACACATTTGCAAATCGGCTTATTCTGGAGCTTTGATTACTATGTAAATGAGTATCGCATGATTTCATTGGGCGTATACAGCGTTATCTCGAATGTTATTACTTTATTTTTTGTATTACTGGATTTTAAATGCCTTATTTTGTTAGGTGACTATTAAATAACAATTTTAATATCTTATTTTTAGTTAAACGTCTAATTGGTATAACAGGATAATGAGTATAGTCACAATTATGAATATACACAACAATGTAATTTTTTTTTTAAACGTTATACGTAGATACCTCTTCGCTACAACAATTTATTCATCTCAACTCATACGTCTCAATGCTGAGATTGAGCCCCGTCCGGCCCACGATAACGCGCTGGTAGGAATAATAAGAAAGGACACAAATTTTAATGATGCAAACATAATGAGTAGTATTAAGTATCCTACAGACTTGTCATAAACTTTCAAATAAATTTACAACACGAATTAGATAAGTACTGAATATGTGAATATAAATGAATTTCAGAAATTAATAATTAATCATATAAAATCCTAAAATTCTTACTAAGTTTTGCATAATGATGTCAAATTTTTCTATGGATACAAAAATAAATACTTCGCTAAAAACATGTGACGTTTAAAATATATCAATTTAGTGTCATAGATCCATTGTGAGAGATTGGAAAATGCGCGCCAAACAACGCGTTAACCACAAAAACTACCAGTTCGATTCCACAAAGTATTATCATATCAGATAGCTGCATACAGCATACATATTATATCAGATAGCTACATACAGCACACTTAACGCAGTATATTATATGAGATAGCTAGATACAGCATAAACAACGCAGTATTCTTCTATTAAATAGCTTTATACAGCATACATAACGCAGTATTATTCTATCAGATAGCTACATACGACCTACATAAAGCAGTATTATTATATTAGATAGTTTGTTTATCGAGAAAGGCATATAATACATAACGCTGCGACAAATAGTAAAAGAGCGGTGTCCATAAATGACAGTAAATTGGGCACAATATTGTAACAATGACCATTGTCAAACGTTCTGCGCAGTCAGTATTTTCAGGAACTACTGAGGCAGCAATAATTTTCATTGATGTATTATGGATATTATTCATATTGATATTATTGCTAATAAGGCTATATTACGTATGTTTTCACATAAAGTAATAGCTAACTGGAACTTAAAATAAAAGTCCATGCCAACCCACTGGTTATTCTGGTGTAATAGGTCTATTTCACTCATTTATAGGAGATCCGTGTCCGACAGTGGGACGCGGCTTTACGGAATTATATGTTCCATAACGTATTTTTATGCTCTCACGTTTTTATGGCTAAAATGATAAGCAAAGATGACACAACCACCTTTTCCCAATTTTAAGTATCATATAATACGTAACGAGACTGATGCCGTTTATTGAGCACGATTCCAGCGAGCTTTGTATTCCTGGACTTTCCTTAGAAAAACATAAATTATCTGAAGGTACTTATGCCCAAGCCAATTACTGAACCTGAGACCTTACGATCAGCAGTTTCGTACTTATGCTATGAAACGGCATATAATTGTAACTATCGATATACTTGATCGCAGTGACCACGATAAATGCTCTCTTTTGATGTTTACGCATATAATAGGGGTTTAAATATGAAATTGCCGTTTTAACGTACTAGCCACTTTTGAGTTAAAATTAAACCTGCATGGTCTCAGATATCAAAGTGAAACTGTTTTCAAACAAAAACTATAACATTCTAAATTTAAGAAATGTATGAAATTTGATCGTTCAGCGTTCAATTGTTTTTACATTCAGCCTTTGAAGTGAACATGGATACGGCGAAAATCAGAGTAATTTTCAAATACGAGTGCCGACGTGGGACTAACGCAGCAGAAACGGCTCGTAATATCAATGCTGTGTTTGGAGAGCATACGGCTAACGAACGCATCGTGCATTTTTGGTTTAACCGCTTTCGTAGTGGAAACTGGGACTTGAAGAATGAAACCGCGAGGAAGATACCAGCCACTAAGGTAAATACGACAAATTGAAGGTGACGCTGGAAGCCGATCCGAGTCAAACTACCTAGGAATTAGCGGCATGGTTTGACGTTAGCATACCCACAATATTGACCCATTTGCACCAAATCGGTAAAATAAAAACTCGAAAAATGGGTGCCTCATGATTTGACTGATCTGAACAGAGCAGCGCTTGTTGAAGCTTGCCTTATCTTATCAAACCAGTATAGAAATGAAAGGATTTTGGACCGAATTGTGACGTGTGATGAAAAGTGGATTTTTTATGATAATCGCAAGCGAACAACGCAATGGCTGACCCCAGGTCAAACGTCACATCAATGCCCTAAAGCGAAGCTTACCCATAGAAAGGTGATGGTAACTGTTTGGTGGTCACTTTATGGTGTAATTCAATACAGCTTCCTCAGATCTGGTCAAGCAATAAACGCAGGTGTCTACTGTGCAGAACTCCAAACAATTATTACGAAACTCGCAGTAAAACAGCTCCGACTTGTCACTCGATCTTCATCATTATTGCTCCATGATAACGTAAGACCTCATACTGCTCAAGAAACTATTCTAACACTACAAGACCTGGAGTTAGAAACCATACGTCATCCTCCGTACTCGCCAGATCTCGCCTCAACCGACTACAATTTTGCCACGATTTGGACAATTTTTTGCAACGCAACAAAATTCTTCCGAGGAAGCAGTACAAAATACCTTCACACAGTTTGTGGAGTCCAGAAGCCCAGTTTTATCGCAAAGGTTTAAATGATCTTCCAATTAGATGGTAGAAATGTATAATTAACGAGGGTATTTACCCTCGTTAATTATACATTTCTACCATCTAATTTTTTTAATCAATGTATTTACGTTGATAAAAAAAATGTTTTATGAACAAAAAATGGTTTTAATTTATCAGTACGAAACGGCAATTTCATACTTTAAGCCCTAATATTACACATTAGAAAAGAACTAGTTTTATGGATTTTGTGGCGTTTATTTTGTTGATCTTTGTATTTTTAATTTCAAGAGGTTTCAAATATTTTTCAGCGTTCATAGTCAAGCATGAAACTTAATAAAACCTTTAACATATTGTCTGTATAAATTTTCTAATTAAAAGTGTTGATTATAAACACAATAATTTAGAAAATTCCCTATATTTTCAGAGGAGATATACAAGCTAATTAAAATACAGACCTAGAGATTGAATAGAGTGCCTAAACTTCGAATAAATTGCAACGAATTCCGTAATTCCGAAGTAACCGAATTTAATACTACTTCAGAAACCGTTTAAAAAACTTTATAGAAATGTCAAGAACAATTTGTACTTAGTGCTCAACCCTGACACGTATATTATTATATCTTTTTTTATTTAAATGACTCAAATAAAATAAATTTAAAAGGTTTGTATTTTAAATAGAGTGTGAAATTTAATATTTCAAATTTAACTATCTTCATATAATTAATACATTTTATTATATCTATTTTCTTTTTATTACCAGAACAAGAAGAAATAAAAAACATTTTTTAAATAGGCTGCATTACTTATAATTCCAGCTCATATACCTACGTTCTGTTGTTGAGTCGAGCTCAACAATTGGAGGGAAATTGACCTATTGCACTACGCTGGTTAGATGTGTTGGTATAGGGTTTTATTAGTTATATGCATATTTAAGCCCTTAGTCGTCTTTTACAATACCCACGAGGAAGAGGGTGGTGAATTGTATTCTTGCTCCGTCATCACACGGAAGATTCCATCGTTTCTTAAAAATTATTCAAGAAACTGCAAACAGAATAAACCTCTCTAAGATATATAACATAACCATTTATCACAGAATGTTGTTCAATGTGCACTGTGTGTATTTATGCCTTAAGACAGGCTTATTTGCTGGGTATCCATACAAATTTCGGTTATTTTTTGTTACCTTACCGTACAATTTTAAATACTACACATAATACAATTTCAAATAATATCTACCTATACTACCCATATCACAATTTTAAATAATCCTTTTATCTACGGGATTAAATATACTCTGAACACTCGTTTATAATGTAGTTTTTCATTAATGCAAGAATTTTTAAAATCATATCCATGTCTTAGGCATGAAAAAGCATCAAAAAACATACTTTCGCATTTCTAATATTAGGATATATATTATTCTGTAGATGCAATACTGGTACTTAAAATTAAATTTAAGAATAATAGCTTTTAAAATATATTTTTATAAACGCATTAAGAACACAATATATCACCGCCCCTTATTTTACGGTGGAAGTATTAAAAGGCTTTTGGATGGAAGGACAGAGGGCAATAAGCAGGAGTATTTGTCTGAGAAATTTGTGTGATAATCAAACGAGTCGAAACTTTTTTTTACCCTACACATTTATGGTGGTATTCCGTCGGGCCGACCACTGACGTCAAGTAACCCTGCTCCGGTGGTCGTCCCAACGACGAAGGCGACGTGCATCGTGGGTGGGTTGCGGGTGTGCGTGCTTACGCCCCTCTGTCGCCCCGGACGGAGTGGTGCGAGGAGCGCGCCGACCGCAACCCACACCCAAAAAAAAACCCCTATGCATTTATGTTCATCTATTAGTCTATCATTGTCCAATATTAGACATAGACCTACAAATAAAATAATGCCATAATCTCCACGTTTGGTTTAGTTAGCAACTACAATTGCTGTTTTAAGTTTATGCGGAAAGTATCAAAATACTTACCGCATAAACTTAAAAAAGAGATTATGTGGAGTAAGTTCAAAAACTTACTGCTGATAATATTTATTTTTTTACAGAAAGTAATACATTGTGAAATATTTCATTCTTAATCCCACAAGAGAAATAAGGATGACGATGATTTTCATTATTCCACAAGGAGAATGATGTCAATCTTATATCTCTTACCAATAGTCTTTAAGAGAATAATAAACGGCTATCGTATTCTTATTTATTATTTATTTATAACTCCGTCGCGTCGCCTCAACTGACTTTGGCAAACATCCAAAACCCATTTTTTTAGGAATTCAGTTTAATCCGTTTGGTATTCATGTATGTTTTAAATGGTTGGCTATAATTTATAAACACTTAAATCGACACTATCATCATTATCTCAGCTAATCTACGGCCCACTGCTGGGCTGAAAGTTGGGAGAGTGGGAAGAAAATTGACCTACTATAAGACGTTGGTCAGACGAGTTGGTGTTTAATTTTGAGCTTGAGTTTTCTTTCTCTAGCACTCCTATTATCTGCTTACGTGTCCCAACTCTCTCTTACGATGAGCAACGGGATAGAACAGGGTGGTGATCAATGTATTTTTCCTCTATTACCATCATCATTCTCCTGCTCTTGTTCTACTTACTCGGACTCTACACAATATCTGTGATGACGGGCTATGATTCTAATATATCGCCACCCTTTACTTTCCTGTTGGCCTCGTAAAAACCAGTTAATTGGACACCAGACCGCATACAGCGCGCTCTTTGATTAAGATTTCCATCGAATTTTTCAATATTTTCAATTAACCTGATTTTCATTCATCCTAACAGCATATTTTGATTCGAGGTTGCCACTCAAGAATTTTTCTGTCCTAACGATTATTTTGTCGAGCGTTGTGACCACTTCATCGTGCTAATATTTCGGGTTATCGTGATTACTCTCGATTTTGATACAATAGATCCCATTTCTCTAATTAAGTTCAGTCGTCAAGCACAAGAGTCTATACAAGCCAATTAAACATAAATTTGATGGGAACAATCGCAAAGGGCCGAGTGTCATCTATCATCGGTTTGATTGGACAGGCCATTTGTATAATACCCGGTGCTAACGTCCAAATCGCAATCGAAACACGTTTGATTGGCGTCTGTTTATCCCTAAAGGCAAATAAACGCAGCGGGTGGTCTATGGTGATTATGGCATGGCTAGTTGTCACTAGTGTCATATTACGTCATCTTGCATAACGTTTTCTGACAGTTCTCAATAGCCAGATTGAATTGGGAGATTTAACTGTATGGAGGTAATATGTTAGCTTGCTATAACGTGAAATTAATTAGACATAGCGTGTTAATTAAATATGTATAGATGTATTTCATCTTTGCGTGATCCGTTTCAGGCATAAACGCGATATTTATATAAATTATTATATGTCGTGGAATACGATATCGTATAGTCAATTAAACAACTTATTACTAATGTAGTACTATCAATGACTGGCAAACACGGTGGCGCCACTAGATACTATATTGTAATGGCGGCACGCGGACAGAGTCGTATTGGAGAGTGGGGTTTGTGTGATATTCATTCGTAGTCGGCAAGTCAACCAAGACACTTCTCCAAAGCGAAACTGTCAGTTAGCCACGTTGTTATTTTAAATTTAAATCAGTGTAAGAATACAAGTCAGTTTATTTAATTGGACTTTGACGTTTTATTTGTCTGCTATCATAAAAATGGAGCCAGTACCACTGAGCGGTGAGAACGCAGACTCTATCGCTCAGCCATCGCTGACGCCGTCATCAGAAATGGGATGAGAAATACCACCCCACATGTTTCGTATAGTGACGTCAGTGATCAAAAGTAGATTAGAACATCGGAGTGAAAATTTTATGATGCTTATTCGTGTTATGAACACGCCATCTTCGTCGACAGATTTACGACTACCCGATCCGATCGCTCTGATGTGGACGCACGTGCATGGATTTCGACGGCGACGCTGTGTACTAGTGATGAAAATCGACATGGCTCGCAGCTTATGGTTGCTTTAAGCCGTGCTTTGAACGGAGAAGCGTCTATGTGGCAGTCAGTGTCTTTGCCTGGGATGACCCGTAGCAACTTTAAGGAGCTGTTTATACAAGGTACGATTGTCCTGAGACTACTGCCTCTTTTTTTTGATGAATTAAGCGAGCTTTCGCCTTAAGCCTGACATGGGGAGTGCTCTAAGGAACTGTTTGACTTGGTACCACCGTCAAAGTATTACCAAAGTACCACTCTATACCGCAGCAGTGTTTATTTATTTCACCTGGAAACTTTATGGTCTTCAGCTATACATTACCAGCGATCATTTGTCCCACGTACGCACAGGTTCTGGAATGAACGACCCGCTGTTATTGTGTTTTCCGAGCGTAGTCTTATTAAGCAGAGTCATTGTAAAACCTTAAAGGGCGAACGATTTCATGATCAAGTATCACTAAAAGTGTTAGCCGATAGTAGGGTGACATCTACAATACAAATTAAGTGTCCCATTAAAATTAAAACTCCTACTTTAGAGGTTATATATCGTGTGTTACCTGATAATAGCCTCTGTGCTGACGTACTGTTAGGACGTGCTATTTTATATAGCGGTCTGTCTGTATGATGATAGAGTAACCTTCTATAGGACTAAATACAAACTTCTGTGCGGTTTTTAACGGTTTCGATAGTAAAATTATCTATACTGATCTAGAGGGTCGTGATAGAGAACGGTTATTGATAATACTTAGGAAATGTTCTAATAGCTTTATTTCGAAACTACCTACAACACTAGATATGTGTCCGCTATTAGCAAAGTGTAACTGAAAGCGGTTGATATGCCTAAAACGTGTCGTGTCGTTGTAGATGTAACTAATAATGGCTAATATCTCTCTCTACGTGATTCCTGACGTGCAAAACACAGAGGGGGCGGTAATTGGCTATCGACAATAATTTTACGAACATTGATATAATCGAAAGACTCTCTTATTTCTCTTACAGCAGGACTTAAAACTATTGTAATTCAAACTGTAATGCTTGAGTGATTTAGTTTCTCGTTGCTATCGTATGCTACGAAGTGTTCGCTATGGTTTAACCTATAAAAAGATTATAATGGTTAAATCGTGCATTAATTAAAAAAATAGGGTTGCGATTATTTTACACTTATTATACCGGTGTTTGGCAATGACTATCGATATTGATAGCAAATGAAGGATTAGTGGCCGTTACCAGAGGTCGCTGGTAACGCCCATGTCTATACAACGTAAATTGAAATAGGTGAACTGAAAATAGAGTTCTTTTTCGAAAACTGTTATAGAAAATTGGTAGTGATCGTTTATGCATTAGCTATAGAACTCGCCAGTAATACGGGCTCAGATAGTTATCCTTTATCGTTGATTAGCGACCAAATAGATCTATGCAGTTCAGACTAAAAATAATCTCCACAGGTATATTTCTACGAACGATTAACTTCGCATTAAAACCTCTTAGTTATGATAAACGACTTACTCTATTTCTGAAACTATGAATGAGGGTCTTTCCTGTGTGGCTAGACTACTAGAAATACCGGTTTTTCATTTAACTTAAAATTCTTGTCACTTTCTCTAGTGAACACAATAGCCAGGATGTAAAGAAAATGTGTATTTATGATAATCGTTCTCTTCTAAAGTCTTTTTACTGTGACCAACTGGGCCACGAGTTTACAGATTGTCTCTCCAAGCGCCATGCCTGTAGGCGACCGGACGAGTGTTCGAGTTTACAATCTAACAACTACTCGAAGACGATGACATCGCCTGCACCGAAACCTGCAACCATCTGCTGCCACTGTCGAGGCCAGGGTTACTACGCATCCAACTGCCCGCAACGAAGCAACCATGACGGGAGCAGCAGTAGAGGTGCAACGAAAGAGTAGAGTTGACTTGTGCATCGTGAATTGCCTAGAGGAACACTTCGCCATAACGGTGAGCAGTTCTCATTTCATTGGGGTTCTGATGTCATGTACTCTTTGATTCGGAATCGGTTGCTGCAAAGCTTAGTGGCAAAAAGTTGTAACAACCATGTAGCTTGTGGTTAGAATAGGTTGGACGTCTGTGTACTCAACAATATAGATTTTAGTAATGGTTGACATCGATGATATCACCTTGGAAATTCTTGTTGACATTTTGACTGACTATTGCTTGTAAGGTTCTTAAACAAGACTTGGCGATTTAAATGTCTGCTAACTAGTTGGTTTCTTTTGGCAATCTCATGTTATCCACTAAAGTGAGCTTCAATCTGATGATGGTAACACCACTGACATTGACACCATTAATACTGACGAGACCAAAAGATAATGAAGGGGTTAGACCTTCGGAAGCAAGTATGGTATGCAAATAGCTCAGTATCCGTGCACCTTCGCGCTGGCCGTGGCTGCAGGTCTTTGGTCTGACCCGCGTCTAGTGTGGAGACGCAAATGTGTTGTATGGTTTGAGTTGGGTACTGGATAGAGGTCCCACTTATTTGCCGGATGGAGGCAATGGGCAGAGGTGCCGAGTGTTGCATGCTGGACTTGATTTCTGATGAAAAGTTATTGTTATAGTCTGATTAAAATGAGCGTTACGTACTGACAAGAATCAAATAATGCTGCCTTAAGCTCGAGGGTTTTTGCCTGATTTCTTAGACTCCGGGCAATGAGTTGACGTTACAGTGACTTTTTTTTGGTATCTGTCTACCAGCACTTCATAGTTTTTAAAATTATCGAGTTGCTTGATGGGGATCGTTATCTATTGAAGTCGTTAACCGGAAGTGGAACCTACAAGTATGCTCATGATCGCATACGACAGATTCCTCTAAGTGGTGTAAATGTTGAATTAGATTTTTAAAAGTTGAAGATGGTGAGGAGAGTACCTCCATCGACAATTAGACACATACCATGGCTATTTGGTCGCACCACACGCATTAGTCTGGAGTCGTAACTGCAACTCATTCGTGAGTTGTTTAGAGCGCGATGGATAGCTAGTGGTGTGGCGGGGACCTGGGTCTCATAGGAGACTATAAATATGTCGGTCATGTATTGACCTGGGAGTCCCAGACTCTAGAAGTGTGTTGGTCACGTGTTGGCCTGGGAGTCGTAGACTCTATATGTGTTGATCGTATCACGTTGAGATGACGATATGGGTGACAATGACGAATTGCCACTAGCTGCTGCGGCAGCCGGGCCATGAGCGTTGTATGTGATCTTGTCTGTATTAAACTTAGATTGTTTGATAAATTTTTAAGGATTAACTTAGAGGAACCTTTCTATTTTTGTGTGAAGTTTGCAATGTTAGTTAAAAGCCCTAGATGTACTGAGCTTTCATGACGTGGTCAGGTTGGCCGAGTACAATAGATGCCTAAATTAGATTAATTTTGTTACAGGTAAACACGAGGACGTGTAACTTGTCAGGTTGGCCGTGTCGTGGAATACGATATCGTATAGTCAATTAAACAACTTGTTACTAATGTAGTACTATCAATGACTGGCAAACACGGTGGCGCCACTAGATACTATATTGTAATGGCGGCACGCGGACAGAGTCGTATTGGAGAGTGGGGTTTGTGTGATATTCATTCGTAGTCGGCAAGTCGACCAAGACACTTCTCCAAAGCGAAACTGTCAGTTAGCCACGTTGTTATTTTAAATTTAAATCAATGTAAGAATACAAGTCAGTTTATTTAATTGGACTTTGACGTTTTATTTGTCGGCTATCATAAAAATGGAGCCAGTTCCACTGAGCGGTTAGACCGCAGACTCTATCGCTCAGCCATCGCTGACGCCGTCATATATATAAATTAGATTTTTGTCATATAAAGCTCAAAACGTTATAGTCTAACCGAATAACTTTAAGAAAGGTATTATTTTATATTTCTAAATTTTCAAAATCTCTAAAATGGCTGCAACGATTCCCACTAAATTTAGTAAGCAGTAGGTATCAGGGGTGATAAATTGATTTCACTGGCTTTTATTTATAGATAATATCATTTTCTCAGTATTTTCAGGCAATAAAAAATATAATTAAAATATGAAAGCAAATTTAGTCACTGTTATTAAGAATAGAAATAGGTCAGTCAGGGAATTGAGCAGTCGCTTACCCAAATAGCGCCAATTCGAACCAAAGTTTTACTTTTTTTATTATTTTCCCTGTTTTAATTTTTAATATCCAAATAAAAAATAACGAACTATGCTCGGTCAACCAGGTATTAGCTTTAAAAACGCAAAATGTTGTTGTATAAAAAATATTTTATAGTTATTCCATTTCATATGATCTGTGGTGGCGATTAGCTACAAATACAATCACTGTTCTTTATTGTTGTAAAAGTCAATTAAGAATTCTATACGAATCTAGTATAATTCAACCTGACGCCATCTAAAGATTGATAAACGATTGCCATTCTCAAAAAAACAGTTGAATCGGAGAGGTCGGACTTAAAAGTTAGGCAAAACATCATCTTGAAGTCTGTTCTGATCTTCTACCACAAGTGCATAGAGGCAACGCACATTCGACTATTATTATTTGTCATAACGAGTAGCACGAGGCTTCTCTACTCTATAGTAGAACTAATTCAATAAATTAGTAGAATAATAATAATTAGTAGAATAAATTCAACTAATTTTACACCTATGTGTAAAATTAGTTGAATGCACTTTTAATTGTTAAAACGGATCTCGAATGTTCAATATATAATTATCTGCTTACGTCATTTAATAGTTATAACAAACAATAACTTCTATTATTTTTTCTTACTACATCATCAGAGTGAATGTTTCTGGATCACCTTATATTTAAAGGCATTTTTTATAATATAGCAACGTTACAAAAGTCAGTGAATGATTTCAATGTTCAACAAAAGCAAAATCATAATTGAAAAAAAGGCGTCATTACATTTTCACTTCACAGTACATCAAGCTCTTTAATAAAACATCACAAAGAGTAAATGCCTTTACAAAGCCTTTTCAGCTTTCATTATAATTTTATTATCCCATAATCTTGGCGTTAAACTGCTGCGAATGGCTGAAGGGGATAAATTTTATTCATATTTTCAAATTGATATCGCCGTTAATGGTATTTAAATAGTCACTGATACTATGTTAATTTTACAGAAATTTACAAAGTATAGTTTTCTTTTATTATAGCTGTTTAAAGATGCTATTATATTCATGCCATTTTGCGCTGTCACTAAGTACCAATGATTCAATAAAGGTTTTCTATGGCAATACTAACTTTAAATAAAACAGAAGTCCCTTTATCGTCTTAAAGAACACCTCCGCGATAGAAAATGCATACTTTTCTACAGAAATTTGAAGTAAAACTTGGAAGTCAGTTGATGTACGGAACGAACCCACTCCGTTGAATAAAAATATAAACTCCTTCCAAAGTTCTCTCTGAATAGACGCACTTGCTTATAGATTGTAGATAAATTTACTATTTTAATTTAATCCATAATTAATCAATACCGACTCCTAAAACAACTGCACAAAAAATATAAATAAAATATTACAACAATATCAACTGCCATACAAGAATATCAAATATGCAAAAGAATAAAACTTGAAACTTCAAGCAGATTGATCCGCCTCAAACAAGATCACAAACGAATGTAAAAAGCTTGATTTCGGATACCCGGCATTTCTTTGCGAAGATCAATCTGTGAAACACATTGTCGATGGTCGACTCTTTATATCATTTACGAATAGAAAATCGTATATAAAAGATAGGATAAATGCTAAAGTCGTACTTTGGATTTACGAATTGTTCATATTTAGCGTACTGTTCATATTTACAGATTTATATAGTTGCCTTATAAATTATAATTCGATGATTACGTTAATGAAACATTATCTTACCAATTCCTCAGGTGATCCCGGTTCCTTCATACCATTGCTCTTATCCGTGCTTCCCGTCTCTGTAACAAAATTATACGTGTTATTTTTAGATCGCCATTTTGTAGTAGTTAGTGATTCTAGATAATTGTCAAGGGCGTATGCACGTTGGGGTAGTTTTACTCGCGAAGAATACCTGTTCGTTAGTCTTTTTTTTTTTTTTTTTGGGTTGGGCTGCGGTCGGCGCGCCTCCGCACCACTCCGTCCCGGGCGACAGAGGGGCTTAAGCACGCAACTCCCGCAACCCACCCGAGCACCACGTCGCCTTCGTCGTTGGGCCAACCACTGGAGCAGGGTTACTTGTCATCAGTGGTCGGCCCGACGGAATACCCCCTACCCGGGGTACCCTCCCATCGACCGTGCCCCCCCCCCCCTCGGGGAGGACGTCGGTCTTTCCTCACGCGGTCGGCCTCTCGGCGGGTGACGGACTAATCCCCGGTCACGTCACCCGCGGCCGCGGCTAGGGCGGCATGGCACGCAGGAAATCCCGTCTGCGCCGCCCCAGTCGCCGGCGGCGGGTCGCATCATCGAGGCTGTGCTCCTCACGCTCGCGACCCGCCGCCTCCTTCTGCGAGATAACTGCCTCGCAGAAGGCTGCGACCGCGTCCCAATTCCTGATGCTGCCGAGCATCTCCCTAGCGATGGTCGGCAGCGTCAGGTCGGCACCGATGATTGAGACGAGTTCACGACGCGGCTCTGCCCAAGCGGCACAGACCTCGAGCGTATGCTGCGCCGTGTCCTCGTCGCAATCGCAGTGGTGGCAGGACGGAGTTCTCTCCCTCCTAGCGACCCTGTACAGATACTTGCCGAAGCATCCTGTTCGTTAGTCTCGCTAAAACTCGAGAACGGCTGAACTGATTTGACCAATTTTGGTCTTGAATTATTTGTGGAAGTCCAGGGAAGGTTTATACGGTGAGAAAATATGGCAAAATTGCAAGTAAAATACTAAAAACAACAATTTTATTTTCCCATATAAACTGTTCTTACCTGTCAAAAAGATGTTCGTCCCGTCAGTTCGGCATTTTTGGCTTAATACATGTAGATCTATATTAAAAAAGTACGTCGAGAGGTGAGAGGTTACCCGAAAGGGTATTCCGTCGGGCCGACCACTGATGACAAGTCACATCTGCTTCGGAGGTCGGCCCAACAACGAGGTGACGTGGGTACGGGTGGGTTATGGGCCCGCGCACCGTCCTTTCATCGCCCCGGACGGACAGGACCGCGCGTGCGCTTACCATAGCCCACCCATAAAAAAAATAGTGGTAGGATCACACTGTCGACAGTTATCTGTCTACAGCCGCGGGCCGGTCCGTCCGGGGTAGTACCACGCTCTCGCAGAAAATCGACGTCTGAGTAGTAGCAATTTGTTACTGCGCTTCGTTCGGTGAGCGAGAGAGCCGGAAGCCCAACTTTCTGAGGGTGTTTGCGTGTGGAGTTTTGGTTTTGTTGGTGCCTTTGGTATCACCGAGTCTCAATGCACACATTCACACTCCCTTCACTTTCTTCACGGTAGTCAACGGCCTTGTAAAGGTCCATGAGCGGCAGCAACACTTACCATCAGGTGTACTGTTTGCTCGTTTGCCACTGTTTGCAATAAAAAAAAAAAAAAAAAAAAAAAAAAAAAAAAAAAAAAAAGAACTAGATTAAAAAAGGTTTTGAAATCCATAAGAAAAGGCGGTATATTAAATAGCTAGAATATAATTCCACCCGAGAGTGTCGTAAAAGACGACTATGGGATATAATATGCATATAATATCTATGCAAGAGAAAGAAAACTTGAAACAAAACCCTATATTGACACGTCTGACCAGCTTGGTATAGTAGGTCGGTTTCCCTTCCATTTTTTACGACACACACGGGTGGTGAATTGTATTCTTAGTTCCTCACCGCACGGATAATACTAAAACTAAACTGATGAATACTAAAACAAAATAATTACGAAGAAAAGGCGGTACGAAGTTCGCCGGGTCAGCTAGTTATAAATAAATTGTAAACCCATTAACTGCTAAATGAATACGATACAATTATTATTAATGCAAATCGTGTTAACACAGTTTCTAGGTAACTTGAAATCAATTTGAAATTCATAGATTATTAATAGCAAAACTGATATAATATTCGCTCATATATCTTAATTAAAATTAATTTATTCGATATGTGTTACACTGTAGCTATAAGGCTATAGGTATGGTGTTGTATGTCATTTTCATTATGATAATCATCGCAGCCCGCATATGTCCCACCGTTGGGCTCGGGCCTCCTTAACAGCGGGAGGGAATTTGACCCACTATGCCATGCTGGTCAGACATGTTGGTATCGGGTTTCATTTTGAGTTTTCCTTCCCTTGCTGATGTTTAGTGCATATTATATCCCTTAGTCGTCTTTTACAAATGCGCGTGAAACATAGGGAGAGGTGAATTGTATTGTTACTCCGTCACCACACGGAGAGTGTCATTTTATTAAAAAGAAATTAGTAAATACATAAAAATAGACAATCCCGTTAAGTTTCTTGCCTGTTCTTCTCATTGCGGTCGCGTTCCGATCCGGTGGTAGTTTAAGGTAAAATGTAAATGAAATGATAATATGTAAGTGCCCCCGCGGGGTTTATGCATATTAAATAATTTGAAATTAAATTCATGTGATGGAACAGAATTTTATTCAATATTGGCGTGCTGTTCGTGGTTTTTTTTTATCCACGCAATCATGATCCCGATTTTAGCAAATATATTATCTCACATATATCTTTAATATTTATTTCTCAGACGTATGTTACAAATGGGGTATTACAAAGCATATAACAGCAATCATAAATAATTCATTTAATTTACAATCTCACCGCAATTGCGGTAAACAAATACAGTGCGGTTACATACATATGTACCTAATACAAAGCTGTATGTGTTCACTCATACTGAAATTAATAAATTAGACTGAAATGTTAACTTCATTACGGCAATGTTCGGCTCGAACCTCCTCCATAATAATAGGAGGGAAATTGAGCTACTAAACTACAGTGGTCAAACAGGTTGATATAAGGTTTTCGAGTTTCGGACATTTCCAGCTTTCCTTCTCTTGCAACGAACCTACATATATATATGAATTGACCCGACAGACGTTGTTCTGTTCAAATTAAAAAAAAATCTCCTTGAAATCGATCGCAGCGCCACCTACCGGATCTAAATATTAATCTTAACCATTCTCGAACCCATTGTTCTATGTGTGTTCAACATAAATAAATCAACAACATAGGGCCAGCCGTTTAGAAGGAGTTCAATTAAAAACACAGGAAGATTTATATATATCCTTACTAATATTATAAATGCGAAAGTAAGTTTGTTTGTTTGTTTTTTTATTTGTTTGTTTGTTACGCTTTCACACTTAAACCACTGAACCGATTTCAAAAATTCTTTCACCAATGGAAAGCTATAATATCAGGGAGTAACATAGGCTATATTTTTTCCTGATATTCCCACGGGAACGGGAACTACGCGGGTAAGGCGACTGACACCGAAGCGAAGCGAGGGCGGCTTCCTAGTAAATGTATAAAATAGTACCTATGATTTGGTCGTTTTTACGACACCCACGAGCAAAATAGGGGGTGATGAATTGTATTCTTAATCCATTACCACACGGAAAATGTTAACTCAATTTTCTATATTAAATAATATGTAAAATTTATATTATTAATCATAGTAATATCCATACTAATATTATAAATGCGAAAGTAAGGATGTTTGTTTGTTTGTTTGTAACGCTTTCACGCTTAAACTACCGAACCGATTTCAAAAATTCTTTCACCAATGGAAAGCTATAATATCAGGGAGTAACATAGGCTATATTTTATCCCGACATTCCCATGGGAATGGGAACTACGAGGGTAAAACGACTGAAACCGAAGCGAGGGCGGGTTGCTAGTACTTAATATAGTACACAATTTATCATGTTATTTCTCAAGAAAATTTATTAATAAGGCAAATGTTATAATATTAATATATTAATAATTAATATTAATATATATATATATATAATATCTCTATCACAGTAAATGTGCTTACCGCGGTAATCAAGGATTTAATATTTTTCACGATTACGTTATACGAGAAAATTACGGGCCGCTACGTTCGCCCTGGGGTTAACAAAAATTTCATAGAATCATATTAAAAAAACAATTAATTACAAAATATGTTTCCTACGCAATTTAGTTGCGTAATAATAATTTTTATATATAAAACTTGTTCATCAGGCAAAGAATGTTTTGACAATTGTTGGCGAAGACAAGGAAAACTCGACATAACAACCTTTACCAACCTGTTTGACCAGCGTGTAGCCGATTTTCCTCCCATTATGGAGATGGTTCGAGCCTTATAGTGGAACGTATATGAGACGAGATAATGATGACTTGTTTGCATATAAAGTATAAATAGTAAAAATTTCTCGGTGCCCTCTGATTGGCGATTGCCTACATTACTATGAAAGCTTTGTGCTGACATCAAAGAACTGATTAGAAAATTATCTAACTTTCCTTCAACTCACAATCCGTTCATCTTTTTATTAGACCTACTACGAGGAGATACTCTGTGTTGTCCCGATAAGGCCATCGTGCAAATCAATCAAGCAATCATGAAGAACTAATATTAGTAATGTTATAGAGAAAATTAGTAAATAGGTGTAAAAACTTTATAAATGAGAATTTATTTCATAAAATTTAATCTCATATTGCCAACAAGTGGGGTTAATTTATTTCAATTCAGTGCCTCTGAAATGACATTGATTGCGTCACACACAGACTCAATCAACCCTTTTGTGTACTAGCAAATTATAACGTTATTAACACAGAGTAATTCAATTCTTGATTTCAGACTGTGCATTTGTAATACAATTAAAAATATATGTACCGTAATTCCTGTACTTATCCCTATCGGAATAAGACCAGTGTAACATGTTTCTCTATTCCAATCAGTCCTATAAAATTTATTTATGTGTTCACCTCGTATCTTTTTTCTTGCATTTTTTTTTATTCTTGTATCTTTTCACATTCATATATTAAAAATATCCCGCCTCGTCGCATGTAAATACGAAAATATACGCGCACCACTCAAATTTTACATCACAAGCGCCACTTTCAAAGTGCCTCCAAAAATCTTTTCCTTATTTTCCTTCCTCATCATAGTAATTAAAACTCATGAATTCGTACTGCCGCATTTTTAAACGATAGATGAATGAAGTATTATCATCAATATAAAAACACAACGGGAATGCAAGCAACCATAAATGACAATAAATCTGTAAAATGTTAGTATGTGACGACATGTGCACCTACAAAATCTTTGTTATCATTCAATTAGCCGAGGGCGCGGATACTGGACTGGAGAATAGTCCGTCAGCCGCAGACAGGCTGACTGTATGAGGCAGAGGGAGAGTAGCCGAAAGGGTATTCGGCCGGACTAGCCATGGACGACAAGGAACTCGGTAGGTACCGGTGGTCGGCCCAATGGCGAAGGGTAGGTGGTAGGGTGAATACGGTGGGTTATGGAGCCGCAAGACGTCCTTGTGTCGCCCCGGACAGAATGGACGGCGGACTGCTAACCATAGCCCACCCAGGAAAAAAAAAATTTAACGCTCATGTGTTATAATTCTGAATACTCAATTATTTGTTAAATTGCTGATACATTACAGACTCTGATGATGATAAAACACTATCTAACATCATCATTTCAGCTCATAAACGTCCCACTGTAGGGCTCGAGCCTCCTCCACAATAGGAGGGAGATTGACCTTACTATATATCATGCTGATCAGACAGGGATCTGTTTCGAGTTTTCCTTCTTTTGCATAGGCGTTATATATATATATTGTATCCCTTAATCGTCTTTTACGACATCCACGAACAAGATAGGGAGTGGTGAATTGTATTCTTACTACATCACCACACGGAAAAACCACTATCTATGCTGCACATTAATGAACATGAAATATAAAATAGATACTAATAATCATATTAATAGCGAATAGTAATACCCGTGATAAAGTAAACAAATAAAATCGAAACATTACTGCATAAAGTTACTCTTTACTATATTGAGCTGGCGTTTTCAATTATGGCATGAAGGGAACAATTAATGTTATTAAGCTTATCGCAATGGCTATAACTTTTAAAGCTAAGGATATATATTTCAGGAATAATGGCAAGCCGAAAAGGATTTACAATTTTTATAGAATATTCACTAACCTAAACAATTAAAAGGAAATAAAAAAGAAATCGATGAACAGAACATTCACCTCTGAAAATATGTAGACTGAAACGATACGGTTGTGTTTTAGAAATTATATAATGGAACCTGCCAGTCTCCAACATAGCTCCTATGGCTGATCACTAAAAGCATATACAAATATTTTCATTCCGTAATAAATAAAAAAGGAAAAATATGCATAAAAAAGTAACCATGTACTCATTGTATCCATATTCAGTCTATTTCAAAAATGCCGCGTTCATTTAGATTAGGTACGTGCTTACTGACAAACTGAATATAGCCATGATACGTATAAATATAATTATGCAAACCTACACAAATCTAACATCAGATAGTCTTGTTTGGAGGTTCCTACAGCATCTTACTCTTAAGAGCACGCATAAATAATTCCGTCTATTATATACACAGTAATGAATCTAATTCGCCCTTTTCTACTGTTTTCGAAGCTAATTTCAACGCTATCTGTTCCTATCTATTTATTCTCCTTAACATTTCTTTTTCAATGATAATGAAGAGCTAGATAGATATCTATATATATATATATATATAAGACAGAATCTTTAAATAATCATCTAATATTTAAAATTTATATAGAATTTTAAGTTCGCTAAGTGCAAGACTAACGATTTGTTACAAATACCTATTACTTTATCATTATTCACAGCTCATTTAAGTCCCACTGCTAGGCTCGAGCCTACTCCACAATAATAGTGAATTTAACCTACAATATCTTGCTGGTCAGACGTATTGGTATAGGGTTTCATTTCGAGTTTCCGATATCTTGCATGAATGTTATATACATATTTTATCCCTTTGTCGTCTTTTACGACATCGACGGGTGAGATAGGGGGTGATGAATTGTATTCAGACTCCGTCACCACAGGCAAAAAAAAGAAAACTTAAAATAAAACCCTGTATCAACAAGTCTGAGTAGCGTAGTATACTAGGCAGGACCTGAGATGATGATAAAATGATGAAACTGGGTTTATATCCTCTCAACTGTAAGTTTTATTTTAATTATGTGAAAAATATTTCAAGCCATATTTTTAAAACCATTTAAAACCAAGCAGTGTTGTTTTTATATAAAAAAATATTTGGAGTTACAATTTTAAAACCATAACTTTAGATAACCAGATATTATTTCTTCTACATTCATTCGGAGTCAGATACAAATTTTCCCGTTTCATAGTTTACCTTTCTCACCGCAAGAGTAACGCCCGGTTACGTGCAACCCAGCAAATTATTAATGTTTTCATATCCCAAACAAAAATATTCTTTATTACTTCATAATAAAGTCTAGCAACAATACCACAAATGCAGTAAATGAAGCTTTATAACGGTTAACCGCAGAAAGTAAATCGTAAATCCAACGCCGCGAAGAACATTATGTCACTAAGCGGAAACATTCAATGATTCAGTTAAGATGTTACAGTATAACGTAACAAATCAGAGGGTCAAAGATATTTCAACATTCCTTCCAAACTGGCGTGTAAAACGAGCGTGGTTTATGCAACTGATGATAGGAACCGCCTTCAAAACTTTCGTCGTCAATTAAAAGGCGACTACTGCTTTTAGCTCGCCGCACCAGTCACGTTTTACTCTGTGACCGACGACTTTCTGTTACGTAAACTACTATTGTTTCTACTTTTAGCATCTGTCAAAGTTAAATTATTACGGGCCAATATCATGCCACAACAAGCATATCAATCAATTTCTACAGAACACATAATAATCATAACAAACATCGTCTCTAATAATATTTTTTTTATTTTAACTTTACGGGTTTCATTTTATATTAGTCCCGAGTACCTTATGTGTATCTATATATTAATACGTGAAGCAAAAACTTTGTACCCCTTTTTACGAAAATTACATGGATGGACAAGTATGAAATTTGGCACAGTTGAAGTATATAATGAGAAGTGCATAAAACTAAAATTTCATTCAATAATTGATTGGAAATACATTAAATTCATTAAAAAAGGCATTACGTTCACTACAATGCAATCGCTACGCACACATGCGCGCGCTTATCAACTTTTGTTTACGGTTAAAATCTCTGGTCAAACCGAATGTCAATTAATCATAATTATGATGACAATGTCTAATAGGCATTTGTACTTAGTACTTTATATAGGTAGTAGTTATTAGTGAAAAACAGCTTGTTCAATTAACAATTATATAATACATAAAATTAAAAGAAAATTGTGTAGGAGAAAAATTAATTAAAATGAATTATGGCCGATTTTCGACCACACGGCGACCACTAGTTAATTTAATTGTATCAATTCTGGGATAATCGGGCTTAACTCACTATCATTTTTAGTAAATTGGGTTTTTGTTTTTGGAAATATATATATCCTAATAAGTTTTCTAATAAAAAGATATCCAACCTAAAAAAAGAAAAAAGCAAGGATCAAACTGGGGCTGTCTAGATTAAGGGATCACTCATTTTGCCCAACTGAGCTATTTTTGTCCTCGAGGCAGTAGCTAAATTTACCTTCGTGGTCTAATTATATCTTTTTCATTTCCTGAAAACACTTATAAAATGGGATTTTTATTTTCTATAGATAAAACATAATTAGATCGATTTATCGCTTACGGCTAAATGTATACATCCATCTATCCATCAGCCTGTAAGCGTCCACTGTTAGGTATAGGCCTCCCCACGAGAATGCCACTCAGAACTGTCTTGAAACACTTGCAACCACCGTTGGTTGCGTCTTTTCTTGCGATTTTCAAGATATCATCAGCCCACCTAGGGATAGGAATATACAAGTATTGTATTTAAAGATATTAGATTATATCTCGAAATCCCATAGACAAGATGTCTAGTAAGTCATTATTTGTATTAATATTAGATACGCCATAATTGCCACGCTTCTTAACCCTTCACCATATGGGGATACCATAGTCATCAACTCAAGTTATAACTATAATATATTATTACTAGCAAGCCGTCCTCGCTTCGCTTCGGTTTCAGTCGTCTTCCCTGCGTAGTTCCCGTTCCCGTGGGAATCATCATCATCTCAGCCCATATACGTCCCACTGTTGGGCTCGGGCCTCCTCCATAATGGAAGGGTAATTGACCTACTATACCACGCTGGTCAGACGTGTTGGTATAGGCTTTTATTTCGAGTTTTCCTTCTCTCGCATAGATGTTATATGCGTTTTATATCCCTTAGTCGTCTCGTACGATCACCCACGGGTAAGATAGGGGGTGGTGAATTGTGTTCTTACTCCGTCACCACACGGATTCCCGTGGGAATACCCGGATAAAATATAGCCTAGTTTACGCCCTGATATTATAGCTTTCCATTGGTGAAAGAATTTTTGAAATCGGTCCAGCCGTTTCGAAGATTACCCAGAACAAACAGACAGACAGACAGACAGACGAAAATTTTTTAATTTGTATTTTAGGCATAGGTGTCGTGAAAATAACCCTGTGAGTATGAAAAAAGCCTATTATTTTGACATTACAAACAGACACTCCAATTTTATTTATTGGTATAGATATAATTACGTCTTTTGATATGCGTCCCAATACTGGGTTCGAGTCTCCTTCATAATAAGTAATTTACCTACTAAATGCTAGTCAGATGAATTGGTACAGGAATTTATTTTACGAGTTTTCATTATCTTGTATGGATATTGTCTGCATATTATATCCCTTAGTCGTTTTTGCAACACCTACAGGCAACAAAGGAGGTGAAGAATTTTACTCTTTCTTCACCACCGCACTTAATGCTTGCTCTCATAATAAGTTTTCTACGGTGTTCAATCAAAAATATGTCGCTAGAAGAAATTCAGAACCGTGTCGAATAAGACGCTTACAGGCTCGCCTTCTACTAAGAGATTTAAAAAAACATGAGTAACAATATCACTGAGTTATAACCTCTGCCTATACCATCAAGACGAAGGTTTTAGATTATAAACTGAAAAATAAAAATACCATAAATACCCCGCTGAATCCGGAATATTAATACGCAAAAGCGATTTTCTCTTAAAAAAGTACCATTTACTCAAGTCCTCTGCTATCGATATATAAAGCGAAATATAGCGACCAGGATTAGTTTACGAAATGTAAACAAGCTATTACCATTTAAACTGGGTGTGTAAGCGGCGTGTCAATAGCAGTAATTAACTATTTCGTACATTCATCATGTAGCCTGTCTTGATAAAGGCAATTAGTCCTTTGACAAAAATTTCCGTTCAAATGTTTCTCAAAACTATTGCTAAATTTAACAAAGTTGACCAAAACATTACTTTGATTACAAATATCTAAATCGCTTATACTATTCAATCATCTCAGCCCATAAACCTACCATTATTGGGCTGAGCCCCCCTCCACTGTTGGAGGGAATTTGACCTAATATACCACACTAATCAGACGTGTTGGTGTAAGATATTTTCTCGAGTTTTCTTTCTCTTACATAGATGTCATCTGCATATTCGAAATGTCGAAGTAATACCCTACACCGTCTGATCTGACCAGCGTGGTCTGGCTGGTCAATTTCACTACTTTTTGGAGGAGGCTCGAGCCCACCGCACGTGGTACTTATATATGAGTTGAGAAGATAATAAATTTAATTTTAAAGGAAAATCATAATTAAAAATAAGTATTACATCGGATTATCGAAAGACGTTTGCTTAAGATGAGGTAAAAGTTATAATGAAAAAGGAAATATAATAGCAGAGAGAACGAGTAAGGTGTTAAAATTCAAGTTATACGCTAATCGCTTTTCAATAGCTTGTTAAGTGGGCAACCCATGAGTCATAATTGTTTGTAAGTAATATGTGCTGAGAAAGTATATAAGAGATGAACGATTAACTGAAATTTTATAACTAGACATTAATCAATAACCAAAAAGTATAACAATAATTTGGATATATATAATATATACTTATCTAGAATTCCAAAAAATAAATACTGAAACAGCGCCCTATTTTTTAATCTTGCATCTATACATAAAAATTGTAGCTGCAAATGAAATTCGCAACATCTCGTGTTTATCGAAGTGAAACAGGTCAGATTTGAAGACGTCTTAGAGCCAACGTTTCGTCCTTTTACCGTACCTCTTACGCCAACGAGTGTAAGTGCATGTATAAACGTTCGAGCCAAGAAATAGTCTTTACAAAAAGTTGTAAGAGCATCTTTATAAAATATTAAACATTTTTTGAGCATTCTCAGAGCTTGAATTTAAAAATAATACATTTTGTATATTATTTATTACAGCAGCGATAAATAAAACCATATTGCGAGGCCTGCACAGCCGGTTCTGTCGCAATCATGAATCATTATTATCATGCTGAATTACATGTAAACATTCAGAGAGTTTTAATTAAAAAAATAAACATACATGAACACATATAAGTAATATTTTAATAATAGTAATAAGTGGTGAGCTCACACCGGTAATATTATAATCAATAACATAAACAATTTACTGCTAGCTAAATGTTACAGCTAGTCTCAGTAAACGAGATAATTAATGCATATGCTATTACAGAACTGATACGAAATTGATCGTTGTCATTGCTCCCTGTGCGGTGACGGAGTAAGAGTACCATTCACCACCGAAAACTAAGGGATACAATATGTAGATAACGTTTATGAAAGGGAGAAAAAACACTCGGAAATAAAACCCTCTACTAAACCTGTCTTACCACCATCTTATAGTTGGTCAATTTCCTCCATATTGTGATGAAAGTTTGAGCTCAGTGGTGGGACGTATATGAGCTGAGAAGATGCTGATTACTTTCAAAATATCTTACATCCATTCTCCTTAATTTTTCGTAATAATGAAAGCATTCAGAGCCAGTAAAACTAGTTGATCCGTAGAGCCTAATGAAGTAAAGTTACCTTTAATATAATCACTAATATTACAGCAATAATTCGAATGAAGCGAACAATTATTAATCGGTTCAATACGTGTAGAATTAGCACTGCAAATGCCATTACAATCCCACAGTTAGATCTAAGAATAATAATGTCTTCTCGCGCCGCTTGCCCAATATGCTATTGACGTCTTTGACAAAGACTTTGGTGAGAGAACCTTTACAATGATATTAAAAGGTATAATATGACATTCCATACACAATACTGTCTATATGCCATAATCGTGTTGTGTTACTTGTGATAATATTTTTTGCCAACTTATGTATTTTTTATACATTCACGCTTTTATAACCAGAGTTGAAAATAGAGCAGTATAACATGACAATTTTTACTGCACCAGTAACATAGTAGTCTAAGTAACTACCAGAACCCGTATTCAATGCAATATCATTTCAGCTCATATACTACCCACTGTTGGGCTCGAGCCTCCTCCAAAATAGGAGAGAAATTGACCTTACAATACCATGCTGGTCAGACAGGTTGGTATAGGGTTTTATTTCGAGTTTTCCTTTTCTTGCATTTTGCATTTGCATTCAATGCAATAAGGTGGAAGATATAGAAATTGTCCATACAGATTAATTAGGATTTTGTGAGATCCACAAGTAATTATTCTGAATCTAAGTGTATTTTTATATTTGAATCCATAAGTTCTATTTTGTGAGGTCCCCCTCAAAACAAGGGTTTATTACTTAAGACTAACGTAGCAAGCGTATCGGACTATGATTACTGTCATTTATTGAACAATTGCAAACTCCAAATATTGAGGTTTTTTCTTTCGAAATTTTTGAAATCACAAGAATACTTTTTGTGTAAGAGTTTTAACACGGCACCTTAATATCCGCAATCACAAGCTTATACCATTAGCTATAGTTGTCACAAAATAAGAGGCCCGTTTTGACAGTTGGTCTTACCGATGTAATTAGTGATGAACCATACGTCTCGGAACTCGATACTCACGATAAATCGATTCAAGTTTGCATGAGTATATAATCGATTTGAATATGTATTATAAAGCGCATTGGATTAAAGTTCTGATTTGAAAATTTTACTTAAACTGTGATATTGTAGGTATTTTGAAATGATACAATGTTACGAATGGTCATTTTTCTATCATTTAATATTTTTGTTACAATAACATTCACTCAATCACAAAAACATCGAGAAAAAGTGAATCTTCAGTCAATAATTTTCTTAAGATATTGAGCCAATATTGTCAGTTGAGCTATCGTCACCCATATATATTACTTCATATTGTCAATATTGACGTTTCAAATTTTCAGTAAAAATCACTACACAGCTGGTGAAATTCTGTAATTAGTTAGTCTAAATACTATTACAATTAATTACACCGGCCAAGTACGAGTCCGCCTTAAAAAATATATCTTGATCGATTTCTTTTTCCTTAACCGATTTTTAATAATCTGTGGACAATATGAAAAAATCGTTATGCCACAGCACTTAGCCCAGTGGGCGGTACCCGTCAATGAAAAATGTTTAACTTCAAAACATTTCGATCGGTAAAAAAAAAGAAACCCTCTTGGACTTGGCAAAATGGTAGAACACTTATGCTGCTAAGGTCATTAAAGCAAGAAGAAGAAGAACTTCTTGGACGTGAACTGTCAAAACGGGCCTTTTATTTTGTGACAACTTCAAATGAATAAGCTATTGAGGGATAGAGGACACATTTTTTTTGTCTTTCAATATGTATATAAAGCAAACTTCTCAGACTATTTATGAGAATTCAAAGTCATATAGGGTATTATGTTTTACCTGTATTATACAAATTATGTTTTACCTGTCACCATACGGCTATTCTTTTGCTTGCTGAGTTGTGCTTACTAGTGATGAAAAATACCTTCTACTATATTACCCGAGAAGATAGCTCGCTAGACGGACCAGTGATGGCAAGTATGGGGTGTGTGTAGGATAGATTATGGATTCGCCCGTCGGTCACTCCATTACCCCGTTCCCGGGGTGTGTAATTATACCATAGTCAGTCCCCTAAAAAAGATAGTACCTATTCCTAATTCGTATTTGCAGAAATTTTAAAAAATAAAGATTTATTAAATTCAATGTTACGTTACCGAATAGGAAATGAAAAAATATATATGTTATACTCGTATAATGTAAAATAACCGGAAACGATAACTATCAACCTTGTAAAACCACGGCGGAGTAAAATGATTTTTTTATGACTTTCTTTGATACTACAAAGCGCAAGCAAAATGACTCATTAAATTTTTTATATAAATTGGAACAAATTACAAAACACATTTGTTATTACTATAACACAAAATGAAAACACAGTGTTAAAAATTGACTGTCGTGTCGGTGGAAGTGTGTCAATGCGTGACGTAACGGAACATAGAGTATGTAAACCCTATAACTGATTCGAGGCCGTGAAGTTAGTACAGCGGGACTTATATTTTTTTCGATGCGGTTAAACGATTTGAACTAAATGTAAAATTATTTCTATAACACATCACCTTAAATTTAAAAAAAAGTCTTTTATTTCACGTGTAGTGACGGCGAAAGAATACAATTCACCAGCCCCTCCTCTTGCCCGTGGGTGTCGTAAAAGACGACTAAGGGATTAATTACGCATATAACATATATGCAAGACAAGGAAAACTTGAAATGAAACCTTATACCAATACGTCTGACCAGCGTGGTATAGTAGGTCAATGTCCCTCCTATTATGGAGGAGGCTAGAGCCCAAATCGTGTACGAGCTTTAATGATGATGATCATAATAAAATTATCCGGTATAAATTTAACTTATCTTCTTTATATAAAAATTTCTTGTGTACATCACTGAACTTCTAAACTGCTGGACCGATGTTGATGGAAATGTTTGTGTGTGTTCAAGGAGATTAGAGAATGGTTTAGATTCACAATTGGACCCAGTAGTTGGCGCTGCTGTCGATTCTAAGGAGAATTCCTTTTATTTTATTTGAACAGAACAATGTCTGTTGGGTCAGCTAGTATTATATAACTAGCTATGCACACAGTTTCGTGTGCGTAATATAGATTCTGTCAATCAAATCTCTTAGAAACAGTATTTTTACTCCTGGACGAAAAATACCCTATACCTAGTCTCTTGTATATCGTTGACAATGCGTATGTGAGAATTTCTCAATAGTTAAGGCGTGAAAACGTAATGTAAGAACAAAAAAAGACTCAAAAATAATATCTTTACATAACATAAATATTTCGCTTATTTATTTTCAAATCTTGGAACAGTAGATAATCTGTATAATAACTACATAATATGTAGTAGGGGATATAATTATATTCCCGCCGTGGGTATAATACAAGCCTTATTATAAGGCCGCTAATAAATTATTTTCATTATATTTGAGATTCACTACCCCCTCTCTTGCCCGTGGGTGTCGTAAAATACGGTTAAGGGATATGGTATGTACATAATATCTTTACAAGAGAAGGGAAATTCGACAATAAACCCTATGTACAAAACCATCGAGAATAACACATCTGACCAGCACGGTATAATATGTCGATTGCCCTCCCATTTTGATGAGACCCGAGCCTAACAATAGAAAAGGTGCATTATGTGGGCCACGATGATGATGATAACATTTAGCATAGTGAAAAATCAATGACATCCATACTAATATACTAATATTATAAATGCGAAAGTAAGGATGTTTGTTTGTTTATTTGTTTGTAACGCTTTCACGCTTAAACCACCGAACCGATTTCAAAAATTCTTTCACCAATGGAAAGCTATAATATCAGGGAGTAACATAGGCTACATTTTATCCCGGTAATCCCACGGGAACAGGAACTACGCGGGTTTAAGTGACTGAAACCGAAGCGAAGCGAGGGCGGGTTGCTAGTTATAAATAAAATGTTTTCTGTGACTTATATAAGTCGAACGGTACGTACATATGTACATGTAAAAGCTCTTATGCTAATTTCATAAGTAACTTAAGTTTTAATTAGAGAAGCGACTTTGGTTTATTTGCGGCCATAAATGTGTATCTGTACTCTCCAGACGTGATTTTATATAAGGGTAGCGTATATCGCTAGAGAACTACATTTAACTGACAATCAACTGACATTAGAATAAGTTCATTTGACCTTTGTGACTTGACTTGCCGTTATTTTAACACCTGCCAAGTTAGCATACCATCTGATGATGACAATACAGGCATGTAAAATGTGTTTTTATACAACAGTAATTAAAGCGATCTGTCTTGATGATCCGAAGCCTTTCTAACCAGCTTGTCTTCAAATTTGACTGCTCAGACGGCGTAGTGGCTAACCAAGTAATAGGCGTTATATTCCCAAACAGCATAATCCTTTACGATTGTTATTCTAAGACTACGAGTATATCTAATTTACTTCCATAAATTATATGTGTGTAAAGTCTCCTACAATACCAGAATTATTTCCTTATTTATAGGTTTATTCGAAATATTGGATTAAAAGTAATTAAAACTCGTTTCATATAATTCTCTTCTCTCGGTTAGATACACCAAGAGAAGCTGCATTGGCGGTATACTCCTGGGCAGGCCTATATCCAACAGTGGACGTCTGTAGGCTGATGGATGGTTGGATGGTTAGACACACCTGCGATATTCAATACCACATACTCTGATATCAAAAGCTATGGTGCTAAATTCACACTAAGTGACATTGACATCAAACATCAATCCTATAATTCATGTCTCATTATTAGTGAAATCACTACCTTTTGGCATTCTGCACCTTTATAAAAATTTTAACAAAATAATCTAGCATAATTGGGATTGATTAATTTTTTTGTCTATTTAATATTTCAAAACTAATTATTATAGCCATACAAAATAAAAATATCATACATTATATTTAAGTAAATTGAGGATAATGTTACAAGAGATATCAAAAGTATATTTGGCAATGCTCTTTATAGGTATCCACTGAAAATTATAAATATCATTCCTGATGTTGTTTGTTCAAAAAAACTCACATTATTTGAAATTAAAAAAAAAAATATAAATTAAAGATTCAACTTTGATGTCTACGAGAACATCATTCATAAAAATGTTCTAATTTTAGCAAGGCTTACTTTTGCTATTAAATTATTTTGCTACACTATAAAACCGTCCTACTTACTGCTACATAATATAAAATAAAACTAGATTTTTTTGCTTAATTAATTTCTTCGCCCAACGTTTTTGATACTTTACATAATCACGATCATCCCGCTCTTATACCTATTATCGGGAGGCGATTCAAAATGTGCTCTTCTTTCATAGGATATTTTGATAAGTTTTGATTTTATGGCCTGCATGACATCAACTCTCCTTGGAAATGTAATTCTTGATCAGACGGCATTCGATAGAGTTGGGCCAACGTTTTAGATACTTTACAAAATAAAAGTTCACAATGACCATGGTTACCAGAAAACTAAAGTAAGGCTTTGACAGCCGATAGATATCTGTGCAAAAATGTAACGTTTCTATGTGCCTAATTAATATACGCATTATTTGTAAAGGTTCATGCGACGTAAGATTTCCACCCAAAAGCGACAAAACTAAGACTTTAAAATTACGCATTTAATATAATAATATTTTAATATAATTTTATATCTTTAAACGAGCAATTCTTGTATATATTTAGGATCTCGGAAACGGCTCCAACGATTTTGATGAAATTTGGCATAATAGAGGTTTCGAGCCCAAAAAATCGATCTAGCTAGGTTTTATTTATAGAAAATGTTGTTTTGTCAGGGTTTTTAGCTAATCAATACAATGACATTTATTGACATTCTCTGAATAGGAATTGGAATTTCGTTGTCAAGAGTGACAATAGCTTAGTTGGGAAGTTGTCCAGTTCTTTTTTTGTTTTGTTTTGGCATTAAAACAGCGTGGGATCGAATCTCGGTGTTATTATTACTGTGTTTTTGTAATTTTTGTCATTATTTCATTTTTGTTTTTTATTAACATATATCTAAATAAATTCGGTAAAAATACAACAAAAATATACCGAGCAAAGCTCGGTCCACCAGATATTAATATTTTATTATAAAGACATTAAAGGCAATTTTTTGAATCGAAGCTTTAGAAATTATTAGTCAAATTTTTGACTATATCACCACTACTTCAAACTTAAAACTATCAATTTAGATAACTCTAATAAATTTATTACAAAAGGTCGGTTTCAAAATATTTTTATTTCCAGATTGTAGGCACCATTGATCAGGCTTTAATCATAGATTACATGCTTAATAAGCTTAATCGTTGCTTAAGCTTAATATTTTTTAAAATCGCTACGAAATTCTAAAACGATTGCCTCTGATGCATAAGATTCTGAATTAGGTCTTTATTTATCATTCAGGTTAAATAATAAGTTCAAAAGTTATAATAACAACAGCAATACTTTCTTGATCTTATCATAGAATCCCAAAAGATGAAATGGTAATGACCTCTGGCGATGTTACATGAAGTTGCCCATTAAGTCTGACCATGCTTTATTTCTTGCATTTATTATGTTATAATATTTCTTACTGGTACTAAAGACATCAACAAAATCCACCATACGCAGACCTTCAGAAAGTGGGGTGTCCGGTGTTCCATCTCACCGAACCAAGTGCAGTAACTAATTCTGTACACAGTGTGGTCCCAAGACATAATTATAAAATAGTAGTTATAACCTATAAATATAATAAAATAGTAAATAATATGTAGCAGATTATTAGACTAGCAGTAGCAAAATGAAAAACCTTTTTGCGTTATTTTTCCATCTATCTGTGTTTGTATTTGCACGATTACGCAAAAAGTACTACATAGAATTGAATGCACTTTTTAACGATATATTAAAGGTAATGTAATCTAATGTATTATCTAGGATAAGAAATAACAATAAATCACAAAATTAAAAAAAGAAAAAAAAACCAAAGTAATCCGCGCAAGCAAAGCAGCGCACACATCTAATTGGGAAATAAAAACAAAGTTTACTTAATAATCGTTTTTCTTAGTTCCATTCAGATTCCTCGAACTTCTGAGTTTTAAACGCTGAACTTGTTTATGCTAAAGTGTGGTCGTCTTACATCAAATGGGCTGACTTTATTATAAAATGATCTCCAATTTGTGGTTTTACTGAGTTTAACGTATAACATAATCAGTGCTGATAGCTTTATAATTTAAAGCAATTTGTTTTCTAGCGACAAGACACGTCGATTATACGAAGCGTCTTGCATATTTCTGAGACAAGCGAAGTCTAATGTCGGTTTCTTTTATGTAATAAAAATACAATAACTCAATGTATGAATTTATTTATAAGGCTTCGGCGTAAAAAGGTGAACTGCGTAAAAATAATTTGTTCAAGGAGAACAAATTACCGGAATAAAAATGCTATGTGTTAATCCAATGCATTAGCTACCTAAGCTTACATGGCAAATGTTATCAAAATTGGTTTATCCATTAGAGCGTGATAAGGCAATAAACATACATACAAACTCACAAAAATTCAACATTAGAATATTGTAATTTTAGTGTGAAAGGATGACCTCCGTAAGCATACAGAAATTTGGGATTATCGTGGCAATGTCATATAAGGTATTTCAATTACAATGTATAATCATGTCAATTATCAACGTATGATCATGGTTTAACGGACTAAAGATACAATATCTCACAATGCTCTCCTTTCTCAGGGTGTCGTAAAACACAAAAAGGGGTGTACAAATTACATCACTATAAGAGAAAAGAACTTGAACTAAATATATTTTGACAACGTGAGGCACGTAAATATCTCTTGCATTAAATAAAAGGCTTGAAACTAACATTAGAATGTGTAGATAGGTATAATCTGAGAATAACATAAAATGATCAGTAATACCCAACATGCAGAATTCTATATAAAAAACTGACTAGGAATCTCAGTTACCCAGCATCCATAGACGTACTCGTTCGGTCAGACTGGCTCTAAGAATGTCACCCATCTTGCCGTACTGCTTCATAAATATGGAGTTGGTGATTAAACCACGTATACTCAGTTTTTGTGCGACACCCATTCTCTTTAACGTCTGCACTTGAACCTTA
The DNA here is from genome assembly GCA_032191425.1 of Lymantria dispar. Taxonomy (NCBI): domain Eukaryota; kingdom Metazoa; phylum Arthropoda; class Insecta; order Lepidoptera; family Erebidae; genus Lymantria; species Lymantria dispar. Next base: position 14,218,415 of record CM063454.1, on the reverse strand, counting down.
AATAAAATCATGAGCTATGAACACTCGGCATTTCACTTTTCTTGTATTTTTTAGACAGACTACCTATAGCAAACTACAATTTTCTCTCATTCTTATTTATTATTGGGAAAATTTTAGAAAACTCTTTGTAACAACTGAATGGAGTTGATAAGCAAATATTTTATAACCGGGATTAATACATAGGCCACATTTTATCATGTTGTTTTCTTGGTAAACTAGGGCTTGAGAGCACTTTACTTATCTATCTGAGCTATTACAGGGTGGCATGAAGCCTCAACTCTGCGTGTGATCGCTACTCATGCCCAATAGTGAAACCTATATAATATAAGGACAGCAAAAAAAGAAATATTTTCTTATTCTATTTCTCACACTACACATACCTTATTATTAAATTGTATAACAATATATGGCACTTTTATTATTATTGCAAATAATAATGATTCCTGATGTTTACACGAGTATTACACACTTTAAATAACACTTTTGTTACGGTTTTTATCGCGTTAGTATTTGATTTTTAATTTTACAACATTTCAAACACTTTTCAGCGTTCATGGAGTAATAACAGCTATTAGTGTTGAATCATCAGTCCCTGGGGAGATCGAAGTAGGCGGTGATATTTTGCGGTGCACATCCAAGCTACAACAAGCGCACAACATTTCATAGATACATACTAGAATAACTAAATAATTATACAAACTTTTACAAGCAAACACTAGTAGCAGTTACTATAATCGTAAGCAATGATAGCTTCTCCACAGACAAAATTATAGTCTTTCAAGCATTTGCAGCAATACAGGTTTCTGACTTATAAGAAACTGATTTTGTAATATATACGGAGATTGTTGCCGATATAACCGTGATAATTACTTCAACAAATACTAACTAGATTAGATTTGAGATAAATGATAAGAGAATAATTACTGCATAGCTAATAAATTTAAATCGGTTGCTATAATTACATATTTCATGTCAACCAATCTATCTTTTAAATAATGAGTACAATAGGTAAAAATATTCTGCACTAGATATACCTAAGGTGAGTGGTTATAGAAAGGTATTTTTTTATAAGTTTTAATAAGTTTGTATACTGCGATAATCGAATTAATTTCGTTTAAGTAATATTTATAATACATATTCAGAATCTCAAATCTCATACGTAACGTCCTCTCACTGCGGTTCATCCGTTCAAATTCCAATTGCAACACCATTCGTTCAAATTCCAATCATTTTATTTTATTCAATTACCAAAATTATTCTGATTGACACAATTTAATAGTTAATACAAAAATCAATTCGATAATGAAACGACATTACAACGATAGCATTTCAGACAAATAAATTTTAAAACAATTCTACAAATTGTTTTATTCCCAGACCACGGCACAGATGCCGCTAAGCAAACTATTGTGGAATCTGCAGTTTCTTGCTTTCTTTGAACTAGAACATAATACAAGACTTTTGTGTTAATTAGGAAACTTATAATTGAGCGCGTTGAATAATATCTTTAAAATATTAAAACATCATCATCACTTCAACTCATAATTTTGGACCAAATTGAACTATTATACCACGCTAGTTAGACGGTTTGGCAAAGGTTTTACATTAAGTTCTCCGTCCCTTTTTTTATTTCAAGCAGTGGCAAACGAGCAAACAGTACACCTGATGGTAAGTGTTGCTGCCGCTCATGGACCTTTACAAGGCCGCTGCCTACCGTGAAGAAAGTGAAGGGAGTGTGAATGCGTGCATTGAGGCTCGGTGATACCAAAGGCACCACCAAAATTTTGTCTGTCTGTTTTTTCCGGGTAATCTTCAAAACGGCTGGACCGATTTCAAAAATTCTTTCACCAATGGAAAGCTATAATATCAGCGCGTAAACTAGGCTATATTTTATCCTGGTATTCCCACGGGAACGGGAACTAGGGGGGTAAAACTACTAAAACCGAAGCGAAGCGAGGGCGGGTTGCTAGTACATAAATAAAATTAAAAGAAAATTGTGTAGCAGAAAAATTTATTAAAATGAATTATGGCCGAATTTCGACCACACGGCGACCACTAGTTATATTAATTATATTTTCACCACATTTTGCATAGAACATTAATTACCAGCAGTAAATGAAAATGATTCAGTATATAAATGTGATATTATTTTTGGTTATGTAATTTGTTCATTAATATACATTTGTTTATTTGTAATTATGTTTATTGACCATTAGTTTCACAGAAGGATTCTGTAAAACCAATAGTAGATATGAATATTAATAAAAAATACTTGAAGACGGACAAATTAAGAAATTTGTTTCCAACATTAATTTTCTCCTCAGTATATTCTATATTAAAAGAATAATTACAGGTAATACACAAGGCAATTTATATATAAACTTAGTCTTCTATTATCTGTAGTCTGCAAACCTTGAAGTTATCATAACAACCCTTCTAACAAGTCTAATCAGAGATAGCTACTGTTGAATGATATCTTTATCGTAAAATGGCATCCATCTGCCCTCGGTATTCAAATGGAGTCGCGAATTTAGATCGAAATAAGCTGACAAGGACAAGGTGTTTATACAGTGATGTCAATATCGATATGGATCTCATCAAGAATAGGTTTTAGAGTTTTATGCATAGTATATTATAAATGTTTTAAAATATAGATTACCATAATTTGATTAACTTAATATCCCACCAAAAACAGAAATGTGAAAATGAGAGCCAAGTTCAATATTATGGTCATGATGTGGTTATTAACTTTACCGATAAAAACCTGAAATCTAAATGAGTGCAAAGTTCTGGCGACAATCCTAAAACTTATTTATTAGAAGAAATAATGACATTTTTAAATACAAGTTCTTCTTTATTTTATTGTTGCAATAATAATAAATATGTTTATAAATATGACTTTTATGTAAAAATAATTTATGACTTTGGCGATTTTAACTAGTTCTGCAAAACATTACAACGGAAATATTCAATGTACTGTACTTAATCTAGCGAATAAATTCAAATTCAAATCATTTATTATGCATAGACCCCGAGAGGGCACTTACATATTGTCAATTTTACAAAATAAAATTAAATTACCCAATAAAAATAAACTACCACCGAATCGGAACGCGACCACGCAATACTTTCGTATACTAGCATAAAATAACTGAGTAATACTAGTAGTAATAGAAAACTAACATCTATGTGCGTGGCTAGAGGTACCTACAAGCGTAGCTGCGCTTAACGATTCCTCTTTCCTGTTATTTGCTGTTGATTGGCAAAGTTCGATTGAATATATACTGGAGTATTTTCTTGTATGGCAATATTTATGTGCCATTATTTTTGTGTTACTTTAGTAAAAGTTTACGGTTTGGCAAAAGTTGTTGCAAATGAATAGATTGGATGTTTATTAACAATAATTAATTAGCGAAATATGTGTTTATTACAGGACTTAAAAATCATTATAAGACAAAAAAAGATGATGACTTTTACTACTATATGTTTAATTCTTTTGAAATACATGACTGTTGAACCTAGTAAACATGTAGACATTAATATTTAATGATGTAGTAAAAAAATTACAATGCATGTCCCGTAAATATTTTGGATAGAGATGTTAGAAGAGAAGTTGGAAGCGACGACTCAGGGATGAATGCGTAAGATTATCATATAATAAGAAAAAATTATAATCGATTTTGCAATAATTTCACTTCACTGTAAGTAAAGCAAAGCTAATAATTATACTAACAAATTCTTTATACAGCCTTGACTTGCTCTTATCGTGAACTAAGAATAAAAATCATTACTCCTTAGCCAAACGAGGTTATTAAGAGACATAAGCAAAAAATATCAATGCCAGAAAAGCAAAATTCTAAATAAGATCGCCATGATCTTCATCATCATAATTTCAGTCTATTGCCATCCACTGCTGGACGTAGACCTCATATTACGCCACAAAATGCGGTCCTGTGCCGCCTGCATCCAACGACGCCCAGCAACTTTCACCAGGTCGTCCGTCCACCCTATTTTGTCATACAATACGTGGTCGCCACTCAAGAACCTTTCTTCCCCAGTGGTTGTCGGTTCGTCGAGCGATGTGGCCTGCCCATTGCCACTTCAGCGTGCTATGTCGGTTACACCAGTTCTTCTGCGGATTTCCGTATTTCGGATTCCATCTCGCAGAGAAATCCCGAGCATAGCCCATTCCATAGCACGCTGAGCGGCTTTGAGCCTTGTTATGAGGCCTACGTTTAGGGACCACGTTTCTGTGCCGTAAGTCATCACTGGTAACACACACCGGACGTAGACCTGTGTTTTCAGACACTGAGGTATGTTGGACGAGAAGATCCTCTTAAGTTTCCCGAACGCTGCCCAACCGAGTTGGATTCGTTGGCTGATCTCTTTCTCGAAATTGGATCTACCTAACTGATGCCATGCCATGATCTTATTTAGCATTTATTTTGGCTCAATATGTTCCACTACTGCACTCAAGCCTCCTCCACTAAAGGACGGATTTTGACCTGCTATACCGCGTTGGTTAGACGAGTTGATATATAGGGTTTTATTTCGAGTTTTCCTACTCTTTCATAGATGTTTTGTGTAAATTATATCCCTTAGTCGTCTTTTGCAATACTTACCTACGATATGGGTGAGAGAGGAGTGAATTGTATTCCTACTCCATGGTGATGTAGTGTGACGAGATGGAAAAGCCTAAGCTTTTTTTTAGCGTTGTATTAGATCAATTACTCTCGAATTCTAGAAGAAGCTCATATCCAAGATAATATCAGATAGGTTAGGTTAGATTAGCCTAATCTAACCTAGGTTAGCCTGTTGAAAAAGGATCACGTATATTATCCCTTTTACGACACCTATGGGTAAGAAAGGGGATGGTGCATTGTATTCTTTTGAACCACACGAAAAAGTGTTAGTTTTTAACATTATAGTACATCAATTACTCTCGAACTTAAGAAGAAGCTCATACCCAAGATAATATAACGTATCTGTGTTCAAATAAAGAGACAAAAAACTTGCTACTTATTAACGTTATAAAGTGGTTACAAAATTAGGTTTTTTTTTATTGCAAACGGTGGCAAACGAGCAGACAGTACACCTGATGGTAAGTGTTGCTGCCGCTCATAGACCTTTACAAGGCCGCTGCCTACCGCGAAGAAAGTGAAGGGAGTGTGAATGCGTGCATTGAGGCTCGGTGATACCAAACCCCTCCACACGTAAACACCCTCAGAAAGTTGGGCTTCCGGCTCTCTCACTCACCGAACGAAGCGGAGTAACAAATTGCTACTACTCAGACGTCGATTTTCTGCGAGAGCGTGGTACTACCCCGGACGGACCGGCCCGCGGCTGTAGACAGATAACTGTCGACAGTGTGGTCCTACCACTCCACAACACTAAAAACATATTTTAAGGTAATAACTTCGTAAGCTCCATATCAATATATCACGCTTGCCTATCTCAGGTCGATATAGAATACTTCGCTTATTATTGTTAGTCGAACATTATTTGAATAAGTAAATATTTGCAACGCTCAAGTCGACGTATGACGTCACCCACGCTATATGAATGAAGTAACTAGAGGTCTACGCCCTGTAAAGATTTGATTTTAAATTGGTCGAGAACATGAATTATTCACGTTGATTTCATATTACACACATATTACACTCGTTTTCTACCGTATAATATAGGTCTTATTTGTTATTTAGTTGTCAGAAATTACTTTATCAGTAATATTTATAGGAGTACTTTTATTCCAACGTCGAAACGTAAACTTTCCCTTTAGGCTCAGAACAGCCAAACAGACAAACCTTTGGATCAACGATCGAATTCATATGCTATTTATTGATCGATGAGGACGAATCCAGACGTATTAGCTTGTTTCCTTCCGTAATCCTTATTAAAATATATATTATTTATTCACCTTTTTAAAATAAATTCATACTTAGGTTTGTTTGTTACGCATCTATGTCGTGTCTACTCAAGCTTTCATATGCAAATTTCACATGTACCTACATTAACAGGGCTATAGGCAAGACTATAGGACACCTTTTCTCCTGAGAAAAGTACTATTCCCGAGGGATAAATAAAATGATGAATAAAACACATCTTAACGCGATCACGGCATAACTAGTATCGTTACAAACGATACTAACATATTTGCTTAGCTTACGCTACGCCAGTTGACTCCAGTGTAGCTGGTAAAGAAATAATTTATAAATTAAATCATTCTGTATAGGCATTTCTCTCCTCATAAGCTAACGAACAGTAAAATACTGATATAGATTAGAAACAGGATGCTCACATTTCGACATTTGTACATTTATTTTACGTTTATGATTTTTTATAAATAAATAATTTAGAAATTCATATAGCGTTTTTATTCTTATTAATATTAATGGTAGAAGCGTGAAGTCTGACTACATTTAAAACGAATTAAGATATATACATTAGTTTATATTTGTTCATGCTCAATACAAAAAAAAAGCCGTAGCATTTACCATTATTTTATCCGTTACAATGTTCTATAGTATAGTATACCGCCAAAGCCTCTTGGCCTTGACTCGGCCAGACCGAGGCGGCCTTGTACTTCATTGAATGTATAGTTAAAATGCAATGCGCCCGCGCCTCGCCCTGTCTTTTGCGCCAGGAATGCTAGAGTGAGACAATACAAGAAACCAGTTTCAATACGCCGGAAGCCTTTCTCTTGTATCCATATGAACGAAGTATTCATTGCACCATTTGTTATTTAAGGTTTTCATTGGCTTGTCATTTTGTGAGAAAAGTCTTTAATATGCAGACATCTACAATCTGAAAGTATCATCACCCTATCCTACTAATATTATAAACGTGAAAGTTTGTATGTATGTATGTTTGTTTCTTTCACGCAAAAACTACTGAATAGATTTTGATGAAACTTCACAATAACATATCAGAATAACACATAGGCTATAATTTATCCCGATATTCCCATGGGAGGGGAACTATGCGGCGCTGGGATAGACTCATAAATACGAGTATATATGTTATTTCTACAGAACAGTGGCTGTTGAGCTACTATTAGGTAATATAGTAAGCCTGCCTAACACCCCGTCAGCACGTAGTCATACTGAGGTATTTCCGGTAAGAAAAGGGATTTTATATAAAAGTATCATCTAAACACTACTAAACTAAAACACGCTTGTGTGTTTTGCCGCAGGCAACGTGTTAAAAATATGCATAAAATTGTTACTTATTAATAATAATTTCTAATGTTTGCGCGAGTATTTCATATTGTAAATAAAACTACTTTACGGATTTTATGGCGTTTGTATTTTATTTTTGATTGCCCGACGTTTAGAACACTTTGCGGCGTTCATGGTCACGGGCGGACTAAGATATCATCTTAGTCCGCCAGGCAATTAAAACTCAAATACAAGCGCGATAAAATCCGTAAATTAATTTTATTTACAATATGTTATTACTTATTGTACTGTATAGATAGACACGAATCTTTATATTAATAAAGACTTGCTAAACGACAAATACTTTTGTACGCTCGTCGCTATTAATGCTGAAAATCATCAATGCTGAATGGTCGGAACGGAATAGGAAAACCAAATTCAAAACAAGATAAAATCTACTTTTTGTTTTATTCATTAAAATTTATTTCATATGTACCTATAGACCTCGTGTAAATGCAGCAAATCATCTGAACTCCGCAACCCATAAGAACAATTATATTTTAAACTATCATTCTATTATAGCTATTTATGATAGCAGAGACCGACAGCATAGTGTATGCTATAAGGAACTATTTCTCTTAGTTGTCTTACACAATACTTGCAAAAAATGTATCATGCCATATCGTATTTTTATTCACAGTCTATCTCTCCAGGGTAAGAACATGTCCAAACATCATCGATTATATTTATATAACCAAATGATTTATACTAATAACTAGCAACCCGCCCTCGTTTCGCTTCGGTTTCAGTCGCCTTACTCGCGTAGTTCCCGTTCCCGTGGGTATACTGGGATAAAATATAGCCTATGTTACTCGGGGATACTGTAACATTCTAATAGTGAAAGAATTATTGAAATCCGTCTAGGAGTTTCTGAGTTTATTCGTAAGGAACGTTTTCTCTTTATAATATTAGTGTAGATGTAATCTAAAGAAAAGATAAAGATTTTTCTTCTTTCCATACAAACTTTGCCCTTGCGTTTCACCCCCTTAGGGGTAGAATTAAAAAAAATTGTTATAGAGTGCCTACGTCACGAAATGAAACTACTGTCTAAATTTCATTTTTCTAGCTTCAGTAGCTTCGGCTCACCCTGTTCCTTTATATGTGTATTATTGTTAACGCCCCCGCAACACCCCTTGCAGGTGGAATTTCGTAAAATCCGTTCTTAGCTGACCTCTACTTAACGAAAAGAATATTTCTGCTAAATTTCAAGTCCGTACGCCTTATGGTTCCAGAGATATGATGATGAGTCAATACATCGCTCGCAAAACCCGCCTCTCCTATATATATATATATATATATAGATAATATAACACAACATTAAGTTTTGTTGTTACACAGGTCAGAGAAACCGTAAAAATGCTCCAATTATTCGTCTATCCATCAGCCTATTGACGTCCACTACTTAACATCGACCATGACAGAAGAGTATGCAGTAATTAAACCCTTCTCAAACCCACGTGAACCCACAAAAAATTCTTCAACATCGGTCCAGCCGTTTAGAAGGAGTTCAGTTACTATTCTACTGGAAAAAATTAAGGGATCAAAAAAAAATTCCAAATTTTTCGGTAGTTTTCAACAGGCCGTAACTTTGAGAGAAATGGTCGTACAGGAAATAAAAAAAAAAGGAAATTGTAGCTCCAAGTGTCTAGTTTTTGGATTAGAACTTCAAAATATTGTAGCCTCCGCGGTTTTTGATTAATCGTAGAAAAACCAGCAACAAAAAAATTCTCAAAATTTTTTTAGTTTTTTTTTTGGTCTACGGGCGTGGAAAAAATTTTTTCAGCTTAACCACTATAAGGATCGGATACTTTGTTCATTTAGCTTTAATTTCTTTTTTTAAACACCCTGATACGTCCACTCCTCGCTGAGATATCGGTCTTCAAATGAAAAAGAATCTTTTTGTCTTTGATTATCGATATCTCAGCAACCAATGATCGCACAGAAAGTTAAAGGTGGGTTTCAAGAACTTGAATGAATTCCCCTTAACGAATGTCCATTGCTTTTTAAATTTAAGCACATTCTGGAACAAAAATGTGGAAAAAGCTCGGAAAAACAATTTTTTTCTCATTTTTACCTATATAAGCGATTCAGCAAACGCGAATAATAATTTCAAATTGATTTCTTTCACAATGAATTACAGTATCGAATAAATTTTGATGATTTTTATTTCGTTAATATCAATAGAACGTTTCACAAATTGACAGTTAATTGTAAAAAATGTTTCTTATATAAAAGTATTCTCATGACACAGATGTATTTTTGCTTCTCCTGTGTTGCGGAATCTTCATAAAACTCAAATGAAATTTCAAAAACATTGAACAATAAAAGCAAGCTTAAATAAGTATTTTGTGAATAAGACATCAGTAGATACCGTTAAGTACTTGATATTACCGGAGTGTTAGACACATTCGCACCGTAATTAATATACGTAGTAAATAAATTGTTATGATGTCGATACCTGAATACTATTACATAAAATGTGAGTAACAGCGCAGCGTATTTAAGTCTCGCGTTAATCTAAGGCTGCCGTGCCGAGTGAGTAACATGGCTTCGATTTCGACGTATGACAATTCTTTGTGCGATTATAATCGACGAGGCTAATTAGAGTCCATTTGTTGCATGATTGTAATGTAGACTCTACTTGTTATTAAGAATTTATTCCTCAGTAGAGGTGTTATATATTCTATAACTCTCCTTTTGAGAAGTAGCCGCAGTCTATATACCATTCTGTGGCTATACTGATGCAATAGTATCGCCTTCTTCATAATGAGTGGATGATTAATCTACTATAAGACTCTGACCAGACGAGTTGGTACAGGGTTTTATGTCGAGATTTCCTTCTCTTGCATCAATATTATTACATTTCTTAGTCGTCTTTTACGACACCCACATACAATAAAGAGAGGAGTTGAATTATATTTTTACATCGTCGCGTCACGAAAAATTATACAATTAAATTATTTTTATAAAAGTTTTATAATTAAAGACACGGTGAATGGCCATTGACTTGCAAGTTAATGTTTATAGACTACTGTTCTGTGATAATAAGTGCATTTAAAATGAGCTCAAGTCATTTAAAACTACAGATAGATGTTATTACTTAACTGGCGTTAATCGATTGGTAGAGTCAGTAGCTAGTGCTATTAGTAGCGCTCTAAAACCATCATTAAGAGTAAACTAGCACGCACGGAGATATATAACTACTGGCTTGAAGCGAGATAAATAAATATAACTGATAATTTCAGGTATTTGAATATGAATATGCCATATACATACTTTGAGCACAAAATTGATAATTATTTCACATAATTCCAATTTCGTGCTAATTTAATACTAATCTCTATGGTGACAGAATAACAATACCTTGCAATTGATGGCACTTTCGCGGACTAGTATTACATACTGCTTAATCTTACTAATAAATAACCGATATCACATATAATTACCATTACACTAAACATATAATTATTATGTTAATAACAGAACACCCCAAAACTACAGCATACAGCCCTGCAACTCGACGACAGTTAAACTGAATTGTAAACGTTTTTTTTTTTTTGTGTGCGTATAACTGTTAGCCTCAGACGGCTTTCACAGCTTAGCCTGGACTATGGGTGAGCGCTGATGGCTCTCAACCCGGTAGAATTGTAAACGGCTGTCATCTTGTTTTTATAGGCGACAGCTGTATTAAACATATTTGAAATCACCGTCACTTGCAATATAAAATACAAACTGCTCTATTACAAATGACAGAATTATGCAGAATATTTTCAAGATCGTAATCACCCACTATCTTGGCCTTTGTAAAGGACGATTAAGAGACATGATATATAGATAATATCGATTAAGAGGTGTAATATATAGATAACATCGATGCAAGGAAAGAAAAACTGCACATAGAACCCTATACCAACCTATCTAACCAGCGCAATATACTACGAGTAAATGACCCTCAGTTTGACGACAGAATTGACGACATTTTAAAAGGCACAGGGAGCAGGTGGCAGAGGACCGATCTGGGAAACATTCTCTTGAAGAGGCCTATGTACCACAGTAGCCGTGTACGGCTTGTTGGATAAATGTGTATAGTACGTCTATTTGGCTGCCATTATGGAAGAGAGCCGAGCCTAACAGTGAGACATATATCGGCTAAAGAAGAAAAATGTATTTACTACTAAAAATCTGGAAAACATGAAAGTGCAAATAGAAATGTATTAAATTAAAATGAAAGAAATTTAAATTTACATACAACGTACATAAAGCGTAATTAACATTGTAGATACTCAACAAAATTATACATTAAAATAAGCTAAATATATTCTAATTTAAAAAGAAAAAAAATTGTTTCTTTTAATTATAAATATTCTGTTATTATAATAACGTAGACTAATTTATCTGTCGCTGTACCATTTATATGTTCATTTCTGAAACTCTCTGAATATCATTTAGTACTTGAAATTCTTTTGGATAACTGTAGAGGATTTCTCCTTTACAGTCTTGTGAAAGAGGGATTTTCTCAACAGTGGAAACATATTTTAATGAGAATAATAACGAATAAGAACTGGTCTATCACAGACAAAACATGTTTTTATAAAGATACAAATAATCAATAATAAATCCAAGCATATCTATGCCACCTAGATGACTAATAATCTTAAGTTTATTGCACTCTGAATCATACTATTGAACTTCATATGTATACTATAGGGTAAAGCAACAAATAGTGAACCCAACCTAACAGTAATTGCTGCGACATAATTAATACATGCCCACACAACTTACGTTTTGAACAATGACATGCAATGAAAGGTAATGATTACTATAGCACTACAATGATTAGAATGATTTAAATATTTACGACAGATTTGGAACCTCCATTTTGATTGCGGCACCAGCTAACTAACTGCTAGTAAGTAATTGTAGGTATCGTTAGAAAATAGTACAATGTTTTGTATGCATTTTTGAAGCTTTATAGATGAAATACGTTCTTTTTGTAAGCTTTGCTAGAATAACAAGATTACTGCTACAATCCTTTTGTTTTTCTTTTATTAGAAATGCGAAATAAGATTATTGGAGATTTTAGTATGAAAATATATCACATCTATGCATAATAAATAAAATATAATATATTGAAAAAGATGTACCAACATAACGATAATCACTCACATTAAATCTTATAAAAAGAATACTTAAAAGTACCTACTTCAGGTAATCGTTTTAGTAACTCATGTCTAATGTATTTTGTTAGTGTATCTAACACAATTTTCTTATTAGCTATATCTATAGATTCCTTCGTGTTAATATAGATTCATCAATATATTCTTTTATCCCTCGGAAACATACATATGCTTCTTTTATTCCTCACAAACGTAAATTGAATATGCCTTTTCTTAATTTCATGGAGTCTCTTGGTTAGACTCTTAGTTCTTCTTTATTTTGAACTCTATTAAATTTGTCAGATTAAAAAAGAATTAAAGTTTACAAATCATTTATAAATAATTTGCCAAACGTCGTTTTTGATAAAACTTTTAAATTGAAATAAATTTCTACCATTTGGCTATGAAGCCACAACGCAATATTTTCATACATTTGCAACAAATCTGATAAACTGATTTGACTTAATTATTTATAAATATCGTACTGACGCGCATTTAGAGTATATTTGTTCATAGCCAAGGGTCTAGGAGTTCTCAGAGTATTGTGAGACATACAACGCATATCGCAAACTAGGTCAAAACTATTATCTAAAATTTCATAAGTTATCACCAATCTGTATATCCAATAATAGGTGGCATTACCCTACAGAAGTATAATAGAGACTCTTATGCAAGCACCCACGTATTCAAATAAATATGCTGGTAATAACTTTCCTATAGAAACTAAATCGTCTAGTCACGAGCAAACAAGAGTCATTCCGAAGTATATTGACTGGCTGGCTGTTACTATCATTATCTATGCGTAACAATCCTAGTTGGAATTGAGAGATGCTTGGACAAAACGAAAATAACTGGGATATTGGTAAGATGCATCAAGCGAAATTGAAGATTATATGTATGGAAAAATAATATTAGTTGAGATTTAAAAAAAAGATTCTATTTAACGATATCACTTATATACGTAGTGTATTTTGTCGTTGTCGAATCTTTAGTATTTACGTGTCATTTTTAGGCATCTATACCAATAAATAAAATTGAAGTGTCTGTTTGTAATGTCAAAATAATAGGCTTTTTTCATGCTCACACGGTTATTTGCACGACACCTATGCCTAAAATAGCAATTAAAAAAATTTTGTCTGTCTGTCTGTCTGTTTGTTCCGGGTAATCTTCAAAACGCCTGGACCGATTTCAAAAATTCTTTCACCAATGGAAAGCTATAATATCAGGGCGTAAACTAGGCTATATTTTATCCCGGTATTCCCACGGGAACGGGAACTACGCGGGTAAAACGACTATAACTGAAGCGAAGCGAGGGCGGGTTGCTAGTAAAACAATATAATTAGTTTAAAATATAGCTTTCATCATTACCATCATCGTCTTAGCTCCAATTTTTGGCCACTATTGGGCACGAACCTCCTCCACAATAAGATGGAAATTGAACTTACTATACTATGCTAGTCAGACAGGTTGGTTTGTTTTATTTTGAGTTTTCCTTCTCTTGCATTGATGTTATAATATATATTATACATTATAACGGTTAGCGATCTTTAACAACATCCACGTGCAATATATGGAGTGACAAATTGTATTCTTATTCCGTCACGAAACGCCTAATTTATTATCACAGTATAATATAATATCGCTTTAATTAAATAAATTTTCACAGCAAGCAACATTACTAGATACATAATTTTCTGTCACGTAATCTAATAGAAAATTTTCTATAATTGTACAGCATTATTACTTAGTGTTTGAATGTTGCAAGGAGTAGTATAATCGCTTCATTACGGCTGCGAGCTACGACTGTGCAAATTAGCTTGCTGAACTAATTCGTGCAGCATTCTCAATTAAACTGTCACTACATGTAGTGCGCTTAATGCTTACGTTCTGTACAGTTAAGTTAGATATTAAAGACTTAGTTAACGCATATATTACTCGTAACTTTAATCAAAGTTGGTAGTTGATAGTTGTCTAAATTTCTTGTATAATATTGATATTTTTTCCGTGTGGTGACGGAGTAAGAATACAATTGCATTTTAGCTCATATACGTCACACTGTTGGGCTCAAGTCTCCTCCACAATAGGAGTGAAATTAACGTATTATAACCACGCTTGTCAGACGTAATGGTATAGGCTTTTTAATTTACCATACCATTTTTTTACCCGTAGGTTCAGTAAAAGATTACAGAGATAACTTATATGCAAGAGAAGGAAAACTTGACGTGAAACCCTATGCCAACTGTTTGACCCGGGATAGGAAAATCTGATATCCAAACAAATTGCAAGCTAAGTCGCTGCCAATACTTTATTTATATTATACCATTTACGTAAGCTATTAGCTTCTATCGCTTTAAAATATTCTAGCCAGTAAGTTAATAATTTAGTATATTAACTGCATACACGGAATTGCATTGAATAAAAGCTTTTAAAATATCGTAGTGTAGACTATTGTCTACAACAATACCTTTTATATGCGATTGCGAAATGCAGCTGCACCTGGATATTTAGTAGCGCCAAAACTAATTAAAAACGCTTGTGAATAATATGTTTATAGCTACTTAAAATTGTCGCAATAAAATGTGTTAACATCAGAATATACCAGAGGACGGCAAATAACAGGTCTAAATAGTACGAATTCCAACCTCATGTCGGTGTTTCATCTATACCAATAAATAAAATTGGAGTGTCTGTTTGTAATGTCAAAATAATAGGCTTTTTTCATGCTCACACGGTTATTTGCACGACACCTATGCCTAAAATAGCAATTAAAAAATTTTTGTCTGTCTGTCTGTTTGTTCCGGGTAATCTTCAAAACGGCTGGACCGATTTCAAAAATTCTTTCACCAATGGGAAGCTATAATATCAGGGCGTAAACTAGGCTATATTTTATCCCGGTATTCCCACGGGAACGGGAACTACGCGGGTAACACTACTATAACCTATAACCGAAGCGAAGCGAGGGCGGGTTGCTAGTATAGAATAAACTCCGAATATAACTTATATAATTTAGCGGTGTAGGGAGATAAAATCCACTGAATATCCTGCTGATATAAGTGCATAAAGCCAAATCATACAGTTCCATGCTGTTCTCGGATGATACCCACGCGAGAGAATGGAATGAAAGCTCGTCGTCTTTTATTTCTCTTTATTTATTTTCCCATAAATAAATCACCTACCAAGATGTTTATCATATTACATAACTCCTCATAAAAATTCCTCGAAAACCCCCGCATTAATTCAATTAATTTTATTCACAGGGCAATTATTAAAAACTTTAGCATCATTATTAAACAGGAGCAAATTTTCATAGAAACATTCAGCACATGGAACGTGAAAACGGCACATTTGTTTGCTTTACGTAACTGCATGAATAGATAGATGAATAATTAAAATAAAAAGTTGAAATGAGGACAACTTTGTACAGAAAAGTCCAACACTCATAAGTAGGATAGGTGCTGGGTTATAAAAAACACAATACCCCACACGGTCCTCAACGAATCTCGTAGTCGTTAGAGAGCCCTCATGCGACTCGAGTTGCTTGAGTGTAGCCGTCTTAACCCTGTTACCTTATTGCGTATAGACTTGTGCATTTTCAAAGAACTTAAGTGCCTGTTTCACTTTCTTGCTTTTCTGTAGCATGGCGTCGAGCCAAAAATACAACATGTTACCCCTCCAATCACTCCGACGAATGTCATCGTTTCAGGGGACTAAGGGAATGAATGGTTGACCACGTTTAACTAGATAATAGGTAATAAGATGCCTAATTTTTATGAATAATTTACCAACCGAGCTAGTAATGCTGTTAAATAATATAAATTCATTCCAAATTCACAAAAGGCACATAAATCTAATGATTATTGAAAATGAGCAGACCACTCCTTTATCATTAATTTTGTGCGAGCTAGCCTGATTCAACTTTTCACGGTCATCCTATGTCGTCGGATTACTTTAATAATGCTTGGGCATCATTTTAGAATAGAGCTAGGAGTGGTAGGACCACACTGTCGACAGTTCTCTGTCTACAGCCGCGGGCCGGTCCGTCCGGGGCAGTACCATGCTTTCGCAGAAAATCGACGTCTGAGTAGTAGCAATTTGTTACTGCGCTTCGTTCGGTGAGCGAGAGAGCCGGCAGCCCAACTTTCTGAGGGTGATTGCATGTGGAGGGTTTTGGTGGTGCCCTTGGTAACATCGAGCCTCAATGCACGCATTCACACTCCCTTCGCTTTCTTTGCGGTAGGCAACGGCCTTGTAAAGGTCCATGAGCGGCAGCAACACTTACCATCAGGTGTACTGTTTGCTCGTTTGCCACCGTTTGCAATTAAAAAAAAAAAAAAAAAAAAAGATAATGATAAGAAAATTATAAAATACTAATATTATAAATGCGAAAGTAAAGATGTTTGTTTAAGGCTTTCACGCTTAAACCACCGAACCGATTTCAAAAATTCTTTCACCAATGGAAAGCTATAATATCAGGGAGTAACATAGGCTATATTTTATCCCGGTATTCCCACAGGAACGGGAACTACGCCGCGGGTAAAGTGACTGAAACCGAAGCGAAGCGAAGGCGGGTTGCTAGTAATACATAAAATATTTATTTATTTATTTATTTATTTAAGACAACACCCTGCACTAAGGAAATAATCCTTGTATTGCGGGGGACTTTACAAACATATAATTAACGGACACAAATTACATCATACAAAATACATAAAATATTATAGGTACTGTACCTGTTTTACCCATCTAACCCATATCCATCGAATTACAAAATATTGAGTAAAAATTAGGGTACCCACGCAGCACGCTCGAGGAGTGTGCTGCGAGGGGGAGCGCCGTGAACTCGTCGCAATTATCGGTGCCGACCTGGTGCTGCCGACCATCGCCAGGGAGATGCTCGACAGCGTCAGGAACTGGGACGCGGTCGCCGCCTTCTGTGAGGCCGTTATCTCACGGAAGGAGGCGGCGGATTGTGTGCGAGTAAAGCTCCTATTCGGCGACACGTTCCGCCGCCGGCACCTCGGGCGGTGCAGGCGCGAGTATCTGCGCCTAATGCCGCCCTAGCCGAAGCCGCGGGTGATCGGACCGGGGAATTGTCCGTCACCCGCGGAGAGGCTGATCGCGCAATGGCGACCGACGTCCTAGTACGTCGAGAGGTGAGGTTACCCGAAAGGGTATTCCGTCGGGCCGACCACTGATGACAAGTCACATCTGCTCCGGTGGTCGGTCCAACAACGAAGTGACGTGGGTACGGGTGGGTTATGGGCCCGCGCGCCGTCCTTTCATCGCCCCGGACGGACAGGACCGTGCGTACACTTACCATAGCCCACACATTAAAAAAAAAAAAATAAAAGGTCCACCCAAATGCTGATACAAAAATACTTACTGTATTTTTCTATCAGTTACTAATTTGAACGAGGTGAACTGGGACCATAGAGTATCTCCAAAAAAGGTACATTTAAGAACCAATACGTTATCATTTCTTAAAAATAAATTCGAGTGTTTAAGTTACTAGTATTTTTCTGCGCTAGGACGCCTCAAGACATTTTGAGTGAACTTCAGAATAACATGAAGAGTTCGTGAGAGATTGGTGAATCCAATATTATTTTAATTAATAATGAAATTTAAATTAATGATGAAAACGTTGGAAGCGCAATAACTAAGTACATATTTTATATTAGCGATACAGTAAAAGATAAAGACAAACAAAAGAATTCGTTTTACTAAAGTAATTCAATGAACAAGGGCAGTTGAAATGTAACAAAATAAAACAAAAACTAATACAGGCAAAAATGATTGATTACTTACTATTCGCCGACTTTTTAATCTCAGACGATCATCGTTACTCATTAAGCATCAAAACCTAACAAAAAGTAATTCGTAAATTATTGCAATATTTATTCAGTAACCTTGAGTGACTGGTTTCATCTATCTCTTACAAAGACGTAAGGATAAGTACTCATACATATATAACTACATTATAAATTCTTTTCACGGACATCTTTCTTTTTGCGCAAGGAAGATATTCCAGCATTTGGTAGGCTTATACCGGAATATAATCCCTTAATCTGTGGTTTAAGAGCTTTATTTTTATCATAAAAGGAATTGAGTATCTACCATTAGCTACATGCCTACCTACCTCATAAATATTAGTATAATGTGCATATAAATATTCAGTTTTAGCGCAAAAAGCAGCACACATTCAACTCATCAGTCGGTCTTTATTATTACTAATCCTATTAACATGAACTTTCTAGTCAAACTGTGAAAGAATGATATCTGTTGACAACAGATATAATTTTTTCAGAGTAGGGATGTGACTTGGAGGGAAAATAATCGATTTTTGAAATAATAGATTTCTTGTTCTTTAAAATAAATCGATTATAAAATAACCGATTAATTAAAAATAAATAATCGATTATAAAATAATCGTTTTTTTTCTCCCAACAGGATTATGATGACCTTTCTTTTTTAGGAACTGTGAGCTTTATTTACTAATATAGTATGAAACAATCGTGATGACCTTTTTTTTAGGAAATCTGGCAGTGAATAATCGATTAATTTCGATCGAATTTCGAATAATAAAAAGTCGATTATTTTTTCACATCCCTGTTTCAGAGAATGACTGTCATCTGACCTCCGATTACCTAGAGGAATGACGATATTGCAGGATTGGACTGGACGTATCTTGCCAATTTTGAAATATTATACCAAGGGAACATTTTATCAAGATTAAAGTGTTTTACGCGATAATCCAGGGTGTCAGCTACCTCCATTCTAAATTTTATCAGTATTGATCCAGCCAGCGTGTAAGCGTGAAAAGGTAACAAACATATATATATATATTATTACATACATACTCACAAACTTGCTTTTACAATATTAGCGTGATGTGATATTTGTGATGCAGGGTTTTTGTTACTGATTATGTTTATATTTATCTAACATAACTTTTAAAGGTTACAGCTTCACGCCTGAGACTGCTGTATCGCCGTCTAGTACCTAGACCACTACTAGTCTATCGCTATTGTTATAATGAAATGCAAGTATTATATTTCTACAGTGCATTTGTGTTAGTTCTCACAATGCATAATGTCCTTTCACATTATATTATTTTACATTATTCTAGTTAGCCTCATGTGACTGGAATGTACAATAGAAACCTGTGACTCACCTTTAGTTCCCAACTTAATGCCAATCCCCAATTCCACAACCTACATAAAGAACAATGGTTGTAGCATATTTTAGCCACTTTCATAACCATAATATTGAAATAGCCCGATATAAATAAAATAATCTTATTTAAATTGTATGTAAGAGTAGACTTCAAAGATGACTGTGACAACGTAAATATAATAGTCCCTTGTAAACGAGGAATAAAAAGGTAATGCTTAAAAAGGGTAAAAAGCGACAGTTCGACCTTCGTCGTAATAAGTTAAAGTCCTGAATAAACACGTACGTAACTAAGTGTCATGGGATTTGATGATGTCATAGTCAGTACTGTTAAGTAAATATTCGAAGTATTTAACGCTGTAGTCTACTGACGCTGTACTCTTGTTTACTGGTTTGTTGAGTAGGAACCCTATAATACGAGGTTCGTTCTTATGAAGTGCACTTATCGATTCTTAGAAATAATGCTTTACTATCGCCAGTTTTAATGATGAATAAATGCAATCGCAGTGGTGGCAGGACGGTGTACTCTCCCTCCTCACGACCTTGTGCAGGTATTTGGCGAAGCACCCATGCCCCGTTAACACCTGCACTAGTCGGAAGAAGAGCACCCCGTGCCGCCTTTCCAACCACTGCATCAGCACCGGCCGGAAGGCCTCCACGATTCGCACCCCGAACCGACGCTTCTCCAGCCGGACTGCCCAACGGGCAATGACGTCTTGGCGAGCGTCGACGCGCCAGGCGGTGAGCTCCCTCAACGAGACCACACCGCCCTCCGCTCGCACCCCCGTCACCCGGCGATACAATCCGGCGAGCATTTCCGCTTCCAGGTCCCACGGGGAGTCCCGGCCAATAGGCACGCTGCCTCCGTCGCCACCGTGCGGTATCCGCGGATGGCCCTGACCGCCATGGCCCACTGTGGTCGCCACAGAAAAGCCCTGAGTCGGACGGTCATGGACCCCACACCGGTGCGCCGTACAGGGCCATCGACCGGATGAAATATATGGTATCTAGTCTAAACTTGAGCAACATGTTAATCTTTTCAGATGAAACAGTCAGATCAAAATTAAATTCTCAATCAAATTGCAATCTGTCGAAACTATATAGTTCGATTAAAAATGTCTAATTGAATTATAAAAAGCAACTAAGAATTTTTTACGAGATCTACACGCTTCGAAGTATCGTAAACCATCTAAGTGTAAATAGGTCTCAATCAATCTTTATATTTAGGTAGATTATATATTTTGCCAAACATGCTAACGTTTTTAATCACTTTTACCTATCTATAGTGACATGTTTTATGATGTACAAAATTTACGATAAACTATGCTTGTTACTTCTGATATTTAGAGGTTAGATATAAAAAAAATCAGCATTATACCATATATTTTTATTTCGATAACTAAATGTAATATGCGACAACTAACTATATGCCCTTGATTTTAATATTGAATGTAAGGCAATTAAATAAGAAAATCTTAGCATAATGAAATCAAAAAGGGGCTAGATAGAGTATGTATAATTGTATACGCCTTATCTCTTCTTTATCGCCCGCGGCGAACAAGATGTTTAAAGGGCTTACATTATTACTACATTACGACAGAATGAAACTTCGATATGGAATTCTATAGGTACCAACCCGTCTGACTTACGTAGTAATGCGACAATAGAACAAAAATTAATTCTTGAACTCGATTCGAATTTAAAACAAAACAAATGATTCAAGCAAAAAGTACGCACTTTTTTTTTATATAGTTATAATTATATTTAACAAAATAAAAATTTTGTTTATTACAATAAGTGACAATAACGTCTGCATACAAGTAAATCTTTGATAAATTTATGATATTTAGGTATATTGGATATAATGATTGTAGGAAATTATATACAAAAATATTCTGTAATAGTGTTATGCCCGTCTCCACCATTATTTCAGTTTATACATGTCTCACTGCTGAGTTCAAGCTTCCTCTATTATAGGAAGGAAATTGACCTATTATACCACGCTGGTCAGTCGTGTTGGTATTTTCTTTTGGTGGGCTGTAGTCTGTACGCATGTCGTCCGTTCCGTTCGGGGTGACGAAAGGGTGAGGATTTATGTCATAAAACTATTGCCAATACTTCTGCAATATGTACAAAACAGATTAAATACAAATTAAATCGACCTCAAACAATTGGGCCAAGAGCAAAATGATAGTGATGGATTGCTTTAGTTAAAATTTAAATATCATTGGTGAAAATGTACATCAAACATTAGTGAAATTAAGCCTCATAACAAATTAAACTACTTTGTATTACTAATGCAGTGCAGTCTTCAGCTGACTGGGCCACACATAGGCAGCTAAATAGGCAAATATCAAAGTCCGTGCGACGTGACGTTTGCCGATTCAATACACAACGTATTGAAGAGGCAAAAGAGCGGAAACGTGGCTCTAAAGTGTTCGCACGAGATTTGTCTATCGGGCACAGCCAAATGACCAAGTTGAAGACCAATGACGGCACTGTTATTTCATCCCAGGGTGAGATCTTGAGAGAGGTCGAGAGGTTCTATGGGCAGTTGTATAGATCATCCCAGAACCCTGTTGCCGGCTTGGTCCAAGATCCCAGATCCAAGCTAACTCGGCACTACACCGAAGAAATCCCGGACGTCAGCTTGTACAAGATCAGAATGGCTCTGAAACAATTAAAGAACGGGAAGACACCGGGAGATGACGGAATTACCACAGAACTCCTGAGGGCAGGCGGCAAGCCCGTTCTAAAAGCCTTACAGAAGTTGTTTAATTCTGTCATTCTCGGGGGCGACGTTCCAGAGTCGTGGACCAGGAGTGTGGTGGTGCTGTTTTTCAAGAATGGCGATTAAACGCTCTTCAGGAATTACAGATTCATCTTACTCTTCAGACATGTCTACAAATTGTTCTCAAGAGTCATTACGAACCGACTCGCCAGTAAGCTCGACGACTTTCAGCCGCCCGAACAAGCCGGCTTCCGAAGAGGTTATAGTACCATAGACCACATCCACACACTATGCCAGATTATATAGAAGACCAAGTAGTATAATCGGTGTCTAAACTCTGTGTCTAGCGTTTGTAGACTATGAGGAAGCCTTTGATTCCGTCGAAACTTGGGCAGTGCTGCAGTCTGAATCGGACTCGGCATCAACATCAACGGCGAATACATCACCCACCTTCGATTTGCAGACGATATCGTAGTCATGGCAGAATCCATGGAGAACCTTGGCATAGTGCCCAGATCCTCCATGGCTCAATGACCTCAGCAGTGTTTGTCAACTGGTGGGTCTACAAATGAACATGGATAAGACGAAAGTCATGTCTAATGCCCATGTCATTCCTGTACCGGTCCTAGTTGAGAATGCGATTCTCGAAGTTGTGGATCATTATGTTTACCTAGGACAAGCAGTCCAGTTAGGTAGATCCAATTTCGAGAAAGAGGTCAGCCGACGAATCTAACTCGGCTGGGCAGCGTTCGGGAAACTTAAGAGGATCTTCTCGTCTAATATTCCGCAGTATCTGAAAACAAATGTTTATAACTAGTGTGTGTTACCAGCGATGACTTACGGTACTGAAACGTGGTCTCTAAATGTCGGCCTCATAAAAAACCTTAAAGTCGCTCAGCGTGCTATGGAGAGGGCTATGTTCGGTATTTCTCTACGTGATAAAATCCGGAACACGGAAATCCGTAGAAGAACGGGTGTAACAGACAAAGCCCGCAGAATTAGCACGTTGAAATGGCATTGGGCAGGCCACATCGCTCGTAGAACCGACAACCGTTGGAGAAGAAAGGTTCTTGAGTAGCGACCACGAATCAGAGGGCCCGGCGTAGGACGACTCCCCACTATATGGACTGACGACATTCTCAAAGTCGCAGGGAACCGTTGGATGCAAGTGGCGCAGGACCGTTCCGAGTGGCATTCTCGTGGGGAGGCCTATGTCCAGCAGTGGACGTCTGTAGGCGTCTGTACATTTTTCATTCTAATATTATGACCGCTTCAATTGCCCTATAGTTTATGTAGCTCAAGCAAATGAGAGATTTTAAAGTATTCCGTTCAAATCTTATGCGGAGCAAAATAAAAAGGTTTTAAAGTATAAGTATAGTACAATCCCAGGAATATTTTCAGCCTATTTCTCAATATCTTTATTAGAGTTGTGACCTATTAAAAGAAATACTCAATATTTAACTGTAATAAAAATTTCGTGGTATATGTCTGGAAAAAATATACATGAAGACCACTTTGGCAATCAAGACGTGACACAAAAATAAAAACCATGACAATACATAAAGAGTAATACCGAACTTTATAACTATACTGCATACATTCTCATCACCTGATAAAGTAACGGACCTCGGTCTCGGTTCGAGCCTCATAAACAAAAGCGTTTGTGTAATCCAATCCAAAGAGACACAATTAACATTCTAAGTGTTACGTTTACTGCTTACGGACAATGCTCATCGCAATCCCTTGGTACCTGAGCCTAGTCGAGAACTGTATGTACTTTACCATGCGTAGTGCATAACAAATTAGCTGTAGTACTTGTAACTATAATACGATAGAAACTTTAATTATGTGATAATCTAGTTTGGAGCTTAATCTTGGTTTAATTTATATACCTACCAAGTCATATTTTTACTGTTGGGACGTAGGTAAAGGGGAGACAGTGTCATAACCATCACCCTGGTTAGCACGATTTGCCAAGCGAAGCTGATTTAAGATGTTTCCCAGAAATTTATTTCATTTTTCTGTTCATATCTCAACCGGTCTTTACAATTGCCAAAGAAAATTAAAGGATATCGACACATTCTATTCTTAACACGAATTAATCACAGCTGGTATACGTCCCTCTGTTGAGCTCGGTCCTCCTCTACAATTTGTGGGAAATTGACCTACTACCACGCTGGTCAGACGTGTTGGTAATGGGTTTTATTTCGAGTTTGCCTTTTCTTGCATATACATTATATGCATATTATATCCCGTAGTCGTCTTTTATGACACCCACGGGCAAGATAGGGGGTGGTAAATTGTATTCTTACTTCGTCACTACACGGGTTAATAGTATTTAAAAGTTAAGAAAATCGACTACAGAATGAAACTAATAAATCTGTTACCTATTCAAATAATAAAGCTAAAATTATGGGATTGCCATCTATATTTCAATTCTATGTTTTATAAACCACAATAATAGCAATATAATTGCTATTGGTTTAACACATTGAGTTACTGCAAACACATATAACGTATTCAAAGCGCCGAGATAAATTGCCATCAATCCATTAGCACAATAATGGATTAAATACAGACCTAGTCGAACTGTAAACTGAATACCATCAAAAACAAAACTTGTAAAAAAAAGCCAAGCCTCGCAACTGAGTTCTTCTACCATAAAAAGATTTGAGATCTATGTTATACCAAGTCGGTTAACTCATTCAGTCCCTGCTTAAGGGACCTTGCTTCTTAAGTTATTACGTAAATAGCTACCCTAACAACTTCTTATAGTGACTATATAAATATTAAAGATCTTTTATGTCTTAAATAAGCAGAATGACTTGGCAATCGCATGAAAACACAATATACCTCACAAGTAATACACATTATATTAAATTGTACTAAACATAGTGCGATTGCCAAGTCAATCTATTTATTTAAAACATAAAAGATCTTTAATATTTATAGAGTCACTATAAGAAGTTGTTAGGTTAGTTATTTACGTAATAAGTTAAGAAGCAAGGTCCCTTAAGCAGGGACTGAATGAGTTAACCGACTTGGTATAACATAGATTTCAAAACTTTTTATGGTAGAAGAACTCAGTTGCTAGGCTTGGCTTTTTTTTACAAGTTTTGTTTTTGATAGTATCTCATTTCTTTTTGTAGATAGACCTACTTATTTTCCTTTCCGGTACCTTCTACGTCTTGAATACCAACAACGGATTATCTTAGAGCCCACTCTCTGAAAAATGAGACATCTCTCCTTTCCGTTTGAGTCACTTATACCTAAACTAAGCGGAGAGATGTGGAAATAAAGAAATTTGATTGGTTTTTTGAAACACATCTCCTCTAGTCTCCTTTCCTCTTTGATGGCAATCGAGCCTAATGATGACGTTCTTTCTTTCAGGTAAATTTCAGGCAATTTAGTTTACATAATACTTTGGAAGATTTTGGCACAATTTCATAAGACATGTCCCACTCTTGCTTTTTCATTTAGTTGATTGACCATATTACAAGTTATCTTTGAACATAATTATATCTAGGTATCTGCCTACACCTATTATGCCAATCATCATTCAGCCTATCGCCGTCCACTGTAGAACATAGACCCCCCTCATGCTTCACCATAAAGTGCGGTACTGTGGCGCCTGCATCCAACGACGCTCAAGGGTAGGTAACAGAGTTGCCATGACTAGAGCTCATTTTTCTTCGCCATATGAGGAATAAGAACGTAATCGCCACGTTTGGTAGGTGGGTTGGTTTCGCTGTCAGATATCATAGATTTTCCCGGCAAGAGTTGCTGCCCACTCTCCTGTTGAATCTTTTTCTTTAAATGACAACGCCATGCACTAAGGGTATAATAATCCTTATATTGTGGGGGACTTTACAAACATATAATTCAACATCGCATCATCATCGCAGCCCTCATATGTCCCACTGTTGGGCTCGGGCCTCCTGTACAATGGGAGGGAATTTGACCCACTATACCATGCTGGTCAGACATGGTGATATAGGGTTTCATTTTAAGTTTTCCTTCTCTTGCACAGATGGTTTGTACATATTATATCACATAGTCGTCTTATACGACATCCACGAACAAGACAGAGAGTGGTGAATTGTATTCTTACTTCGTTACCATACGGAAAGAATCAAAGAACATATAATTAACCGACACAAATTACATTCAGACTCAGAACAACAATTTGTGGATCGTACAAGGTGTTGTCTTGCATGGGACTCGAACCCGCGACACTGGCATGGTACGTTGGTATCTTAACCACTACGCCATCTGTGCAGTCTTTATCCGGTTGTTACGATTCCCATAGGAAAGCAATGATGGCGACAAATGTTTTCTACAAAGTTACATTTCATTAACTGCAAATGTAACTTTATAATCCTATATATTTATATGAGTTTACAAAATTATTTATGCAGTTAATGTATCTCGCAAACTGGATGAAAATTACAATGTTTCATATTTTTCCCTTCATTTATACACTAAACACTAATTGTATTCTAAATTTGAAGCTTCTATGTCTGCTAGAAGTGCCTCTTTAATATTGATGATCGGTCAGTCAGTGAGTGACAAAATTATGAAATTTTGACTAGTTATAATTCTTAAACTATTGGTTCAAATGCAATGAAATTTGAAATACACAATGTGTATACAATGCCTGCTAGGTTACTAAAAATTCAGTCTTCTAGTTTTATTAACAACGAAGTTATAGGGGGTCGAAAATGGTCTGAATGGCTTCGAGAAAAGTATGTTACGGCAGTGTTGCGTTTCGCCCGACTTTTTTTTTTGCTCGACTTGGCGAGGGCACTGCCGTGCAGTAATACTATTTTATATGATAATTCCCCATGTGGTGAAAGCTTAAGAATGCAATATTTCACCATGGCTTATTTGTCCGTTATATTTAAAATAGAGGCAGTTTTAAATCGAAACATTGCTTGATCCCGGTAAGGCTAGATAGAGCATTACCTCAAATACTTCGCGTTCTGAAGCGCGAAATTGAATAAAAATCGGCCAAGTGCGAGTCGTACTCGCGCACGAAGGGTTCCGTACCATTGACTAGGTAAACAATTGCCTCCCTATTGCCATTATCGATATTCAGCAAAAAAATCATGTTTGTGTTATGGGAGCCCCCCTTAAATATTTATTTTATTTTATTTTTAGTATTTCTTGTTATAGCGGCAATAGAAATACATCATCTGTGAAAATTTCAACTGTCTAGCTATCACGTTCTTGAGATACAGCCTGGTGACAGACAGACGGACGGACGGACAGCGAAGTCTCAGTAATAGGGACCCGTTTTTACCCTTTGGGTACGGAACCCTAATAAGCACACACATATTGAAAACAATAACTAACAACAATAGCTTAGCGATGTGAACGAATAGACCACAACGGAAAATTGTTGACGTCGAAATTAAGGAACGTAACTATGACTTTTTATGCTTTTATTTTTTTTTACTCGGCTCTAGTCTGATCATAAGCTGTCATAACTATCCGCGGCGTGTGGCCCCATAACCTGCAGTCTATTCTAGATTTGACAAGTTATTATTGTCAAATACCCTGATATTTGGTGTAGTCTTTTAAAAATATTATCGTGTGGTCATAAGCCGTCCTATCGATGCCAGTCGATGGAAAGGCGACTTGGGACGCCATAAGCTACAGTCTAGTCTAGATATAGGAAATGCTATCAAATAACCTGATATCTGGTAATTCTATAAGTTATATTATTCTATAAATTATATTCGTTCATAATTCTCGCTGTAGTCTTTTAAAAATATTAAAAATAACTAATCGATATAACTATTCGATCTACTCTGGTCACTGATCCCATATTTTTTATCAGTAAAACTAACGTATACTAGGTGGCCTCTATAAGACTACTTTGTGCATATATTCAGTATGTTTACTTATTATTAAACACGAAATAGCACCACAAAACCTGTTCTCTGTATTTTAGGAATCCGCTGAGGTCAATTCATGCACGCAATTTTAATCCTCGATACGCTATTATGGCATGAAGGTATTAATTAGTTTTCATATCAGATAATACGAATATAATATACATACAATAATATGAATTGTTGAGATTTTTTTATAGGTAAAATATTATAAAATATTTTACCGATTTTATCGCAATTGTATTTGATATAGGGTCGATACGTGTTGGACGGAAAATGCTTCGCCTATTGTCGATCGCGTAAAGCCAGAGGAGACAAATATCAATAAAATATTCAACACATCACAGTTAGGTAACCGATGATGCGTTAGTGCGTCGAGCGTAGAGCCTCTAATCCGTTTTTGTCAACGTATTACCATCATTTACTGGTTGCATTTTAAAATTAATTATCATACAACGCAATCGCTCTCTAGATGCTGAACGCAGAAACTGACTAGATGCATATTGTGAAAGGTCTGATTTGACCGAATAGACGCGATCGATAATGAGCTTGACGCATTTTCCGTCAGATACGTACCCACCCTTTTACATTCCCGACCGATAAGCGTAATAATATAATCTGTGTATAGTATAGGAAATAATACCATAATCAATGATAAAAGGCGAGACATTTTGGGCATAATTTTTCAGTATATTGGTCATCGCCCTTTCCTTTCATACGGGTATGGCAAAAATCGATTAAAATCTCTACATAGATAACCTGAACAGACTTATGCAAATTGAAAACTTGAAAGGAAAACCGGAATATATTTTAATTATTAGTGCGATAGTGTAAGAATTAGTGTACTACTAATTCTCATTAATAAGCTAAGAAGAAAGATAAAAAAGTAATAAAAATTGAGAATAAATTTCGAAATTCCTAAAATGTAGTATTTTGTAATGCGGGCGGCTGAATGTGAGTAGGAGTTATTTTCGAAGCTTTCCTTAACATTGTACAATATTTATCACTATTATCTCCTTTTTTAATAGTTTCGTAAGAAAGTAATATATCTATGATACCTACTACTTTTGTGTTGGAACAAAGTGTTTAAATTTATTTTTATTATTTATAATTTTTAATTTTTTTCAACTTAAAAAAATAAATTTGCTTTTACATCTCTATTGAACATTTTAACTTTATTTTAAAATCAATAATTCAATACTATATCAATATATCCGTGTGGTGACGGAGTAAGAATACAATTCACCACCCCCTATCTTACCCGTGGGTGATCGTACGAGACGACTAAGGGATATAAAACGTATATAACATCTATGCGAGAGAAGGAAAACTCGAAATAAAACCCTATACCAACACGTCTGACCAGCGTGGTATAGTAGGTCAATTACCCTTCCATTATGGAGGAGGCCCGAGCCCAACAGTGGGACGTATATGGGCTGAGATGATGATGATGATGATATCAATATATCATCAATTATAATTAATCAATTTCATTTTCAGTTATGTTTTTTCTCTTTCCAGAGAGTCGAATGTCGCTTGACAGTTTTGCTAGCACATCATCTGCCTCAAGTTGTAGTTCACTCATGACGAAAGTACCAACACCAACAAGTCCAACAACTTTTGAGCCAGTCCAAAAAAAGAAAGCAATCGAAACTCAGCCTACCATGAGTACCATGAGTAGTTTTGTAATGCGGACTTCAACTGCTGAAAAACATAAAATTGAAAAACAAATAGCAAAGGCTATTTTTGCTACTAATTCGAGCTTCAGATGTATTGAGTATTTTGAGGTGAAAAAGCCATTCAGTTATTAAGGCCTGGTTATACACCGCCCTCGAGAAAAACGGTAGCAACAAGTCTTTTGGACGAAATCTATGAAGAGGAAAAAGAAAAATATTTCTCCTCCCTTTCAGGACAGTCCGTAAATATGTCAATTGATGGGTGGTCAAACGTGCACAACGAACCAGTGATATGCGCAACGATAACCACTGAAGATGGACAAGCCCTCCTATACGAAACTATAGACACATCAGGAAATCCACATACTTCAGAATATTTAACTCAAATAGTTTGTGACCTGATTTCTTCAAATACAAGTGTACCGTAAAATCTTTTGTGACAGACAATGCCGCAAATATGACACTTATGAGAAAAACATTAGAAGAAAAAACGAACGCAAAAGTTATAACTTATGACTGCTCTGCACATATTTTTAATTTACTGTGCAAGGACTTTCAAGTTAAAGACGTTATAGAACATATGGTCCAAATTGTTAAATATTTTCGAAATAACCATTTGGCTGGAGCTAAATTCAGTCAAGCAGGAGGCAGCGCTTTAGTCCTTCCAAGCGATGTGAGATGGAATAGCCTTGGCAACTGCTTAGAGATGTCACTCAGTGGGACATCATATTAAAAATCTGCGAAGAAAATAAAAACGAGATTGATTCCACTATTTACCGAAAAGTTTCCAATATTGCGATTAAACATGCAGCGCAAGATTATTTAAACATTTTAAAACCTATATCAGTTGCTCTTGATACTGTGCAGAGGAAAAATGCTACTATCGCAGATACTGTAGAGCAGTGGAAACATTTACAATATATCTTTGATGAATCTGTGGAATTACCATTACAAAAACACAACAATTCAATAATCGATATAAGCAAGCACTAACCAACCCCATATCATTTTATAGCGTATATGTTGAATCCACAAAAAATAAAATACCAGTTAACACCAGAAGAAAAGAATATAGCTTTAGAAACAATTAAAGAGTTACATGAAAACAATGGACCGTTACCTTTAGTAATAAAGTTAAATGCCCGCAGGGCTCCATTTAAGCAAGTTATGTTTTCGGACGAAGTAATAAAAAATGTAAACGGACTACAATGGTGGTTATCACAAAATGATGAGCCGGAAATCTTGAAACAGTTGCCAATAATAAAACAGTTCCTGTGTGCAACTGCTTCTTCAGCTTCAGTAGAACGCGTATTTAGCTCTTTTGGTCTTGTACACTCGGATATTAGAAACAGATTAGGCACAGAAAAAGGAGGAAAACTCGTGTTTTTGTTTAAATTGTATAACGAAAATGAATAGACTGAAAATATACGGTAATAAAATTTAGGTGTTACGTTTAGTTTAAGAATTTGGAATTATGTACTTCTTTTTTGTTGTTTTTGCTAAAAGCAGATACTTCTTTTAATTTTTGAGAAAACTTTTATGTTATGTTGTTATCTGGTTCTGAATAAAAAGGAAAAAAAATGATTTAAATCATGATTTTAATTTTAAAAATCAAGCGATTTAAATCATGATTTTAATCGTGATTTTAATCACTTGATTTTAATCAGCCTAACCCTGAAATTTACACTGTTTACTCATTGCTGTTTATAAGATACATTCCGCTGAAGGACAACACAGGCTTTGTAGGATTATGTTGACACCTTTTCTGTCGAATTGCTAATAACATTGTAATTAAATGAAATAGTTATAAAAGTCTTATAATTTTGCAATAAAAGAAAAAGGAATTAATTTGAATACTACGTACCAATTATGTCGTACCTTTATGATAACGCCGATCAAAGGTACCTACTAAATTATCTAGCCTGAAGTCACCGTTTATATTAAAAACATCAATTTCAACTGCAAGTTTTGTTTTTTTTTTATACATAATACACAATTAACATTAGAAACTTAATTAAAATTATAACATTAAAAATATAATGACATAATATTTCGAGAGATTAACCACGTAAGTGCAATAAGAAACGTTCGTTACGAGTACACGCGCGACACATTAGAATAATAATTATTATTATTATAACTACTAAGGTTATGAAACAATGATAGCTAAAATAATCGCGCCTACTTTCTAATTATAACACGGCGGTAGCGTTGTATTTCGCTTGACAGTCATAAGCTATGAGAGTTTTAACTGAATATTCGAATTGGATGACAGGCAATATACGAGGGTTTCCTGTAATGTGTTCTAGCGATGTGATAAAAGTTGGTAATGGAATATGGAATGGAAATTAGATAAAACTTTTTAAGAAAAAGGCATCAAAAAAGTGCCACATAGGTTTCTAGTCAATCCTAATATAAATGCGAAAGT
This sequence comes from Lymantria dispar, assembly GCA_032191425.1. Lineage (NCBI taxonomy): Eukaryota > Metazoa > Arthropoda > Insecta > Lepidoptera > Erebidae > Lymantria > Lymantria dispar. The sequence continues at coordinate 14,186,140 of CM063454.1, read as the reverse complement.
AAATTGTTTGTTTGTTACGCTGTCTTGTCTGAACCGCAAAACATTTGAAATTATATTTGAGATTTTAAAAATTTTCTCGAGGCTATAATTTATCCCGATATTCCCACGAGAACGGGAACTACGTGAGTGAAATAGTGGGTCTTTGCTAGTACCTAGTTAATAATAGCTGACATTAATGTTAAAAAATAATATCGTAAATAATTTCCTTTTTTTGGTACCTACCTTCAAGTATGATATATTCTCTACTTACCCTAATTCATATTAACTTGGCGCAGCATGTCTTTTTCCTCTAATAATCTAGACGAGAGGCATGGTCAAAATAAGTTTGGCTTTGCTTTTACTGACTGAAGTTTCAACTGACGCCTGCCGGTCAACAGCCCACACACAGTTTGGTGTTTTGTCGGCTGTTATGACACCGACGACCAGTATTAGGTTTGGTAGTATTTAGCGTTTTTATCATACTGCATTTATGATACTCATTTCACAAGATCATAAGTTATGTACTAATAACAGTTCCTTTTGTCGCGTTAAGAAAAATAATGAGAGTACACACACACACACACCATCACAAATGTCAACTAGATAATGCGTTATAACTCTCAATGTAATAAATACCTTTTTTCTGTTATTAATGAGGTTTTTTCGACAAACGTAGGATAAAATATTTTTCCATAAAATTTTTAGAAAGATTTTTATCTTGTTACGCCAAAGAAGTATACAGTTTTATGTGCGTACATAATTACACACACACTTTCTTATTTTATTTTGTAATACATGGTTTTATACAAATTTGTTATGCAACCAGCTGGAAATCATCTCACGCAACAGTACATTTGAAGAAGCGCTTAATGCATACATGGACCGTCGTCGGTACTGTCTATCTGAGTAATACCCAAACAGTAGCACCAACTCATGACATGGCTTTATTCGTCGCGGAGAGAGACAGGCAAAGCTCTTCCGTATCCCATTCAGGAAACTAGCTCTATGCTTCATATCTATGTAGTCCACGTCCACAATCACATTATATAAATACGCTTTATTATACGCTTTTACTATTCTCGTTTTATTATTACTACTGTTTCTGTTTTCACTGGGTATTTCTTGCTTCAAATATTTGGAGAACTTATAGGAGAAAATATTATTTAACATAAAACTGATATGATTCATCAATCAATCTATAGTTCGCAATTGTATGCTGTTATCATTCAAGTTATGTATATATTTAAAATTTTTATTCTTAAAATCTTTGTCGAGTGAACTTTATAGATATAGAATTAACAAGAAAATGGAAGACAGTCAAACGAAAGACCCGGGACAGTCAATTGTGGATTAAACGAAACAAAGAGTTGTCCTTGCGTGGCACTACTCAGCAATACAGTGGTAGAACTACACTGTTGACAATGGTCTGTCTACAGCCGCGGGCCGGTCCTTCCGAGGCTACCTCACTAGTAAGGAGAGCCGATCGAAGCGCAGTAAAAAATTACTACAATAGTAGTAATATGTTACTGCGCTTCGTTCGGCGAGCGAGAGAACCGGAAGCCCAACTTTCTGAGGGTGTTTACGTGTAGTGGGTTTTGGTGATGCTTTTATTATCACTGAAACTCATTGCACGCACTCACACTCGAACTTGTCGACTCGACGTGTCTTTCTTCACGGTAGGCAGCAGCCTAGCAAAGGTCAATGAGCGGCAACATTATTCACCATCGGGAGAACTGTTTGCTCGCTTGATACCTATTGCAATAAAAAAAATAATAGTAATAATCCGTACGATGGGCAGTCGTTACCTCGATTACCATCTGGAGGTATCTGTAATATACATGTTTATAACCTATATATACATCATGGTTTTACACAAGTTATATAGTTAGTATCATTGTAAATTCAACGTCCAAAACAGGCACTTAAGATACTAAACAGAGCAGGAGATTTTAAGCCGGAAAATTAAAATAACCAAAGGTAGTGTGCACTTAAGCGCCTCTATTGTTCTATATCAAAAAGACAATGGGTAGTTAAGGGCGTAGCTCGTCCATAAATTTAGACATACTTTCTACATTCCGCCTACAAAGTTGTCACAAGTGACGCTGAGAAGCTGAATGAGTGACAGACTCAGACGGTCGCCACAACCGAACAATTTACAAATTATTTAGAAACAAGTCCATAACTTTGGCAGCAGAATCGTTACAAAATTCTTATAAAACTTAAGTACGCGTAGATTTTAACCCCAAAGCAAAAAAAGGGGTGTTATAAGTTTCACGTCGATGTCTGTCTGGGGGGGTGTGTGTGTGTGTGTGTGTGTGTGTGTGTGTGTGTGTGTGTGTGTGTGTGTGCGTGTGCGTGCGTGCGTGTGCGTGCGTGTGTGTGCGTGTGTGTGTGCGTGTGTGTGCGTGTGTGTGTGTGTGTGCGTGCGTGCGTGCATGCGTGCGTGCGTGCGTGCGTGCGTGCGTGTGTGTGTGTGTGTGTGTGTGTCTGTCTCTGTCTGTGGCATCATAGCTCTCAAACAAATTGACCGATTTCAATGCGGCTTTTTCATTTGAAAGCCAGTTTCCTGGCGGTAGTTCTTAGCTATGTTTGGTTAATATCGGTCCAGTAGTTTAAGAGTATCAGCTCCAAAATGATGTAATGGCGTATGATTTTTCGATTAAGTACTTCACGCGTGCTAGTATAATCGTCAAATGACAATTAATTAATATATTCGACTTAATGCTGCAACCAGAAGGGTCTCCGGAGATCCGAACTCTTCGAAAATTCACAGCAGACGTATTTTTGGGTTTAATAGATTATTTTCAATGAGTTGACCTTGTAGGTTATGATCTTGCGATATGGTCACGTTGATTTGATACTACAACCTGGATAGTCTCCAGAACACCCAACTCCTCGAAAACTTACAGCACACATATTGTGTTTGGATTTAATACTATATTTATTTATAATAATATATTTTAGTTTGTTTCGGGGGTTATTCAAAATTTTCAATTTTACTGATTATTAATTTATTTTTTATCGATATAGTAATATGGTTTAAGCCGAAATTATTTTAAAATGATAATGTAAATCAATTTGCTAGTAACTAAGAAATATTATTTCGTTTAAAACACTTTGGAAGGGCAGAAAAATTAAATTTGGATCAATTTAAGGCAGACCACTAATATATCCAACTTAATGGAGTGTTATGCATTCAAAGTCGTAAGAGGTAATATAGAAACAGCTTGTTATATAATAGGTAAATAAAATTGCAAATTTTGAGTGACACGAACGAAAATATCTAAAAATGTTCAAATCATTTTGCAAAAGAGCTGCTCTTCAAGCTGCTGGATGGATTTTTACCAAACATAGCCACGAACCAACACAATGAAACTCGCTTTCTTGTAAAAAAATCACACCGAAATCGATTGATCCGTTCGAAAGCTACGGTGCCACAGACAGACATTGGTGTTAAACTTTAACAATTTTGTCGAGCTTAAAAATGTAAGTAAGATATACCCTATACATGTGTGTACACGTATAACATTATCTTGTGACTAATATATATAAAAAGATTTAACTTGTAAAAAGTTTAGAATTGCCTTTAAACTTTGCCCATATAATCAAACCAAGTTTTTTGCCATTACTAACTTTTCTAAGCCCACATATAAAACAGCCACAAAATCTTCCGTAGATTGTAACGCCTCCTGACCTCAGTACTGAAGTTGCGCAGTGATTTTACAAGATTAACGAGACATACACACATCGCTACATTCATGACTGCGTAATGCCGTGTAACTTCCGAACATAATTCAACCTTTCGCGGTTTGTGTTCCATATAAATGGTACATATTTTTCTTTTATATTTGTTAAGAACTTCACATAAATGTATTCGCTCATCCCGCAACTTATATTCAATCTTAAACAATTGAGTTTCTTTACTCATACTGCTTGATTTTTAAGTTTAATTATTGGTCAATATTATTCTGAAGTAATATATTACTCTTTCCAAAATAAACTCAACAACTAAACAAGAAAAAGTGATTTACAATAAAACAAACAGTCACACGTTTGAATTTCTATTACTAGCATACGAATATCGTATGTATATTAGAAAATGTTGTAGCATTATTATCATCATCTTGTTCTTATCTCAACTATGTACATACTTAATGTAGACTCAATATGTACTATTTTTTCACAGTACATATTGCAAAGATTATTGACGATAGTTTCATGACCACCCGACTGCTTGATGTCAACCCTTCTTGGCAATGCAATTATTGACCTGACAGCATTAGATGGAGTTGCCCTAGATCGATGAAAAACTCTCAGTCGGGTTTTACGACACCCACGACCAATGTAAGGTTTATATTAGAACACAGTTTACATTCGAAAATGTTGTGTATTAGAACTATTAAGTCCGCCCGTCAGTCTGTAGACCATGATATGTTATAACACCTTATACTTATTTTCGGCTTTACGGACTTATTTCAGCGAACTACGGTCTGGGAGGACGCCATTACTCTTTTAGTGATGCCATTAACGCAGAATAGGGAAAATTGCATATTTTTGAGCAAACCGCGGCGATGTGATTACAGTGTACGTATGCTCAAAGTAAGACAAAAAAGTTACACGGCCAAATCCTGTATTGGGCCTCTGCGTACCACTTTAGACATAGGTATTAATGCCTATAAAAAAGTGATTAAAATTATGTACCTATATAAAAAAGAAAACAACATATTTATTTATTTGAATCATTAATATATTTTAAATTATGTACATACTTTCGATGTTAATATCGCATTATATTCTTAAATAAAACGTAATTCTTCATAAAAAAATCACCGCATAAAACTATAATTAATTACTGTAATAATGGGTTAATAAAAAATAATTTAATTACTTTAAATTACACAAAATTAAACATGTATAATAATAGTAGAAGGTAGTTAGAAGTAGATGTGAATTAGTAAGTGAAAGTAATATAAAATTTATGTTCATATTGCGTAAGTAATAAATATTTAGTCATCCATTGTTAAATCATGCATTAAGATAAAATGTACACACAATGGAATATAAGAAGCGTAAAGTCTTTTGAGAGAAAACAGCAGATAAATTCATTCTATCGTCACAATTTAATAATATTATGTTATATTAAACCATCCGTGCGGTGACTAAGAATAAAATTTACCATCCTCTTTCTCATCCGTGGATGATCGTAAGAGACGACTAAGGGATACAAGCAAATAACAAACTGCAAGAAGAAACCATATACCAACTCGTCTGAGGTAAATTACCCTCCTACTGTGGAGGCTCGAGCCCAGCAATGGGACGTATATGAGTTGAAATGGTGATGTTGATATTAAACCATCTTGATCAAAACCAAAATATCATCTAGATGGAAGTCATGTTATATTTTGGTGTGATATTTTAATAGAACTTAATAGATATTTATTAACAGGTATTGCTGCAATGAATGCCCACTAACATAAGCTAGTGAGTATTAGGCCTGTGTGCCTACTCTGGAATCTCGATTCCAATCCTAAATCCAATCGAGCTCGAATTTGAGCAAATTTGGTACTCTTGAAAGCGACACTAGCGCATGACTGGAATCAAATTCAGTGGAATTTTTTTAAACTAAATGAATTCAACTCTCGTCGATAAGTCAAATATTTTCTACTCTCGACGTGATTTTGACGTAGTTTAAAATCGTTAATGTTGCACAATTTCAAGAAAGCGTCTTTGTGGTGATCGAGTATCGAACTCGATCACCACAAACCTTATTAATTTAAAGTAAGAAAATACAGCATATTTGGTGAAAATAACAACGGCAAACGCGAAGAATTCATTCTCGATTTTGTTCAAGAGTACCAAATATAAGTTTGATAAGATTGGAATTGAATCAGATTCGAAATTAGAATTGATTTCAAGAGTAGGCCCACTGGTCTCGAATCTGACACTGAAAACGACACTACACTGAAGTTTATAATTGGGTCCTGTAACCGCCTACATTTTTTCTTTATAATAACGTGGTACTCACAAGTACATGGCGAAATATAGATAATTTCTTATTTCATCGTCATCATCATTTCAAGTCATATACGTCCCACTGGTTGGGCTCGAACCTTCTCCATAACTGGAGAGATATTGATCCACTATACCACCCTGATCAAACATAGGGTGTATAGGGTTACATTTCAAGTTTTTCTTCTTTTGTTTACATGTTACGTGCATCTTTAACTTCATACACGTCTTTTACGACACCCACAGGCAAGAGAAAAGTGGTGAATATTCTTACTGCGTCACTACACAGAAAATGCCTACTCTAGGTATTGCTATAAAAATAAATTGTGCCCGAGATTAAGCAGCAAAAACGTCTTATAATATTTATAGTACTTTCAAATATATGTATATCAGTTTTTATCCAAGTTTATAAGCATTATGAAGCTGAGTATGGTACTATCTTTTATTTTTACAGACGGTTACGTAAAACAGTAATCAAATAAACAAATTACGTTGTAATTTTAATACGACTGTCATGTTAACAAAATGAATTAAAATAATATAAATTGACGATAGTTATCTTCATGCTAATTTTTATGTTTAACTATTCTAGAAAGCAATCCAACTTTCGCTTTCAACTTTCCTACCTCACTATGTGTTAATTATGTGCTGAAACACAAGTATTATATAAATATTACAAAATATATGTAAAAATGTCCGATAACGGTACACAATTATTTGATAATAACACTGTTCAACGAAATGCAACGAGACGGGTAACAGGAAACCGGGTGCCGCTATAACGGATATTAATATGACGTCATCGAATCCCTCGATGCCACGAGGTGTAGTTCCGGGCAAGGACTGGAACAATACGCCCTATATTTTACGAGCTTTATTATTGTTTGGTAAAGCACAAAACATTAAATTGTCTATAATTTAAACTAGATTTTTGTAGTGTTTAAATAGTAATTCAATGTCCATGTGTTTAAATGACACCTATTCCAGATGCCCCATAACCTCGTACACCCTGTATAAATTAAATTTAGATAGATTATATAAATAGACTAGCAACTCGCCCTCGCTTCGCTTCGGTTTCAGTCGCCTTACTCGCGTAGTTACCGTTCCAGTGGGTATACTGGGATAAAATATAGCCTATGTTACTCAGGGATACTGTAACATTCTAATGGTGAAAGGATTATCGAAATCCGTCCAGGAGTTTTTGAGTTTATTCGTAAGGAACGTTTCCTCTTTATAATATTAGTGTAGATTACACCCGTAAAGGGTGAAAATAAAAAATAAAATGCTGAAACACGTGTTTATTTATTTTTATTAAATAGTATTTTTTGGACAATTTGAAGAAAATCAATGTAGATTTTTTTTCTCCTTATACAAACTTTGTTACTGCGGTTTACCCCCTAGGGGTTGAATTTCAAAAAACCCTTTCTTAGTGGGTTTCTACGTCACGCAAAGAAACTAATGTCAAAATTTCATGTTTCTGGCTTCAGTAGTTTGGGCTCTGTGATAAGTCAGTAAACTGACATCTTTCTACCTATTTTACACCCTTAGAGGATGAAAATGGATAAACGCTGAAACACGTGTTTATTTATTTTTATTAAAGAGTATTTGTGCTTAATTTGAAGACAGTAGCTAAAGATTTTTTTCTCTTTCCATACAGACTTTACCGTTGCGTTTCACCCCTTATGGATGGAATTTCAAAAAATCTTTTCTTAGTGGGTAAAAAAAAGTAAGCCGTCGCTCAGGACGCCTGGCAGATGTGAAACATCGAAACTATTTTGTACGAGTAGAGACACGGTATCGAATATAAGGTATCGATACTGAACTCATGAGTAGTATCGAAAGATAAGTAACGTACTGATTAAAGTATCTATTACTTTTACTTACTTTATCTTTAGGTATCGAGTACTTTTCTTTCAATACCGATACATTGCATTCGATACTTTTAGTCAATAAGTACTTTTTAGCAGGTATCGTATCGAATAAATTATCCATTTTAAAATTGACTTTACGGCTTATATTTATGGTAACGTTATTTAGTACAAAAGTAATTAACCTTCCAAAATGTAGCTTGAAATACTTTTATCCATTCACAGACGTTCTTTTGCACGCTAGGTCCAATTTATAAACCAGAAATAGCGGCATCTATCGAGCTATGCAGCATCGAGCACGAAGTGCGCGATTTAGGTAACATAAATAGTGGCATCTATCGAGCTAATGACCAACTCTCAGACCAATATATTGAATATTTAATAAAGAAACCTTTAATCCTGTAATGATAACAAGACAAGCTATTTAAATTATTTTAGCGTTATTGGTCCTTGCAATTTTACAAATTGCAAAGTTTACAAATTTTAAATGAAATCTGACTGTTTTAAGTGAGTCAAAATCCAATTCCTAAGAAATCGGTGACATACAAGGAAATAAATATATAAAAATACAGCTGAAACTAATAAAAGCCTATAAAAACGGTTACCCATTTTTCGTAGCTGAAAGTAAACTAAATCCCATACCTACTGGTATATTTATATTATGAAGTTATTATACATTAATTTATAAAACAAGTAAATATGCATAAAAGAACAGATTACGTCAGGAACTAGTATGGCATAAAGTATTAATAAAACATGGCGATTTTTCCAGTAAAAGATAATTTTTATTCAATAAACATTTATTTTGATTATAGGTAATAATTTACTTTGGGTTCACTAGATGGCGTTGTACAAAATTTTAAATCGCACCATGGTTTCGTTACAAATTTAGATATGTATATCCAGATATTTCCATCACGATCGCCCAAGAAAGGGCCTACACAGCTCGCGCAGCGATAACACATAAAACTGCGCGGTATCGGCCTCGCCGACGAGGTCGAAAACCGCGCCGCGTAAAAATCATTAATCTAAACGTGGCCACGCCCACTTTGCTTTCAGCGACGCCCCGAGCCGAGGTCCGTTCCCCACAGGGGGAGCCCTCGGGCGATGTTCGCTTAACTTACTTACCGGGTTGAGAGCCTTCAGCTCGCCCATTGCCCGCGTTAAGCTGTCAAGGTCATCTGCGACCAACAGCTATATACACACAAAAAAAAAAAAAAAAAAAAAAAAAAAAAAAAAAAAAAAAAAAAAAATCCAGATATTTATTTTACAATCGCGCGGCCCGCGAAGCCGCAACAAAGAAAAGACCACGGTTCCGTCCTCGCCGTCGAGGTGCGAAACCGTGCCGCGCAAAAATAAATAAATCTAAAGTGGGACCTCCCACATTGCCCTAATGGTGTAAAAGTAACGAAAGAAAGCGTACCCGTATGTATTCGTTACTGGAAGAATGAGTACTCGTTACTTTCGTATCGTTACGTTACTCGTTACTTTTAATACCCGTATCTTAGGACACCGAATAGAGTCGTATTCCGTACGCTTACAATATAACGTCACGAAGTAGCAATATACCTACGAAATTTGTAGAATACATTTGTAGACCAAGCCGCGTAAGGTACATTTTTTCACTTTACCGTATATTGAACCAGACTTGTTTTAAAGTTATCCTAAATTTAGTTTCATTTAATAGATAACTTGTAAAACCGTTGATAACTTGTAAAAATGTTGACCATGAGCTTATATTATTTCTAATCTTAAACTTTGTCTACAAACATAATACATTCAACAGGCAGGAAAAAAATTTACGACGAATTTCCAAATTATATTTTACTTATCAAACAAACATCTTTCTTTGTACTGTACGTCTTTAAATTAATAGAATAAGCGCACGAATGCATAATAATATTTATATGTATATACGATCAGCAAACGTTTTATTACAGGCATCAACGTTACTTGTGTGAACTAAAACAGTATAGGTACCCATGATACGAAACATGCGAGTAACGAAATGGATTCGTGAGTAACGTTTCGTTACTTCGTACTAAGTGGCGCACCCGTTACTCAGTACCGAATACATACGGTTTGCTACAGTACTACATTGCCCTCAGCAACGCCCCGAGCCGAGGTTCGTACCCCACAGGGGGTGCCCTTGGGCCACGTTGCTTAAATTTTTTGGGTTGAGAGCCCTCAGCGCTCACCACTAGTCCGCGTAAGGGTGTAACAGCCATCTGAGGCTAACACTCCTTGTGAACAAAAAAAAAAAAAAAAAAAAAAAAAAAAAAAAAAAAAAAAAAAATTTACAATCGCGATATCACAATATCCCAGTAATGTTAGTAAGGCTGAATCGCGATATTAAAGTTTTTTTAAAGAGATTATATACACAAATCGGCCACGACCAGCCAGCCGGTCGCAACTTTTTGAACACCGGTTGACGCGGCTGCAATGCAGTAGCAGTCCCGGTACCCAAGCGACTAGGCATGGGTAACTCAACGATAATCCTTGCGTTAACTCAGGCGCAATAGACTGCGCCGGCTCATTGCGCTAACTCAAAATTGCGCCATGGCGCAACAAAATGTAAACACAACCGAGTGAGCTACGAATGAAATGTGCGCCATCTGCGCCACTGCAGGTATAACTCCATTTCTAACTCATTGCGTCATGGCGCAACACATGAAACAACCGAATAAGCAACTAAATGCGCACCTAGGTATAACTCAATTTTTAAAAGAGTTATTTACACTTCATAGAGTTGTTCGACCTTGAGTTTTTCGGCGGGAATATGGGAGTGTCATGTTACGCTCTTGAATGAATTATTGTTTTTAGTTTTATATTTTAAATAATTTTGCTGATATTTTATCTTTATTTACATTATATACATATATTTGTTGTGTACGTCACTGAAACTCCTCTTAAACGGCTGGACCGATGTTGATGAAGGTAGGTGGCGCTGCTGTCGATTTCAAAGAGCATTCCTTTATTTTATTTGAACAGAACAACATCTGTATTGAGTCAGCTAGTTTAATATGTAACACAGTTGAAGTGTTGTGAATATCATATAATAGTGATTTACGTTAATATGTATAATAGTGTATTTGGTTTTCAGCACCCAATTAATGGTAACGGCTTACTGGCGGATGTTACTTATCTCTTACGCTAATAATAAATTATATGTAAAGAAAATTATGTGTAAGCTACGTAAGACAAGGCAGTAAGGTCGACTATAGCCTGCCTTATTGGCGCATAAATAAAAAAATTGTTCAGATTCGCCGGCGCTGCGACGATTGCGCCGTGCGCTAACACATTTTCTAGAAGTGAGTTGATACTTCCAGCGCAGTGAACTGAGTTGGCGCAATTGCGCGGCGCAGCGCAGTGTTACACATGTCTACTGCATGATACTGTGAGCACTTATTGTATAGATTTGACCCACAATAATAATAGTTAAAGATAATTTTATAAATCAAGAATCTTTTAGTAAGACAAAGTAAGCCGCATCTAAAATTAAAAATCAATATTAATTTAGCATCAAGTCCCCTGAGTTTTCTTGCCGGCTCTTTCTCAGTGTGGCCGCGTTCCGATCCGGTGGTAGTATATTAGTTTTGTTAGTTTTAAATCAACAAATTGTAACAATAATTGCTACAAATTTAATAATTAATAATTACTAACCATAAACAATATAATTTTTTCATATAGAATTATTTTCTTCTTACACTGGCAATAAATTTGTACTAAAATGTGGGTCACAATTTAATAAATATATAACTAATTTCTGTATCGGGTAGATAATTATAAATGTCTGTAATAACGATTACTTGTTGGACGTGAGACACTTTAGTCCGCTCGTGACCATGAATGCTGCAAAGTGTTCGAAACGTCGGGCAATCATAAATCAAATACAAACGCGATATAATCCGTAAAAGTAGTTTTATTTACAACTAGCAATCCGCCCTCGCTTCGCTTCGGTTATAGGTTATAGTGGTTTTACGCGCGTAGTTCCCGTTCCCGTGGGAATACCGGGATAAAATATAGCCTAGTTTACGCCCTGATATTATAGCTTTCCATTGGTGAAAGAATTTTTGAAATCGGTTCAGCCGTTTTGAAGATTACCCGGAACAAACAAACAGACAGACAAAAATTTTTTAATTGCTATTTTAGGCATAGGTGTCGTGCAAATAACCGTGTGAGCATGAAAAAAGGCTATTATTTTGACATTACAAACAGACACTCCAATTTTATTTATTGGTATAGATAAATATTAGTACTTAACACTAACAGCAAAAAAAATGTTAACAGAAACTTGCGACAATTTTCCATTATGCAGTAATAAAAAAAAAATCAAATTAAGTAAGATGGATTTAAATGCTAAACAATGTAATTTTACTTACGCTACATATACAGTAATGTACACGACATTACGTTGTAACAAATCAACCTAATAAACCAAATGTGGGCCTCTAAAGCATCACAGCAATAACAATAAAAAAGTGCTGAGTAAAAAGATTTCACACTGCGAACGTTATAGGGGTGTGCAATGAACCTTGGGGCTTAAAAACAGCTAAGTTTCAATTTTGCTACCCAACCGTTTCGGATTAACGTCATAATAAATGAAAATCCAAACGTCACCATTCCTATGATCTTTCAAGAAGTCATATCAGCAACGTTTTAAATGATTATTGTTTCAAAAAGTAATTTTCCCATTTGTTCCCAACAAACAAGCAACTTGATGACGTGTGAATGGGTCTCGAATGGGTCGTCTACACTTTCACGGCTCATGGCAAAGATCAAGCCGTCAGGCGAGACAACGAAAATGTGAAATATTGATGGTCCATTCAGAAGACAGAGGGAGTTGGCATGGAGGGGTATCAATCCCACGTTAGGCTGCTGTTTATTGGGATAACCACAGTTTGTCGAAAAGACTTATAAAACATAAGCTGCAACTTGAACCGGGGCAATGGCCATTATATCAACATATCCATTAATATGTTGAATACAACGGGATGTCGGCATCGCAATAACTACCTACAACCAATGGGAAATTAAACGCGTGTGAAACCACGGACACATCTACTAACTAAATAAAACACAGTTATCCATAAAACAGCTGTACATCGAACAGGTTTTAAAATATCAAACATAAATGAACTTAGTAACAGTCAAGACAAATTTCTCATAGCAGATATATTATTTAAATGAATATTTCCTGGCGCTTCAAATAATTTTGTAAATAAATTAACTATCTGGCAAATACGTCTTAACTTTAATAATATTATAGATGAACTGTATTTGTTATTAGATAGAGAAATATATATTGTATAGAATTTGTTTCTTCAATCACTCTATAACGGCTGGATGAATGCAAATAAAATTGAGCAAATACTAAAGTCTTGGGAAGTTATTTATAATATCGTTCATCAGACGCTCTCTAATGTCTCTTTTAATGTTTTTTTGATAACTAGAAAATTAATATCGTCCTCTTTTAATTGCTTAGCATATTTTGTCACTTCTTTAACGTGGATTTTTAATTAATAATAAATAAAGCCCGTCTGTAACAAAAAGTACAAGTAATTAAGGCTGACATCAAAGGACCAAAATGAATATCAGCGAGCCTTTAATGTTATTCACGAACAGTGATTACATTGACTCGAATATTGTTTTATTACTCTTGAATTGTTAATTATTTAAATTATAAATCTATATTTGACTATTTGTAAGAAAACGTATTAAAGTTAAAGATAATATGTTCGTATGAAGTTTGAGGTTTACTTGTGAATATAATGTAATAATTATGAAAGAACCGAGAGCAAAATCTATTTTACAATATAAAAAATATGATCACACTGCGATATTGGCCTTATTAGCACTTTTTTTACATAATAAAAACAAATAATATCTACTCGTCATTTAATGTAGCGATAAAACGAAATATAAATGCACTTATTGTTATTTTTTTGGATGTTATAAGTATAATTTCAATTCTTCAGTGAGAATAGTAAATTAATTTAGTGAAATGTTCGCATTCGTATTTTTCAAAATTTTCTTAATATAATAAAGCGATTAACAACAACTTTTGTTTTAGGTATAAGCAGGCAAAATTGGTGGTAAAATTTTGTAATTTAATACTTATCATGTGTAATTTAATACTGTATACTACGGAAGGAACAAGGGGTGGGAATAATTGTGATACCAAAGTTGAGGCATCGATTCCGGTAGCCCGCTGAATTGGCAGAGGGGTAATACTTTGGACGGTTGCGGCAGAATGCGACTTGCATAAAGAGAGTGAATAGTACCGTAATCGCCCCGCTTGGCAAAAACTGCTTATTAAAAATACCCGTAGGTATTTTAATTTTCCCAATAAATTTTTAGGTAGTAGGACCAAACTATCGACAATCGTCTGTCTACAGCCGTGGATCGGTCCTCTCGGAGTAGTACCACACTTTCGCAAAAATTCGATGTCTGGGTAGTATAGTAGTTACCATTTGACAATGCACTTAGTTCGGTGGGCGAGAGAGGGAGAAACCCAACTTTCTGAGATTGTTTGAGTGTGGTGATTCTTGGTGATACCTTTAGTATCACCGAATCTTATTGCACGCATTCACACTTCCTTCACTTTCTTAACAGTAGGCAGCGGCCTAGCAAAGGTCCCTGAGCGGCGACGTCACTTACCATCAGGTTTACTTTTTGCTGGTTCGCCATTAACAGCAATAAAATAAAGAACAAGTTAGTACAATCTGTTAGTATATAAGAAGTTAGTACTAACTACCCACTACCCTGGTGTTCCCTTAGATGGCTTTTACGACTCCAACAGGAAGTGACGGCTTTTTAAACCGTCACCACACAGAGATATTATGTAATATAGTTTTAAGCAATATTAGTATTTTTTAATTATATTATAGTTTTATCAAAATTAATATTGCAGAGTTTTTACAGTTTCAAAAACACGTTATATTACGCAATTAAGTGTCGCCCGCGCCTTCGTCCACGTTGAAAAAAAGTTTGCTCAGTTCGCAGAATTTACGAAGTTAAGATTTTTCTATTCTTTGTAAATAGAGTTACTAAAAAATAATTCGAAACTAATTAATTAATTTTAGTGCTAATAAAACACTTAACTACTTGATGCGATAAAATTTTTATGAAAGACCGGTGTAAATAAAAGTACTCTAGAATACTACCATCAGTAATTTGCCAATAAAAGCGTCGAAGTCGGTCTAGCTCCATTTCGTATATTAACCGAAAAAAAATAATAAAATACAATAATAACTCAGATGCCTTATATTGTTAATCAAAAAACTTTAAAAGCATCACCATCAAATATTTCAATTTTATTTATTTTTAAAAATGATTATTTCTATGTATTTTAATTCTGATTCACTAATAGATTTTATTCACATAGCAACTTATCTTTTTCCTCATGAGTGTTTTTTAACGTTCACGACAGGATTTCCTTCATTATCAATGCTTATACCGGTTGCAGGAAACTAAAGCGAAAGTGACAATTCACTATGCCACATCAACATGTACGAATGTATAGTTTTAATCAAAACCTCACAATCAACTTCTAACAGTAAAATAATAGGTATTATATTAAATTTTTGAGCTCACATATTGACATTACGTGTCTTCTTCGAAATGGGACAACAGTACACGACAGATAGAAAACAACAATGGGTTAGTTACGCGGGTAGTTATAGTTTTGTTTCGAGAGATCCTTCCACAATCTTTAAATCCCTTGATCATTACTTACGACATCAGCCAAAAAGAAAGGAGTAATTACATATTATATGCCACTGTTTTTACATATTTAAGTTTTTATAATTCAACTAGCTGACCTAACAGACGTTGTTCTGTTCAACTAAAGCGCCACCTACCGGGTCCAATTGTGGATCTAAACCATCCTCGAATTCCGTTGAATACACAAAAAAAATCGTTAACATCGGTCCAGTCGTTTAGGAGGAGTTCAGTGACATATACACGTACGCAAGAAATTTATATATAAAGACTAGCTGATACGGCGAACTTTGTACTGCCTCTGTTCATAATTTGTTTTAGTATTATCCGTGCGGAGACGGAGTAAAAATACCAGTCTCCACCCGTGGGTGTCGTAAAGGACGACTAAGGGATATAATATGCATATAATATCTATGCAAGAGAAGAAAAACTCTATATTAACAATAAATAAAACCCTATATTAACACGTCTGACCAGCGTGGTATAGTAGGTCGATTTTCCTCCCATTTTTTTTTTTTTGTGGGTGGGTCCCGGCCGGCGCGCCTCATATTTATATATATATATATATATATATATATATATACATATATATATATATACATATATATATATATATATATATATATGTCTATAATCAAATATTTCATTAAACTCTGATGCCCGTCCGCAGTGACTTTGTAATGCATGACGAGTCTGCATAAATCGGCATCTGCCTACTACCTTTTAAGTAGACCATTTGCAACGTATTATTTCATTGTGCAGGATGTCGTTGCGAGTACCTATCCCGTGGGTTTGTTTCAGGGCACTCACGGTTTCGCTCGCATTGGACGCACACATTGGAGGAAAAAATAATTGAAAACAATCTTAAGTAATTTGAGTCTCTAATCGACAATGAGCATTTGCCCCATTTCAGCGTATGTGCCGACTCTTAAGAGCATTTATGCACTCGCACGTAAATAATTTGTTTTCATGATTCGTGAAACACGATTTAAAATAGCTTTAAAAATAAATAATGTGCACTGCATATTTTCGTACATTTCTTGAATTTCTTACATTGAATATAATTTTACAGATGCGTGCCTTAAAAAATAATTTTTCTTTTGAGTGACATAATATTAATTCAAATGTAGCAACACTCATTCCATATACTTTTATACTTATAGTATTTCGTTATATGCTGATATATGTACGAAGTATGAATGATTCCTCTGAGTCTAGTTGTAATTTTTGTTCATTAATTAAGTTTGTCACCCGCGACACAAGTACCTAATATTTAATGCAGGACTTGTGATATCCTTCAAATAATATTATGATCGTTGTAATTGAATACTCTTTTTTATCGCGTACAGAAGATACCCAAATCCTGTGCCAAATGTATTAGGGATACACAAAAAGTTGGTGATGATATTCAAACATGTTATAAATTAGATCTTTGCGTTCGGAAGATTATAAGCTATACTTGAATCACTGCTATCTATAATCAAATAGTAATTTGTGATTTTCGACTGCATATGGTGGTGTATACTATATTCAAAAAATACATAAATATTTATGATATATAAGTGCACGAACACCCTGAAGCTTATACCTATTTTTTAATAAATAAAAGCAACCAAAAAAGAAATATTTTATCTCTACGCCATTCACGCAAATACAGAACAACCATTCAAAAATACCTCAACAAAATATTTTTCGGAGATACGAGAGATAAAAAACGTATTATATCTAAAAGACAACTTCAACCGCCCGAAAAATACTTCCTGGACGCGTGGGCGAAGCATTGCGTACTTGAAGCGAACAAAATACATTTCATACGCGTTCAGGATAATCACCGGATATAACATATTTCAAATTATTCTGTATTCTATATTTAATGCTGTCAGTCTGTACTTATACTTTATTAACAACGTTGATTCGGTAGAAACTCAGTAACAAACAAAAGCCTAATAGTGTAAATTACTCCTTACCCGACATCGACATTGAGCAATCAAATCGTGGTGATCAATGATAATAAAATTAAAAGGATAAAATTATATCTATACTAGCAGCGCCCTGCGGTTTCACCCGCAATTCTTCTTCACATAGGAATATTGGGATAAATTATAGCCTATGTGTTAATCTGATATATAAACTATATTATTGTGAATTTTCATCAAAATCCATTCAGTAGTTTTTGCGTGAAAGAGCAACAAACATTTTCACATCTTCACATCCTCGCAAACTTTCGCGTTGATAATATTGATAAGGATTATCTACACTAATTTAAAGAGGAAAGACTTGTATTCTCGTAAATAAATCTATTATAAAGAGGAAAGATTTGTATTTTTGTATGTAACGAATAAACTCAAAAAGTACTGGACCGATTTTAAAAATTCTTTCACCGTTGGAAAGCTATAATATCAGGGAGTAACATAGGCTATATTTTATCCCGGTATTCCCACGGGAACGGGAACTACGCGCGTAAGGCGACTGAATCCGAAGCGAAGCGAGGGCGGATTGCTAGTATATTATAAAGCTTGTATGTTTGTTTATTTGAACAAGTTCAAATCAGTAGCAAGCTACTGAGAACATGTTTTTTGTTTTGTGTGTGTATAGCTGTTAGTCGCAGATTGCTTTCATAGCTTTGCCCGGACTATGGGTGAGCACTGAGGGCTCTCACCCCGGTGCCCGAGCGCTATAACATGTTCTTCTTTAAACGAGGTTTAGGAACAGCACATTCTTTCCGGTAAGCAATAGCCGAGCTGCGCCCTTGGTACTGCACAGGTCCATGTGCGGTAGTATCATTTACCATCGGGTATGCTGCTTGTTCGTTTACCACCATTGCCAATAAATTAAAAAAAACTCGCAGAAATTTAAAAGCGGATATAGAAAAGCTCTTACTGTGATAGCCCTATTATCAAAAATTGTTATCTATCATGTAAGACATAATGCGACATATAGAAAGACTTAAAATGGGTGTCGTCCTGCGTCGTCATCATTATCATAACAACTGCTAAGATAACAAATTGATATGAAATTGCCACTAACATACTATGAACATTTTTGTAAGGTTTAATAATGTTGCTATTCTATGATATAAAAGACCTGGGTGATCAAAATAAATAGTAGTAATTATTAAAAAGATGAATTTTACATAAGACCCTCGTCCTTACTTTCATTTTAAAGCCTGCAAACAAATATTTTCATAAACCTTAAGAATATAATCCTTTAAATAATCCATTCATGACCATCAGTAGAATGAATGCCTATTTAATAATGTAACTGGGCAAATATAGTGACTTATTATAAAGCTTTCCACAAGTGAAGGTATTTCTTAATTTCGTATAACCGTGGAACCACTGTAGTTAATACAAATTATTTCTACTGAGAAATAACGTTTTTAGCTTATAACTTTATGAAGTAAACTTTTTCCTTTTTTCAATGTTTCCTTGTATTCAATTATATTTATTACAATTAGCCATTTGCCGTGGAGTGCTGGATGTTGACCTCTCTCATGCTTCGCCACAAAGTTCTGTCTTTGGCCTCATATGAGGTTAAAATGACGTAATCACCCCACGTAACAGGCGAGTTAGTAATCGCAGAGAGCTGATATATGTTTCCCAGGAAAGAGTTGCTGCCCGCTCTCCTGGTGAATCCTTATCCAATTTTACACGCCCACGGGCAAAAGGTGCAATGGTATTCTTATCCCATTGTCACACGGGAATTTATATTTATAATTAAATAAATCATAATTATTAAGAACTTTCTAAGGGTTATCAATGGGACATGAATCTGCTTCAAAGAGAGAACTTGAAGAATTGCATTGTAAAATTGTTTCAGCATTGATTTTAATTAATTTCACAGCATAAAATGATTAAAAAAAATTATAATCATGTGAAAGATCACATTAAAGGCATTTACTAAAGAAGCAGGAAATGTATATTAATATAGCGAATTTGACTATCACTCGCTACGGCAAAATAATAAGCGTTAGCAAATTTCAAATATTGTCTAGTAAATCTCTCAGGCACGCATGTTTCCTCATGATATTCACCTTAATTAATTAAAGGTGCCTTAAAGGTTCCAACCGCCAGGCTATAATAATCCGTTAACATTAATATTGCTTCTACTTAAATTGATAATAAATAATTACGCTCATAACATTATACCGATACACTCTGTACAATTGTAAATTAAGCATAGTATTTTAAAATTTTATTCTGCACAATATATATAAATGAACAAATGCATATATTATCGATCATAAACCTTCTTTACGTTAGGAGGCAAACTAGCTTGATCACGGACAGACGGACTGGGGATTGGTCCGTCATCCGTAGAGAAGCGAATCCGCGTGAGGTTGTCGGGGCGTCGAAGGAGACGGTACCCGAAAGGGTAATCGATCGGAACGGTCACGAATGTCAAGGAATCGGTACCGGCGGCCAATGGCGATTAGGAGGGAATACAGTAGGTTATGGAGCCGCACGCCGCCCATCCGCCACCCCGGACAGATTAAGCGACGTGTATTCAGGTATTGGTATGCTATGGCTAGAAAACTAGACACGATACATATACGTGACTTGGCAACACATGTTAGCATGGAGTTCTTTTTTTTTGCTTGGAATCTTTTTGGCGTCATTATAACTTTTGAGTCGCTTACGATAGTCCCAAGCATCAGTAGTTTGATAGCACATTATATTTTGTTAATTTGACACCACAAGGATATGAAATTTCAGTTATTAAGGATACTTTTACCATCCAACATATTACAAATACTTGGGAATTAGTGCTAGAGAATAGTTATGCATCGTGAATTAACTAAAGACAGTATGTACAAGGATTGATCAATCTGAAATCGTACATGACTGACATAAATGTAACATATAACTGTTAGATATTGTCGAGAGCACGTTCAAACATAGAAACTATGTATGTTAGTCTTCATAAAAATAACTTTTATAAAGGGCAAAAAGACGTTAAAACGCTGGATACTGTTGTTGAATAAGGCTGTGAGAGGCTCGTGACTCGCACGAGTGATCCCGGCGAACATTACGGCGGCGTGACCGAACTCTTGGTTTAGTAATAACTCTCCGGACAACTTAAGCGTAATTGCATAAAATCGTTTTTGTTGGAATTTCGCTTGCTCAATCCGCGGAGGGTGGTATTTCTGTTGTTCTGTTGGTATTAGCTGCTTGCAATTCTCGAAAATCCTCGAATAGAGTTCGATGATCGTCTATTGCGCACGATTGTACCTACTTAGTTAATGATCAATTCTATGTCAAATTTCTATATAAGTAGTAGGAGTTTTTCTTTTTCTTATTATATTATATTCCTTATTCGTCTTTTGCGACATCCAGAGGTAATATAGAAGGTGGTGGAATATTTTCTTAATATCTGATTGACCGAGCTTCGCTTGGTATATTTTTTATTAATAAAAAATAAAAAGATGAAATAATAAAAAAAAATATCAAGAATTACAAAAAGAGAATAATAATAACACCGTGATTCGATCCCACGCTGTTTGAATGCCAAAACAAAACAAAAAAATACTGGACAACTTTCCAACTGAGTTATTGTCACTCTTGACAGCGACGGCGAAATTCGAATTCCTATTCAGAGAATGTTAGTAACATTTTATTTCATTGTATTGATTAGCTAGTATTGATTAGAAACAGCGACAAAACAACATTTTCTATAAATAAAACCTAGCTAGATCAATTTTTTTCATCGAATTTCATCAAATTCGTTGGAGCCGTTTCCGAGATCCTGAAAATATATATACAAGAATTGCTCGTTTAAAGATATAAATATAATAATATAATATAATTATTATATATTATTACATCACCACACGGGCAAAAATTTTTATTATTATTTTATACATTTATTATCAGCATTATTCCTACACTGAAGTTAAACATGACAAGAGTTTTATTTTGTAGTATCATCCATTCCTACATTTCCTGTGGATATCGTAAAAATCAACTAATCTTGTTTTATCACTGGAAAAAATATAACAGCAAGTTTAGAAAATCTTGAATGAAAACCTCATCTGTTCTCATCTGTTCAGCGTTACCTAATAGGCTAGGCTAATTGCCATTATCAGGAAGTTTGTGCCCAGTGAAATGTCTATGAAACAAGAAGAACGATTAAATATTTTCCTATTACAAGAAACTGTAACTTTTATGTACCCACCAAAACCATTATTCTTATACTAGTATTTATTTTATTTCAAACATTTCTAGCATATCTAATAATGTTACAGACATATGTTTATTTTACCTTGCTTTTTGATGCTACTTTGATAAAGAAATTTTAAGTTATAAATTATAAGTATAAATACAATCCTCCAATCGAATTATAAGTGTCAGAAAATGTAAGATAAATTTGTAAAATGTATTTAGTAATAGAAAAAAAAATCACATAAATTACAGCGGAATCATTGTCAAACATACTATGGTTTGAAATGAAATACGATGTAATAACTTCAATACTGTAGAAAGTGTACATTCTCATTGGAAATAAATAACAATATGTTTACTATCTCCTTGTAAAATTAATCACATGTTAGTAAAAATACAATATTATATTATTATCAGTATAAATTTGAAATTCAAATTCAAAGTATATACAGTAAACCTTTGATTTAATATTCGAGTCAACATTTTTCTTCCCCAGACGTAGCAGCGATATAAAAATTCTAAAGTCTTCGCTGTACAATACGTAGAAGGCAATAAATTTTTATCTAAAGATAAGCTACTAATTCAAACTCTAGCTACATAACGTTTACGAAACCAACACGCGTGTCACATGCTTCAATAAACACCTCTGCCTGTGTTCCCTTCATATCTAATACTACATATTTACTTGAGAACTTTAAATGAGTTTTCTCATTATGCACGCTCGCCTCATCTATGTCGATGATTATATCCATATTAGTAGAAAAAGATATGGAGCTCTATAATCGTAATCAAAACTATCGGATATCCGAAATAAACATATATGTATTCCAAACTGATGCGATAAAAAATTCTGATAAGGTGGTGTATGTGTGGTGTAATACCAAGTTTTCTATCAACCAACCGAACTAACAGCCAAAACGTAAGTCTTTCTAAAGGGATATAATATGATAATCAACATAATTAGCATTACTATTTTACAATTTCCTAAAAATTCTATATCTGTACCCAAAACTATACGAAACTGTTGGATAATCAGAAATAATTGAATATCCGTAATTGTTACCAAAACTGATATAATATTATTCTAATATCCGTATCTGTAGGCATATCTATAATGTTCCTACTTACAGGTAATTACTGCAAGTTTAGTTGAATCTCCAACGAATCCAACTCGGTTGGGCAGCGTTCGGGCAACTTAAGAGGATCTCTACGATCAGTGTGTGTTACCAGTGATGACTTACGGCACGGAAACGTGGTCCTTAAATGTAGGCCTCATAACAAGGCTCTAAATCCCTCAGTGTGCCATGGAGCGGACAATGCTCGGGATTTCTCTGTGAGATAGAATCCGGAATACGGCATTCCGCAGATGAACGGATGTAATCGACACAGCACCAAGAATTAGCACGCTGAAGTGGCAATGGTCAAGCCACATCGCTTGACGAACCGACAACCGCTGGGGAAGAAAGGATCTTGAGTGGCGACCACGTATCGGACGACACAGTGTAGGACGCAACTAGATAAATCGACGACCTGGTGAAAGTTGCTGGGCGTCGTTGAATGCAGGTGGCACAGGATCTCACTTTGTGGCGTAATATGAGGGAGGCCTACGTTCAGCAGTGGACGGCGATAGGCTGCAATGATGATGATGAATGATAAGTTGAATCTATCATTAATCAACATACATAATGGCGATTCGAAGTCATTTCTTGTTGAGTATAAATGACTTCTAGGATAATATAAAAATACTGATTTGGTAGGTTTAAAGAAGGACAAAATGAGATAAAAACTATACGTACACGTTTGAACAGTGGGGTATAGTAAATCCCTTCCATTGTGGAGGAGGCCCAAGAGGAACAGGACTTACTATATTTAGGTTAAGATGATGATGATTTGCAAACTTATTCTGTATAGTATTGAAACTAAAGCATAGTAAAATCTCAACCTCTGAACTAAATAACTTCAAACTAGATTTATGTTTCTAACCATTAGTTACAAATGTTCATTTTAATTAAAACGAAACAAATATACTGCAGTTTGTCTAAACAGATGTATCTCTTAAATGTTTATTTTTTTATTACAGTTATGTAACACCAATGGCTTCAATTGTTTTTTCCGTTTGTTACTGTTATCATCTTCAACCCTCCACGCCTTATTATTTTCTGTGTAGCGACGGAGTAAGAATACCTTTAAAGAATACACGCCTTGTCTATAATGGATATATAATGGAATAGAAGGAAAACTCAAAACAA
The DNA here is from genome assembly GCA_032191425.1 of Lymantria dispar. Classification (NCBI taxonomy): domain Eukaryota; kingdom Metazoa; phylum Arthropoda; class Insecta; order Lepidoptera; family Erebidae; genus Lymantria; species Lymantria dispar. The sequence continues at coordinate 14,162,152 of CM063454.1, read as the reverse complement.
AACCCTATACTAACACATCTGACCGTAGTGTAGTCGGCCAATTTCCCACCTATTATGAAGGAGGCTTGAGTCCAATATTGGGATGTTTATGAGCTTTTTTATTAAAACAGAATCTGGATAGTTTTCCACGTCAACAAGAAACAGTCCGCCACCCACAGTGACGCTTAAGTGTGATTGTCTCGAAGAGAAACGAGATGTCTCGGGGCTCAATAAATACGAATGGATGGATGCTATCCGAAGTGTTAAGCGCTAATAGGCAAGTCTCTGAAAGTAAATTTACTACTAGCAATCCATACTATGTCTGTCAAACTACAACTTACCAGGAAAAACGAAGGAAACAGCTGGAATGTCACAAATTAAATGAATGTCCTGCATATCGTCACTCTAGTTATAACAGAGCTTAGGGTTTAATTTTAATTTAGGGAGGGACGGTCGAGTACCGGTACCGGTCGGGTACCCTTTTGGGTAAAGGGTATCCCGGCAAGCTGGCCACGGATAACAAGGAACTCGGTACCCGTGGTCGGCCCATTGGCGAAGGAAAGGGAATACGGTATATTATAGAGCCGCGTTCCGCCCTTCCGTAATCCGGAGAGAATAGACGGAGTGTCTAACTGCCCACCCAAAAAATGAATGCATTTTGATTAATAGACTCGTATTTTCAACCCAAACGGTTTTAAACAAATAAATATCTTTGTTGCAAATAGCAACTAAGCTATTTTTAAATATTTATTTGTTTAAGAAATAATAGGTTAAACTAGACACTTTTTTTTGGGGTTCTGTTAGTGGTCAGCTCGCTCACCGCCCGGCTCCGTCTGGGGCGACAGAGGGGCGCCGCACGGCCCCATAACCCACCTGTGGCACGTCGCCTTCGTCGTTGGGCCGACCACTGGTGCCACCAAGTCAAGGAACTCTTCCTTGAGTTCAGTGGTCGGCCCAAAATAGACACGTGATTGTAATCCATTCATTCATCAGTAGAAAACATCTACCATCAGGCTACAGGCCTAGAAGGAACAATGGCATAACCACCACCCTTGGCAAGTGGGTTGGTGATTGCAGTTATTATAATATTGTAGGAGAATGCGGCTGATATTCCCTTGACAATCTTAAAAACGGGTTAATCACCAGTTTTTTTAAGACTCCGACTAACAGGTACCCAACTACACATACTGCACTACATATTTGGTACTTAATCTATCATTACACAATGATATTTCATTTTATTCTCAATATATCCGCAAATAATTATTAATGGCACACTGGTATTTGGTCATTATTAAATATGCATAGAAAAAAGACGGCCATTATGAATTCATAATGTTAAATTTTTCGATAATGAATTCATAACGCCTGTCAGTCTGATGGATGGATCCGAAAAATTAATAATCTGGAAAAAAACAGAATGGAATAAAATATAGTACGTGTGGATAATTAATCTATTACTCAATGTTCAGCTTACTGAATTTATAAGATAGTCGCAAGTTTTCCTTTAATATTTTTCCGTGTGATGACGGAATAAGAATATAATTCACCACTCCCTATCCTGCCCGTGGATGTCGTTAAAGACGACTAAGGGACATAATACGCATATAAGATCTATAAAAGAGAAAAAACGTGAAATAAAACGAGTTGATATAGTACCAACCTGTCTGACCAGCATGGTATATTTAGGTCAATTTGCCTACTATTGTGGAGGAGAGTCGAATCTCATAGTATGGCGTATATAAGCTGAAAAGATGATGATCTTTTATAATAATTAAGGACTTTGTTAAGAACAGAATATCATACGAGTCATTATGTAGTGAGGATTGGAGAATAAAATGGATTCGCCTTTTGTTTTTCAATAATAGCTGTAACCGGCTAATCTATTACCAGGGGCAGGCAGCAGCAGTCTGCAGTAAAATTTCTAAGGGCAAGTGTGACCTTGAACTTGCCCAGTGTGGCCTCTACAACAGTTTTACTCTTTAAGAAGGCTTAGGCCAGCATTAAACGTTGAAAGGCTCGTGATACATGGAAACAAGTCCTTAATGTTTTTTTTTTTTTTTTTTTTTTTTTTTTTTTGGGTGGGTCGCGGTCGGCGCGCCTCCGCACCACTCCGTCCGGGGCGACAGAGGGGCTTAAGCACGCAACTCCCGCAACCCACCCGAAAACCACCTCGCCTTCGTCATTGGGCCGACCACCGGAGCAGGTTTACTTGTCGTCAGTGGTCGGCCCGACGGAATACCCCCTACTCGGGGTACCCTCCCGTCGACCGACGTCCCCCCCTCGGGGAGGACGTCGGTCTTTCCTCACGCGGTCGGCCTCTCGGCGGGTGACGGGCTAATCCCCGGTCACGTCACCCGCGGCCTCGGCTAGGGCGGCATGAGGCGCAGATAGTTGCGCCTGCGCCGCCCCAGTCGCCGGCGGCGGATCTCCTCATCGAGGCTGCGCTCCACGCGCAGACGATCCGCCGCCTCCTTCTGCGAGATCACTGTCTCGCAGAAGGCTGCGACCGCGTCCCAGTTCCCGACGCTGTCGACCATCGCCCTAGCGATGGCCGGCAGCGTCAGGTCGGCACCGATGATTGCGACGAGTTCACGGCGCTGCACTGCCCAAGCCGCGCAGGCCTCGAGCGTGTGACGCGCCGTGTCCTCGTCGCAATCGCAGTGGTGGCAGGACGGTGTACTCTCCCTCCTTACGACCCTGTGCAGGTATTTGGCGAAGCTCCCGTGCCCCGTCAACACCTGCACTAGTCGGAAGGAGAGCACCCCATGCCGCCTTTCCAACCACTGCATCAGCACCGGCCGGAAGGCCTCCACGGTTCGCACCCCGAACCGAGGCCTCTCCAGCCGGACTGCCCAACGGGCAATGACGTCTCGGCGGGCGTCGACGCGCCAGGCGGTGAGATCCCTTAACGAGATCACACCGCCCTCCCCGCGCACCCCCGACACCCGCCGATACAACTCGGCGAGCATTTCCGCCTCCAGGTCCCACGGGGGAGTCCCGGCCAATAGGCACGCTGCCTCCGTCGCAACCGTGCGGTATCCGCGGATGGCCCTGACCGCCATGACCCTCTGTGGTCGCCACAGAAGGGCCCTAAGTCGGACGGTCAAGGACCCCGCCCACACCGGTGCGCCGTACAGGGCCATCGACCGGATGACCCCCGTGTACAGCCGTCGGCACGTAGCGCTCGGTCCGCCCACGTTCGGCATTAGCCACGATAGGGCGGACGCCGCGCCGACGAGCCGCGGAGCGAGCCTGCGGAAATGCTCCCGGAACCACCATTGCCCGTCGAGCACCAGGCCCAAGTACCTCATATGGGCCCGGATGCTGATGTCAACCGAACATGTTGATCGGTTGACATCAGCATTGACATTGACATTGTCCTTAATTGAAAGATTTGTTTCCATGTTCCTCTTGCCGTTAACTTTGTCTGAAGGAGAACAAATTAGAGAGCCTGGGAAAACGCACGTAAGTAGTTCATTCCAAAGCTTATATGTACTATCATAAAGCTTCACCAGAACTAGTCAATTGGCGCCAGTAGGAAGAATTAACGTCACGATACCGTATGAGTCACGTACGACCGCACGCGACGGAAATATCAATGATCCTTAGGGTTGTCTAAACACTCATATATTTCATTGTTACTGTAACATATGGCTGTACAAATCTATCCAAGATATCAAAAAAGGTAAAGATGAAACAAACTTGAATGTGGAAATAAAGTGTGGAACTAGTGATATAATTTGAGTAATAATAGTTTATTGCCTTTCCAAATCTTTCGTGTGGTTACGGAGTAAAATTCCACCACTGCCTTTCATGCCCGTGGGTGTCCTAAAAGACGGCTAAGTGAATCTAACATGCAGGTAAACTATGCAAAAGAAGGGAAACTCGAAATATAACCCTATGAGAATTCGCCTGACCAGCGTGATATATAGTAAGTCAATTTCACCCATAGTGAAGGAGGCCCGAGCCCAACACGGTAATGAAGATGTCATTAAAGACAAAGACATCAGTTTTTATAGCGCTGATTTTCAGCTATCTCTATATGGGATTTTGTTTTTAAATTCCTTTAATAATTACTAATAGAAATCTCAACACAATCATAAAAAGTAAGCGTTGCACACTTAAATTTTCTAATAAAATGCAATATTATAAAGCATGGAATACTTGGAAAGAAAAGCCTTATAAGCGTCTCACATATTAATTTCATAGCAATTAGGGCAACCATGATGTTCGTGCAGGTGCATTACCTACAGTGGTGAATGTTAGGGGCGATTTTGATGGAATTTCTGATTGCAATATTTACACATGGACAATTCTAGAACCTCAGTTATAATTTTTAATATTGTAATGAAATCGTGTGATAACTAATGCTTTTTCTTAGTCCATATATGTCGGTTACAATCTACCTGGACGTAGGATTTTAATTAGCTATACCAAACTTATGATATAGGCGCGAGTACCTGCGCCTGATGCCACCCTAGCCGAGGCCGCGGGTGACTGGACCGGGGATTTTAGTCCGTCACCCGCAGAGAAGCTAATGGCGCGACGGCGACCGACATCCCGGGACAGGGATGTCGAGAGGTGAGGGTACCCGAAAGGGTATTCCGTCGGGCCGACCACTGATGACAAGTCACCCTGCTCCGGTGGTCGGCCCAACGACGAAGGCGACGTGCTGGGCTATGGGCCCGCGCGCCGTCCTTCCGTCGCCCCGGACGGAATGGACCGCGTGTGCGCTTACCATGGCCCACCCATAAAAAAAAATACCATATTTATGAGAAGGCTTAGTGTAGTATTATATACTTATGTACATCTCTTAGTAAATTTTTCGGATACCTGCGACTAAAGGTCTATAGTTTTCTTTGCCGTGTGGTGACGGTGTAAGAATACATTTCACCACCTCCTTTCTTGCCCGTGGGTGTCGTAAAAGACGACTAAGGGATGTAATGTGCATAGAATATCTATGCAAGAGAAGGAAAACTCGATACAAAACCCTATTCCAACACGTCTAACTAGCGTGGTATAGTACGTAAATTTCCCTCACATAGTGGCAGAAGCCCGAGCCCAGCAGTGGGACATGCATAGGCTGAGATGATGATTGTATTCTTACTTCTTCATCACAGGTAAATGATGTACAGTAAAACCCGTTTAAGACGATTTCGCAGGGACCCGACCAAAAACGCGTCTTAGGCGGGAAAGCGTATTATGCGGGCAAGGAAAAAAAAAACGTGCCATTATTATTTATTACATTCTATTATTATTTTGAATACTATTGAATTTAACATTTAAAGATTATGTAAAATAAAATGTTGTTTATTATTATTACGTTACTTAAAGTAATCATTAATTGTAGTTTGACAAAAAGATTTTGAGTCATGCAATTACAAGATTTTCAACGTAATTTAATTTTCGCAGTGCGTCTTATTATTAGCTTTGATTCAAAGAAGTGACATAGCGTCTTAAATCATTAACTGCTGATAATGCCCCAGGCATTATCAGCAGTTAATGATTTAAGACGTGTGACAAAATCGGATTTGACTCATCTTCTTCTTGGTCATTATCCCTTAGGGTCGCTCGACAGTCCTCACTTCGTCAGTCGCTGGCAGCTGCCGCAAGGGGTAATATGTGTAATTGTGTGGCACGTGTTGGCGTATTAAACGGGATGACGAATCGTATTAAGCGTTAAGAAATGTATGAAAACATGTCACAAATTGCTGGGACTGACACAAAATAGCGTATTATGCGAGAAATCGTATTAAACGGGTTCTACTGTATCAGGAACAACTTTCTTTCCGGCGTATGTCATAGAAGACGACTAAGGAAACTACGTCTACAACGTGCTACTAGGTGAAAAAAAATGGGGATAACCTTCTACCTACTTATCCACTACCCCATCGACATGTATCGTTTATACCAAAAGCTTCTTTTTTAGCTGATTTTAGCTTATTATCTTTACATATGTACCTACTGATATTACATTGTATTATTGTATTCGTAACTATTTATACTACACCATGAGCCTTCCTTAGTCTACCAACATCTGTTGATAACGATAAAAAAACGCAGCTGGAAACGCGACTTGACTTGTTGACAAACTGTCAGTTTCACCTTTAATGCTAAAGGTTACTTGTCTCACTAGCCCTTAAACGGCCCCATGTCGTCGACTTAATTAATCGTTATTTTTAAACTTATTACACCTTTTAAAAAAAATAAGGAATGTTTCGTTTAAAAAACTATTCTTCAATGTCCTCTCTTTTTTTCCGAAACGTTATGACGGAAGATATTTATTCAGGTCACTATTTGCCTTAAGTTCATTTCAAACCATATTTAGATAAAAAAAAATACCAGTAGTCTTAGGAAAGTATTGGTAGCTTTTGGTATGTCGATTAAAACGAAAAGCCATGAATTTTCATTACTATATTGATATATTTAATATTGATATAAATAGCAATTAACAAATGGAAAAATCGTAGAAATTGGTAGTGCCACCTATAAGGTCCAATTACGATTTCTTTCACGAACTTATTCGAAGCTAAAGCTACAGCCTCTTCAACGATGGAAACAAAAAGGATGTACTGCAAATAGTTATCAGATCAGATGGGTAAATAGGTAATTCCTTCATCTATACTAACCGAAGCTAATACATATATAATATTGATTAATACTAGCAACAAAAGTTGTTCTGTACAAATGGTAAAGTAATAACAAATTACAAGATATTGCAGCGTCAACTACAGGGTCCAAATGTGTATCTATTTAAGGAATTTGCTTGAAAAGACAAATAACATGTAAATATGTTTTCATGTTAAAGAGGAATTCAGTTTCATAGATTCCACTAATACAACATACACTGTTAACTAAATATTAGACTAAAAATTGTAAACCAACATCATCACCATACCACCTTTCGCTGTTCGTTGCTAAACGTAGCCATAGAAAGCATATTACCAAGCAGCTGAATATCTTGCCGAATCTTCTCAATGAGTTTGCACTACATCATCAGTCTTTATTTTTTGGATTAATATAAGGTAATGCGTAATAATTAAATATATGGAAGTGCCCTCGCATAATAAATGATTCGAATTTAAATTCACTTAAAACTTTGTAAAGTTATAATAAAGTAACTTGGACTCCGGATTAAGTTATTATAGAACATATTTAAATGATTAAGTCCATTAATTAACTCCATTGTATGTACAGATATTGGTTAGGTATTTGTCTCGGTAATTGTAGACGCACTTAAATCGCGATGAATGTCAATTAAGGATAAAATATGGCATAAGCAATAAATTCATAATCAAAGAGACTCGAGCAATTTTTCCAAATTTTAACTACCTACTTAAATTAAGATTTATTTCGTGTGGTGACGGAGTAAGAATACAATTCACCACCCCCTTTCTTGCCCGCGGATGTCGTAAAAGACAACTAAGGGATATAATATGCATATAACATCTATGCAAGAGAAGGAAAACTCAAAATAAAACTCTATACCAACACGTGCGACTAGCTTTGTATAGTAGGTCAATTTCCTTCCTATTGTGGAGGAGGCTCGAGCCCAACAGTGGGACATATATGAGCTGCGATGACGATGATGAAACTAAGAATTCAAAAACTACGTAAAATATAATTAAAAAGCAATGAAGTTAAAAAACCCGAAATAAGAGGGTAGAAAATAAAATTAAAATAAACTATGACCAAAGTAAATTCTACTTTAACAGACTAATATTATGAGCTGAAAGCCTAAGTTAAATACCCGCATTAAGTTTAGTAGCAGACGCGACCCAATTTTAAATTATAAAACAAAGGAAAATTATTGGGTTGCGCTTACAACTAAATGTAATGCTAGTATTTAACTTAAGCTTTCAGCTCATAATATAGTCTGTTAAACCAGTCTACTGTTTTATAGTTTCATTTTCTTATCTTCTCTCAATCTTCTTTCGGTCTTTTCAGGCCTTTTTTACAATCGGGTTTTTGATTTTTATTGTTTATTTTATTTTAAACTTTTAGTCAACACATCAACTATCTAGTGACAAGTGGGTTTTTAGGCAAATATAACGATACCTTAACTATTGTCCCTTAACCCATTCAGCTATTTAGTAAATACGGGTAATAAAAAAAAAATTAAACATAAGACACGCGCGCAAAACCTAACCCTTCCTCGACAGTAAAATAAATAAGGAAAGTTGTATTTTTTTTAATAACATTCTTGAGATCAAACCGTGGAAATAACTATTACCTAGTAGATAAAATTCCTCAATAGCAGCCTCCACTAAATTTATCCCGTGGTAATCCCCAATAGCAGATAATGGTCTGTTGTATAAAATTTATGGTGGTGTCTGAATGACCTTATTAATTTTATGGGACCACATTGGTCCACTTCGGAACAGGTTTACGTATAACGCTGGAACAAGACTAGGTGGTTACTTTAAGCCTCTTATGAAATGTCGGTTAGTATTACTGCATACTAGAAATCCGTATTTATTTATTCAGTTACGGCGTAATGGTAGTACAAACCGATGATGGGGTTTTAAGCTCATTATTAAAAGTTTTTAGCTTGAAATTTATAGTTATAAAATTGTTGATATGTATATATGATACATGTATAAGTTATTGTTTATCTACACGCGAGTTACCACTAGCCTAACTTGAAATATTTTTATTGACTGTAGTGGAAGGTGTCCGTGTGGTGACGGAATAAGAATACAATTCACCACTATCTATCTTGACCGTGGATGTCGTAAACGACGATTAAGGTATATCATACGCATATAACATCATAACAAGATATGGATAACTGAAAATAAAATCCTATACAAACCTGTCTAACCAGCATGAAATAGTGAGGTCAATTTCCCTCCTATTGCTGAGGAGACTCGAGCTCGTGTGGGAGGTATATAAGCTGAAATGATGATGATGGTGGAAGGACAAACAGACAACACAAGTGGTAACTGCTGTTCATTAAGCAGTATTAGGAACATAGACATGTTGCTGTCTATCGTGTAAATATATTTCAAGTCCCAAAACTCAAAACTATTGTAATATAACTGATAGATTGATAATAAAATGGTTGCAATAAATATTGGTAAAGTTGAACATAAAGCGATAATCAATACTCTCACATTGCACAATATAATTAGACAACCGATCACTGAATGACAACTAACAGCAATTTAAATGCAAATAACTACTTGAGAGATAAGTGAAGTAAACTAGTAGCTGTTATAATTTTGAGTTCATACAAGTGAACTCCAATACTGGTATACTGGTATTACTCCAATTTATTTCATATTTATACATGTATTTATCGCTGTATGTATAGCGGCTACAAATACTACCAACCTTTACATTACTCGTGTACGTTGTGTACGTTGACATGTACGTTGTCCGGGGCAACAACAAAGTTGTGTGGGGCCCTCACTTACTAAATAATCGGCCCTGTGCTCCCTCCCTCCGCCTTGAAAGACGGACCATCGGTACCATGGTCGCACTGTCTTCGATGTTCCGTCAGCGGCTTGTCAAATTTGCATCGACCTGAATCATCTCCATCTGATGCCGTTTAGTCAACAATTACATTTCCAAAGAGTGTTGACGTCAGGCAGGCGGATACTCATAAAACTAGTGTTAATAACTTTTGCAATATGTACAATAGAAAAGGTACAAATTGCATCGAACTCAAGTAATTGGGAAAACAGTAGGATGATGATGATTATTTATATACATATTTATTGCTATATAAAATGTGACTTATCTTTATATATATAAATCTTCGTGTGTCTATTCGTGTGTTTGTAATTGAACTCCTAAACAGCTGGACCGATTTTAATGAAATTTTGTGTGTTCAAGTGGGTTCGAGAATGGTTTAGATTAATATTTAGACCCGGTAGGTGGCGCTGCGATGGAGTTCAAATTTAATTCCTTTTTTTTATTTTGAACAGAACAATCTCTGTTGGAACAGCTAGTTAATTAATAATTACTATTATTATGTATTTAAGGGATGAATTTTCATTGGATGGAACAATTATAAACGTGATATAATACCAAGTTCTAAGTTTAACAGCTTGATTAAACTTTTCACACCGATTTCAAATAATATGTTCGTAATCTAAGGTCTTAAGTACGTCAATAGCATTGCCGTGTGATTATAGATACCGATGACAATGAGAGTACAACAATTAAACCGCGTTTAGATAGTACAAACAATTCACAATAGCACGGCGGAAAGGCATGGGAGATTTTTTTCTGTTCGTTTGAATAGGTTCACGTAAATTACCTAGTTGTTCATGGTTTTGGACATGGTGCATTATTAATGGCCGTTCCAGAACTAATTACATTGATCCGCATTAAACCTACATCATAACAATAACACCATTGTTTCGTTATTGTTTCAGTAATTTACGTTATTCATCAAATTTGTATCTAATATTCTTAGTATACTAGCAACCTGTCCTCGCCGCGCTTCTGTTCCAGCCGCTTTGGCCAGGCATTTTAAATTTGCAATATCTCCTAACATATGGCCTCGGGTACGAATCCCGTACCAAAATTATATAGGGTTTTTCTGCGAAGAAAAATAACCTGAATCCCTTACCAAAAGTTTATAGGGTTTTCTGCAAAGAAAAATAACCGAAGTTACTTCTTATATAGAGGGTTACCTGATATTAAAATATTATCAAAATTGGTCCAGATATTTTGAAGATTACCCGGAACAAACAAACAGACAAATAGATAGAGAAAGACGATCAGGGGATAGAATATCCATATAACATCTACATCAGCAAGAAAATGTAAACTTGAAATAAAATGCTATACCAACACGTTTAACCAACGTGGTATGGTAGATGAATTTACCTCCCATAGTGAAAGAGGGCTGTGTCCATCAGTGGGACGTGTATGGGCTCGGATAATGATCATAAACGGGCATTAAACTCATTTAACATTTTGATCACACGTAGTAACAAATTAAATTATGGGTTTTATATAAGACTAGCAACCCGCCCTTGCTTTGCTTCGGTTTCAATCGCCTTACCCGCGTAGCTCCCGCTCCCGTGGGAATACCGGAATAAAATATAGCCTATGTTACTCCCTGATATTATAGCTTTCCATTGGTGAAAGAATTTTTGATATCAGTTCGGTGGTTTAAGTGTGAAAGTGTAACAAACAAACTTTCGCATTTATAATAATAGTAAGGATAGAGATACGATTTCGTTAACATCGTATATATATATATATATATATATATATATATATAACTAGAAAGTAAGTTCTGTCCGCTTGAATTACACTGTGGACTTAGTTAATCGACCATAAGTTAAATAACTTCGACTTTGTGCTCTAACTAAGAATCACATAAGAACATGAAATACGTCAATTTACTGTATATGTTACTACTACTATAACAAGCCCGCGATTGATGCTGGCTAACGTTATGCGAATAAGTATTTAAATGTTCAAGTAACTACCCTTATACGAATTAAACGATACCAACGGTAGAGAAAAATATAGTAACACATTGTATGTAATCTATTACGTGAATCTAATATGTAATAAGAACTCTTTTATATTTATTTTAATTATAGCGAACTGGTAAATTAAATTAAATTTGTTACGGGTCCCAAGACAATTAAAATCATTGCCCAGGACTGCCTGAGGGTCAAACCTCGGTGTGATCTATGGAAACTATTGTAGATCCTGACTTACAGGAGTTACAATGATGGGCAGGTGTGTTGAGATTCGTCCCAAAAAAAATAGCGAATTGTTGCAAGGTGTAATTTACCAATAAACAGAGGCGCTTAGCAAATATTAAGTTCTCTTTTTATTTTTCTGTTAGAAAAGTGGTAGCCACACATACGACGTAGGGATATGACGTGATGGTTTTATGGAACTTCGATATATCACAATTCTCTCGTACATATTGTTTACGAAATATTGAGTATAAATTTTTTATTAGATTGTATGGAAGATTTATATAAAGTTACGTTAAAAATATTGTGATAATCATCCACATCCAATAAAATATATGTATATTAGAATCCTTGATACCATATAAAAGGAGTAAACAGCAACAGAGCAACAATGAAAAGTGTACGGCAACAGTTTAATAAAAGAAGAAGCAATACATTGAGATTTTCCAATTAATTAACAGAGTCAATTAGTGTCACAGCTCGTGCCTCAAATCATAGAAGCAAACGAGGTTTTTATCACGGGGAGTAGTATAATTTACATCTCGTTTTCTAGTTTCATAAATACTTCTAATAATGATCTATTTCCTCGGCGAACCAGTTATGGGTTGTTTATCGAACCATCCAGTTTCGCCGTAGATTCCTAACTCATCGCTGCCTACACTTGCCGATTCATAAAACTGGTTCCGGCGACCCATCCACTTGATCTTGAGCGAGTGTTGGCCAACTTTCACGAGATTCCACTTGAGGCCCGCGCTGCGATGTAGCGGCAACTGCGGTGGTCAGACTAACAGTGTTAATAACTGATACCTGCTTTACACGTATCTATAGGTCAACCCGAGCCAACATGAACGAATTGGTACACAAATATAAAAACCTACTTATCACCTTACAGTTTTTAAGACAACACTTCGCACCTCAAAATATATCCATATATGAGGAGACTTCATAAATATACAAATAATATAGAAAGTCTGATTCTGTAAAACCATTTACGAATCATAAATAAACTAACCTACGTGGTAATCCACCCTACAACAATCGACATAGGAAGGTACTTAACCACTACACCATCATAATCACAACAATGATGTACACACATGATGTTACATTGGACTATTGTATTTAAAAACAATGTGAAATCCGAAGGCTACGTGGCGGGCGTGCCAACATCGCTACGACGCCTTTTTTCCTATTTCCACGATCTTTACTCACTTTCTTTGCCATAAGTGCTTTTAAAAGTTTGGCAAAGCTTTCATTTCATTTACATTTGATGTCGAACCTTTTATTAATGCCGAACACAAAGCAACAATACCAGCCTATTATACTTCGCAACCATCTCAGAGTTCAAGTAGGCTTGTGAAATTTTATTATGCCGATAGCAAAATTTTATTATACACATGTTTATACCTTCTATAACAAAATTATATAATTTTTATTAGCCATATTTGTAGTATAGAAACCGGTAACAAAATTATATATTAAACTGATCAAGCTATTTGTAAGAAACTTAATCGAAGTTGGGTATCTAAGAGCTATATCCTGTTTTGCAAGAACCCAGACGAATGTTATTATGTGGCCATGGATTTAAAATTTAATAAGTCGGTATCGCGAGTCACAACAACATACATTTATTTCTGTTTAGATAATATCATGGTATTGTTGCACGTTATTACAGAATGATGTCTAAATAAACATAATTTTCTCTGTACGACAGTAATAAAGCATATTTCAAAAACACCTTATGAAATTAATAGATGCTTTTCAAATAAAACTACTTTACGGATTTTATCGCGTTTGTATTTGATTTTTGATTACCCGACGTTTCGAACACTTTACAGCGTTCATGGTCACGGGTGGACAAAGATGTCTCACGTCCAACAAGTCATGGCAGAAAATTTATAATTATCTACCCGATACAGAAATTAGTTATTAATTATTGACCCACATTTGAATACAAAATTTACAAAATAAAGATACAAAATTTTGATAAAACATTTTGATACAAATGCTCGTGTAAACATCAGAAATCATTATTAACAGATGCTTTTTAACTTCCACATTATAACAATCATTAAGACGTGCGGGATAAAATATAGTCTTTACTCTAATAAGTTATGAATGATGAGAAATTAATACATGTACATAAGTAGAAATTCGACCTATGAGTAGAAATTGATATGATTATACTAGAACTGTGTATTAACGTCAGCATAATTTGAGCCCATATACGTCTCAGTACCGAGCTGAACCCTCCCTCAAAATTGACATACCCTGCCATCACTGGTATTAGCTTTTATTTCAGATTTTCAATCTCTAACAAGGATGTTCAGCTTCATATTTTATTCTACTGCTGTAAAAACACTATGACAAGAAGACGAGTGGTGAATTATATTCTTTTCTGTCATCATGCGGAAGGGTGTATTAAATCATTCTTCTATTATGTAAGCAAATAACATTTCTGAAAGACTCCTAAATTGGCTTAGGCTCCTAGCTCCTAATTGGCTCGATGTAGAATAACAGACCATTTTTCCTATTATTTGGGAGGAGGCCCTTGCCAAATAGAAGGTCTAATTAAGAAAGCTGTCTAAATAAATTTTCTACACCTACTACAGTTTTATAAGTCATTCTGCACACTTCTACACACACATACACACGCAGATAGTAGCCCTATAAGTTAAGACATAAACGTCACGGTACAGTAAAACGCCGGACCCGGTGTTACCTGCTTCTAATTAAAGGCATTTCTGGAATGTGCTGCGTTGGCACCCAACTTTTTTACATCGCCTACATTTCCATCCACAATATTCTACTTTAATTCTTCAGGAATAAGGTCGATATCGTGTTGCAGGTATAGTTTTAATTTATAATTGAAAACAGGAACAATAGTAATTTGTTGAGTTTGTAGAAAATCTTAGTATTGTTGACAACCTTTGAAGTGGTTTCTGTTTAATTGTTCACAAGTTTCATCGGAAGCGTGTTGGTTTTCAAAAGCGTCGCCTGCCAAATTGCTCACAAAAGTGGTTCAGATATATTACTTTTAAGTATAGTGATGGAGTAAGAGAGCAACTCACCCACACATTTCTTGGCGGCAGTGGTCGTAAAAGTGACTAAGGCATGTAATATGTATATATGTACATATATATTATGTACTTCACTCACTTCTACTCTATACTCACTTCGTGCCGAATTATCGTCTCAACGTAAAGAAGACATAAACGAACAAAAAGTGTGACTTCGCGTAAATGATTATAGCGTCTGTTAAGACAAAAACATATCATTGTGTTATTTTATGGATATGTAATTTGTTTTTTTATTAATATTTTGTATTACGGTGTGATGATCATAACCTTTCTCAAAAAGAAACTAAGTATTGAATACTACACCACTTAAAAAATCTTAAAACAAATCATTGCATCTTTTACACCCTTAAGGAAGAATATGTCCTCTGAGGGATTGATTTTAAAAATAATTTCTTTAATAGTGAATATTTTTGAGTTGATTTTTAATTCAATAAGAAATCAAATAAAATGATCACCGGAAAATTTAAGCCCTTAATTTACACAGTTAGAGTGTGAAAATTGATAAGCGTTAATAGGCGCTTTTTTATTTTTAATGAGGAGTATTTGTACTTAATATAAAGACAATCGATGAAGATTTTTCTCCTAATACAAATTACATACATACAAATTACAATCCACTGCATTTCATCCCTAATTTCATTATTACTATTTTGATTAATACCTGACATGAATCAATCATAATTGTTATGGATCATTACTTAAATTTTTGGGGTAGTTATTGGAAACGGCCATAAATATGTATTATAAATAGCTGGCATACATTATGCTAACTAATATACATATACTGCTAACTCTCACTATGTAGTAAGCTAATATTATTAAATTTAAACTTGGTGATTAAAGTAAATTAATAAAACAACAAAGAATCTTATGTGTATATTACAATCCTTTAGTCGTCTTTAACGATAACCATGGGCAAGAAAGGGGAATTATATTCTTACTCATTCACTACACGAAAAATTTAAATCGATACCAGTGTACATTTTTTAAAGCATACGGTAAATGGCGTATCTTTATTTATTCTATAGTCGAGTTGGATGTGATCGCTTGAACAGCGATAATATATTTATAGTGACATAAATACAGTCGTATTTCGCAATTCGTGTCCAAGTTCACACTCAGATCACAATCAGAAACCGTTAATTACGGACGTCATCCATCTTGATTCTACGATATTACCAATTATTATTTATCAGAGAAATGAGTGATTATGACGGGATATTGAAACAGCTAAAACTAAAATAATATAACCAAGCAAGAAAAAAGTGTGTGTGTACTTAATTACGCACCTAAGAAGTTATACTTCTTTGAGGTAACAAGATAAAATTTTTTCCAAAAAATTTATCCTACGCGTTATCCTACGTTTGTATAATAGAAAAAAACCGGCTAAGTGCGAGTCGGAGTTGCGCACGTAGGATTCCATACCATCTTAATATATATAAATTACGTGTCACGTTGTTTGTCCGCGATGGACTCCTAAACTACTTAACCGATTTTAATCAAATTTGCACATCATGTGCAGTTTGATCCAACTTGAAAGATAGGATAGTTTACATCTTAATTTATAGTCGCAATATTATTTTATTGCAAATTATTTGTCTATTTGACATTCACAATTATTTGTTAACTCCAAACGATTTTAACAGATGGCGATATCTGTTGACTGGATTGAGTAATTAATTAATAGATGGCGCTGCTATGACAAACCTACAAACGTGTCATATAAACTACAAGTCAATAGCATAACCACCACGTGTTGTTGAGACTAAAGTATAAGTTAAATTTATTTTAAAACTGTCATGGAGGTCGTCATATTTTTTTTATAAATGGCATCTATGTAAAAAAGCATGGTGGTCCCCGTGACTGATGTTCTTCTAAAGTCCCACTTAAATAATTTAATAAAATGTAATATAACAAAAACATTAACTACAGCAATGCGTGGCCGGGTCTGCTAGTTATCTATAAAAATCGCGTTTGTTGTATGGGAACCCCTTAAATATTTGTTTTTAGTATTTGCTGTTATAGCGGCAACAGAAATACATAATTTGTAAAAATTTCAACCATCTAGCTATCGCGGTTCTTAAGATACAGCCTGGTGACAGCCAGACGGACGGACAGACAGCGAAGTCTTAGTAATAGGGTCCCGTTTTTACCCTTTGGGTACGGCACCCTAAAAAGGTGCAATAAAAAGTTTTATTCCAACGTATTAAGTATGTAGTTGACATTTGTAACGATGCGCGCATTGTAAAAAATGTTGACTAGCTGACTTCAGGGTGTCTGTTTTTCGTGACGATGTGCGCACGTGATGTGCGTAAAAAATTTACTCTCATCATGTCTATGTAACGAGCCAAACGAAGTACAACTTCAAAAATATACGTGATTGTCGTGAATTAAAAATGAATCTAACGTAGTTACGTTAGATTTTAGCATTTCTTGACGACTATAGTAATCCCCCCGTGTGGTGAAGGAGTAAAAATACAATTCACCGTCCCCTATCTCGTCTGACGAACGTGGTACAGTATGTCAATTTTCCTCCTATTGTGATGGAGGCTTGAGCCCAGCAATGAGATATTAATCCAGGATCTCGCTAGACGTAAAATTCTCTTAGGCCTCATTTACGGAGACGCGGCGCGTTGCGCGTCGCGATGGGCTGCGCGGCCCGCACTAAATTCAAATGTAGGGCGTTGGATGAGTGTGTTTACGGAGAAGCGATTTTACACGCGTTTGCTTGAAATGGAGCGTTTTTTACGGCCGAGCCCGCGGATGGCACCGTCACGTCTCACGCGGCGTTTATCGCGGCGGCGCACGCAGCGGCGATTCTCGATGAAGCGATGCCTGTGGCGGAACCTTCTGCCAGTCTCATTTGGTAATCGTGCAACACAGACGTAGTCACCGTCGCAATGGAGTATGATATGATTGACTTTTTTTTAGAAGAAAATTGTATATTAAAAAGTGAATTATTTATTATAAGGAGTGGCCCAGTGTTTACAGCAGCAGAACATGAGAAGTTTGGGGAATATGCAACTCTTTATAAGTCAATAAGAGAAAGAGGTTATGATGTATTTCATGGTTATACACGGATGTCTAGTACAACTTTTGATTACATAGTAAACAAAATACAACACCGCATCCAATTCTAAGAATAATGACTTCATAACAAATAGCCAATTAAAGAAATTAATTTAATTGTAACATGATTTTAGTTAAACACAATAAAGTCATATCTAAGCTTGTTAATAGTGGCCTGCCCATTGTCTATCATTTAAATGCAAAAAAATATTTATGTATAAGACATACAAAAATATAAGTATTCTAAATGAAATAATAATATATGCGGATGTATACGTATCAAAAATAATAATGATTTTCGAGAAATCTGCCAAATTCTGCCACTTTTTTTAATTCGTTAGCTTAATCTGCCACAACTCATATTTTGCTTCTGTAACGAACCTTCAAATTTTAACTCCACTTTATGGCAGCCACCTAATTTATATGCATACAATTCACCTTACATTACTGACATTTACTTGTCACTTGCCTCTGTACAAAATGCAATTAATAGATTAGATGGAAATAAGGGTCCTGGTCCAGACGGTTTGCCACCTGTTTTTATAAAGAGTACTGTTAATTCTATCTCCTCTCCACTTCATCTGATATTTAATAAATGTTTACGCG
This sequence comes from Lymantria dispar, assembly GCA_032191425.1. Taxonomy (NCBI): domain Eukaryota; kingdom Metazoa; phylum Arthropoda; class Insecta; order Lepidoptera; family Erebidae; genus Lymantria; species Lymantria dispar. The sequence continues at coordinate 14,143,740 of CM063454.1, read as the reverse complement.
AAGGAACCTTTCCTGAGATTTGGAAGCGTGCTCACATTACCCCTGTCTTTAAGAGTGGTGATAAAAATGACGTACAAAATTATCGCCCTATTTCTACACTTTCCGCCTTGTCGAAGCTTTTCGAGAGTTTGGTGCATGGCGAACTATATCCTCATCTACACAATTTTATTATCCGTGAACAACATGGTTTTGTGAAACGTCGCTCTACTAATACAAATCTTATGGTCTTTACTGACTTTTTATTTAAAAATATAGATGAACAAATCCAAGTGGATGCTGTGTACACTGACTTTCGGAAGGCTTTCAATAAGGTGGACCATAAACTCCTCCTAGATAAGATTGCTTATAATGGCATACGTGGCAATCTGTTACGTTGGTTCATTTCTTATGTAGTAAACAGGTCTCAAAAGATAGTTATTAGTGGATACCAATCTAGCTCAGTAATGGTCAGCTCTGGCGTACCTTAAGGCTCAATTTTGGGGCCATTGCTCTTTACGCTCTTCATTAATGATATCAAGAAATGCATTATTCATTCCCAATTTCTTTTGTATGCTGACGACGTCAAAATTTTTCGAGCCTGTAAAAGTCACCAAGACTGCTTGCTTATGCAAGAAGATCTTGATAGGCTTGCCCAGTACTGCTTAGATAACAAACTTTACCTAAGTCTGCCTAAATGCAACACAATTAGCTTCACTAAAAACAAAAACGTTATAAATTTTGATTACAGCCTTCAGGGTATCAATTTGAAAAGATTATCTTGTATACGGGATCTTGGAGTTGAAATAGACGCGAAGTTACATTTTGACATTCATATAAATAAAATTATTAGCAAAGCATATCGTATGTATGGATTCATAATGCGCTCCTCGATTGACTTTAAAAGACTCTCCACTCACCTTCTTCTTTATAAAGCGTTAGTACGTTCGCAATTGGAATTTGCAGTCCCGATTTGGAGTCCCATTTTTGACAAATATATTAAAAGAATTGAAATGGTACAAAAAAAAATTTTACGATCAATACATTACAGATGCAACAAGACTAAATTACCATATACTCAGTTATTGAAACGGTACCAACTTCAGATCCTGGAGTATAGACGCAGCCTCCTAATGATTATGATGCTCCATGGTCTATGTAATAATAAGTTTGATTGTACAGATTTAACTAATAAGCTATGTTACATTGTACCCAGAACAACGTTGCGACGAGAGGCGCGCGTGCCTCGGGTGTTTCACACAGCTAGGTGTAGAACTCATGCCGGTGCACGTGCGCCTCTGCGCCGCCTCGTAGAAACGTATAACACGCACTATAACGACTTGGACATATTCTCGCTTTCACATGAAATGTTCAAAAAAAAGGCTGTCTTAGCTCTAAAGTAGTTAATTAATGTATTTCTTATGCATCATATTTTTAGTACATCTAAGTTTAGTTTTTAATAATTATGTATTATCTTGCGGACATTTGGTGTGGGTTACACGTTTACTTAGTTTTTAGAATCGATGCAAAATCTGCCCAAATGGCAGAAATCTGCCACAAATGGTCACACTGCTGAGAACCCCGCGTGCGCCGCAGCGGTGCCCGCCGCGTGCTCGGCTGCACGCTTGAGAATACGACGCGGGCGCAGCGGCGGGCATCGCCATTCTTCCCGCCTCGCGTCTCTATAAACAACATCGCATATTGCTATAAGTTTGTGTTTACGCGTGCGATGATACGTGCCGCTTCACGCGCCGCCGCTACGTAAACAATTAAAACGTCCGACGCGCCGCGAGACGCCACGCCATACGCGACGCGCAACGCCCCGCGTCTCCGTAAATGAGGCCTTAAAGAAGACATTTCGCTGTACGACTCAGTCTTTTGCCCTCAACTCCTGGAAAAAGGCTTCTCCCATAGAATGCCACATAAGGCGGTCATACTTTGGTGGAATTGTCGTCATAGTATAATGATCACAGTAAGATATTTTACGTTTTCCAGATGGGTGTTGTTGCCTTTTCTTCAAATGATCCTTTAGCCAATTTATACGACTTTCATAGACACGTAAGTAATCATAGTTCTACATGGGCAAGCTTCATATAACTTCTAGTAGACATGGAAGTTACGCCAGCGGTCATTTAACGTTTCTTGCTAATATGCATTAAATATTCGTGACAAGAATATATCCTGCTCCTTATGTATGCAACATGTCGACGTCGTTTTAAAGCACTTTGGGTTGACGCAACAATCATACGCAGTTTTAGATCCTGTGAATAACTTACAATATGACATTACATATCCTCAATGTAAGTAGCTATTAATATATTTTCATAGTATAATTTGAAATGCAATTTTCGGAGTAAGAATACAGATCACCCTTTCTTACCCGTGAGTGTCGTAAAAGCGATTAATATAAGCAGATAATATCTATGCAAGAGAATGAAAACTCGATATAAAAACCTATACCAATGTCTGACCAGCGCGGTATATATAATAGGTAAATTTTTCTTCCATTGTGAAGGAGGCCCAAGCCCAATAGCGGGATTTATATGGGCCGAGATGAAAGTAGATGGATATATTAGTTTATGCGAATAAAGTCATCATCATCATCTCGCTCTTATCTCAATTACTTGGGGTCGACGCAATATGTACTTTTCTTCCATCGCACATATTGCAAATGTTATTGGCAATAGTTCAATGACCATGTTTTGTGCGATCCACAAATCGTTGTTCTGAGTCTGGACGTAATTTGTGTCCGTTAATTTACATATTTGTAAAGTCCCTAGCAATTCGAGGAAGGACCTTGGAGCAGGAATTAGTCTTTAAAAAAAATGTAAATAAAAGTCGCCTTTTACGACATCCACAAGTAATGTAAGGGTTGGTATAATTCGTTGCCACCACTACACGACGTGTTTATGGGAGTAAAGGCAAATCCAAAAATTAAAACTACCTATCTAAGCAAGCGATTATTGATATTGGGGCCGAAATACTACCTACTAAAAACTTTTCTATAAGATAATGAAACCACTTTTCTATAATATAAAATTCAGATGAAGTATGATATCGCGCCAATATTCATATCCAAAGTTACGCAACGAAATTTATGAATATTTATAGTATGGATAAAAAGACAGTAATTTCATTGAATATAATCTTGATTACTTAGCCAGCATTCACAATATTATTAGATTTGAATAAGATACTAATATAGTATAATACTTTATTTTTAACCGGTTAGAATAATAAATTTTAATGCGATGAATGTGGTGACGGAATAAGAATACAGTTCAGTAACCTTTCGTTTCCTTTCCTATCATCATCTCAGCCCACGTAAGTTCCACTGTTGGGCTCGGACCTCTTCCACAAAAGGAGGTAAATTGACCTGCTATACCGCACTGCTCCGATATGCTAGTTAGGTTTCATGTCAAGTTTTCCTTCTCGTGCACAAATGTTTTCTCCATATCATATCTTCGTCGTTCTTTGTGATATCCACGAGCAATAGAGGAAGTGGTTATTATATTCTTACTCGGTCAGCACACGGAAGATTCCAATAGCTATCCTAAAACACAGCTAAAGAATTTAAGTAGATAACGTCTCTGAAGAGAAAGCAGACTCGAAATAAAACCCTGTTCCAACCTATTTGGCCAGTGGTGGGATATCATGCTATGCCTAACACTATGTGATCAATGTCCAATAGTGGGCGTACAGGGGCCGAAAAAAACATGAGAAATAGTATAAAATAGTTATATGGAGATTATTATGTCTGCAACGCGGCAACGTTAGCTGTGACATGTGTGAACGCAATTACGTCGGACATATGAGAGAGAAACCTTAAAAATGTGTATGCATTTTTACTCTTTCACCAACTCGCGTGCAAATTAATGTCTGCTAAATCTAAAATTTATTTAATTTGATAAAACTGTATCCATTTATAAATTCAGATGTTTCTGTAATTAAGTATAATGTATTAATATAGTCACTTAAAAATAATTTAATCCATTAATTTTAGCACAGATTTTTAAATTAAATAAATAATTTATGTATAAACTTTCTACTAAGTGTATTTTATTAAATTAGTTATCGTTGTGTCTACCCGCTATATATAACTAGCTCAAACAAGATAATAAATACTGGTGTCAAGGTTCGAATCCTCGGCCACGTGAGCTCTCACGCCGTTCTAAACCATTATGATAGTTACAATTTAATATTGATAAACAATTTTTATAACTTATCATAAGTTACGGCTTTAGAATATTTTTTTCAAGTAAAATTTCTTAAACTGAATAGGTTTATATTATGTCTCAGTTATCACAGTACACTATCTCGAGAAGGTGTTTTCGAATATCAAATAGGTACCGTTAGTAGACAGAAATAAATCGATGCCTATAGAAAGTATTAGAACATGCGTACATACCCTGTTTCACTATGAAGTTTATCTCAATCCTTTTTATGTACACTTATTCACAAAACTGACACAAAGTAAACGTGTTAAAACCTTTTTTTTATCTCCACCACAATTTCAAATTTTAACTTTGCACTGACACTTTTAACGAACCTACATAGCACTGTGGTACATGGCGTGATTTAAGCATTCTCTCTGTGAAGGCTGTGTCAACACCAGACCGGTCACAAACTACATATAAAACGCACTTTTCCCGTCACAAAAATCTCACAAACCGTTTTCTAATTCAAATTCTGACGTGTTGAACACAACATTGCTGAAAAGCAACCGTAAAATCAAATAAAACAAACGCTACGTTACAACGTTAAGTTAAAACTAAGTTAGGTCCGCTATGCGAGAAAGACCGTTGATCCAGTCTGATGGTCGATACAACAGACCGGTCTGCTTTACCGACGACGAAAAGTTCAATGCGTCATCTCATTCTAAAAGGGACAAAATGAACGTGACGGATATATTACTATGGTAGTGTAGTGGGAGAACTTACAACCTGCGGCTGCGCAAAGCCTCTCAATACAACCATTGCAACAGGTGAATTATGCGTGTGTGTGCGTGTGTCGTTTTAACGATGTGTGAGTACTTTCCTGATTGTGGTTTAATGATAACATAGTATTTCGTTCGACGTTGTTTTATCAGTACCCCGCTACTAATGAGCTAACTAGTGTATATTTAATGTTAATTATTATAAAAAAATATAATTTTAATATGTACTTCTAAGTTATATCGGCCCCGACAAGGCGTGGTTAAAACTAAAAATAAGCCTGCGAAATTTGGCTAACTTACACCTTGGATAATGCTTCCTATGTTAGAAAAAAATAACAAGTTTTGATTTGATTAAAATTGTAACCTGTTTCACATAACATCTATCTATCCACATAACGCTCTATCGACAAGAATTCTAATGAATATTTGATGCTATATTCTTTTTGTTTTTATGTTTACTTATCTAACATGATACTAGTGGAATTCAAATTATACGTTTGAAATTCTAGCTTCCCCCATGTAATGAAATGTACGATGTATTTTAAAATATTACATAAAAATATATTTGTTTTTATTAAAGACTCCTGCAGTGTTCGTGGGTATAACAATAGTTTCATTTATAAATCTTGCTGGCATTATTTAAATTTTTAAATCTGTCTACCTACAACTACTTCCTGCTACTACAAATGGATAATATAGAGTACAGAGAAATTACGCAAAACTGAATAGAAATAGAGAATGAATCCAATTTAATTTCGTTTATATGTATAAAGATATATCAAAATATTAATTTACGAAACAGTTTTACGCTACTTAGAACTCGAATGCCGAATCCACCCACTCAAATGCACACAAAATTTTCATCAAAATCGAATATAGTTTCCTCGTCACAAATTTTGATGAAAACTATATTGTGTAAACAATGTGCCAATACAATCTTTGATGCGGGTATCGTACAAATTGACTAAAGGTTTATTTTATACTCAACCCCGTACGTGTTTGCACAGAACTTAGTGAGAAAACGAGGGTTTTCGTCATTTAGTAAGCCAAAACATTACAAGACTGGTATTGTATTCCAATGTAATAGAAGATACCGAAATACTACCATGAAATTAGAGAACAGTTTGTCTGTTTAACATGCTTTTATTAATTTCGCCTGTATGTTTGTATGTAAAGGACTTCTTTCAACTCGTTTTTGACCCACCTTAAATGGTCAGATTACATTTAAACGTTGTAGACTCCTCATCAAAAACCGATGATAATACAATATTTAAATAAAATAAAAAGGTTATCCTGATTAGGATCGCCAAGAATAATTATTTCTCATAAATCCTGTATGTAAGATCGAGAGATACAGCAAGCGCGTGTGCGCATACCATTTCGAAGCTATTTTTCGAACTTAAAAGTAAAAGATGAATATAGTTAGAAAAAAATTAATAACACGCTTTCATGATAAATCGAACTAAAAAGTGAAAAATAATGCCTAATAATATTATACACAAGAAAGTTTGTGAGTACGTATGTGAGGATGTTTGTTGCTCTTTCACGAAAAAACTACTGAATGTATTTTAATGAAATTTCACAATAATATAGCTTACATATCAAAATAACACATAGGCTATAATTTATCTCGATATTCCCACGTGAAGGGGAACTATGCGGGTAAAACTGCAGGGCGCTGCTAGTGAGGGAATAAAATAATGAGCAAAATTTTAGTATTATTAAAAAAAAGCGTGGGCGTGCTCGATAAGTTCTCGAAAATTTTCGATTAGAGTCTAAAAATAGTACGAAAGGTAATTATGGCACAAAGCGCCCACGCTTTTTTCACAATACATAGTACCTACTAATATTTTCCGTTCATTATTTTATTCCTATATTAAGAATTATTTTTCACATATACTTCGATTTATCATTAAAGCATGAATTTTAGTTTTTGAGCTATAATTATTTGGTTATGCTTCGGCAAAATGTAGCCTCGAAAAATAAAATCGCAATCTGGGGTTATATAGGAACGCCTATGTACTATAATCCATTAATTTTCAGACGGAATATCAACGAAAAGGGGACTTACCCAACTATTAGATATGGAATTGCAAGAGCTCGCCTTTAAAGCATACAACATACGAACTATTGGCGTATAAATCACCCCGAATCATCTATTCAACAGAAGTTATGATGTAAATTGAAATGATATTAATCCATCCATAATGAAAATAAAGGCAAGAATTTGCCGTCCTGTTAAAACATAATACAATTGTCAAGTGAACTGAAAATAATAGAAAATAAAATTCTTCTTAAAATAAACACGGCTTATCTATTCTGACGGACAAGAATACTTTGTCACCCATTCTGTCTGTATCAGAAAAAATAAATTAACTGTGTTTGTCAAGTCTTTCCCGTCAAGTAATTGGAAGAAAATACTTATATTTCTTCCGTGTATTTCTTTAGTTGATACTTTAAGATGAAAAAATAACATTAAAAGCTGTAACTGTCACACGAATTCTTATTTCGAGAATGATGGTCTTTTATATTAACGTTTTAGTAGTGGTTGATTTTGGCAAAACCTATTTTTACTGAGTCTGTGACTGTAAATAGGAGAGTATCGTTCAAATTTCAAACGTTCATAACGATTTATACCATCCAAAACGTACAATATTTAAGGCTTCGTTTTTGTGTGTTTAATATGAAAATGTTGAAATTTTTATATGGCAAAAACAATTCGTCATATTGTGAAAAAGAAAATAGAATAGTGAAAATTTTACTAATAAATGGTTAATTATTAAGTGTGATAACATTGAATAGACATTTACTACGTAATAGATATTATATTTTAAGTATTTTAAAGAAGAGCATCCTTAGCATCCAGTGTTTTTACCTTTTTACCTTTTTTCCTGAATTATTGAACATAAACTCATCTACCTCTTCATTCATTTATTAGTCTATCAACTCCGTCCGCCCTTCAATTGTCCACCATAGTCTCTACGCTTGGCATGTTAATTGGTGATTAGAATCGCCTAGAAGAACGCTGCTACCTACTCTCTTATTGCTCCCTTAACTAGTTATAACGCCACCCACGTAAAATAAGAGGTTATAACACATTGGAGTCTTTATTCATGAACACGGAGAAATTAAAAAAAAAACAGTAATTAACATTGCTCTGTCATCTATGCCACATCTTTTACATATCGTTTTAGTATAAACACGACCCACTGCCGGGCTCGAGTCTCTTCTAAAATAGGAAAAGAAAGAAAAGACCAACTATAACTATACAACATTAATCAGGTTAGTATAGGGTTTAATGTCGAATTTTCCTTCTCTAGATATTAAATGCATAATATATCCCACAGTCGTCTTTTACGACATCCACCGCCAGGATAGGGGATGCTGAATTGTATTCTTACTCGATCACCACGTGGAAAATCTATACCAATAAATAAAATTGAAGTGTCTGTTTGTAATGTCAAAATAATAGGCTTTTTTCATGCTCACACGGTTATTTGCACGACACCTATGCCTAAAATAGCAATTAAAAAAATTTTGTCTGTCTGTCTGTTTGTTCCGGGTAATCTTCAAAACGGCTGGACCGATTTCAAAAATTCTTTCACCAATGGAAAGCTATAATATCAGGGCGTAAACTAGGCTATATTTTATCCCGCTATTCCCACGAGAACGGGAACTACGCGGGTAAAACGACTATAACCTATAACCGAAGCGAAGCGAGGGCGGGTTGCTAGTAGGTATATAAAAATGTAGAAATAACAATCAATTTATCTCTAACACTACTAAATTACTTAAAACGTGTCTCACAAAACCAGATTTCATATAAGAAATGTCATCGACATTCGTGTACTCATTAATTTAAAGCGAATAAGCAATAATAGATGTCTAATCGATCCACTATTTCATAACAAAAATCGGAGGTAGTTATTATTATCCGAGTCAATAGACTCGGATTACCACAATCAACTAGTAGACTGCTGATCGATCGTTTACAGCAGCTATGTATTTATTAAAAGAATTCAATTTATATGAGGATATACTACATACTTTTCCGTGCGATGACGGAATAAGTATACAATTCAGGATCCTCTACCTTATCAGTGGGTGTCGTAAAATATGAGTTACGGATATATTATGCATATAACAGCTATGCAACAGAAGGAAAACTCGAAATAAAAGTTAATACCAACCCACCTGACAAGTGTGGTGTAGTAGATCAATTTCTCTCCTATTGTGGAGGAGATTCGAGGCTAGCGTATGTGAGCTATGATGATGATAGGAATATACTATAGCATGTTAAAAATGTTACTATTAATTAAAAATATATATATTTTTTTTTTTTTTTTTGTGGGTGGGTCGCGGTCGGCGCGCCTCCGCACCACTCCGTCCGGGGCGACAGAGGGGCTTAAGCACGCAACTCCCGCGACCCACCCAAAAACCACGTCGCCTTCGTCGTTGGGCCGACCACTGGAGCAGCGTTAACTTGTCGTCAGTGGTCGGCCTGACGGAATACCCCTAATTGGGGTACCCTCCCATCGACCGACGTCCCCCCCTCGGGGAGGACGTCGGTCTTTCCTCACGCGGTCGGCCTCTCGGCGGGTGACGGACTAATCCCCGGTCACGTCACCCACGGCCTCGGCTAGGGCGGCATGAGGCGCAGATATTTGCGCCTACGCCGCCCCAGTCGCCGGCGGCGGACCTCCCCGTCGAGGCTGCGCTCCTCGCGCAGGCGATCCGCCGCCTCCTTCCGCGAGATCACCGTCTCGCAGAAGGCTGCGACCGCGTCCCAATTCCCGACGCTGTCAACCATCGAAAAATATATATATGGACAGTTTTTTTTTGGGGTGGTTTGCGGTCGGCGCTCTCCTCGCATCACTCCGTCCGGGGCGACAGAAAGGCGTAAGCACGCACACCCACAACCCACTCACGATGCACGTCGCCTTCGTCGTTGGGCCGACCACCGGAGCAGGGTGACTTGACGTCAGTGGTCAGCCCGACGGAATACCTCTTATTTGGGGTACCCTCCCATTGACGGACGTCCCCCCTCGGAGAGGATGTCGCTCTTTCCTCACGCGGTCGGCCTCTCGGCGGGTGACGGACTAATCCCCCGGTCACGTCACCCGCGGCCTCGGCACAGATGGACACTAGTAAAACCAACACCTAAACTAGTATATGTACATAGACTAGTTATTGTGATTAAGTTCTCACTTTTATTAGCACTTCTAAGCAGCATATCCTCATTTCTGTAGAAACCTACTAATAATACAATTAATCTAATATATTTATAGCCACTGAATATAAATATATATGCCGCTATCAGTCCAGTGTAAAGGTAAAAATCTGGCATGTACTGGATTATAGAACCTTACACTGATCCGTTGTGACTTCGTACAGTGCAACGCGGTGCAGACAAAGCATTGGCCACATAATAGAAATAGGGATCCTATAACGAACTTTTAGAAAGTTTAATTAGTGATAATACCAACCCGTCTGATCAACTCTGTAACGTAGGTCTCCCTCCTATGGTGGCAAAGACTCATGCCCATAAGACCGCTTAATGCACGTATATATTGATGGCAATGAATTATATTGTTCACTAGTCTGTTACTGAGATAAAAGTACACTGTCCAACAGTCTTTTCTGTCTAGCCGCGAGCTGGTCCATCCAGGCTAGTACCCCACTCTCGCAGAAAATCGACGTCTGAGTAGTAGCAATATGTTAGCGCACTTCGTTCGGTGAGTGAGAGAGCCGGTAGCTTTGAGGATGTTTGCGAGTCCACCATTTTGGTGATGTTTAGTATCGCCGAACCTCATTCATCAACCTCGCGAAGGGAGTGTGAATGCGTGATTCACTCTCCCTTCGCTTTCTTTACGGTAGGCAACTACCTAAAAGAGATCTATGAGCGGCTGTATCCCTTACCATCAGGGGTCCTGTTTGCTTGTTTACTGCCAACAGCCATGAAAAAAGTTACCAAAAGGGGATTATATTAAATCTATATATTATAAATTATATAGTATGAGTATTGCTATTGGAATCTTTAATATTTCATGACAATCCGTTCATTAGTTTTATCTGAAACTCTTTATATCATCATCATTATCATGTAGGCTCATATACGTCCCACTGCTGGGCTCGAGCCTCCTCCATAATTGGAAGGCGTTTGACCTTACCATACTATGCGGGTCAGATAGGTTGATATAAGATTTTGTGTCAAGTTTTCCTTCTCTTACATAGATGTTTTATGCGTATTATATCCCTTAGTCGTCTTTTACAACACCCACGGGCATGATAGGGAGTGGTGAATTGTATTCTTATTCCGTTACCACACAGACAGTTTTATATATTTCTCATAAACTTTTCTATTTATAATATTACTAATAATGAAATAGAATTTTAAATAACAATTATTTGACAACAATGAGAGCGTAACAAATGTCCGGTTTAAATTCATACCCCTCCTTTCTCAACATAAATTTACTTTGTATTCATTGTTTTCTAATAAGAGTCTGTCGTTTCATGAATAAATATTGTAATTAGATGCCTTCCTGACTTTCAGTAAACGAACGACTCTGAAGAAAAACGAGCTATTTGCTAAGAGGTAACCAATTTGGCAAGAGTGTCCCCCATCATTAATCTTTCATGGGACCATCATTCAAGAGAAAATCAAGCAAAATAAGAAAGCAATTTGTTTCAAAGGTTCCGGCGTAGGCTGGTTGATATCGGTTTACCTAAGAGATAATAATTCGCAACACATATCATAGAACTATTAACAGATCGATTGCTTTTATAACTGGACTATTAAAGATGATAATATATTGTAAGAATTAAGTTGCACGAGCAGAAAATTTTCTATCAATAATATAAAAATGTACTGGTTTCTAGGCAGACATTCAACATTATCAGTGTATAACATAGTGTCTATGTATAAACAATTACTTATGCCTGTATTGGCATTCAGCTTTGGGGCTATGCAAAACGCACCAATGTTGATATAATCCAAAGATTTCAGAAAAAAAGTTCTTCGGAGTATAGTAAACGCTCCCTGATACATTAGAAATGAGAACATCCACTTAGGAGTTGTTACTAAGTTATAAAGAAATATGCCAGAGCACATGAAAACAGACTTATCTAACATGTAAATGTCGAGACTATCCAGCTTCCATAGTGAGAAGACTGAAAAGAATTAAGCCTTTTGAATTAGTGATATGTAGTGCACCCTTGAAGATTGCATGAACAAGGTGGACCACGAGGTAACCATTAAGTTATAATATATAATTATGTTAAGCTATTTATAAATCACCTTTCATCAGTTGACAAGGAACCTTAATTCAATAAACATTGCGCATGCTACAAAATTCAAAACATTCCGAATTAAATTATTACGAAATAATCTAATTATTCTATTAACACACCTCTGCTGACAAATTTATCGCACGGTAAAGGTGAAAAAACAAATTAACAAGTGAAAATAGGGAACCAGTTTGCGATAAATATAAACTCATTTACAAACATATGCTACTTCAAATAAAATGTGTGCATTTATTTTTGCAATTAAATTATTCTACATGTTATTATTATGGTTACATACTTAATTACTTGCGAGTTATAATTTATTTCTATGCTATTGTATATGTGTATTTGAGAAAAAGACAGCTCTCTTTTTCTAATTAAAACATTACAAAAATAATTTTACAAAATATATATATTAATAAAATTATTCGAAGCCGCTTTCATTAGAAACCCTTACATTGCTCTTGAGTGTCGTAAAAGACGTCTAAGAGATTGATATACACCAGGACCGTATTAATTTATATACTGTGTGGCAGCATACCAGGCTACGAATACTACCAACCCTTAAATTAGTCGAGGGTGGAGTAAAAGACAACTTTTTTTTTGGGGTGGTTTACGGCGGTCGGCGCACTCCTCGCACCACTCAGTCCGGGGCGACAGAGGCGTCCGGGGCGTCCTCCCCCCCCTCGGGGAGGACGTCGGTCTTTCCTCGCGCGGACGACCGCGCGCCCGAGAGCCCGAGTTCTTGGTGGGTGACGGACTAATTCCCCGGACCAATCACCCGCGGCCTCGGCTGGGGCGGCATCTAGTAAAAGACAACTAAGACAATTCGACCTGGACTAACTCCATTTGTTGTTTGGTCAACAATTACATTTCAAAGAAGGATTGACGTCAGGGATGACAGGCTGGTCATGAGATAAAAAAGTAGGTATTGATTCGATCTCGAATAATTAGAATAAGAGCAAGATGATGTTAATTATGATGACTATGAATAAAATGAATGAGTGGCGCTAAACTGGAAAGGGCACCCCGTACAAAATATCACTAACAGACTTATTACATTAACTTAAGACTCTTGTCACCTGACCTTTATAAGAGTATTTATTGATTTTATAGGTTAACAATGGCGGAAAGCTTTTAGTACAACTGTTACCTGAAAATATTTTATGAAGTACTAATAACACTATAGGTATTAAGGTTAGTCAGCCGTTCAGGATAACACCTTAGAAACTAAGCATAGAGCTCACAACTTCCGATACAGCGAATCTTTGTCTCTTGAAGGACTCATTAGAATTGCGTATACTCGAATTGAACAGCCGCCTCACGGTTATCCTTATAAATAACTACCTCCTGTGCGACGTTCCAACGCACTTCGGCACATCATCTACATGGCGTTATTTGCAATCATGATACTAACTTCGGTTGATACAGTATAAAGATTATAAAATGTATACACTCACCTTCGATATATTTGAGTACAAACTGCACTTCGGGCCCTAGAGCAGAAGCTACTTCCAGAGGGAGTTCGGTGTCTCGCAACACGTGAACTGAAAACAATAATATTTTTATTACATATTTTAAAAATTTTCGGATACCATTGCATTATCTATTATTTCAGAGCACATCATGACCATTATCTTACTCTTACCCCAATTACTTGGGGTCGACTTAATATATACTCCTCTTTAATCGTATATACTGCAAACTTTATTGGCTGATAAATGGTTGGTCAATATTATTCTGAAGTCATAATGTATGTTATTATTTCCAAAATAAAGTCAGTAAAGGAAAAAGTAATTTACAATAGGAATAAACAGTCGCATGTTAAAATTTCTATTATTAATTTATATTCTATTTATATTCTAATTTATATCTAATTTATATTCTATTCCATCCATTCATCAGCCTACAAACGTCTATTACTGGGCATAGGCCTCCCCGCGGGAATGCCACTCAAAACAGTCCTACGCTGGTTCTCTACGACTTTAAGAATGTCGTCAGTACACCTAGTCGTCCTACGTTGCGTCGCCCGATTCTTGGTCGCCACTCAAGATCCTTTCTTCCCCAACGGTTGTCAGTTCGACGAGCGATGTGGCTTGCCCATTGCTATTTCAACGTGCTAATTCTGCGGGCCATGTCGGTTACACCCGTTCTAAATTTCTATTACTGGCATACGAATATCGTATATTAGAACATGTTGTATCATCATCATAACCCTGCTCTTATCCCAATTACTTTGTGTCGACTCAATATGATTTTTTTTCTTCATAGTACATATTGTAAAAGTTATTAGCAATAGTTTTATGATCGGCTGTTTGCCTGACGTCAACTTGCCTTGGCAATGATATTGTGGAACAGACGGAATGAAGTGGACTTAGCCCAGATCCATGCATCTTAGTCACGGTAATATTATCAACCAGTAATCCAACTTCATACAAACGGACGAAATGCGAGCTATACCTACGCGCCTCGATCTCGGCATGCGCTCGGCATGCAGACAGTCGCGACTGTGCTGCAGTGACGAACGAACGGTGTGTTGTTTTTTTAACAATAACTGCGCGAATTTTTCACTAAAATACATAATTATACACATATTTAATATGACAAGTAGGGTATATTGAGCTGTTTTTGGTTGCATGAATTCGTCAATAACGAATCCAGAGATAACTTTATTTTAGATTACCTGCAAACTCTGAAATCTTACCTATTATAAAATAATTTTAGATACTAGTAGGTAGGTATATAATGTGTGTCGTTTTAATGTATAAGTATTTCCTTTATTCTCCCGAAAAAAAGTTGTCTGGATTAATAAATAAAGTGAATAAAGTGATTGACACGCGTGAAATAGGTAGTTATAGGCGGTTCATGAATCATGTTACGGTAGGTACGCTTGTGTTAAAATTCATAATGTGTTTTGTTTTGTTAGTTTATATAATTCAAAGTAAAGACGTGGTATTTTATTATTAATAATAACAGATGTCTATTGTACTGTGTGTATGAATAGTACTAGAAAAAATAATTAGATCGTCTGTCTGTTACTAGATTTTGTTATTTAAACATAAACATGTTTTTTTTTTCAATTAAAACTACCAATCAAAAATCAACACGCATTCTTATTGAACACTTCCTATTCAATTCACAAAGTATTTTATTTGTTTATATAAGAAAAGTATATACAAAACTAAATGGAAACACAAAGTAGGCAAATATAATTAAAATGCTTGAGGCGGGCAGCCCTAATACATGTTTACATACCGCATGGATGTAGGCATTTAATTCAAGGTTACGGCCGAGATACATTACTGATAGATGACTATATTGTGTCTTAGTCGTCCTTAACGAAACTCTCGAGCAATGTAAGGCTGGATTCACACGGCATTGTCCTGCACGTTTTCTTTGTATTCGTTATTTTAACGTACAATCACCCGGGTGTTCATACGGTAGATTTTCATTCGTATAAAAACGAATCGCCGCAGTCTTCACACAGTTGTCTAAAAAGGTATGAACACCGTGTCGCGTGAACGTGACAGAGCTATACTATGCGCCACTGCAAACCGAATACGTTAAAATTTATTCGATTTGCTTGACAAGTCCGTTGAGTATTTGTTTAAACGCATAAGCAGTGTACGATTTTTGCAGTACAAACCACATGTGAAAGTTCTATGTATAATGTATGTGCCACTATTCATTCGGTAAGACATATACTGCAAATAAACGTGCATGACAATGCCGTGTGAACCAGGCCAAGGGTTGATAGTATTCGTAGCCACCACACTAAGCACATGAAAATTGCTGAATATAGGCCTCGCCCAATTTAGCTGCAAACGCCACGCTTGACAGACTAATTGGCGTTTGCAATGGCGTGTTAAAGGTTTTCCAGAAGAATGCTGTCTATTCTTTTGGTCTTCAGTCCGTTTTTACAACTACCGCAACAAAGAAAGGCTTAATAGCACATTGTATTCCTAATCCGTCACGACACGAGTGACTATAATCGACCAATTAGTACTCTTAATATCATATTGTTCTTAGCAATTTAATTAGAATAAATAACCGAATTTCGTTCGTTGTTTTTATTTAATAAATTATAAAAAAAATTAGACATAATTATAAAAAAGAGAAATCAAGCATCGAACTGGGTCAGTCCAAATTAGGGGCTACTCGATTTGCCAACTGAAAATCAGTTTTTAGTCTTGTGACTAAATTTCCCTGTATATTTTAATTAAATATTTTTATTCTCCAAAAATAATAATAAAACGATGCTTTACATAAATAAAACCTGGCATCTAGTCTATCAACATGCCAATTTTATCCAAATCTGTTTAACGGTTTACGTTTGAGAGAGTAGCAACGTAAATGAGCTATGATCATGACGATGATGATTAAACGACAATCACTTACTAAAGAATCTTAGTGTAGCAACGTTCAATACTATCATAACATATTAGAATGAAAAATATACTTAAGATAATATAGCATGCTTGTCGTTTGTGTAATCAACCATTAAAAATACTGTGTCCCTTCGTTTTTTCTTATCATAAGAAACAATTAAGTTTTTTTTTTTTGTGGGTGGGCTGCGGTCGGCGCGCCTCCGCATCACTCCGTCCGGGGCGACAGAGGGGCTTAAGCACGCAACTCCCGCAACCCACCCGAAAACCACCTCGCTTTCGTCGTTGGGCCGACCACCGGAGCAGGTTTATTTGTCGTCAGTGGTCGGCCCGACGGAATACCCCCTACGTGGGGTACCCTCCCATCGACCGACGTCCCCCCCTCGGGGAGGACATCGGACTTTCCTCACGCGGTGGGCCTCTCGGCGGGTGACGGACTAATCCCCGGTCACGTCACCCGCGGCCTCGGCTAGGGCGGCATGAGGCGCAGGTAGTTGCGCCTGCGCCGCCCCATTCGCCGGCGGCGGATCTCCTCATCGAGGCTGCGCTCCTGGCGCAGACGATCCGCCGCCTCCTTCTGCGAGATCACTGTCTCGCAGAAGGCTGCGACCGTGTCCCAATTCCCGACGCTGTCGACCATCGCCCCAGCGATGGCCGGCAGCGTCAGGTCGGCACCGATGATTGCGACGAGTTCACGGCGCTGCGTGGCCCAAGCGGCGCAGGCCTCGAGCGTATGCTGCGCCGTGTCCTCGTCGCAATCGCAGTGGTGGCAGGACGGTGTACTCTCCCTCCTTACGACCTTGTGCAGGTATTTGGCGAAGCTCCCATGCCCCGTCAACACCTGCACTAGTCGGAAGGAGAGCACCCCGTGCCGCCTTTCCAACCACTGCATCAGCACCGGCCGGAAGGCCTCCACGATTTGCACCCCGAACCGAGGCCTCTCCAGCCGGACTGCCCAACGGGCAATGACGTCTCGGCGTGCGTCGACGCGCCAGGCGGTGAGCTCCCTCAAGGAAACAACACCGCCCTCCCCGCGCACCCCCCACACCCGCCGATACAACTCGGCTAGCATTTCCGCCTCCAGGTCCCACGGGGGAGTCCCGGCCAATAGGCACGCTGCCTCCGTTGCCACCGTGCGGTATCCGCGGATGGTCCTGACCGCCATGACCCTCTGTGGTCGCCACAGAAGGGCCCTAAGTCGGACGGTCAAGGACCAGCCCACACCGGTGCGCCGTACAGGGCCATCGACCGGATGACCCCCGCGTACAGCCGTCGGCACGTGGCGCTCGGTCCGCCCACGTTCGGCATAAGCCACGATAGAGCGGACGCCGCGCCGACAAGCCGTGGAGCGAGCCTGCGGAAATGCTCCCGGAACCACCATTGCCCGTCGAGCACCAGACCCAAGTACCTCATATGGGCCCGGATGCTGATGTCAACCGAGAGGACGGTGATCGAGACGCCGATGGGAGGGCTCATACGGCGCCCATGGAACAAGAGGGCCTCCGTCTTGTCCAGGGCGACCCTCAACCTCAGCGCCTCGATCCGCCTGATGACCTCTTCGGTGCCATAGGTCGCCAGGCTTACCGCCTCTTCTAGCGTCCCACCGCGTGCTGTGACGAGCGTGTCGTCGGCGTAACAAATCACGCCCAGCCCGGGCGGGAGGCTCCCCCGCAACGCCCAGTCGTAGCCGATGTTCCACAGCGTGGGTCCGAGGACCGACACCTGTGGGACACCGCACGACATGGGCGTTCGCACAACGTCCCCTGCTCGGTTGGTACAGAGGACGCTGCGCCCCTCCAAATAGTCTGCCACTAGCCGCCTCAGGTAAGCTGGCACTCCGTGATACCGGAGCGCCTCCCTGATGCAGCTGAATGGCAGACTATTGAATGCGTTGGCGATGTCTAGGGACACCGCCAACAGCACTCCCCCACCGGTGACGGCCTCAGTCGCCACGGCCCTCAGGCGCAACAGAGCCGCGATCGTCGAACGACCCCTCCTAAACCCAAACTGGGCGTCCGACAGATCGGGCCCCGTGCCGACGAGGTGCCGCTCGATGCGGGCAGCTACCACCCTCTCCAGTAGCTTGTCCGTGTCATCGAGCAGCACGATAGGCCTGTAGGCCGAAGGCGACCCCGGAGACCGTCCCGGCTTCGGCAGGAGCACCAGCCTTCCCTCCTTCCAGCACCCAGGGAACCGTCCGGACGCTAAACACGCGTCGAACAGCTCCCTGAGGCGGGGACCCAGGTGGTCGAGGACCAGGCCCAACACACGGTTAGGAACACCGTCGGGCCCGGGGGCGGTGGACTTTGCGCACATGCGCGCCACCGCCACTCCCATCTCGGGTTCCGTGATGGGCGGAACACTGTCGTCGTCGGCCTCCCGGTCAGTGTCTGGTGGAGCCATGACCGGGGGCGTGTGTTCCGCCCGCCGTGGGAACAGGTCCTCGACGACCCGGGTGAGAAGGCTGGGCTGGAGAGTCTCAGTGAAGGGAGGGCCCCGCGCGCGGAGCTTATTCAGCAACGCGCGATAGGGGCGTCCCCAGGGGTCACGGTCGAGACCGTCCAGCATCTCCTGCCGACTGACGTCCTTGGCGGAGCGGACGGCCAGCCTGAAGGCCGACCGCAACAATTAAGGCATATGAGTAGATAACATCATTGGAGGAGGTGAAGGGTGATGAAACATGGCCACCACACAAATAATAGTATAAAAATAGTTACGATAAATAGGTAGGGAACAAAATGAAATAACTCGGTAATTAAAATTATTTTAGTAGCAGTAGATAAAATCATTAACAGGTGAATTTAAATGGCCGATTCAATTTTTGGGGTATTTTATTTAAATATGGATTGCACCTGCATATAACCTAATTACTGTACAATAAACATTACAATTCCGTGGCGTGACGGAGTAAGAATACAATCACTACCCCCTTTCATGTTCAAGTCGTAAAAAAAAACTAGGGAATTATAGTATGCAGATAAATTCTATGCAAAAGAAGAAAAATTAAAAATAAAACCCCATAACCCGTCTGATCAGTAGTCGTATAGTAAGTAAATTTCTCTTCCACAGTGGAGGAATCGAGTTGTAGGGCGTAAATGAGCTGTGATAATAATGTTGTTGTTCTCAACCCCACATAAGCCCCACTGTTGGGGTTAGGCTTCCTCCATAATGGGAAATTGACCTACTATACCGCAGACGTGTTAGTATGGAGGTCTTACATCGTATTTTCCTAAATAATAGCCATCAATCAATTTATTGGCGTCCACTCTAGGACACGATTTTCTCAAAGGATAATACTATAATCGCCACGCTTAGTGGGCGGATTAATGATTGGAGTTTCCCAGGAGGAGGCTCCTGGCCATTTTTTTAGATAACAAGGGGTCTTGAAATTTGGTGGAAGGACTAACCTGCAAACGGAGTAGTAAGAGATGGTAACACATTTTACTCTTAACCCTTCACCACACGGGACGATTTTTTATGTAAAATAAAAAACTTGAAAGGATACATACATGTATGTAGTACACAAACATGTATTCCCCCGTATGACGATGGGATAAGAATACAACTATCGCCACCTCTTACTAACGGTTCACCAAGGGAGCGGGCAGCGTCTTTCTCCTGAGAAACGTATACATTTCAGTGCGATCGCCAACCCGCCTGCCAAGTCTATGCATGAGAGACGCCTACGTCCAACAATAAAAGGCGAACGGCTAATATAAACACTACACTAACAGTTATACACATATAGTGGCTAATATTGTCTAAATGCGTATGCGTGTAAACGGCGTATTTAGTTGTTGGGCCGACCACCGCAGCAGATGTGACTTGTCGTCAGTGGTCGGCCTGACGGAATACCCTTTCGGGTAACCTCACCTCTCGACGTCCTGAGACGTCGGTCGCCGTCGCGCGGTCAGCCTCTCTGCGGGTGACGGACAATTCCCCGGTCCGATCACCCGCGGCCTCGGCTAGGGCGGCATTAGGCGCAGATACTCGCGCCTGCGCTGCCCGAGTCGCCGGCGGCAGAACGTGTCGCCGAATAGGAGCTCTACTCGCACACGATCCGCCGCCTCCTTCCGTGAGATTACGGCCTCACAGAAGGCGGCGACCGCAGCGTATTTAGGATACTGCGGTATTTTTGCCTTGAAACATTTAATTTAGAGACACTAATACATTTCTAATACCGCGAAACATAATTCCATCCATCCATTCAACCATCCATCAGTTTATTGACGTTCATCTAAGTCTCCATATGTTCAGGAATAATGTCATAATCGCCACGCACGCTTGGCAGTTGGTTTGGCGTTCACAGTTGGGCAAGACCACTGCCAAATTGTTTGTTGTCTTTTTAACCAAATTTTACATTATATTTCTAGCCGATTTTTTCGTGTTCTTACTGTAAAAATAAAATAAATTAATGATCTCTGATGTTTATGCCAGTATTTCACATTTGAAATTAATCTATTTTTACGAATGTACAAACGCGATAAAAGCCGTAAAAATTAAGGGTGGGATTAAGTAAAAAAAACCTCATCAGGGTATTGTTACCTAGGAGCCTTACTAAGTCCGGAAGCCTACTATTGTAATTTTAATAGTAGGCTTAGGCTTTAAGCCTCTTATTTTATTATACATAAAACTCACTGTGAATAATATTAGACAACAAACTTGTATTTTGTTTTTTGCTGACTTGTAACGTTGCCTTGAAATCTATTCGAGCCACGCGGCCATTTCATTATAAAAACTGACAACTAAATATTTTATGATGTAACTATTCGTATTACTATTATAACGCTGAACAGTTAATGAAGCTGTTTGTTAGTTCGAACGACCTAACATCAAAAATTCTAGTTTAAAAAGATGTCTAGTCTTTAGGCGGCATGATTTTAAAGAAAATTATGGCCTATATAAACATAATGCTGCTTCGTCTAACAGCAATGTCTTCATAAATGTTAGCAAATGTAGTAAATTTTACTTCACCAAAATTTTTAAGAAATGAAAATCTCTTTCAAAGCAATATATTGATGAAACAAATATGCATTTTTGGGGATAATTCGAAAACTACTGTTGAGATCTTGAGTTTATGTGAAATCAACTTTGAAGTATGATCTATCAAACAAAAAACAATAAACCTAATCATATATGTATATACAGTAAAACCCGTTTAAGGCGATTTCGCAGGGACCCGACCAAAAACGTGTCTTAGGCGGGAAAGCGTATTATGCGGGAAAGAGAAAAACGTGCCATTATTATTTATTATATTCTATTATTATTTTGAATACCTACGTATTGAAGTTAACATTTAAAAATTATTATATATATATATATATATATATACATCCTAAATATATATTATATACTAGCAACCCGCCATCGCTTCGGTTTCAGTCGTCTTTCCTGCGTAGTTCCCGTTTCCGTGGAAATACCGGGGTAAAATATAGCCCAGTTTACGCCCTGATATTATAGCTTTCCAATGGTGAATGAATTTTTGAAATTGGTCCAGCCGTTTTGAAGATTACCCGGAACAAACGGACAGATAGACAGACAGACAGACAAAAAAATATGAAGTGTATTTTAGGCATAAGTATAGTGCAAATAACCGTGTGAGCATGAAAAAAGCCTAATATTTTGACATTACAAACAGACAGTATAGATATATTCAGGATCTCGGAAACGGCTCCAACGATTTTGATGAAATTTGGCATACTAGAGGTTTCGGTGCCAAAAAATCGATCTAGCTATGTTTTATTTATAGAAAATGTTGTTTTGCCGGTGTTTTTAGTTAATCAATACAATGACATAAAATGTCAATAGAATATGGATTCAAATTTCGCTGTTGACATCATGAGTGACGATAGCTTAGTTGGGCAATCGTCCAGTTTTTTGTTTTGTTTTGGTATTCAAACAGCGTCAGATCGAATTTCGGTGTTATTATTATTCTCTTTTTGTAATTTTTGATATTTTTTTTCATTATTTAATGTTTATTATTTATTAATATATATTTAAATAAATTCTACTTAAATGCAACCAAAATATACCGAGTGAAGCTCGGTCAACCAGATATTTATTATTAGGTTACTTAAAGTAATCACTTATTTTAGTTTGACAAAAAGATTTTGAGTCATTAGCAATTACAAGATTTTCAACGTAATTTAATTTTCGCAGTGCGTCTTCGCTTTGATTCAAAGAAGTTACATAGCGTCTTAAATCATTATACTCGTTCCAACCATTTATTTTACTTTTGGCAGGTCGAATTCTGATCAATTAGTGTTGTACCAATGTATTACGGATACTATGTTTTGTAATAATCGATTTTAGTCAGGAAGAACTTTTAATCGATGATTTTGATTTTAATTTTAATATTTCATATTATTTAAAAACTTCACTTCTGTAAATATATTTGTTATTTGGGCACATTAATTTTTGCATACCCACTAATTCAGTCCTCCCAAAATATTTTACTTTGTACTTTGCAAAATAAAAAATAACTACTTTATGAAGCATTTTTCCATTAAGCGGGGTCCGCTGCTCCAAACTTTACTTAGAGACAATGGCGCCCTCGTCTGCGGTAGTAAATCACTAATTTTCTCATCCAGCCTACCCCTTTTTTTTAAGCCGAATTGGCAACACTGAACGGCGCGCCGGCGACGCCATTTTGTTGTGTTGTCTGTCACTCGCAACAAGACTCCCGTGCTAGTCACATTTCTGTTCGCTGAGTGCTCTTTCATATTTTTCATACGCTGTGTTGAGTATTTATATTCCACCGTATTGATTTCATTGTTCTTACTTTGATTGAGTTGAGCGTATCGTTCCTCCCAGTAAGATTTTACTTGCAAAATGCCGAAAGGTATGGTGCTTAAAGGACAATCCAGAGAGTTAGTGCTGCGGCTTCGTGAATTTTTTGAAAAGGAAAGCCGCAATGGCGGATTCCTTATACCAGTAACCCAAGTTAGAGACCGTGTTGCAGCAGCATTAGGTATTAGTGCTCCAACGGTGGCGAAAATCACTAAAGAAGCCTATGGTAGTAGTGGTATTGAACAGAACAAGCTATCTACGCCTAAGAAAAAACGTCAGCCCCGTAAAGTGACAGCAATTGACAGTTTTGATACTGATGCTATTCGTCGTCATATATACAATTATTACACAAGCAAAGAGATTCCTACTTTGAAAAAATTAGTAGCGTCTCTACGAAATTGTGGCTTGTTTCGTGGTCAAAAATCTTCTTTGTCAAAGGTGCTGCACCAAATCGGGTTCTTGTATAAGAAATCCGACAAAAGAAAAATTTTAATGGAACGTCGTGATATAGCCTTGTCTCGCTGTGAATTTTTAAGACAAGCGAAGAAAATAGAAGACTGGTCGAATGTCGTTTTCACAGATGAAACTTGGCTCAATGCCAATCATTCCATACCAAAAGGTTGGACTGACGATACTGCTGCTTCTACTTCTGCAGTGCCAATGGGGAAAGGTGAACGCCTCATCATTTGCCATGCGGGAACTACAAAGGGATTTGTACCAGACGCTCTGTTAGCGTTCAAATAAAAAAGAACAAGAGACTATCATGAGGAGATGAATGCGGACGTGTATGAAAAGTGGTTCAAAGAAATGCTTACATCACTTGAAGAGCCATTAACAATATTTATTGATAATGCACCCTATCACTCTCGCCAAATTAATAAAATGCCAACACAGGCCAACAAAAAACACGAGATTATAAACTGGCTTCGTGATAATGGGGAAGATGTGGACGAATCCCTACTAAAAGTAGAATTACTTAAAATATTAAAAAGTAAAAAGCAGCCAAAACGATATGTCATCGACGAAATGGCAGCAGAATATGGGCATGTTGTAATCAGAATTCCTCCGTACCACTGTCAATATAATCCAATTGAAATGATCTGGGCACAAGTCAAAGGACACGCCACGCAAGAAACAATACAACTCCTCCTTTCACAGCAAATAAAATGCTTGAACTTTTAAAAAACGCATGTGCTAGTGTGACGCCTGAAAACTGGGCGAGTGTCGTCAACAAGACAAAAAATATAATATTCTCTGATTGGGATCGGGAAATTGAATTTGACAACATACCTACACAAGAGTTAATAATAAACACTGCAGATGATTCAAGCGACGATTCGAGTTCGTATGAAGAATCCGACGATTCGTTATAATAAAATAATATTAAAATATTTTGGTTGTTTTATTTCATGTTATAGGTATGATGAGAAGATTTTTATATCTCCCTGATACAATTTTAACGTGTTGTCTATTACAACAATTCAAAACTCAGTTGTCAGCTGACTTAACTGCAAATAAGTGTAATCGATTATTTGCGATTCATTAGTTTGCACCGAATACTTTTGATCCTGTCACTAGATGCGATAGAACGTAACTTTTTTTATAACGGAAATGAATTATCACTTAAATTTTATGAATAGAGCTATTTACGGCATATTAATGTATTTAGTGGGTAATAATTAAGATATATAAATATTATTGGGCAGTTTATATATTTCTCTGTTCACTCGTTTCAAAGTTAATAATTGCGTATACTGAAACAGTTACGTCCTAAAGCATGTGTCAAAAGTAAAATAAATGGTTGGAACGAGTATAACTGCTGAAAATGCCTGGGCGTGTGACAAAATCGGAGTTGACTCAGCTTCTTCTTGGTCATTATCACTTAGGGTCGCTCGACAATCGGCTCCATCCGACGTCCTCGTCACGTCCTCGACGAAGAGGACGACAATATCACACTCGCTCAAAAAAGAGCCTACACGGCCCGCGAGGCCTTAACAAATAAATATCCGCGGTTCCGCCCTCGCCGTCGAGGTGCGAAACCGCGCCGCGCAAAAGTCACTACTAAAAACGTGGGCACGCCCACTTTGCCTCCAGCGACGCCCCAAGCCGAGGTCCGTTCCCCACAGGGGGAGCCTTTGGGCGATGTCGCTTAGCATACTCTTCTCCGGGTTGAGAGCCCTCAGCGCTCACCCATAGTCCGCGTCAAGCTGTCAAGGCCATCTGCGGCCAACAGCTGTACACACACAAAAAAAAAAAAAAAAAAATCGACAATCGGCACTTCGTCAGTCGCTGGTCGCTGCCGCAAGGGGTAACATGTGTATTTGAGTAGCACGTATTGGCGTATTAAACGGGATGACGATCATATTAGGTAAGCGTTAAGAAATATATGAAAAAATGTCTCAAGTTGCTGGGACTGACGCAAAATGCGGGAAATCGTATTAAATGTAATCGTATTAAATGGGTTCTATGGTATGTACATAAAAAGCTCCTTCTTTGGTGAAGTCAGTCAAAGACATACAACAAGTTAAATATTATGATATTAATAATGTGGATGTGTATGTGCATCGACTTCACCAACAAAATACTGTTCTTTAATGGCTGCAGTCTGGACACAGCCCGCCCCAACTTTGCAAAGCGAACGATGGGCGGAATGCGGTCCCATAACCTACCACCATTACTACTGCACTTTACAGCGTTCATGGAACGTCTGTGACCATGAACGCTGTATTCGAAACGTCGGGCAATAAAAAATCAAATACAAACGCGATAAAAACTGTCGTTTTTTATTTAGCTAAATAACTTAATGTATTCATGTTACATGCATGTTAGGAGGCGTTCATAAAATACGTGAGATGTTTAAGGGGGGGAGGGGGTCGAGTCAAATCTCATCTAATCTTACGTTGGAGAGAGGGGGGGTCTCGGCAAATATCACGCAATTTTTTTTCTGATTGATACAAAAAACAATTATACTATTTTGGTCCATTTAATCCAGTCTGTACATATTACTAGTCGTAAATAAAAGCACGAAGCAATTTTTTTCTTTTTACCATAACAATCCAACGCGTTTACGTAAGAACACACACACACATTTTGAAAAATCTCACGTGAGATTGGAGGATGGGGGAGGGGGTTGAATTAAATCTCACGACATCTGACCAGGGGGGGAGGGAGGTACAGAAAATTTAAAAAATCACCTCACGTAATTTGTGGACGCCCCCTTACTGTTTTATATTGAAAGGTTCTAATCTTTGTTTTTTGGTACTAATTTGCTCGTAAAAACTTCTTAGTTAGTCTTCTAAAGTCGTCGTAGTCGTCGTCTTCTTCTAAAGTCTTAGTTCGATATATTTTCTAAGGTTTAGACAATGATAAAAGTCACAAGTAGAATGGCGGTCTGTTCAAGTTCTGTAAGTGGTGACCAAAGTTACAGTAGGGACCTATGCCGCTCTATTCTTATCTCAAATTGCTAATTAAGTGCATTCAAGCAATCACCATTAATCTCTTCCTGGATAGAAGTAAAATTAACCTACTATACCACGCTGATCAGATGAGTTGGTATAGAGTTTTACTTCGAGTTTTCCTTCGCTTGCATAGGTATTACATGCGTGTTAGACGTATTTTTATGACATCCACGAGCAAGATAGGTGGTGAATAGTAAATAATAGTATTCCAAATGAAAAACACAACAGTCCTTAAATGATAATGTTGGTACAACTAGTCTCAACAGTTCGTTTTCCTAATATTCATTTCAGCCTAAATTTGTATGTCTATTTCACGAAGGAAACAAATTAACAAATTATATATACATTAGTTTGTTCAAGGAGCGAAAGTTTACAATCATAAATTTCGATGTTTATGAAATTGAAACACTCATAAAATAGCCCATTTATTATCTCGTCGCCGAAACTTCGACCGCCGACATAAGCAAAGCAATACCCATAAATACTTGTAATTGGACTTTTACAAAGTAAACAAACCCTTCCAAAGGAACCAATTTTACTGATTTATATAACAAAGTTGTTTGAGATGTAACTAACCATTGTTCTCTCCATTAAACATCGCGGCAGTTCTTAATTGTTTGAACAAGCACAAAGTCGTTCAGAACTAAACCAATTGGCTGAGATATCGAATTGCAAACAGATAATTTACGAATAATCGTAAAATATTGTTACAGTATTTTATATATAATATATATGTCGTTGCCCCGTGTTGCTGTCTCATAATATCTTTTTTATAGAGTCACGCAGAAGAACTTTGTCAAATATTCATTACTAACATATTCCTGTGGTTTCAGCCGTATAGTGCCCGTTCCCCTGGGTCAACAAGTATTTTCCGAAGAAGGATTAATGTCAGGCAGGAAGCTGGTCAAGAATCTATCGCCAATATCTTTTACAATATGTAATACGTAAGAAGAGCACATATTAAGTCAACCCCAAGAAATTGACATAAGAGCAAGGCGATGATAATGATGTTATAAATTGATGTTATGAAATAAAATTATTAAATACATCTCAATAATAAATTAATATTATTTCTCTTATAACCCAATACTATTGCGGTTTCTCTAATTTCATCAGAATAAAACACTTTTCGTTGAATTTCTTTACATCTGTAACAGCTCGTCTTATGTTTCATAGCCTAAAAAGTTACCAAACTCTAAAACAATTTTCATTTTGTATAAATAATTCCTAATATTATAGGGAGTATAACTCTTTAGCTGTATAATGGTAATATCTGACTCAGCGAGCTTAAACAAGGATAACCAAATTATTAATCACGCCGCAAAAAAGAACGCGCCTGTTGATTGTACTTCGACAGCGAAATCGTGGTAAACATTTACCTCGATGTCGTCATAAAGATTTTATAACTGTGTAATAAAAGTGTGTGTGTAGGAAGGGTAGACAGCGTAAACTTTTCTATTAAAATTCTTCATGAAATATTTTAGGACAATGTGCGAAGTTTTATTTTTTTGTTTGTTAGCGCAATAATTTTTACACGAGAGATAAGTTAATCAAATTTAACTACCCCCGCACCGCATCTCCTGCCCGTGGATTTAGCGGTCTCGTGAATCTAAAACTACTAAGGGATATAGAAAAAGCGCCACACAATATTAGTAGGTACTGACATATTTTTTGACATAATAATTTCATTACTGGACACACGCCTTTTCTGTGCGTACATTACATGATCTATTATACCAAGATGGTTAGGCGAATGGATATAGAATTTTATTTGAGCTATTTTAAGCTGTCGATGTCATTATTCTTCAACCACCCTAAAAACGTTGATATACCCTACTTTATATTAAAAATTTTTTTGGCGAACCCATGGTGTTGAGCCGTCCATTGCATTCGGGACGACGAAAGGGTCGCACGCGGCCCCATATTCCACCCGCGTTAGCATATCGGCTACCGTCCCTCTTTAAAGCCCTCCCGAGCGTCGCCCTATTCCCCGGTCCTTGTCACCCACGGCCCCGGTTAGGGTAGACTTATGATATATTTATTTTATTTTTATTCTAATATGGTATTTCCTTTATAGGTTTACACACAATTTCAGCATAATCTATCAGAGGAAGCTCGGACTACAGAGTTACTTTAAATTTGAGCATAACCAATTAGAGTATATGCCAGCATTATTTTGCCGACCTGACGCTGCCGGTCATGGCTAGGGCGATGGTCGACAGCGTCGGGAATTGGGACACGGTTGCAGTCTTCTGCGAGATAGTGATCTCGCAGAAGGAAGCGGCGGATCGCCTGCGTGAGGAGCGCAGCCTCGATGAGGAGATCCGCCGCCGGCGACTGGGGCGGCGTAGGCGCAACTACCTGCGCCTCATGCTGCCCTAGCCCAGGCCGCGGGTGACGTGACCGGGGATTAGTCCGTCACCCACCGAGAGGCCGACCGCGTGAGGAAAGACCGACGTCCTCCGCGAGGGGGGGACGTCGGTCTTTCGGTCCGGTGGTCGACCCAACGACGAAGGCGACGTGGTTTTCGGGTGGGTTGCGGGAGTTGCGTGCTTAAGCCCTTCTGTCGCCCCGGACGGAGTGGTGCGGAGGCGCGCCGACCGCAGCCCACCCATAAAAAAAAAAATGCCAGCATTATTTAGAGCGCCGCAGCAAATATGTTTTAGGTTATGAGTTTACTATAATCGACTATTATTCATTACTATTACTATTATTCATAAAGACTGATGAGTGTAAACAAATTGGTAGTATTAGGTTCATGCCAAGTGTAAATCCATAGCTTCTGCCTACTACTCTGTTAAACAAGCGTCAGCTGAAACGAATGCTATTCCTATATTTTTCGATAGTAATCACGGCTGTTAGAGTAGAAGAATGTGTTTCACGTATATAGATTTTATATGACAACTATTTTACCAAATGCTTCGATATTGGGCCAATCTTTGTTATAACAGTGCATACTAACAGTCGCTTGCGATGTACCGTCATACAAATAGTATCCCCCTTATGTTAAATGAAATACGTATGTTAATCTATGGAAATAGGGTCGCATCACAATGTTCAGACAACGCTTTAGCATAGAGAGTCATGCAACTGTTCGAAAACCTACATTTAACAGTTTATAATCTATGAATCTCGGCTCATATATGTCCCATATGCAAGCCATAATGGGAGAGAAATTGAACTTCTAACATACGCTGATCAGACGTGTTGCTATAGGGTTTTACTTCGAAATTTCCTTCTCTTGTATATACGTTATGTGCATATTATAGCCCTTTATTGTCTTTTATGACAAACACGGGTAAGAGAGCGGGTTATCTTATTCTATCACCATACATAGAGAGATGAATCTATGAATCCAACTAATTCATCATTCTAATTTGCACGGGTTATAGATTGTTTTGAGATATATTTAAATATAATCATATAGCGAATATAGTGTCAGACTTTATTGGAACAAACGGAATATGCGCCAAAGCGTTCAAGAATATTTGCCGACATGGTAATTGAACTTGAGGAAGCAGGTTCGGATACGTTGGCTTATGGCATTAGACGATAACTAGTTAACACGTTTTGTGAATTTAAGTTATTAATATTAAATATGTTCGGATTGTAATTTATTATTTCAAATAGTCACTAGTTTGCTAATAGGTAATTGACCATTAAAACCTAATAAGTGTTCTCCATTTTTACATTATAATTTAATTAATTGGTACATTAAGTGACAAATTAAATTATAATTACAATAAATATTAAGTCTATAAATTGTATACCCAAATATTATATCTTTAAATTAATTATACCAATGCCTAAATTTGAGAATTGTTTTAAAGTATGCAGCGCCTACAAAAAATATTAGAGCAATAATTATACTACCGTAATTATTAAATTGTGAAAGGATATTATGAAGGAGATTACGATGAATAAATTACGCCTTAAAAGATATTATCAAATGATATAACAGAGGGAAGCTAATAAGGGATAATAAAGTGGTCTCACAATATTATTTTAATCCTTAATACCGTCGGATGCTAGCTCTATATACATTCTACAGTTCTCTATACATTACATAGATTAAAGAGTTCTTTCAGTGAAAATGTACCTATAACTTGATGAATTATACTTGTTAGTATAGGATGGGTGCTCTTTAGCTAATCGTCAGAGGGCATCGAAATTTGAAACATAAATTTTATCTGTGGTAATGTCACAGAATAAAATAGTACCATATTTGTTTTTTTTTTGTTGGACTATGGTCAGCGCACACGCCGTCTGACCGTGGTAACGAAAAGGCAGCATGTGGCTCCATAATCCACCGTAATCCCTCTCCTTCGCCATTGGGCCGCCCACCGATACCGAGTTCCTTGTCGTCCGTGGCCATAGCAGCGTGAATAAAACAGTACAGAACACGAATACATTTATACTATATAAATAACTTTATAACCAGGCTTGCCGTAAGCGGGCGTGCAACGCGTGCACTGCACACGGACGGCACGTCCAGGGGGGCGGCAAGCCGAGGGACTCATCAAGTAAATCATGTCATAGTATCCACCCTACCTTAAGTATAACAAATGTCATCACATGCAAGAAAAATGGACCGATTGGCGTTAACACCGACATCCGTTAAAACTAGTATGCAATACCAAACGTTCGTCTGTCAGCAGCCAGCATTTACGCAGGGTCGGTGGTCCCGATCTGTTTGACGCCCAGTTCGAATTCAGAAAGGGGCGTTCGATGATCGCGGCCTTACTGTGCATGAGAGCCATGGTCATGAAGGCAGTCACCGGCGCAGCGTCTTCTACGTGGATCGAATAGAGGAAGGGCGTTGTGCGGACGCCCATGTCGTGCAGTGTTCCGCAGGGGTCGGCCTTAGGGCCGACTCATTGGTATATCGGCTACGACTGGGCGTTGTGAGGCTTAGGCTTAAAGCTTAGAGCTTTATTGAACATCCATCAGTATCAGTAATTTTAAAAGAACTCTACATAACAACTACAACTCATGATTGCTTCATGCTTAAGTAAACAATATCGTGAAGTCACGCATTCGAATTTTGGGTTGACATATGTATTGAGTTTATTCAAGGGTATTTTCTGTAGCAGTTCAAATTCAGAATCTATCATAAAGCCCGCGAGGGCATTATCAATTTTAACCTTTCAACTTGAAGTAATGGCCTTCGAAACACTATATAACATCATTCTCAAATATAATACAAAATGTTGTGACTGTACCAGTTCCCACAAGCGGCAAATGATTGCAAGTTAACTACTAGAGCAGCCACCACTTTTACTGTAATCTATATTAGTTTTTCTCGTTCTGATGATCAGCAATATACTCGCCCTTACTCTTAAAACGGTACATTTGACTAACCTACATCGTCGTTTACTCCTTTAAACATGGAAGCGACACAGTACTAGTTTTTGAAATATGTCAGGCAACATTAAACTGTTAATAATGACAAAAAGGTACATTACGTTCACTTGAAAGTCCAAGCCCATCTGTTCGTATCTTTCACAAAATTCGCGACATAACCCCTTATCTATGCCAATAAAATTTCTAAGCGACCGTCGTTTACTTTTCCATATAAAACTAACCTTCAGATCACAAAGGTTACGGAGGTGGCGACAGGGGGGACATGTGTCGCATAATAAAGGCTCTTTGCACAACTTGGCCTTGTACACACGTGGCTAACTGTTTGCCTAACATGACTAGCAAATATAGTTTTATTTAGATAATTATTTACAGATGATTTATTTAAAGTTTAGTAACTTTAAGTAAACGCATCAAACTTTCAAATCTGCTCCTGCTCTTATCTAAATCACTGGGTAGCGGCTCAATATACTCTGTACTGGCTGTACTACTGTAATGTACAGTTCTTTTTCTTGTACATATTACAAGTTTTGATAATAGTATTATGACTGGCCGCCTGCTTAATGTTAACGCTCCATAGGAAGGTAACCAAACAGACAGAAGGTTACTACACGGCAGGAGATAGAGTTAGTCCAGACCGCTAAGCATCCATTACGGGCTAAATTCAGCTGAATTTAATTGAGCTGAAAACAGCTGTTTTATTAAATTTTCGAATTACTTTTCTTTTTCTATAAAAAAATAAGTCCAGTCCCGCAAAGATTACTTTTTGTAAAAATGAAATTTCGGCAAATAATTTAACTAAATATTACGATACATGTGACACATCAGAAAACGCAATTCTTATAATTTTTTTCTATGTATATTTATTATTACTAGTGGTCGCCGAATGGTCGACATTCGGCCATTATTTCATTGAAATTAATTTTACTGCTCCTTTAATTTTATTTATGTATTATTGTATATTGAGCAAGCTGTATTTCACTAATAACTAATATATACGTACAAATATCTATTAGACATTGTCGTCATAATTATGATTGTTTGACATTTAGTTCGACCAGAGATTTTAACCGTAAACAAAAGTGTATAAGCGTGTGTGTGAGTGCGTGTGCGTGATAGTGTGTGTGTGTATTGATTGCATGGTAGTGTGCGTAATGCCTTTTTAATGAATTTAATGTATTTCTTATCCATTATTATATCAGATTTTATTATAGTTTTATGCACTTCTCAATATATTCTTCCACTGTGCCAAATTTCATACTGGTCCATCGCCGAGATTTTCATAAAAAGGGGTACAAAGATTTTGCTTCACGTATTAATATATAGATTATAATGTTTTTGGAAACTGTTGTGGCGGCGAATATTATTTACCAGACAACCTTTATATTGCTCCTAGCTGTCCCAAAAGGCGACTAAGAGTTTACTATCTGAGCCAGCTCCATCTGTTGCCATCAGATCAGCAATTATATTCCCAAAGAGGGTTAACTTCAGACAGGTGAACGGTTATAAAACCATTGCCAAAACTTTGCAATATGTACTATGAAAAATGAGTACATATTGAGTCGACACTAAGTAATTAGAATAAAAGTAAGTAAATGATGATGATTTCTTAATTAAAATGGCAATAGTAATACTCTATGAAAATATTCAACTATCTCATGAATAGTACAATCCGCTAATAGACACACGGATGAACCAAAACATAGGGACGAAAGGAATAACGGTGACTTAACAATAAAGTTACAATTGTACACGGAAACCTACCAAATAAACATATCTAGATGTACTAAATTTTTATTATCGTAGGATTATAATATATCGTGGTATTACTGTGGAAGATTTGACAGGATCAATATGTCAGCATTCATTTCATATCAAGGGCGGATCCAGCCATCATCGAGGCATTGTAGGGTCACAATGAAGCACATTATGTTTGCTTGTTTTGAGCATATAACATATCTGTTATATGCTGTGATTTAACTTGTTATATAATAATATCCTATAGTAGTACTAGATCCAGGGATAATCATAACGCCACCGATGACAAGGAACGCGTACCGGTTGCCTGCCCACATGGCCTTAGGCAGGTCCATGGCAGGTTATGAGGTTTATATGGTAAGAAATACTGTCGACAGTCGTCTGTCTACAGCTACGAGCTGGTCCGCCCGGGGCAGTGCCACACTCTCGCAGAAAATCGATATCTGAATAGTTGCAATTTGTTACTGCATTAAGTTCCGTTAGCGAGAGAGCCCAACTTTCTGAGGGCAGTTACGTGTGTTGGGTTTTGGTGATGCCTTTAATATTGTCGAACCTCATTGCACTCATTCACACTTCACTTACTTCCTGATAGGTAGCAGCCTAGCAAAGATCCGAGAGCGGCAGTATCACATACCATCAGATGTACTGTTTACTTGTTTGCCACTAACAGCAATAAAAAAGGTCCCATGCCACCCCTTCCGTCGTCCCGGACTAATCTAGTAGGTTGCCCGCAAAAACCTGCCCGCAAAAAAAACAAAGGGATAGTCATGAGCTGTATCATCTAGCTCATATCGACCGTTTCAAGTTTTACAGTAACACAAATTTCCCTAGATAAATAATCAGTAAGTTGTTTGCTAAATGAATACAGCTAAAAGCGGCTCTTTGCGCCATCACACTGAACATGGACACGACGAGTATCTACGACTAAATATGTATGAGGTTATTGTACACAGAGACTGTTGTTTGATACCATCTGCGTGGATAATTATGCCTCAAATATACTTTCACTTGCCCAAATTCACATATGAATATGTACGTTATCGCCCAATCTTCACCGTCAGTTAAATTGCCAATTACATTGTTATGCAAATTGTTTTTAACTGTGTGAGGTTTGTTTTCTGTACAATTATTAACTTTGTATATTACGTAGTTACTCCGCCACCACGAGGGACGTACTACTTAATCATACTTCTATTTATTTTCGAAGTTATATTTTTAAAGGCGCGTTAGGGAAAAATATGAGAGTAATTTTTTGCATGCACATTTTTACGATACGCGCGCGCACAGTTACTAATTTAACAACTAGATAATGCGTTATAATACTTTTTTTTTCTATTATTAGTGTCGTTTTTGCTACAAACGTAGCATAACAAGAAGGATAAAATTTTTAAAAAGATATTTATATTGTTAAGTCAAAGAAGTATAACTTGTTACGAGCGTACATAAGTTTATTATACACACACATCTACATTTTGATCTATGATAATAATAGAATTATTAAAATTAATGTTACTTCATATTTCATATTCGAGTCGAAGTTTAAATCAATTTCAACGGGCGTATTTGTTGAGCAGACATATCACTAGATCACCACGTGGACCGACGCTTAATCAAACTCAGAATCTTTTTTTTTGTCTCTAATAATACCTAATAGAATTATTAAAAATTAATTTAATTTTGAATTTCATATTGCAATCACATTAAGTTCAAATCAATCTCAACGGGCGTATTCGTTGAGCGGATATGACATTTCGGACATATCTTTCCCACGGACTGGACGATCGGGTTGCAATTATGTCTCGAGTTTTTGCATCGAAGTAAATCAGGAAAGCCTTTATTTATATCGCGATGTACGATCCTGTCGATCGTATGTACGGTATAGAATGTATTCAACGACAGCTTAACGATGACATAATATGCTAATTTTGTGGTTGATACAAATTCACGAAATCTTTTGTTATAGAGATACACGTGAGACAGTTTCATCAGATAAAGCTGCAAAAAATGATAAAATAACAGAGATTAGATTACATTTTCTTTTGTTTCGATTAAGAAGAATATTCCTATAAGACACTACCATCTTAGTCTGGTAGCTTAAAAAATACTAGTACGACCATAAGAATCCAGGTTGATACCTTGGTCCACCAAAAGAAGTTTTATAGTTTTACTTAATTTACAAACATCTTTTGAGCGAAATTCCAGTTGCAAGTTTGAAATTTGGCATTGAGCCTTTTATTACATAAATAAATGATCGTGTATGGTGACGCAATAAAAATACTATTCACGAACCCTTATCCTGTCCATATAATTAATAACAACTAAGAGATTAAATATGCATATAACGTCTATGGAAAAGAAGAAAATTTAAATAAAACTTTATACTAACCGATATCACCAACGTGGTTTAGAAGGCCATTTTGCCTCTCATTGTGGAGGACGCTCGAGCCCAGTCATCATCATTTCATAATTTCAACCTATCGCCGTCCACTGCTGGACGTAGGCCTCCCTCATATTACGCCACAAAGTACGGTCCTATGCCGCCTGCATCCAACGACGTCCAACAACATTCACCAGGTCGTTGGTCCACCTGGTGGGGGGGGGGAGCGTCCTACACTGCGTCGTCTGATACGTGGTCGCCACTCGAGAACCTTTCTTCCCCAGCGGTTGTCGGTTCGTCGAGCAATGTGGCCTGCCCATTGCCACTTCAGCGTGCTAATTCTTCGTGCTATGTCGGTTACACCCGTTCTTTTGTGGATTGCCGCATTCCGGATTCTATCTCACAGAGAAATCCCGAGTTTGAGCCTTGTTATGAGGCCTACATTTAGGGACCACGTTTCCGTGCCGTAAGTCATCACTGGTAACACACACTGGTCGTAGACCTGTGTTTTCAGACACTGAGGTATGTTGGACGAGAAGATCCTCTTAAGTTTCCCGAACGTTGCCCAACCGAGTTGGATATGTCGACTGATCTCTTTCTCGAAATTGGATCTACCTAACTGGACTGTTTGTCGTAGGTAAACATAATGATGGACAACTTTGAGAACCGCATTGCCAACTAGAACCGGTACAGGAATGACATGGGCATTTGACATGACTTTCGTCTTGTCTATGTTCATTCGTAAACCTTCGAGCCCAGTACTGAGTCGTATATGGGCTGAGATTTATGATGATTTATCTATTTGGGGAGAAAGGTGCGTATATATTTTACTTTAGTACTAGCCACCCGTTCTCGCTTCGCTTCGGTTTCAGTCGCCTTACCCACGTAGTGCTTGTTCCCGTAGGAATATCGGGATAAAATTTAACGTAAGTTACTCCCTATAAGTTACTACCTAGCTACATGGTAGTAAAATATTATCAAAGTCAGTCCAGTCGTTTTGAAGATTACCCATAACAAACAGACAGACAGAAAAAAAAATTAAACCGGCTTTTAGGCATAGGTATCGTGTTAATAACCGTGTAAGCATGAAAAATGCCCCCTAATTTGGCATTACAAACAGACTACAATTTGATTTATTTGTATAGAGCATAGATTACAGGTTGACTTTCATCTAAGTATCAGCCATTTGACGTCCTCTAATGGAGAAAGTTCCTGCCACAATCGCCAAGCTTTTCGTGCGGATTGGCGACCGTAATTAGTGTTATGAGTTGCCCAGTAGTGCGCTGCTGCCCACTTTTGGGATGCTCCCTTAACTGGTTTTTACGACTACCATGGGACCATTAGGGCTGGAAACAAAGTGAATTTTTAAACTGTTACAACGCATATCATTGGATTGGCTTCTTAATATATATATCTATACCAATAAATAAAATTGGAGTGTCTGTTTGTAATGTCAAAACAATAGGCTTTTTTCATGCTCACACGGTTATTTGCACGACACCTATGCCTAAAATACAGATTAAAAAATTTTTGTCTGTCTGTCTGTTTATTCCGGGTAATCTTCAAAACGACTGAACCGATTTCAAAAATTCTTTCATCAATGGAAAGCTATAATATCAGGGCGTAAACTAGGCTATATTTTATCCCGGTATTCCCACGGGAACGGGAACTATGCGGGTAAAACGACTAAAACCGAAGCGAAGCGAGGGTGGGTTGCTAGTATATATATATATATATATATATATATATATATATATATATCTTATGGCACTTATCATTGATTACGTTAAAATATGTCATAATATCAAAACTGGGTGTAAAGTAATTAAAATACAATTTAAATTTATTCTTCTTATATGTATTTATCTAAATAACTGTAATGAAGCATAAAATTTGCTAATTACGGATCAGTAAACGACTTTGATCGGTATATGATTGGACGCTAAATGAGCGACCAAATACTTTAAATAATATTTCGGATCTCGTTATCTTAACAGGTAATGAAGCCTGCATCGATAGCCATTC
Organism: Lymantria dispar; assembly: GCA_032191425.1. NCBI lineage: Eukaryota > Metazoa > Arthropoda > Insecta > Lepidoptera > Erebidae > Lymantria > Lymantria dispar. The sequence goes on along the minus strand of CM063454.1, from coordinate 14,105,385 downwards.
AGCCGTTGTTCATATTCGTAATGCACGTATAATTAACAAACAGATAGACCACTGTGAAATGCGTATTATAAATAAACATATTCAAAAATATTATTACAACTTTGTATCATTATTGCGTATTACATTTATTGCTTTACTGTAATAGCACTAGATGGTAGCACTGGATTATGTCACATTACACCATCGTTTTGACTCGAGAATACCAATCTTTATATATATAAATCTTCTGTTCGCGTGTTTGTTATTGAACTCCTTCTAAACGGTTGGACTGAATTTGATGATTTTGTTCGTGGCTGTTCTGATGGATAGGAGAATGGTTTAGATTAATAATTGGAACCGGTAGGAGGCGCTGCGATTGATTTCAAGGAGAATTTCTTTTACTATTTTTTATGTGTGTTCAAGTGGGTTCGAAAATAGTTAAGATTAATATTTGGATCCGGTAGGTGGCGCTGCGAGCGATTTCAAGGCGAATTCCTTTTACTATTTTTTTAGATTTGAACAAAACGACGTCTGTTTGTTCAACTAGTTCAAACATAGATACGGGATGTCAAAGGATCATCTTGTGTAGTTTATCCTGATGTCCATGACACAGTATTACAGTCACATTCGATACCTCTCAATATGGCAGTCTGACTTCAGGCACAGCATATAAAAATATAATTTGCAGATATTATTTTATAGCCTTTAGGTCACATTATCATCAACTTGTTCTAATCCCAACTACTTAGAGTCGAGTCTAGTCTACTACTTAAGAGTCGCAATATGTTCTCTTTTTCAACACAATGCCATCCGATGTCCCCTTTTACTATCCTTGTAATAAATACATCACATAATAAATACATATTTTATTCGGACTTCCCTTGCCCCTAAATCCTTCGACTTTCATATTTTATACTTTGCTTACAAGATCGCCTGCCTTCCATCTCATCACATGTCCATACTACGTAAGAAGTTCACTCTTAAACTTTTCGTCAGTAGCGCATCTTTGAAAATTTCTGTTACATATTCCTTATAGTAATTTTCAAAATAAAATACGAAAATAATTCTATTGCTAACGGATTTATAATACATAGTTTCATCTTACTGTATTAGAATATTTGGAGAAGCCTAATTACAAAGTCATTGTTAGAAATTACGAAATAATACTGCTTTATATTTTATGGTGATATTCACTTTTTGTAAGCATGTTTCCATAAATCACTTTTATCTTGCATGAAATTATTTGGTTAAGTACATTCTTAAAAATAAGTAATAATTTAAAAAGTACAGCAATGTTGTAACCTGAAATACAGGCTTAACCTAGTTCAACTAAGCTACCACCATTTATACCAAGCCTAGCCGGTCCTTTTATTTGTACCTAATACCTAGATATATTTAATAAAGATTTACATGAAAAATGTGCAAGATATTTCGGTAGAATAATTTTAATAATTTTTTGTTAAAGATGACAAGAAATATATTATTATTATGCCCCGAATTTTACAAGCGTTACATAATTTCGAACATAATGTTGCTAAAGAATAAAACTCTAGTTGGAAGTCTAGCTCTACTAGTCGCTAAGGAAAGTATTTAATTATTACGTTCTTTTTTGCAGGTTATGTTCGAACAGCGTTTGGCTTCATAAGTATCACTTCTCATCACCGGAATCGATTCCTTGACTACGTTGATCCGCCGAACAGGTCACACAACAATCGTCAATGCCTCAGCAGTAACGCGTTGAGACGTATCTCTCACATGATCGGTTTCTCTGTGGATGGCGAACTAATCCCCGATACGACCCGCGGTGGCCTCGACTAGGACGCTATCAGGTAAATATGCATTGCCATAGACGCCTGTGCAATACATCAACGCGGACGTTCTCCTCTAGGAGTTTTCTGCTATTTTGTTCAACGAATGTTTTTTTTAACTTTTAACCTCAGATATTTGTAAAAAATGTCAATTAATAAAATTTAATTTAAGACCACCATTGGATTTGAATATCTAAAAATAACAACTATTTGTTCATAGTTTTAAGATCTTACTTCTGTCAGCAGACCTCGTAACTATTTGTGTTCTTTTATTTAAGTAACAGTTAATATACCTATGTCGGTAGGATATAAAAACATTCATATTTCATCAGTATATAATTGTATCTAAACATACTCCGAAACTTCGCAACAACCCTAGGTATTACCTACATGTATTTAAAAAAACACAATTTACCAAAAAGTCCGGTTATCCAGGTATCATAAAAATAATTAGTCCAAAAATATACAATAAATGTCTTAATTAAGTTGCCATAAGGGTATAAACCCCAACTAAAATAATAAGAATTCGTAGATGACGAATTATTATCAAGAATAATAAAACGATTAATTTCGTAGTTTTCTTCCTTTTTCTTAAATATATTAAATGTATTCATATAAAAAAAAACATCTGGTATTTTTATAATCATCAAAACAATTGTAGTTAACCGAGTAAATAAAATCTCTAAATGTGCCAACTAGGCTGGTATCCCACAGGGTAAGATGCTTGTCCATCAAGTACTGTTAAGGCGAATTAAAGTGACATCGCTGTAACGGGCAGACGTTTTTGTAGCCACAAGCACCGTCGTTCGATTCCAGATACCGCGAAACTAACAGGATGTACTTACCCGTGTTTTTCTCTGAACCGAGAGAGGTCAGGGGAAATTAGATGTTCTAATACTATTTACGAGCGTGTTTACTACGTATTTACTTGATCACATACAGGATAAATAACATTTGTTCGTTCATCGACTTATGTTATTAATGGACTGATCACTCACAAATTGAGACATTTTAAATCCCTTACACGATTATGTAAAAAGACTAAACACTTTTTTCTTCAACTTATGTAAGCGCCGCCATTAAGCACGAGCCTCTCTCACAAGTACAGTGGTCTATGTAATAATCTTCAGCACTGCCAAAGTGGCAGTTCATAATTATCATCATCTTAGGCCATTAAAGTTTCACTGTTTGGCTCGGGTCCTCTCCATATTAGATGGGCAATTGATCTACAATACCGCGCTGATTAGACGTAGCGTTGACATAGGATTTTATGACAACGTTTCTTTATCTTCCATAAGTATTATCTGCTTACCACATCCCTTAATCGTCTTTTACTACACCCACAGGTGAGAGAGGGAGTGATGAAGTGTATTCTTACTCCGTCACTACACGGAAGTGACAGTTACTAAGTAATAATTACACAACCAAATTAATTGTCCAGAATTTGGGTTTAGTTTGTTTTTATTAATTATATTCATAAAATCCTGCGCGATGAGAAAATTTATTGCTTATTGTATTTAAAAATGTAAATATTACTAACAAGATTAATAAGTTCTATATTTTTTATCAAATTATAAATACATTAATGTAAAGTTTATATTTCATTTCTTCCGTGTGGTAGCGGATTAAGAATACAATTTAACACCATCTTACCGGTGGAGATAGTAAAAGACGACTAAGGGTTTATAATATACAGATAACATATATTCAAGAGAAAGAAAACTCGAAATAAAACCTATACCAACCTGTCTGACCAGCGTTTAGATCGATTTCCTTTGTGTTCTGAAGGAGGCTCGAGCCCAGCAGTAGGATGTGTCTGAATTTAATGATGTATATTTCATTACTTTAACGCGTTTACTCTATTATACATCTAAACGAGATCCCAGGGATTACACATATCACAGTGATGGAAACTGCATACTATAATGTTACGTACACGATCGCTCATCACAATTATCTTTGTCACGAATACAAAATTTACTAGATAGAAATTCTTGGGAATAATCTGCCAAACAACGCTTCAAGCAATTATGATGAACGTCGGATAACTAACTTCTTCATATCATATCTCGAATATAAAGAGATCATTGCTATAATCGGTTGATATCCTGAGGCCAAAATAAAAGTGTACCTACTTATATCTCAATTTGTAGATACCGTGACTGTTTAGTGGATGTGCGTATATTTACTGTGAAATTTCTTTTAAACTCATATAGTTCCCGCTGGTGATTATGAGCTCTGTCCATAGCGAGAGTAAGTTGACCTAAAATACTGTGCCAGTCTGACGAATGATATGGGACTTTAACTTAATTTCTGATGCGCGAGTATTAAAAATTAGAAATAAACTGATTTTCAGGAAGTTTATCTCTATTGTGGGATCACGGTAATTATCACGTGACTATAAATCTTGAACAGTATACGAGAAGTTGGGAAAGTAAAAATTAAATATAAACGCGATGAAATTTTTAGAAAATAAAAATAAATTTTAATATGAATTATGATGTTTACGCGAGCTTTACATATTGTAAATAATAATATAATATTTTACGGATTTTGTGTTTGATTTTTGATTGCCCGACGTTTCGAACACTTTGCAGCGTTCACGGTCAAAGTTTATACTACTATATTTGCTACAAAATATGAGAAATTAAAAACTTAAAGACAAGGGAGTAGATAGTAGTAGTAGTAGTATTCATAAATGGTTTTTCTCTTTTCTATAGCCTAAACCGCAAATTACTATTGTAATCGATGTTAAGGCTCACATATAGTCCCCATAAGATCTCGTAGCCGTGGTACTGTACTGTTGGGCATTACGTAGCTGTACATCCTCTTATCTGTCGTCCTATTAGCCCATTTTGCTTCAGGTCCCCTCCCTTTACATAGGAGATAAAAAGAATTTTACCAACTCCCGCCTGCCTGACATTCATCATCATAGCAGCCCACATTCGTCTCACTGCTGGGCTTGGGCCTCTTACACAATGGGAGGGAATTTGACCTACTATACCATGCTGGTCAGACATGTTGATATTGGGTTTTATTTCGAGTTTTGCTTCTCTTGCACAGATGTTATGTGCATATTATATCCCATAGTCGTCTTTTACGATATCCACGGGCAAGATAGGGAGTGGTGAATAGTATTCTTACTCCGTCACCACACGGACATTAAACCTTGAAAATGCAATTCTTACACAGAGGGCACCAGACGTCGTCTTAGTCGTCTTTTACGACACCCAAAGGCAATGTAAGAGTTAGTAATATTCGTAACCGCCAGCCCCCACACACCGAATTTTAACCAGTTAATTTGATAATAAACGGTGAAGTACCTCCATGGACAGGATGTACGCTGAACAACAAGCAAGGTTCGTCTCCTGGTTCCCGGCAGCAATCCAGTACATCGCGGCACGTGGTGTCCGGGGTCACCGGCACGTGAGTCGGCGCCCAACCGGCACCGCTCTCGCACCACACTCGCACTATCATCTGTAAAATTAATAGAATATTAATTATCGGAGCAAACAAGTCCAAAGTCATTAGACCGTCATTATGTTCCTCACGTGTTTTACGTGTCACATTAAGAATCCGCGAGGTTAAGAATAAAATATGTAACTAACCCTTTCTTTCTCCTGGGTTTCTAGTCTGTAAAGATGAAGAAGTAGAAAGCGATATCAAAAAAGATACCATCTAAGGCATCTTTTGTCGTAAACAAAAGAAATTGTAACGTAATTAGAGAAAGCGGTGGCTTCAAAATTTTTATATTCAACTAGCTGACCCAACAGACGTTGTTCTGTTTAAATTTGTAAAAAAAAGGAAGTTGAGTTCTCCTAGAAATCGATCGCAGCGCCACATACCGGTCCCAATTAATAATTTAAACTGAATGGTTTGGATGTTTCGAATGGCTATTCCAATGGATATACGAATTCATATCCATCGGGATGGCCACAAAATATCATCAAAATTGGTCCAGCAGTTTAGAAGGAGTTCAATTACAAACACACGAACAGATGATTCATATACATAAAGATAGAAAAGTTTATATAGTCGAAAAAAAGATTACATTAGAAAAGTATACGTCGTACGTCCCCCCCCTCGGGGAGGACTTCGGTCTTTCCTCGCGCGATCCGGCAAGAAACTTAGCGGGCTGTCATTTTTTTAAGAATTTCTTTTAATTGTATAACATATAGTATTCCCCAGTTGTAACTCCTGTGTGATGCCCTTCAAAAAAGGATATCTTTTTTCAAAATAGAATGCTAATAAAAAAGAAAGAAAATGAGGCTGGATGCCACAAGCAGCGGCCAATCATGATTTAACTACTAGAGCCATGACCAAACCATAAAATACGAACTACAGTAAGAATGTTAAAAAGACCCAAAACTTAAATTCGTACGTGTTTGTGTAAGTCATAAATATCATTATTCTTTACATGTACTAATTCTTTACGCATTATGCGGCATCTTTCTTTTAAAATAAAGACAACACTAGGCACTAAGGTAATAAGCCTTGTTTTGTCGTGGACTTTCATCATCATCATCACAGCTCACATACGGCCCATTGTTGGGCTCGGGCCTCCTCCACAATGGGAGAGAATTTGACCTACTATACCATGCTGGTCGAACGTGTTGGTACAGGGTTTCATTTCAAGTTTTCTTTCTCTTACACAGTTGTTATGTGCATATTATATCCCATAGTCGTCTTTTACGACATCCACGAGCAAGATAGGGAGTGGTGAATTGTATTCTTACTCCGTCACCACATGGACTTTACTAATTTATACTTAACGACCACAAATGACACTCAGACTTAAAACATGAGTTTGTCGATTGCTTAAAGTAAACGGGTAGTGCATATGTCCGTCTACAGGGAATGATCCCCGAAATGGTAACCTGCCAGGTAAGTCACCGAGGATAAGTACTTGGTAACAGTGTTCAGCCCAAATAGTAACAGAGGGGCATGCTACTGCTGGTACTGGTAATGAAGATAAAAGCCATCCGTTTCCATCACCTCGAAGGACGGTATTGGGCGAGGTGTAACCCAAACAGTTTATCAAAAAAGGGGCAGGAGTAATCCAAAATATATTTTCTTAAACACCTTACAAGATACCCATCATAGAAAGTGGCAACATTTTATATTATTTACTAGCAACCCGCCCTCGCTTCACTTCGGTTTCAGTGACCTTACCCGCCTAGTTCCCTTAGAAGGTAAAAATTGACAAATGTTCTTTATTCATTTTTACTGAAGACTATTTTCCGTGTGATGACGGAATAAGAATACAATTCACCACCCCCTCTCCTACTCGTGGCTGTCGTAGGAGATGACTAAGGGATTATAATATGCATACAACATCTATGCAAGAGAAGAAAAGCTCGAAACTTAAACCTATGGCAACACGTTTGACCAGCGTGGTATAGTAGGTCATTTTCCCTCTCATAATGGAAGAGGCTCAAGCCCAACAGTGGTATGTATAAGGGTTGAAATGATGAAACAAATGATGAACGAAGCGTATTTAAGCAAAAATTAAAGGAAATCGATGACGAATTCTGTCTCCTCATACAAACTTTTCTACTGTGGTTCACCTCTTAGGGGTTGAATTCCAAAATATCCTTTCCTAATGGATCCCTACGTCACAAAATAAAATTACAGTAAAAATTGCATGTTTCTAGCTTCAGTAGTTTCAGCTCGGCGTTAATGAGTTAGTCGACCAACTTCTTCACACCTATTTACACTCTTAGAGTGAAAATTAAGAAATTCTGAAACTCGTGTTTATTTATTTTTATTAAATAGTATTTGTGGAGAATTTGATGCAAATCGATAAAGATTTTTTTCTCCCCTTACAAACTTTGCTGCTGGGAAGGAAAATTGTGTTTCAAATTGCATGTTTCCAGCTTTAGTAGTTTCAGCTTGGCGTTGATAAATCAAAGAACCAAATTTTTTATTAATACATATTTACACCCTTAGAGGGTGAAAATTAAAAAATGCTGAAATACGTGTTTCTTTATTTTTACTAAAGATTATTTTTGGAGAATTTGAAGAAAAGCGATGTAGTTTTTTTTTCTCCTTATACAATCTTTGTTACTGCGGTTTACCCCCTAGGGGTAGAATGTCAAAAAATCCTTTCTTAGTGGGTTTCTACGTCACGCAAAGAAACTAATGTCAAAAGTTCATGTTTCTGGCTTCAGTAGTTTCGGCTCTGTGATAAGTCAGCAAACTGACTTCTTTCTACCTATTTTACACCCTTAGAGGATGAAAATGGACAAACGCTGAAACACGTGTTTATTTATTTTTATTAAAGAGTATTTGTGCTTAATTTGAAGACAGTACCTAAAGATTTTTTTACTTTCCATACAGACTTTACCGTTGCGTTTCACCCCCTTAGGGGTGGAATTTCAAAAAATCTTTTCTTAGTGGGTGCATACGTCACGAAATGATACTACGATCCAAATTTTATTTTTCTAGCTTCAATAGCATCGGCTCACCCTGTTCCTTTATATGTATATTATTGTTAACACCCCCGCAACACCCCTTGCAGGTGGAATTTCGCAAAATACGTTCTTGGCTGACCTCTATTCGACGAAAGGAATATTTCTGCCAAATTTCAAGTCTATACGCCTTATGATTTCAGAGATATGGTGATGAGTCACTATATCCTTCGCAAAACCCTCCTCTCCTATATATATAGATTTGTCATATACATAAAAAATAATTAAATCCATTGTATAAGCAAATTCGCAGCGAGAATTTGTTGACATTTTATAAGTTAATTATTATATATCAAATATATAGCATAGTTGAAAGGGCAGGTTGAAAAGTGTTCGCGTTAATTAAAAACTTTAATGTTATTGCCACATCTAGTGTAGCAATCATATTGCTTACAATTGTCACAATCCATTATATAAACGACTAGTCAATTGAATTTTTGGGGTCTTTTATAAACCTGATATTAGCCTTGTCACGTTCAAATCAATTTTTTTACCTTTATGTGATATCAATATTCTATTTCATTGAGCAATAAAAAAATTAATAATATTACGTAGCTTCAGCAAATGGCGCCATTATGACACTAATTATGCAGTAACAACAATAGATCATAAAATATCAAGAAGCCCAAAACATAACTGGTGAAATATGGGTGTAAATCATTCCAGATTAATCCTTTGTGGGATGAAGGGACTAAATACATTATATTATATCTAAGTTTGTGAGGCCCGCTAAGGGAAACGGTTCGAACACATAGAGGCTTAATCAAATAAATTATAGTTATTAAGTATTATTTTGTATAGACAGCTGTACTTTAATTTTATAGGTTTCTTAAAGGCACCACGGTAGAAAGTCGTTGAGAATGTAAGTTACTGGCATTTGGTAGGTACCGACTTCGAGTACTACCTCGCTCTGACTCTGCTAATTAATTTCTTGTAAACCTAACTGACCTAATGAATAAGTTGGCATGGAGATTGGTTTAGTCGCTATTCCTATCTAGTCTTTCAACTTTTAATTAATTGAACGAAGTTGACCAACTAGCTAGTATAGTAGCTTTCTAATGAGTAATTATTATTTTGAAATAGAGGATTTTACTTTTTGTAAAATAACTTTGGCGCGAAATGAAGATACCACTTACCATGAGGTGGTAAAAGAATACAGGAAGCACTCGATTGTGTAGTGACAAATTAATAAAAGTACGTAGCACGAAAGCGTAGGGTCACTGGTCGCCCTTTCGCTTCTTGAGATAGTTGGTAGATGTGGGTGCACCTGAACCACAGCCAACCAAAGAAAATCCACCAAGAAAAGCTAATCTTGTAATAAAACCATATAACAGATCATCGAACTCCTCCTTAACCCTGTATGTGTAACTTTTCATAGAAAGCTGTGTGATTTTATCGGATCGTGGGAAAGTAAAGTATTTGCCTTTCTGCCCTTCAATCTAAAAATAATAAATTTTGGCCATATTAGGGCCAACTTAATCAAATTTAAATATCTATATTTCATTTAAATGTTAAATTACTCACTCAGTCACATGTAAGAGATTGTATCTATCATTATCATATTAACTACATTGTTTACGTAATTAACACGAAACTATCGGCGCCCTTTTGCATAAACAAAACCTAGAAAACCTAATATCGAGAATTTTAAAAGTGTTATGCATTGTATTTTATGTAACACTAGCAACCCGCCCTCGCTTCGCTTCGGTTTTAGTTGTCTTTCCTGCGTAGTTCCCGTTCCCGTGGGAATACCGGGATAAAATATAGCCTAGTTTACTCCCTGATATTATAGCTTTCCATTGGTGAAAGAATTTTTGAAATCGGTCCAGCCGTTTTGAAGATTACTCGGAACAAACAGACAGACAGACAGACAAAAAAAATATAAAGTGTATTTTAGGCATATGTATAGTGCAAATAACCATGTGAGCATGAAAAAAGCCTGTTATTTTGACATTACAAACAGACACTCCAATTTTATTTATTGGTATAGATAGAAAATGATGACATGACATACATACATATATTTACATATAACGAACTCTTAAAACTTTCTTATTGTGTTTGGAAAGTGATGGTGGGAAACAGTTTACCAAATAACGATAACAAGTATAATAAAATTTCAAAGAGAACGACATCTGATTTTCGCTTTTAAACTGGAAGCACCAAATACGGCTTTTCAGTCAGCACATTCAATAGAATAAACATTATTCTGTCGGCCACTTTGATACAAGAAAATATTGTCCACAAGAAGAAATCAATCTAAGTTCACAACAATAAAAGGCAAACTGAGGTACCCTCATGAAAATTTTAAAGAGGATTGTTTAAGAAATGCTGAGCTTAAACCGATGCCACTATTATTTATAGTCATAATAACGTATTTTTAAAATAAAATCTCAGTTGTAATGTAAGGCAACTTTTCTATAAGACGTCGGGAATAAATCATAATTTCTACCAGTAATTTTAGTCCAATATGAGCGATAAGGATATTCCAAATATTGTTTTTGAATGAGATGAATTGATGAATGATATAGATGTTCGCATAAATAATTCTTCTCTATATTCAATTGTTGTTGTCGGCTCGGTTCAAGTCCTCAGACCTAAGCTGACTTGGCACTATTCGGAAAAATCGCGGTAATTAGCTTATACGAAATCAGAATGGCTCTGAAACAAAGAAAGAAAAAACGCCGGGAGATAACGAAATTACCACAGAGTTCCTGAGTGCATGCGGAATGCCGGTATTAAAAGTCACACAGAAGCTGTTTAATTCTATCATTCTCGGGGCTTAATAAAAACACCACAAGACTGTAAGACACCGTGAGCTTTTATAGATTTGACCCACAATAATAATAGTTAAATATCCATACTAATATTATAAATGCGAAAGTAAGGATGTTTGTTTGTTTGTTTGTTTGTAACGCTTTCACGCTTAAACCACCGAACCGATTTCAAAAATTCTTTCACCAATGGAAAGCTATAATATCAGGGAGTAACATCCATACTAATATTATAAATGCGAAAGTAAGAATGTTTGTTTGTTTGTAACGCTTTCACGCTTAAACCACCGAACCGATTTCAAAAATTCTTTCATCAATGGAAAGCTATAATATCAGGGAGTAACATAGGCTATATTTTATCCCGGTATTCCCACAGGAACGGGAACTACGCGGGTTTAAGCGACTGAAACCGAAGCGAAGCGAGGTCGGGTTGCTAGTTATTTTATAAATAAAAAACTTTTTAGTAAGATAAAGTAATAGTTTAATAATCGTTGGATGCAGGCGGCACATGACCGCACATTGTGGCGCAATATGAGGGAGGCCTACGTCCAGCAGTGGACGGCAATAGGCTGAAATGATGAAAGATAAAGTAAGCCGCCTTTAAAAAATTAATTATAATTTATGCTGTCTGAGTTTTCGTGCCAGAATTTTCTCAGTGCGGACGCGTTCCGATTCGGTGGTAGTACATTAGATTTGTCGAGTTTAAATTAATACACTGTCATAATAATTACTACAAATATAATGTTTAATAATTACTAACCCTAAACAATATAATTTTTCATATAAAATCATTTTCTTCTTGTGGTAATAAATAAATTGAAAAATCTGGTAATAAATTTGTACCAAAATGTGGGCCAAAGTTAATAACTACTGTCTGTGGCACGTAGATATAAATGTCTGTAATAACGGTGACTTGTTGGACGTGAAGCATCTTAGTCCAAACGTCGGACAATCAAAAATCAAATATAAACGTGATATAATCCGTAAAATAAATTACCCTTAGCCTAAATCTAAAAGTAATAAGACACGAAACTAGGGTCCTTAATTGCACCTAATTTTATAATCTAAGCTCATCTTAACGTAACGGCTTTCCTTCATTCTGGGTTTCCTAGAATTAGTTTAATGTAAACAGCTCCACAGAGGTTAAACATGTCCCTACATACATATTCTGTAGTCGTCTTTAAGACATAATTCTAAAGTACACATGGACTTTAAAGTCCTTGAAATTATAATAGATATGTAGCCTGTGGCATTTAACTAAGCTCAGTTTAGGTTATGTGAATGCTAGCTTTAATTGTTGTAGGAATTTTGATATCACTGCCAATAAATTACTGACCTCACTTTATCCCTTTTAAAGTGTAAGTTTAAATCACAATGGAATTTGAAGCATCATTTTCTCACACAACTATAAGGCTAGCAACCATCTGTATTCTGAGAGAAAGCAATACTAATTTCTAGTGGAGTTTAATCTACCCATAAAAGGAATCTACGTGGTGACGGAGTTAGAATACAATTCAACACCTCCTCTCTTGCCCGTGAGTATCGTAAAAGACGACCAAGGGAAGTAATATGCGTATAATATCTATGCAAGAAAAGGAAAGCTCGGCAAAACCAACACGTCTGACCAGCGCGGTATAGTTTCTCTGCCATATTAGAGGAAGCGCAAGCCCGACAGTGGGAAATGTATGGGCTGAGATGATGATGATGAAAAAAGGATTGTGTTTCCTTCAAAGATAATTTGTCTAAAACAAGCAAGTTTGCCCAATGAAGCAAGAAAACTTCAATCTGTATGCGATACGAAGTAATAGCACCTCATCATCATCACCATCATCGCAGCCCACATACGTCCCACTATTGGGCTCGGGCCTCCTCCACAATGGGAGGGAATTTGACTTATTATATCATGCTGGTCAGACATGTTGGTATAGGGTTTTATTTAGAGTTTTCCTTCTCTTGCACAAATGTTATGTGCATATTATATCCCATAGTCGTCTTTTACGACATCCACGGGCAAGACAGGGAGTGGTGAATAGTATTCTTACTCCGTCACCACACGGAAATAAGTAGCACCTAAGAAAAATAGCACCTATTTTAATTTATATGTATCGCACATCCTGCTATGTTATATATCTGTTTATCTCTATGGGAAAAAGGCATGAGCAATTAAAAAGTAATGAAATCCGTCGTCTAAGTATCAAATTTTAAATCGTGCACGCTTAATTCAATTCTAAAAAATGCAAACATTTTGCTATAGCATTTCACATCGTTTCCGCACAAATATATGTAACTGCACTATATACATATAAGTAATGTGTGAATGTTCACAGCAAGTGACGGTCCTATTTGTGTGTTGCGGATATTGCTCCGTTTAGTGTTCAACTAAGCATATAATCTATTCCCGCCGAGACGTCATTGCCCGTTGGGCAGTCTGGCTGGAGAGGCTTCGGTTCGGGGTGCGGATCATGGAGGCCTTCCGGCAGGTGCTGATGCAGTGGTTAAAACGGCGGCACGGGGTACTCTCCTTCCGACTGGTGCAGGTGTTGACGGGGCATGGATGCTTCGCCAAATATCTGTACACGGTCGTTAGGAGGGAGAGTACACCGTCCTGCCACCACTGCAATTGCGACGAGGACACGGCGCAGCATACGCTCGAGGTCTGTGCCGCTTGGGCAAAGCAGCGTCGTGAACTCGTCGCAATCATCGTTGCCGACCATCGCCAGGGCGATGCTCGACAGCGTCAGGAACTGGGACGAGGGCGCAGCCTTCTGCGAGGCAGTAGTCTCGCGGAAGGAGGCGGCGGATCACGCGCGCGTGGAGCGCAGCCTCGATGAGGCGATCCGCCGCCGGCGACTGGGGCGGCGTAGGCGCCTCATGCCGCCCTAGCCGAGATCGCGGGTGACGCGACCGGGGAATCAGTCTGTCACCCGCCAAGAGGCCGACCGCGTGAGGAAAGACCGACGTCCTCCCCGACGGGGGGACGTCGGTCGATGGGAGGGTACCCCAAATAGGGGGTATTCCGTCGGGCCGACCACTAACGTCAAGTCACCCTGCTCCGGTGGTCGGCCCAATGACGAAGGCGACGTGCGTCGCGGGTGGGTTGCGGGTGTGCGTGCTTACGCCCCTCTGAAGCCCTGGACGGAGTGGTGCGAGGAGTGGGCCGACCGCAACCCACCCCAAAAAAAAAGCATATACTCTATTAAAAAGTCATTTTTCAATAGGTTCTCTACAAAGAGACTTCAGCGGTAGTAGCATTGTCAATTTACAAACTCCAAATATACTCATCTCTGGTCAAGGTGGAATAAAAAGTCCGTCATTTGGAATTAAAAGATTAATATACATATATGGGCCCACTATCCATTTTAACATAGCGTAAAATTTATCTCTTTATCTATACCAATAAATAAAATTGGAGTGTCTGTTTGTAATGTCAAAATAATAGGCTTTTTTCATGCTTACACGATTATATGTACGACACCTATGCCTAAAATACAGATTAAAAATTTTTTATCTGTCTGTCTGTTTGTTCCAGGTAATCTTCAAAACGGCTGGACCGATTTCAAAAATTCTTTCACCAATGGAAAGCTATAATATCAGGGCGTAAACTAGGCTATATTTTATCCCGGTATTCCCACGGAAACGGGAACTACGCGGGTAAAACGACTAAAACCGAAGCGAAACGAGGGCGGGTTGCTAGTCTATACCAATAAATAAAATTGGAGTCTGTTTGTAATGTCAAAATAATAGGCTTTTTTCATGCTCACACGGTTATTTGCACGACACCTATGCCTAAAATAGCAATTAAAAAATTTTTGTCTGTCTGTCTGTTTGTTCCGGGTAATCTTCAATACGGCTGGACTGATTTCAAAAATTCTTTCACTAATGGAAAGCTATAATATCAGGGCGTAAACTAGGCTATATTTTAACCCGGTATTCCCACGGGAACGGGAACTACGCGGGTAAAACGCCTATAACCTATAACCGAAGCGAAGCGAGGGTAGGTTGCTAGTCTATAATATAATCTATCCGTGTGGTAAACGAGTAAGTAATACAATTCACCATCCCCGTATATTGCCTGTGGGCGTAATAAAAGACGACTAAGGGATATAATGTGCATATAACATCTATGCAAGAGAAGAAAATCTCAAAATAAAACCCTATACCAACCCGTCTGACCAGTATGGTATAGTAGGCCAATTTCCCTCCCTTTGTGGAGGAGGCTCGAGCCCAGCAGTGCGACGCACATGAGCTCTGATGAATAAAATAAATATGAGATCTTATTTTCAAAGCTTCATTTAGATATATTGATCCAATAGGATCTTAGCGCAATTTAAAACTGTAAAGAAATAAAAGTGCCAACGATTTTCTATATATATTCTGCCATTGTTAGTAAACTGTTGAAGTTTCCTTAGAATTCCCTATTTGCAATTCTTATACATCCTATTCACTTCGCGCTGAATTTTTATATCAGTAGGTACGTGGCCTGCTAAAATAAATAATGGTTATGACTTTTGTAATTCAAAAGTTTATAAACTAGGACCTGTTTGAATAAGTAAATATGTAAACGGAACTTTGTGAAAACTTTGAAGAAAAATGAAAACGAAGAGAAGAAATAAAGTATTTTTTCTTTCGCTGCCTATAATAGTTAAAGGAGCATTTCATCATCATCATCAGCCCCCATAAGTCCACTGTTGGGCTCAGGCCTCCTTCACAATGGGAGGGAACTTGACCTATTAACCGTGCTGATCAGACGTGTTGACGTGTGTTTTATGTCGAGTTTTCCTTCTCTTGCATTGACCCAGGGGCAAGAGAAGCGGTGTGAGTTGTATTCTTACTCTGTCACCACACGGAATTACATAGGAGGCAAATAATCAAATAAACGGTAAAAGTAGTCTAAGTTGAAACCAGTAGTTGACGTAACCCAAGAATATTTTTTTTTACGACATTCAGCACCGTGCACAAAGGAAATAATCCTTGTTGCGGGGGACTTAATAAACATATGATTAACGGACACAAATTACATCCAGACTCAGAACATCAATTTACGGATCGTACAAAGTGTTGTACTACGTGGGATTCGAACCCGCGACACTGGTATGATAGGTCGGTATCTTAACCAGTACGCCATCTATGCAGTTTTAGTGTTAAAACATCCTTAGATTATTGCCAATAAAGCAAACCGCTTCATAATCACGACCTTTGCTCAGAAGTATACACATAAAATTATATTCTAAATCTTGACAATAACAACACACGATTTTTACACTCTTACATTAGCAGGTACATATTTATTAAGCTATAAGAACCTTTCATGTTGACATGTTAAGCAATGTTGTTATTAGAGTTCAAAGAAATGTTTCCTATTTGAACACGTCTTACTATCCAGCTTATGGGATAGAATATACGGAGGAAGCGACTCATTTACATTCCAACGATAATTTGTGAGATTTTTTCTAATTAGCACTATTGCTCACTTTCCGTGGTGTAAAGGGCGATTGTCATTACGTGATGCACGTAGTCTAGAGCTTGTTAACGAATAAACTGAATAAGAGTAACCACGATACAGCAAATAATTAACGAGACTGCATCGAATCGGCGGGGAATGCTATTTGCCACGACAATATTTTAGCAGATAGGTACTCTTTCGCATTTGAGCGACTCGAGCCTCCTCCACAATGGGGAAAAAATGGACCAACTATAGCACGCTGGTCAGGCGAGTTGGTATAGGGATTTATTTCAAGCTTTCTTTCACTTGCATAGTTGTATAAAATCGTGTTTATGGGATTATGCGCATTGTGCTTTAAATTAAGACTAGCTTCTCCAAATAAAGTGGTTTATACATATAACAAGTAAACCATAAAATGTTGTAAAAAAATCGCATTAAATATTGCAGATATTATACAGAGAATATTTTCTAGAAAACTTTTCTATGAAATATATCCAAACTGTGTAATGAATGTGAGTGGTAAGTGTGATAGTGGATTAAGAAAGAATATAATATGCCACCACCACTTACTTTCCCGTGGGGGACTTGCTAAGGAATCAACAGTAGAATATAGAAGCGTACACTGTAATCGCCAACGCATTTAGCAAACAGGTGTTTATGATAACTATTTCTCTTTGACTTTCAGATGCAGGTTTCCGCCTGCATCTAAAAGTGACGAGTTCGCTAGGCTTATGGATAGATATATAAGCTTTTGAATAATAATTAAAGAAATAAACGCCTTTAATAAGTCAGCATTTTGTAACCATAATAATTAAATCAAGTTTCAATACACTTTATGAATACTGTTCGTTCTGTTCATGTATCTGTGATTATATCTTAGTATCACTAAATTTAGTTATCATAACAATTAACAAGATATTACAAAACGATGTACTGCGTAAGCACCATTAAGACATTCAAATGATATCAAACATTTTCAACCCAAGACAATTTAATTAACCTTTTCTGATTCAATGTTTACCGGGACAACATATATATTTATAAAATGAAGGGATATTGACTGCATAGATGGCGTAATTAGGTTAAATAGCGGGCTAAATAGCATTAGTTCGTTTATTGTTTCGAGTCTAAATGTTATTTGTGTCGATTAATCGTCTCTTTGTAAAATCCGTGACACTATAGTTTTCTTTAATGCAAAATGTTATCTTTGAAAAAAATATCGAGAATATTTCCAATATACGTAATTAGATATGTTCACTTGTAATCGTGTAACTATCCTGTTTTTGTATCTGAACGCAACCATTCGCATTAACAGAATATCATTCCAATCGGTTGAGTGGTTTTAGAGTTTAGCATGAACAAATATCATGAAAATTAATATTACCTATTTATATTTTAATACTTTATTAGCGACTATGAATGCCACTAACCTTTATATTGCTCGTGGGTATCGTAAAAGACGACTAGGTACTTTATATTGACCTGGACCAACACCATCTGATGCCGTCCACAATCAACACCATCTGGTCAAAGATTACATTCCTAAGGAGGTTTGACGTCAGTCAGCCGGTTATAAAACTATTAACACAACTTCTTTGCGCTATGCATGTATCGTGTACAGTATAATTATATTGCGTAGACCCCATGGAATTGGGATGAGAGCGTGATGATGATGATATTAATACTCTATCATCTACGTTTGATGATGAATATTTTTTTTTATTTATTAACACCCACTATCATTTTTAAAAGCTTTTATTTAACTCGCCCTGTTTGTATCTTAGTATGGCACAAATCTTGCGAGTTAAATTAGAACTACTTCCTGTCGTTATGTTAGGTTGAAATTTGATTCACTTACATAACTTCGGTGATAATGCAATAATATGGTACCATGAAGCTGGTCTCAAGTAGACGTCGGCAGGTGGCTATAGAAACTCCTAAACTAAACGAAATAAAACCGTCGAGTTTGGACTCGTTTGAATAGTCTTGACAAGCAGCATTTATTTTATTTTTTATTAAAAACACTAATGAAATAACCATTGTGTTGCAGAGGCCTTTAAAAACTTATAATTACCGAACACAACTTACATCCAGACTCAGAACAACAATTTGTAGATCGCACAAAGTATTGAACCCACGATACTGGCAAGGTCGGTATCTTAACCACTACGCGATGATGATGAATAGCCGTTTCCAACATATTAATCTTTGCTCTCTCAGCTTTGTTATCTAGTAGTCACCATAGGTACTTATAAAATCTACTAATTAGTTAATTATAAAATAAATAAATATAATCTTTTGTATAACTATATAAATAACTCTTTTCAGGTAGGCCCTCCGGAATGACAGAAGGTCAGAATCAAGCGCTATAACTCATCGTGCGGTCGTTTTTCTTCTTGTAATTGGATGACTAGCTCAGTGTGTATTTCAATGCCGGCAACACCCATCCTGGCTTAATTCTGCATGTTTACGGCATGTTTTCATATCAGGAATGCTCATTGCTCTACTCAAATAAGTAGTATTTGATAATATATTATATTTCATAATATTTCTATACCAGCTACTACTATACCAACTATTCTATCACAAACACTCAATGACCAGTCTATATAAAAATATTTTTTGATATACAATTGGTAATTGCCAAGATTAGCGTGTTAAAACAATTCATGTAACCATCAGCCCATTTAGGTCGTCAGTCTATTTAGCAGGCCACTCAAAAAGTATATAAATATAAACTTTTGTGTGTGTGAGACTGGCCAGCTGTAAACTATTTTGAAAATATAATTATTTATAAGTAAAAGTAAGTGTTCCAATTTTAAAATTTCCCCCCATATTTTTGCGGGCTAATTCAAATTATCGTGTCTCATTGAAAAATGAATCTGTGTCGGGAATATTTTCGAGCTAAGATTTTTTACGATTTCAGGTGTCGCCTAAAATCGGATGACTCGTACGATAGACTTCAAATGGCATTTGTGGCTAAAAACCCTTCCAAGGCAATCGTGTATCGTTGGTATAACACATTCAAGTGCGGTCAACTAACTTTGGGGAAGAAGAAACAAGTGGTCACCCTTTGGCGGGTGTTACGGAAGAAAACAGAGCCATTCGCTATCGCTCAACCCTAGGTGAGGCAGTAAAAGGTAGGTTTTCAAATCGATATAGTAATTTCTGAGATGCAAACAAGCTATTCATCATCATAATCAGCGCAGCCCACATACGTCTCAAGCCTCCAGTGAACTCCATTGTGGACAATGTGAAAGAATTTGACCTACTATACCATGCTGATCAGACATGTTGGGTTTCGTTTCGAGTTTTCCTTCTCTTGCACAGATGTTATGTGCATATTATATCCCATAGTAGTCTTTTACGATATCCACGGGCAAGATAGAGAGCGGTAAATTGTATTCTTACTCCGTCACCACACGGAAATAAACTATTCAGCTTTATAATATAATACAGATAAAGATTAATACCTGTATTTAATTTTCTTAACCGTTCGAGGCTTGTACTTATTTTCATAGTTTGCCGGGAAATAGGTATTTACTACTTCCCGACATACTTAGGGTAAAGGAAGAAAATTGATAATCACAACCGTTAGGTATTTGACAGAATAATATAAGGCTTGTCTTTGTAAATAATCATAATTATATGTCGGGCAGTAACCACTATAATACGTAATATTCGTAGCAGTCTATGGGATGTAAGTAGATTTTATCAACGTAATGGTAAATCCAAATTCAAATATTTCCAATGTGTACTGTCAGTGATGACATACTGCACTTATACACGGCCTCAAAAAAGGCTCAAAGTCGCTCAACGTGCTATGGAGAGGACTGTACTCGGTATTTCCCTACGTAACAAAATCCGGAATACAGAAATCCATAGGAAAACGCGTAACCAGCATAGCCTGCAGAATTAGCACATTCAATGAGCACACATCACTCGTACCAACAACTCTGAAGACGAAAGGTTCCGGAGTGGTGACCACGAATCGGACGATGCTGCATAGCACGTCCTCCAACTAGGTGGACTGACGACATCTTGAAAGTCGCAGTGAATCGTTGGATGTAAGCGGCACAGGACAGTTCCCTGTAGCACTCTCGTGGAGAGGCCTATGTCCAACAGTGGACGTCTATAGGCTGAAGGAAGATGCTTAAGAGAGGGATAGGCTCATACTTAACAGTGGGTGCTATATGGACTGGGAAAAAGAAAATTACTTACTAAGAGAGTTAAAACAATGTTATATTCGTACCACTAAATTAAGTCGGAACAAAACATGTGACTTTATTAGTCGTGTGGTTGTACTACTAACTGCTTCATTATCCACCTACGCACAACAACATTTATTTAGATGAATCGCATTCCGGCAGCAGAAAAAAAATAACGAACGCTCTAAACACTTGATGACAATACGCAGTAACCATTCTAATGTATTCTTATACTAAAAAGCAATATATCTAGCAATATAATGTATTTTTACATACACTGGCAACTTCGCATGGTTTCAACGGTGTAGTTCCTGTATCCACGGGAACACGGGGATAAAAATATATAGCCTATGTTACTCGCTTGCTGTGTATAAGTTTTAAAATCAGTGTGATTTATACGTGGAATAATAACAAACAAACTGCATACGCACTTTTAATATTAATTAGGATATCAAGTAGGTATGTATTATATGTATTATATTTATAAATAGCAATTTTATTTTAAGTACACTATCCCATATTAATTCGCTTTCTTGTTTGACTATCCGATTAGAATTTGATTATTGATTTTAAACGAACTCCCCGATGAGCTGGATACTTATAATTTGGACCATAGCTCAGAAGTAGATGACAATGCATGAAAATGAAATAAAAAATTTTTAATATACCATGTATAACAGATTAAAATTAGTGCAATAATAGCTCACCTAACAATTTTATTGCCCGGCAAATAATGTGCACCAATAATTGTGTTTTTATTGATAGCTGCTTTCTAGGCTATAGTTATACGCATATTGCATTGCATCGCATATTTTTCGTTTTTAAGGATCAGAGAAATTATTTTATACGTTTTAGTTCGTTATAAAAACATGATACATTAAAAGTTTCTATTTTATTGTTTATTATAATGAATAACTTCAACAACAAATGAGCAGTCTTACAGATGCTTTATTCAGAGTTGATAGATAATATTGAATTCTTTTTTCTCCACATATGAAATAAAAATTAATTTTATAGATTTTATCGCGTTTTAATTTTGATTTTATTAACCCGACGTTTTAAACACTTTTTAGCATATATGGTTACGGACAAACTAAGCTTCTTAAGGTCTTTATTAATAGAGAGCCTATTTATTTATCCACTACATCATTATTTATTGAAACGATATATCTTAAATTGTTTAATGTAACAATTTATTCTATGAACGCCTATCTATTTTTTGTGTCAGGCTATGGTAACACCCCTTCAGATCAGGGACAAGTGACGGCGGGCAATCCCATTCGCCATACGCGTACCTCTCTAGGCGCCATGTAGGCATACCACATTTATCCAGTCTTTGTCAGCCGTAGTTCATCCAAGCGTGTTAACCTTTCGAGTACCGTCTCGAATGGATGCTGGCGTCGCCCTAATGCGATCGGCCTTTCCATGTATGACAGACTAATCCCCGGTCCGATCACCCGCTGCCACGGCTAAGGCAACATCAGGCGCAAGTAGCCACGCCTGAACCGCCTAAGGCGCATGAACATCTTTCTAAACAACACTTGATCTACCGATCTTACGGCAAATTTACAATATTATGTATATTCCGGTCAAGATGACAAGTTATCCATAAACTTTTGTTAGCCATGAACTATATTGAGTTCCCGTTAGATTAAATCTGTGGCGACATGACACAATCTCAACTGCTAATATTTCCAGTGCAATGAATATGAAGTGGCTTTGCTTTCTTTAGCAAGCTACTAAATCCAGTAAATCTAATAATATAATTAAAATTTGATGATAAAAATTGTTTCATGCATATAAAATGCACTCGTGTAAACTTTAAATACCAACCGTAGTTTGCGGCAGCAATGCTAACACGTTGTGAACCACAAACGCCCTATACCTATGTACCGTCGACCTAACCGAAAATCACATTATTGGAAACATAAGCATAGTGCATCATCCGGAGTATTTTGGGTTAAAGTAACAAATTCATTTTAGTATTTATAATTGCATTTTTCGCTGGCCCTAAATTTAATAATAATTAACAAACTTAACAAGTTTAGCTCATATATGTCCCACTGATGACACTCCTGGGCTCGAGCCTTCTCCATAATAGGAGGGGCATTAAACTACTACATCACGCTGGTCAGACAGGTTGGTATAGGGTTATATTTTGAGTTTCCCTTCTCTTTTAGCAACACAATCTATAGATTACTTTGTAGTTGGTCATTGTATGAATTCATGTTTTTATTTTTTATTTGAATTGCCATCAGGCCATTCTCAAGTTAAAGAAAAAGATACAGACGAAAAACAAACGAAACTTATAAAACACTCATATACCCGGCAAACCCGTCTTGTTCGGAATAGCAACGTCACATTATAATTATTATTTTAAATTAAATATCCACATAATAATATATTTTAAATTGAACATTTACATTATTCGTTTCCATTCTTCGTTTATTTTCTCCTACCGTTTACATTCTTTATCTCCGTTCTTTATGTTTAGCATGGGGACGAGTAAGAATACAATTCACCACCCCCTCTCTTGCCTGTGGATATCTTTAAAGACGACTGAAGAAGAATTAAACTTGCATATAAATGCAAGTTTAATTCTTCAGTCGTCTTTGCAAGAGAAGGCAAATTCGTAATAAAACCTTATATCAACACGTTTGACCAGTGGATCAGACGTATTGAGGTGTTATTTTTACCTACAGGTAAGTTCAAATGTAAGTTTAGGCTAATGCCTAGTACATAGCAATACAAATACATTTTAAAACGTATGTAGCAATATGTTTATAATTTAAATAATTTTTCGACTTCACCGTGTCTCCATTTCCCATGACTGACATGCTCACGTAATTAAAAAGGATGATTAACGTATTACAATGCTAAAAGGGGTGAACAAGTTTATAGTAATTAGCTATTTGTAAGATATAACAGACTTGTATTGAAGTTTATAATTATTACCGGGAAAAGGTGTTCATTGGGATATAAAAGGCTACTTGGAGTGAATATAAAATGGATGGTAAGAATTTTTAATAATGAAATGAATTCCCTTAGTTGTATAACATTTGGTCCATTAACATGAGTCTCCTACAATATTTTATGTGAAAGTTTGTTTAATAAGAAAGCTCTTAAATATGTTCTATCAGAACAGGTTTTGCGTGGCAGTATCTTTTAGGCTGACCGGTATTCCAAGAATAGAAAAGGATGTTGAAGAGACAGTTGCGAGTCACCGATATCAAGCAGCCACTGTTCCAATGGTTCATTCAAAAGGCAAAACTTGAATATAAGATGGGAATGAATATCACAGTCTACTTTTACGATTCCCACGGACAAGTAAGTGGTGGTAAAACATTGTACAGCTTCCACTGTCACACCATTTAGGCAAAAATTGTACATATATGAGCTGAGAAGGATGTTGGACGGGGGAACTTTACCTTTTTTTGTCTACGCTCGAAACTATTCGGGAGCGACAGAAAGCGGCGGCAAAGGACCTCATAATTTGTTACAACCAATTTTTTTTTATTTCAGTCACTCCCTCTACATCTCGACAATTAAGCGGCTCTCATCCTGTCCCCACACTTGCGGATACCAGACTAATCCCCGGTCCAACCACCTAGTAAAAGAAAGCTTTTCTAGCTACTTTACGAAAAATAAGTGGCCCAATATAATTTTAAACCTTAAGATTTTATTATACTATAGATGAAAATTTATTTAACTCCATTCACCCTTAAGAAATAATTACACCAACATCTGCCTACGGCAGCTGGTAAACTTATTGCTATCGTAATAAAGGAAGTAAGACTATTATTGAATGCCAGTCAACCAGCTTTCTGGATATTTAATATAGTTCGCCCTTTTATTTGATCGTCATCGTTTATGCATATTACTTATTTAAGCGCGTCAATGCGATTTCATTCAATTTTGATTTTTAGCATAACTTTTGCGCGTATGTGCGTAAAAATACTATGCATTCGTATTACTTTATAATTTTCAAAAAAATTTTGAAGATTCTAATGCATAGTTCTGTTGAAAGAAAAGGATGTGTCTCCATCCCTTCCTATTGTGGGGGTGATTGGTAAAGTTAATCAAGCAAACTTAAAAGGAAGAAGAAAAAAATAAACAAAACCGCATTCCAACCCGTCAAGGTAGTAAGTAATTTCCACTCCCATAGCTGATAAGGAATGCGTTAAAAAATGTGACGTATGTTAGGCTAAATGGAATAAGGCAATAAGATTATTGCCGTCTTCAGGGAATAGTTATAAACTCCAGAAGTCAATAGAGTACTTATTTATATTAAGTAGTCAATAAAGTACATATTAATAAGTTTCGCTAAAAAAGCATTTTTGCTAAAATTACGTAATGACCAGAATAGGTCGGCAATCTTTTTAACTTCTTATCGCACGTTTAAAATTTTTATCAGACTACATATTTTTTACGATCTATATTTTAAATTACATGTTCCTCTTTACAATAACAAGAGTGAAATAATGGCAATGCCTCGGCATCATGTTATTGGAACGTCGATGAGGTGAGGTACTCAACAAAATCAACGAGCGGGCTACCAGAAACAGTCTAGAGATACCGATGGCCTGCTGAATAGTCGGTAAGGGGAAAACACGTAGCTTAAGAGTCCCTTTTTTTTGGGTGGTCTAAGGTCTAAGTTATCATTTGCCTCGGACTGCTAAACTGATTTGGTTCAAGCGATAAACAGAAAATGTGTAAATAAAATAATACGTAGGATTTTTGCAGTGTGCGCTTAGCCTTAATGTGCAAATGAAGGTTCATGATTTAGCTTTCACCTTCAGTAAACCGTGCTATGCATAGGTGTAACTACTTGTCAGTGTCGGGGTTTTCCATTAAGTACACTGAAGGTTTCTTGGTTATAATTGAACAGGTTTTACTCCAGCAGTACACCCTTTTATATATATCAACAATATCATCGCTCAGAATCGCGTGAGAGTGGTTAAATTTGATATATTGTATATCATAAAGTATGTGTTTATAGCAGATCCAGTAAAATTGATTGGGCAGTGATTTAAGGGCATAGATTGAATTTTAGCCACATAGGTCCGTACGGTGATAAGATAAAAATATATTTCACTACTCCATTTCATGTCTATGGGCGTCGTAAGAGTCAACTAAGGTTTATAATATACCGATAACTTAATGTTGACGTAGAAAAAATAAAATTCGAATAAAATGGAAATTTATATATTCATATTATGTCAATAAACACCATATCTATCTGACCGCCATGGTACAGTAGGTCAAATTGGCTTCCATTGCAGAGAAAGCTTGAGTCCAGCAATGGGTTAAGATGATGATACCGAAATGAAAATTCAATTCATCACCCCCTATCTTACCCATGGGTGTCGTAAAAGATGACTAAGGGATCAGGCAACTAAGGGAGCAGCGGACAAACTAAGGTGTTATTTGGTTATTCGCCCGTTATTCTCGCTCACCGAATGAAGCGCAGTATTCGTACCTACTGCAGTTGCTAGAACTTCGATGTTGATTTTCTACGATTATAGTAGCTTAACCTAGACGAGTCGGCCCATTTATTGCAGCAGTTAGAACAAAAAACTGTCAGTTGCGTAGCTCTACCTACCACGGACATAAGGAATTCGGTACCAGTGGCCCTTTCGCCACCCTAGATGGAATAAAAGGCGTGCGTTTTGTTCTAGCCTACCCAAAAAAAGACGAAGTGTAGCTCTGACTTATTAATACTTAAGTTATATATGATTCCATTTAGATTAGACGTATAGGTTAAACATAACACTGATACCTATTATTTGTTTGGAACCCTTCATTGTTATCATCATCACAGCTGCAGTCCCACTACTGAACTTCAGCCTCGTCAACATTGGAGGGCAATGGCCTTCCTATAACATAATTACGGACAGGCGGCTTTGTATAGGATTTTCTTTCTATTTCCATTGCGTTATCGGCATATCATATGCCTTAAGTCATCTTTACGATACACAGGGATAAAAGAGTAGTGATGAATTTTATTCTTACTGCGTCACCACACGGAATCTACATATATTACTATTATTACACCCCTTAGTTGCCTCTTATAACACCAGCAAAAAAAGTGAAGGTGACTAATTATATTCTAGTCTTGTATGATATGTTTCCGTATTGTTATTGTGTAACACATAGGTACACATAAAACCTTTTAAGAAAAGATAATCTATCCATCAACTAATCAACGCACATAGGTTACACATACATAAGTCTTGCTGTAATAATCGGAATAGTCCTCAGCAGCTGGCATCCAACGATTACCTGCGACTTTCATCTTCATCTAATCGGACCACCTAACTGGAGTAAAATATGATCCTATAGCGATGCCAATCTTAGCAAGATGACAGATCTTCCTCTAATCCTGATCTATTATGATGGGTTCCATTAATCCTTTATCCTAAGTCTGCATATAATGTGTATTCGTTAATTGTACGTTTATTATATCCCCATTGTCACAAAGACTAACGCGTAAGAATTTTTAAAAGTAGATATCTAATGATTTCTGACGTTAACGCGAGTATTATACATTTTAAATAAAACTACTTTACGGATTTTATCGCGTATTTTTGATTGCCCGGCGTTTCGAACACTGTGCAGCGTTTATAGTCACGGGCGGACTAAGATGTCTCACGTCCAGTAAGTTATCGTTATTGTAGAAAATTTATAATTATCTTCCCGATACAGAAATTAGTTAATTAGTAAATAGCTATCTTAGCAGCACAAAGCGCCTACTTTTACTACTCTTATCCTAAAGATTTTAAACTAAGTCGATATATGCTATGGCAGGTTAAGAGCGTAATTTCACACCGAGTATTTGTAATTTATTGATGTTTGATAGCCATTTTACTGCACGTTTCATTGCTTTAACCGCAAGTGTTTCTGTCATAGCTTATAGTATATTTAGCATTTCGGGACACTCACTTCTCTTATGATACCCATTACCCGACTGTTAAAATTCCAAGAGAAATTTTATCGTGTTGTATAAATTCTTAAGGCATGCGAATATTCTGTTTGCGCTTCGTAAAGAACAATAAACTTATGATTTAAGTAAAATTAATTTAATCTTAAAAAGATAAGTATAGTTTCCTCGGTCTAGAATGATAAGCATGTTGCTGTTTTTGCTTGGGTCTAGCTTTATATTCTAAGCTGGACATCCTTTCATTATTTTATCACGAAATCCTCTGTAGCTAGTAAAGAGCACAATTTTGAAATTGTGCATCACGTTAACCTCAAACCTATTTCTAGTGGATTCATTATATTTTGACAAGTGGATCAAGCTATTTGTATTTAAAATATTATTTTTTTGATTATATTTCATATCCTAACATTTGTCACCGAAAATCAAGTAGGAATAAATTTTTCACTAACAGGCTAAGTTTTACCATGAATCTCGTGTATTAGAAGGTAAATCTATGATCAAACTTATATTCCTTGATTCAAATTCACAATAATTATTTTGCTCAACCCAGGAGTCGCAACTTCACGATGGACAATTACTAACATGAGCCAATGGACTTACAACATACTATTATAATTGTCTACGTATCAAAGACAATAATTCCATTACAGTAATTAAAAATTATAATTAATTATTACGTTTCACCTGTTTTTAACATCATACCACATTTCCTTTAATTTTTATCTATGCTAATGAAAGGCAAGGTGAAAATAAAAACGCATGTGGTTAATTTAATCCTTTAACAAACCAGAATTGTAGTAGATAATTATTTAATCCAATTAGTATTATCTGTATCTAAATAAGGCGTGTGACAGTGACTACGAATACTATTGCTCGTAGACGTCATATAAGACAACTTAAGAGATTTACATAGCCTTGGCCAAATCCGCCTGATGCTGCTGTTCAACAGTTATATTCCCAAGGAGAGTTCACGTCAAACAAGTGGCCGGTTATAAAACTATTGCCAATAACTTTCGCAATATATACGATGGATGAAAAGTACACATTGCGTCGACCCCAAGTAATCGGGATAACAACAAGGTAATTATTTCAGCTCATATACGTACCACTGCTGGGCTCGTACCTCCTTCTGCATAGGAGTGAAATTGACCTACTATTCCACGCGAGTCAGGCGGGTTGGATTTATATCGAGTTTTCCTTTTCTTAAATATAGATATTATAATCCTTAGTCGTCTTTTACGACACCCATGAGCATAAGAGAGGGTGGTGAATAATATTCATACTCCGTCACCACACGGAAAACACCAAAAAGAACAGGATAATGATGATTAATCGCGTACACTGCCTAATAAAATCAGTCTCGTCACATACGATACAATTTAACTGAAAGACTTGATTAGGCCGTAGCATAGTCATAAAACATGAAATAGTCAGCTATTATTTTGCCAGTTAAACTCTATTTAATTTGGCCATGATCTAAATGAATAGTCTAAGTTATTTTAAGTTAATTAACTTTCAAACTGGAATATAATGACAACGTGACAAATAATTCCCTTTTTTTATTGCTTAGAACCTATAATTAACAGACACTAATTACAACCAGACAGGGTACACCTATTTCTGGATCATACAACGTATTATCGTGCGCGGCAATCGAACCGAAGTTGTGAAGTTGTTGAGTTTAATTAATACTATGCCAACTGCAGCCTATATATAAAGGTTATACAATAAGAAAGGAATAATGAAGATAAGATAGAAATAGCAACAATGCTCGCATATAGCGTAAAATGTTACACAAGAAGCTCAGGTAAACGAGTGAATAAAATGGCTGGTTATTATCGAACTGCCACCGAGGTCAAGGTATTGGTACCAGTGATCAGGCCAATAGCAGTAGGAAGGGGATTACAGTCTCGTTATTAGGATGCCGCCACCGATCTGTTACCCCGGACACATTAGGCGGGGTGTGCCCAAACAAAAACCGGTCCGAGAGATTGATTTTCTTAAACTAGTCCCTATGTATATATATGTATATATATGTATGTATATATATATATATATATATATATATATATATATATATATATATATATATATATATATATATATATATATATATATACTTATATATTCCTATGTATACTTCCTATGTATATGGAATCAAAATTCCACATCATTTAATACCGTAGATATAAATTTCACAGATATATTCTGTAGGTACTAAACTTATTTGGCATACCAAAGAGATTAGTTAAGCTACATTAAAATTGTATTCAATAATAAACAACCTACCAAAGAATGCAATAACATTATGAAATGAATGAATAGATCATTTTAATCCTTCCTCTTCAGCCATAGAATTATTAAAAAAATATACTAAATTGTGAGTCACCGTCTCATAATCCCTCACGGCCCTTTTTATAGGCTCTTGTACGAATTATTTATTTTAAAAAAGGTTAAGCTTATTTTAAAGGGCAGCGGAAGCCGGAGGCCGTTGAAGCCTTTTTGTACTCACCACCTTTGGACATAGCTTTCGCCATTTAACAGGGATAAAAAAATACGCTTAGTAATTGATACTGGCAGACTTTTTAATATAAGAGCGTTTCTGTGTCAATATAATATGTATGATGTAATGTGTTTTATTTATTACAAATGCCTCTGTTTTCCTGTATTATTCATGAAGAATGTCGTCTTTAAATCTCAATTTTATATGAAACGTTTGTTGGCTATGGTGGAGGTTATTAATTTTTATTTTTCTATTATTATACTCAGCTTATATACAACCCACTGTTGGGCCCGAAACTTCTTCACAATGGGAGGAAAACTAGGTACTATTAAACGTTACACTAGTGAGACAGATTGGTAATAGGTGTATTTCTTGTTTTTATTACGAAATACTTAACGATTATAGGCAACAATGTCTTATCATAAGACTTGAAAATTTAACATTGTATACAACTTGCATTTTTTTAAATTTATTTAGCCATCGTATTATAATAAAAAATAAAGGAAATTTCACGTAAAAAGCAAACCAAACAGAATAATTAATTCAAATTAAAATAATAAATGTTGACATTATTATACACATATTCATTAACTGTCGTAATATTGACGTAATTTGCCGATCATCATCTCCACATATATACGTCCCGCTGTTAGCTGACGCTTACTCCATTTTGTGAGTCAATGTGACCTACTATACCCCGCTGGTCAGACGTTTGACTAGAAGGATGTTTTCTTTCTCTTGCATAGATGTTATATGCATACCATATCCCTTAGTAGTCTTTACGACAGCCACGGGCAAGAGAAGGGGTGCGGAATTGTATTCTTGTTCGGTCACCACACAAATCAGTTACTGAACAGTTGTGGCAAATAATTACATAATTCACTTAGTTATACCTACTATAATCTATCCTCAGTGTAGATCTATACCAATAAATAAAATTGGAGTGTCTGTTTGTAATGTCAAAATAATAGGCTTTTTTCATGCTCACACGGTTATTTGCACGACACCTATGCCTAAAATAGCAATTAAAAAAATTTTGTCTGTTTGTCTGTCTGTCTGTTTGTTCCGGGTAATCCTAAAAACGGCTGGACCGATTTCAAAAATTCTTTCACCAATGGAAAGCTATAATATCAGGGCGTAAACTAGACTATATTTTATCCCGGTATTCCCACGGGAACTACGCGGGTAAAACAACTATAACCTATAACCGAAGCGAAGCGAGGGCGGGTTGCTAGTCTATACTAAATCAAAACAGATATAAATAGTAATCACTATATATTATTACGTTGTAAATATTGATTTATATTTTCTTGGTTACATCTATTCCTTGGCTCAACTAATAATCACTTTCTCTGCATTATCCAAAGTTAACTATTATTCAGTCTGGTGATATTAAATCCGCTTATATAACCAATTTACACATAAAATAAAAATAAATAAATTATCTATACGACCCACATCTGTCAGTTTCGTCACTCACGCCATCCATAATTTTAGAAGTAAATTAAAAAAGTTTAACTGTGTATGTACTCACCGGTATCATTTTTGGGGGACATGTGTGTTGCCCCCTTGATCGATCGCTACGCCTGTAACAATAATATCATTTTAATTTGCTATAAAAATACCATCATTAGAATATAAGTAGAAGAAAAAAACTGCAGGCTATATCTATTTTTCATTGTAATGAATCGATGTGTATTGACAAAATAATGTAGGTACTATGGAATGTATATTTTTAAAGTATCTACAAAAACTCTGTGAGGATACATGTTTATTTCTTAACTAGCAATCCGCCCTCGCTTCGCTTGGATTTCAGTCGCCTTACCCGCGTAGTTCCCGTTCATGTGGGAATACCGGGATAAAATATAGCCTATGTTACACTCTGGTATGCTTTCCATTGGTAAAAGAATTTTTGAAATCGGTTCGCTAGTTTGAGCGTGAAAGCGTAACAAACAAAAATACAAGCAAACTTACTTTCGCATTTTTAATATTAGTAAGGATGATAATCCACTGTAGCCGTTGTTATATTTTAAATATCACAAAAAATGGGTTATTTACGAAGCTATTTTCAACAATAAACATTAAATGCTTTATCCAATTAAATACATCAAATAGATTGTACATTTAATGTAGATCAAAATTATCCTATATAACATATCATTAAAATAAATATCTTAGGAGATATTAGAGAATTAATATGCGGGGGCAAAACGGCTGTAGCCGAAGCGAAACAAGGGTGGATTACTAGTTATACATTAGCTGCGTTTCACACAAACAAGATATAACTTCTCTTAATAATCATCATCACCATCACAGCTTAATTACGGCCCACTACTGGGCTCGCCCTTCCTCCACAATAGAAGGGAAATCGACCTACTACCATGCTGGTCAGACGTGTTGGTATAGAGTTTCATATCGTGTTTTCCATTCCTTACATATTGATATTAATGCATACTATTTCTCTAAGCCGTCTTTTACAACATCCACGGTAAAGATACAATCACAATGCAATCTTTTGATAATGCAGGAATTAAATTTAACAATAAAGAAAGAAAGAAGAAGAAGAATTCATTCACTTCAAAACTCGTAAAACAATCATATTTATATTTGAATATTTGAAAGCATAATGAATAGCTTATTTGCAGTGGTCACAACATTACAACCGGTTGCACTCGTGGCCTGATCTTGATCTATAATGATAGGATATTGGATGGCTACCGTTGAACTACTTTCTTTCAACTTATATACCTACTTTATGCTAACTACCTAATAACTGTCATAAATATCTATTTGGCATTTAATTATTTTCATTAATGGAATGCGATTTAAATAGAATGTTATAATTACTAGTTCGTTATCCGTGTCGTTCTTTATTGCAAGAAATCTAGTCGAATATTTGAGCTACTTAAAACAAAAATATTATCAATTGTGGTCACGGAGTATTATGATCTAGTGATCATCCTTTCTCTCCCGTGAACATCGTAATAATTGATCATAGCATGTAAACAGATAACATCATTGAAAGAGAAGGCAAACCTGAAATAAAACCCAATACTAAGCCTAGAGTGGTATAATGCATATTCAAGAGTCGGAAGCCTAAGAAAAAGAAAGTAAAAATAGAATAGGCGTGCTTACTATCTACTCAAAAAAAATTACAGACTAGTCATCTTTCCATCGATTCGTGAACCTATTGACGTCTACTGTCGAACAAAGACTTCCCTATTTTGAGGGCAGGTTTTTTATTTTAAAAAGTATATGTGTGCTACTTATGTACGCAGCACCTCTTTGACGTAACAAGATAAAAAATTCCAAAAAAATTTATCATTTGCGTTATCCAACGTTTATAGAAAAACGACACTAATAATAGCAAAAAAAGATATTTAAAACGTGGTAATAGAGTATAAGCGGCGGAACAAATTTTCAAAATATTTGTGTATGTTTGAATGGATCCCTAGAGTGTTCAGATTCACAAGTGCATCATGGTGCAGCGACTGAATTTTAGAAATGTTATTTCTTTGATTAAATTTATTCAGGGCAACTTGTATTAGTTCAGCTAGATTAAAATAATTCATTCCGTGTAAAAATCTAACATACAGCAGTAGCCAAAATATTTAAACATGTATATCCTTATATTATAAATGCGATAGAAAGTTTGTTTGTTTATTTGTTTGTTTGTTACGCATTCACGCTTAAACCACTGAACTGATTTCAGAAATTCTTTCACCAGTGGAAAGCTATAATATCAGGGAGTAACATAGACCAAATTTTATCCTGGTATTCCCACGGGATTGGGAAATACGGCGTTAAGACGACTAAAACCGAAGGGAGGGCGGTTTGCTAGTAAAATATAAATATGCAATACAAAGAATTTGAAATTGCTAAGGCGGACAAATTCAATCATTATTTATTTTACACCTACGAGCAGAAGTCGCAGTTATACACCTAACTGAGCAGTAATGTTAGATTTATCAACACAGTAGGTACGTTCAACTCAAACTTATTCATTTGATCTGTGACATTCAATTGCTAAACATCATCTTTGAATAATATTCGCCCATTGTCTAGTAGGATGTGGGACACAACTCATTGTTTATCCCCGACCTAGCCTCCGTCTAGTAATGCCATACAATCTTAACCAGTTTATCGAACATCAATCAACAAAGCAGACCTTTTCGTACCAAAATATTCAACTTGGCAAGCAATATACTACTTAAGCAATTTAATAACCTCAACATTTTTTTTTGGGTAAGGGTTATGGTCGACGCTCTTCTCGCTCCACTCCGTCCGGGGCGACAGAGGGGCGTAAGCACGCACACCTGTAACCCACCCGCAACACGTCGCCTTCGTCGTTGGACCCACCACCGGAGCAGGGTGACTTGACGTCAGTGGTCGGTCCGACAGAATACCCTTTGAGGAGTACCCTCTCCTCGACCAACTTCCCTCCCCCGGGGAGGACGTCGGTTTTTCCTCACGCGGTCGGCCTCTCGGTGGGTGAAGGACTAATTCCTCGGTTCAGTCACCCGCGGCCTCGGCTAGGGCAACTATAAAGAATGGGAGGGTACCCCAATAGGGGGTATTCCGTCGGGCCGACCACTGACGACAAGTTAACGCTGCTCCAGTGGTCGGCCCAATGACGAAGGCGACGTGGTTTTCGGGTGGGTCGCGGGAGTTGCGTGCTCAAGCCCCTCTGTCGCCCCGGACGGAGTGGTGCGGAGGCGCGCCGACCGCGGGCCACCCACAAAAAAAAAAAATGAAGAGGTTTTTATAATCATCCCACAGGATCATGGATTTTTTCTATAGAAATCTTTTAGATATTGCAGAGAATAATATAACAATAATATAAACATTATAATATAATAATAATAGAAACCACATTTAAAGTGATCGGAAATCTATTTGATTATTATTAGCTATGACAGCCCGACTTGAAAAATAAAGAGAATCCTATCTTTTAAAAGAGAATGTACTTATTCAGAAAATTCCGCTTAAGTAATTTCAAACCCGGTATCGTGACAGAACTTGATTCTCATATATTAAGATACTTGAAGCGCATCTGAGAAGAGAATTCCTGGAGAACACATGTGATAGCTATGTTACAAACCTCGGCTTGGGGCGTTGCTATCAAAGGGTTTGTTACCAAGTTATTATTGAAAAATTCTATTGTGAGATCTTTCTTTGTATTAGCTTCATGGGCTGTCGCGATTTCTCTCCGCCGACCAATCTTACAATTAGATTAGGAAATGGAACCAGCCGCATTATACAGTACTAAAATTTGTTTAATAACAGGATCACAATATTTACAGAAGCATAGTCTTATTTGCTGTAGTTGACAGTAGAAAACGAATATACAATTTAACCTTCTGTACTATGCAACTCGATCCAAGATATTTTACCACGCTCGATTTATTATTTTATTAGTCACCCATTTGATCTTGTGAACGTTTGCGTTTCTTATACTAAATCAATCGTGTAAAAAATAATAATAATCCTCATAATATTTTACAAGTGAATATACTTGTCCGTGTGGTGACGGAGTAAAAATACAATTCACCACTCTTTATATTGTCCGTCGATGTCATAAAAGACGACTAAGGAATATAATACGCATGTAACATCTATACAAGAGAAGTAAAAGTCAAAATAAAACGCTATACCAACCTGCCTGCGGGTGATCGGACCGGGGAATTGTCCGTCACCCGCAGAGAGGATGACCGCGCGATGGCGACCGACGTCCCAGTACGTTGAGAGGTGAGAGGTTACCCGAAAGGGTGTTCCGTCGGGCCGACCACTGATGACAAGTCACATCTGCTCCGGTGGTCGGCCCAACAACGAGGTGACGTGGGTACGGGTGGGTTATGGGCCCGCGCGCCGTCCTTTCATCGCCCCGGAAGGTCAGGACCGCGCGTGCGCTTACCATAGCCCACCCATAAAAAAAAAAAAAATACCAACCTGCCTGACCAGCATGGTATAGTAAGGTCGAGTTCCCTCCTACTGTAGAGAAGGCTCGAGCCCAGCAGTGGAACGTATATGAGCTGAAATGATGAATTATGATGAACATACTTGTTCCATGTTCGGTATTCCTATTACTTCATGACATTTCAGTGCACATATGAATTCGAGAAATACATATCACGTATTAAATATTCATACAACATTCAAACCACAAACGCGACGTACGGACGAGTGGGTGTGACATAAAACACGTTATTAAGATTTCAACTGTAAATACATGTCGGCGTAACATAACAAATACATGAGTAGTAGGCGAGAAAACACCAATAGCGGTTACAATGAAAATGTTATAATGACAGGAACATTGCGCGATATTGTACAAGGTATTACTAATGCTTCGTACTTATACTACATTCCTACAAGCAAACAGGCAAACAATATTTAGTAACTATGTATAAAATTTGTAGAATTTATCTTTTGAAAATATTTTTTTTTTCTGAGAGTGAATCATAGGAGAGAGAGAAAGATACGCGATTGTAGTTTGATGTGATTTTTTTGCGGAACGGCCATTCTCTTGTACTATATTTCTAGACAGCATAAACCATGAAAATAAATCTTTGACGACTTGACCCTAAACATCCCAATTTATTTATTTTTCTTAAGCAATTATCTTATTAGAATAATTTATTTGATAGTGATAACTGTATCGAAAACTCGTTAAGTGTTTTACATGAATAAAGCACAATAAAATTATAACTGGTACCACAATTTTTAAATTTATATGCCCATACAAGCTTGATAGAAATGGCATTATTTTTTTTTTAATACAGTGCTACTACAATTTAATTTGAATAAAAAAAACCTTTATTTCATTCCAAATAGTCATAAAGGTATTCATATTTTTTTTTGTATTTCCACGAGTATTAGACATATGAGTATGAATTGGTTTTACTATTACCGTTTCAGCTGTAAGGCGACATCGGACGTCTTTAGAGCTTACGTGAGGTCTTCCCGTGAGATAGGTATTCTCTCCTATCATTTTATGATCTTGTTTTAAATTCTATAATAATATACTACGATTTAAAGTCCTTGACCTTTATAAATAAGCGTGTAGTTTTTTTGACAAACATTAGTCATAGTTGAAATTAGCCCGACATCTGCACGTCATTTTGTAATTACACACTCGAACGTAACAGCAACTGAGGGGCCGGTAGTGTTTATTGTCAAAACATTGAACGTTACAGTGTAAGTCGTTAAATGAGAAATGTTAAAACCTGGCATAACGATACTTTAGTAAACGCCATAATACCAACATTACGGTATCGCTTCAGATCGCATTGAACACCTAAACGGCTATGAGGGTAGGATATTTCTAACAGTGAATCACCCTATCGGCGCCCTGATAGTACAGCAATTCACATTAATAAATTACAAAATATCTTTGTTGTAGTCAATACATGAGAGACCTCAAACTATTATCATCATAATTACAATTGTAAATCTGAATGCTTTCGCTAAAAGAATTTCCCCAGTTCAATAGAGACATTAAGTGAGCTTTATCTATAAATTCAAAGGAATGATATTGCAAAATTAGAACCCTTAGTTGGGTTTGCGAATAGATAAAATTAATTAGATATCGCCAATATTCAGTAGGACACCGAGATTCAATCCCTTATAAAGGAAATCTATTTCCACAGAAACGGTTGCGTTGGCAGACGGCTCTTTATTAGTGCGATGCCCACGGGAATGACAAAATCACTGGCACGAAAGGGACAAATTGGTGGTCGCGCGGTTTCTGGAATGCTTATAGGATCGTTCGATAGTTGTGAGGCCGCGTAATTTGGCCGACCCACGCGTCGTTCGCAGGCCGCCATCACCGTGAAATATTTGGTAGCGGACGGGCGCGGTGAACCGATTTGCATACAATGAAATAAAGCGACACAATCGAGGGAGGGTCTTCGGTTGGAAAGCTTAGCCTGCTTACTTTGCTAGTATTTCGGAAGTACCGTTCTAGTATCATCAGATATTTTAAAACAGTTATAAGTGGCGTGTTCTATTGAAATTATCAAAGGTTATCATTTTATTATTGGTGTAATAGACGTTGAATATATTTTCTGAAAGGTGATAATACTGTTAACTGATATTTAGAATAAGTTACTCAAACAGCTTATAAGTATACTAGCTGACCCAACAAACGCTGTTCTGTTCAAATTACTAAATAAAAGGAATTCTCTTTGAAATCGACAGCAGCGCCACATACCAGGTCCAATTATGAATCTAAACCATTCTCGAACCTACTTTGAACATACACAAAAAATTGCATTAACTTCGGTCCAGCCGTTTAGGAGGAGTTCAGTGACATGCACAAGTACACAAGAAATATAAAGATATAAAGGTAATACATAAAAACAAAATTTATATACGAGTAAATAGAAAAGAATCGAAAGTGATCGATTGTAGCTATCGTTTTAAACTTAAAATCTTATAAGATTAAAGGATTCTCCAAAAACCTATTGTTCCAATCAAGTATTTAAAACCTGACACTCATGACCACCCTGTAATCACCTTCAGCTTGTCACAAAAGAGTACGGATTAATGTCACAAAATAGTCAGTTATCAGTTATAAAAGGATTCTTTACAGCTTTAAGTATCCGAGACACTTTAATTTCGAATAATTGTGACCGTGAACGCTTTTTTATTGAGATTGAACGCACTCAGTTTGCACTCATCGGTAGAGTTACATTGTAAACAGGCCTTGTAATGTCTAGACCTTGCGGTTTTTGTTTTACATGCCTATTATTTGCTTCGTTTACTATTTATTACTGCTACCGGTGTAACTATATTGGATGCAAGTGAATATTGTCTATAAACAGCCAATTTAATTTTATAGTTTAAGTATAAAGTAATCGTTTTGAGTTGTGATTAAATTTGTTATTATAATATCTATAACGGCGAGGCCCTCGCAGACGCCGCTGCGCACTCGCCCTAATGATGAGCCACGGATATGCTCATATGAGGGTTTTGCAGTTATTGATATTATAATATGTATCAATCTCACAATAATGATTTCTGATGTTTACGCGAGTATTATACATTTTAAATAAAACTACTTTACGGATTTTATCGCGTTTGTATTTGATTTTTGATTACCCGACGTTTCGAACACTTTACAGCGTTCATGATCACGGGTGGACTAAGATGTCTCACGTCCAACAAGTTATTGTTACTGCAGAAAATTTATAATTATCTACCCGATACAGAAATTAGTTATTAAATATTGACCCACATTTTGATACAAAATTTATTGCCAGTGTAAGAAGAAAATGATTCTATATGAAAAAATTATATTGTTTATGGTTAGTAATAATTAAACATTAAAATTAATAGTAATTATATTTAAAAAAAAAAAAAAAAAAAAAAAACTAAGTAATAATCTAGTATACTACCACCGGATCGGAACACGGTCACACTGAGAAAGATCCGGCAAGAAAACTCAGGTAACATGATGCTAAATTAAAGTTAATTTTGAAGGCGGCTTACTTTATGTTACTAAAAGGTTTTAATTTGTAAAATTATCTTTAGTTATTATTATTGTGGGTCAAATCTATACAATATGAGCTCACGGTGTCTTGCAGTCTTGTGGTGGTCTTTTTGGATTTGTTTTTAATAATGTTTATAACAGGATCCCAGCTTGATGGTAATACCCAGCCATCCTCTCTATTGAAATTTTTGTGTTTTTTAATCTCAATAGCCTCGCGTACCATTCTAGGCAGGTATCGGTGTTCTTTTGCGAGGATTTGTGGTTTGTCAAACCTGATGTTATGGCGGGAGCGGTCCTGACTATGTTCACAGACTGCAGACCTAGTGTCCCGGCGGTGCTTCACATCGGCTATGTGTTCTTTGATCCGAGTTCTTATGGATCTCTTTGTTTGTCCAATGTAAGAGAGACCACAGTCACAGTCAAGTTTATATACTCCTGCATCTTGTAAAGGGATCTGGCACTTGACAGGTGGTAAGAATTGGCTAATCCTCTTCAGTGGCTTAAAATAAGTTTTAATGGAAGAGCGTTTCAGGATGTAGCCAATCTTGTCAGTGACTCCTTTGACGTAAGGTAGTATTGCAGGAAGGCGCTCAACTGTGGGTGGTTTCACTCGGTCTCTGCGACGGGGGCGAGGAACTGGCAGCTTGTTTGCACGTAGCACCTGCTTGACATGCTGCAGCTCCCCAGCCAGGTGTTCATCATCACAGATTCCTCGTGCTCTCTCCAACAAAGATTTACACACGGTAGCTAACTGTGAAGGGGGATGATGAGAATCACCGTTCAAGTATCTGTCTGTATGTGTTGCCTTACGATACACTGTATGACTCAAGGTGTTATTAGGGTTACGTATAACCAAAATGTCTAAGAAGGCTAAAGAGTTATTTGACTCCAGTTCCATAGTGAATTGAATTTTTGGATTAATGGAGTTAAGATGGTTTAGGAATATGGTTATTTTGTCTGTGGGTAATATTGTGAAAGTGTCATCTACGTACCGCTTGTAGAACCTGGGTGTGACAGGTGAGCTTGATAAGGCCGTCTCCT
Source organism: Lymantria dispar (assembly GCA_032191425.1). NCBI lineage: Eukaryota > Metazoa > Arthropoda > Insecta > Lepidoptera > Erebidae > Lymantria > Lymantria dispar. Next base: position 14,064,726 of record CM063454.1, on the reverse strand, counting down.
CGAAGTCCTCCATGAATATATCGGCAACGACAGGGGAGACCGGCGAGCCCATAGCCACTCCATCTACTTGCTTGTAGAAGTCATCATTCCACATTAAATAGCCAGTTGTTAGGCATTGACGTAACAGTTCCGCATATCCCAATGGCATATTATTGTCAGATAGCTTCTTAGATATGGTTTTGATGCAATCCTCCACAGGTAGAGAGGTGAAGAGTGATGTGACATCAAAACTGACCATAGTTTCATTGTCAGCGAGATGTAGATCTTTAATTTCACTGACAAAATGGTAAGAGTCTTTCACAAATACATTATTGCGTCGTAGTGGTCTACGACGCAATAAGGACGAGACATCCTGCCGAATAGCCTCCATATCTTCCTTTGGCACGGTATTTTTAATCAGAACATCTGAGATGTTCTTATAGTGGTCTACCCAAAAATAATCTTCCAAAACAACAATATTTAGCCTTAAAAAACCTACGGAATAAATCAGATATCGTCATCCTGCGCGCAGACAAAGGAAACGCGACCGTGGTTATGAATACGTCGGATTATAATGATAAAATTAACCAACTTTTGTCGGATGAAACAACGTACAAGAAGGTCAAAACAGACCCCACCAATGTCGTTCTAAAGAACACAAAGAAACTAATAATAAAGTACTCCGATACATTACATCTAGACGTGAAAAATCTAATACCACCATGCGTCAAACCACCTAAATTATATGGGTTGCCCAAGATACACAAATCAAATGCACCACTGCAACCAATAGTAAGTCAGATCGACACGCCGACTTATAAATTAGCACAGAAGGTTGCGAAAGTCCTCTCCCAACTCCGGGGACACACTAGTGCATTTGTGAAAGACTCTTACCATTTTGTCAGTGAAATTAAAGATCTACATCTCGCTGACAATGAAACTATGGTCAGTTTTGATGTCACATCACTCTTCACCTCTCTACCTGTGGAGGATTGCATCAAAACCATATCTAAGAAGCTATCTGACAATAATATGCCATTGGGATATGCGGAACTGTTACGTCAATGCCTAACAACTGGCTATTTAATGTGGAATGATGACTTCTACAAGCAAGTAGATGGAGTGGCTATGGGCTCGCCAGTCTCCCCTGTCGTTGCCGATATATTCATGGAGGACTTCGAGGAGACGGCCTTATCAAGCTCACCTGTCACACCCAGGTTCTACAAGCGGTACGTAGATGACACTTTCACAATATTACCCACAGACAAAATAACCATATTCCTAAACCATCTTAACTCCATTAATCCAAAAATTCAATTCACTATGGAACTGGAGTCAAATAACTCTTTAGCCTTCTTAGACATTTTGGTTATACGTAACCCTAATAACACCTTGAGTCATACAGTGTATCGTAAGGCAAACACATACAGACAGATACTTGAACGGTGATTCTCATCATCCCCCTTCACAGTTAGCTACCGTGTGTAAATCTTTGTTGGAGAGAGCACGAGGAATCTGTGACGATGAACACCTGGCTGGGGAGCTGCAGCATGTCAAGCAGGTGCTACGTGCAAACAAGCTGCCAGTTCCTCGCCCCCGTCGCAGAGACCGAGTGAAACCACCCACAGTTGAGCGCCTTCCTGCAATACTACCTTACGTCAAAGGAGTCACTGACAAGATTGGCTACATCCTGAAACGCTCTTCCATTAAAACTTATTTTAAGCCACTGAAGAGGATTAGCCAATTCTTACCACCTGTCAAGTGCCAGATCCCTTTACAAGATGCAGGAGTATATAAACTTGACTGTGACTGTGGTCTCTCTTACATTGGACAAACAAAGAGATCCATAAGAACTCGGATCAAAGAACACATAGCCGATGTGTAGCACCGCCGGGACACTAGGTCTGCAGCCTGTGAACATAGTCAGGACCGCTCCCGCCATAACATCAGGTTTGACAAACCACAAATCCTCGCAAAAGAACACCGATACCTGCCTAGAATGGTACGCGAGGCTATTGAGATTAAAAAACACAAAAATTTCAATAGAGAGGATGGCTGGGTATTACCATCAAGCTGAGATCCTGTTATAAACATTATTAAAAACAAATTCAAAAAGACCACCACAAGACTGCAAGACACCGTGAGCTCATATTGTATAGATTTGACCCACAATAATAATAACTAAAGATAATTTTACAAATTAAAACCTTTTAGTAACATAAAGTAAGCCGCCTTCAAAATTAACTTTAATTTAGCATCATGTTACCTGAGTTTTCTTGCCGGATCTTTCTCAGTGTGACCGTGTTCCGATCCGGTGGTAGTATACTAGATTATTACTTAGTTTTTTTTTTTTTTTTTTTTTTTTTAAATATAATTACTATTAATTTTAATGTTTAATTACTACTAACCATAAACAATATAATTTTTTCATATAGAATCATTTTCTTCTTACACTGGCAATAAATTTTGTATCAAAATGTGGGTCAATATTTAATAACTAATTTCTGTATCGGGTAGATAATTATAAATTTTCTGCAGTAACAATAACTTGTTGGACGTGAGACATCTTAGTCCACCCGTGATCATGAACGCTGTAAAGTGTTCGAAACGTCGGGTAATCAAAAATCAAATACAAACGCGATAAAATCCGTAAAGTAGTTTTATTTAAAATCTCACAATAATTTCAATACTAAATTTGTTATTATATATTTGTGAGGCTCTCGTCGGTTTAGTGCCATTGGCATGCAAACACCAACAGTGCGGTTTCGAATCCAAGTTATTAATAGCAGAAACGAAAATTGTGCCCGGAAATTTCTTTTCCGGAAACTTCATTTGTTTTCATTATATTTTTTTAACGCAAACTCTGGCCAACGAGCAGACAGTACACCTAGTAAGTGTTGCTGCCGCTGATGGCCCTATGCACGGCCGCTGCCTACCGCGAAGAAAGCGCAGGGAGTGTGAATGCGTGCAATGAGGTTCGGTGATACTAAAGGCTAGGCTACTAAAACCCACCACACGCAAACACCCTCAGAAAGATGGGATTCCGGCTCTCTTGCTCACCTAATGAAGCGCAGTAACAAATTGCTACTACTCGGATCTCGCTTTTCTGCGAGAGTGTGGTACTACCCTGGACGGACCGGCCCGCGGCTGTAGACAGACAATTGTCAACAATGCCGGTTATATTGAGAACTGTTACATAAATATACCTATCTAAACCTATGGAAAAAAGCAACTGATAAAATAACCCGAAAAATATACAATTGTTGCAGGATTTATATTCAGTCAATTTTATTCTGATGGAAAATCGTCTACATCCACGAAATAGAAAATATATTCAAATCGGCAAAATAAAGGTTTCAAATTTTTTACCCTGTAGTTCACGGCTTGGTTGTCCGGGGTGAGATCGTGAGTGAATGCCAAATGTAATGGGTGGAAACGGCATTTAGCATGTGCATTGGAGGCGAGGGATTCCGATACTTACGCCCAATCATTCTGTCAATCCGTCTGACTGTGCGACGCCGGCGCCCGTGGGAACACTAGCAATCGATAAACAGGATAATCGTATTGGCTTTTTAACGTTTAAAGCGTACATACAAACACAAAAGATAAGTACAAGTAACTCTAAACAACTGCGTGAATAATTCACAGCTGTTTAACTACAAAGTAAGGTAGAAGAATATCTTCACATAAATTTATGATAATATATGCCTACTGGAAGTAACATCTTAATCTTTTCATACAAATTGTAGTAGGTAAAGGCAATGCGATAAGCCTAAAGAAAATTATAGGTATAATAAAGTAATTTTCTTCATGCTTTTGCAAGTTAAGTTACATAATTACCGCATTAAGTAATATTCTTATAGAACTAGTCTGTCAGTCTAGTCTAGTCTCTAGTCTTATAGAGTCATTCAAATTAAATTAGATGTACCTACTTGGATGGACAAATTATTTTGAATCTGGGTAAACTCAAAATGATTTGTCGTTGAACTTGCGACATTCAATATTGGAAACGACATTGACCAACCATCTAAACCATTACGCTAAGTTTTACGCCCGCTTTAATTTTTACCAGGTATGAAGAAATATTTATATTATTTTCCGTGTGGTGACGGAGTAAGAATACAATTTACCATTCCCTATCTTGCCCGTGGATGTCATAAAAGACGACTATGGGATAAAATACGCATATAACATCTATGCAAGAGAAGGAAAACTCGAGACAGAATCCTATATCAACCTGTCTGACCAGCATAATATAGTAAGGTCAATCTGCCTCCTATTGTGGAGAGGGTTCGAGCTCAACAGGGGGACGGGGCTGAAATGATGATGATAATGATGAAGGAGTATTATCGTATGGTGACGGAGTAAGAATAAAATTCAGCACTCCCTGTCTTAGCTGTGGATGTCGTAAAAGATGAATGACGGGTACAATATGTACCTATATAACATCTACGTTTAGTCAGTCATCTATGCTAGAAAAGCAAATCTTGAAATAAAACCCGTCTGACCAGCGTGGTATAGTAGGTCAATATGCCTTCTATTATTGAGGAGGCTCGAGGCCAGCGGTGAGATACCGAGATGACGAAGAAAAATTTAATTTAAACAGAGTACATATTAACGCTTAAGTTCCATCTTGATTTTAGTTGTATACACAAAAACATACTAATTGGTCATTCACATCTCAATGCCACACATAACGTAATTATTTTCAAGGATATAGATAATATTGTTACTTCTTAAATAATATTATGATATCGTGCGAACTTTGAGGTTATTCAACGTTTAAAACAATTGTATCAGTAATGTGAATAATTAACTCTGGCCATTGTCTCACATTTGTTAAATTTGATTGCAGATACTATGTACTTATAAGCTTATTGCCATGCACACAAAGTATTCGGCCCTATTCGGACTATAAAATAAATAAATCTCGACAAAATTGACATTGATCGACCTATTGGAAGTATATAATAAAGGAAGCCGAAAGAAAGATCGTAAGAATTCCAACACTTGTTTAATATAGTTTGCTTCTGGGCCGTATTCGCAAAGAGTAAATGAAATCCTCTTAAATTATTGATAGGCTTCAATAAATTAAGAAAATCTCGTTATGGTCTGGCGTCATTTTTACGTGCATTTTACGTCAGATCTGTCACAATCATATACATACAACCGTATTAAGAATTTATTTGTTCACAGGGACTACAGTCTGTATACGCTTTTTTTTTTTTTTGGGGTGGGCTGCGGTCGGCGCGCCTCCGCACCACTCCGTCCGGGGCGACAGAGGGGCTTAAGCACAGTCTGTATACGCTATAAGTTCTCTTTCTCAATATGTTACTGATATGCATAATCGGTTAGCCTATGCAATGTGTCGCAGGAGTCATTTCTTTTAGTTAGAATTAATAATTCTTGAGATTAAATTTAAACAATAGCCAAACAATACTTTAAACACATTTAGTAGTGTAACTGTGTTCCTGATTTTTTTAAGGCTAGGAGCAGGTATCATTGAACAGCAGATAGTCCTTACTACTACAGTTCTATAATAGCGATATGACTGTTTGCCTGCTATTGCTGAGGTTAACAAGCAGCTTATTCACTTCCAGGCTTAGCAACGTTCGAGAAACTTACGAGGATCTTCACGTCCAACACACCTCAGAGTCTGAAAGCACAGGTATACGACCAGTAATGACTGACGGCACGATATCGTGGTCTTTAAATGTAAGTCTCATAACTAAACTCATAGACGCTCAGCGTGCTATGGGACGGGATATGCTCAGAATTTCTCTGCGAAATAGAAATACAGAAATCCGCAGAAGAACGGGTAACAGACAAAGCACAAAGAATTAACACGCTGAAGTGCCAATGGCAGGCCACATCGCGCATCAAACCGACAAACACTAAAGATGAAAAGTTCTCGGGTGGCGAACACATATCTGACGACGCATTATAGGGCGCCCCGCCGCCAAATGGATCGTCATTGGATGCAGGAGGTACAGGAGTGCACCTTGGGCCGCAACATAAGGGAGGCCTACATACAGAAGTGGACGGCGAAATTCTGAATGATAATGATGATGAATGATATTCACCATCATATGAGTGGCTTGCTTAAATATCAGCATAGGAGATATAGCAATTACATATATTAGAATTAATTCCCTAATAGCAATATACCCACGTTTAGTATTTAATCAAGCATAATAGTATTTGATAGGAATAAATATTTGAATTAGCTTTCAGATACTTGCTATCTTGTAGCGGTATACTAATATATTATAATATACAAATAATATTACGACATTCATATTCGAAACATTGAATATATCAGAATGAAATACATTTATATTGCTAAATATACTACAAATAAAATACCAGTTTTTCTTCTATTTTTGTATAATAAAATAATTACATAACATGCAAAAGACCTATATCTATACAAATAAATAAAATTGACGTGGCTGTTTGTAATATTGAAATAATACGTTTAATTCATGCTCACACCGTTATTTACACGATACCTACGCCTGAAAACTACTTTAACATTTTTTGGACTCTCTGTTCCGGGTAATCTTCCAAACGGCTGAACCGATTTTAATAATATTTTACTCAGGTAAATAGGTACCTGTCTATATAAGGAGTAACTTAGGCTGTTTTCCTTATCAAGAAACCTCTATAAAATTTTCCCGACCCGGCAAACGAACCCGACGCCTCCTGAACTGCAGTCGCGTATCGTAATATTTTAGAAGATTATGGAAATTAATTATGCGGTTGCAAGGCGACTGAAACTGAAGCGAAGTGTGTGTGAATGCCAGTACAAATATGTATATAAATCATTTAGATTTATTTTAAAAAAATATTATATGGCCACGCGTGAGCCCAATATAGTATCAGAGATATATGTCAGAAATGCCATTAAAATACATACTCAAGGACATAGATGAACGTATAGTTTTTTAGAGCAAAACATAGAATGAGACTTCTTTATTGGTATTTACAAAATTGGATCGAATCTTCTCTGAAATGAAAGAGAAGTTATTTTACTACAACCACGTTGACAAGTTCTTCGCATAATATGCTCTTTTGATGCGAGCTTTTCGTTCTGTATTTTCATCGATCATGCAGTTCAGCTCATATACATACGTCTTACTGTTGGGCTCGGTTCTTTTTCATTATAGGAGACAATTTCACCTACTTTACTATGCTAGTCAGACGTAGATTTTTATATCGAGCTTTACTTCTCTTGCACATTTAATCCCTTATTCATACATATCTACACGCATATTTAATCCTTTATATTTTTATTAATGAATGTGGAGGAGGCGAAAGTGGTATGTCAAGATCGTAGCAAGTGGAAGGAAGTGGTCTCTGCCTACCCCTATGGGAAAGAGGCGTGATTATATGTATGTATGTATATTTTTATTACATTTAATTCTTGTTTTTATTTGTTACATAAATATATTTGATCCCTTAGGCGACTTTTACGACACCTACTAGCAAGAGAGCAGGTGATGAAATGTATTCTTACTCTATCGCCATACGAAATAATTTTTAACGATATTACCAGCAAAAAGCGATGTTGTTCTGATGCTGCTGTCGTATTGATTATTCATTTTCATTCCAAATTCCTTACCACAACTTGAGAGTTATGACTAAAAATATTAGTTAAGAAAATCGATACATCTTCTTATTTTCAACTTAATTTGTCATAATATAATTTAATTTGAATTGCTAATTTACTCATAATAAACGCTCATAAATGATTCTTGCAATTTATTGCATCTGCACACGTTGATATTTATAATTATCAACTTTATTAAACTAGCAGCAATAAATATTTTGAAAAGTTTTCAGTTAAACGAGTTAATGAATGAATTTGTATTAAATACCAATGTAATGTACTTTTACTCTTTAATATAGAGATTTTTATGCGCTTGATCATTTGAAATGTCTATGCCATTTTCCCTAACTACACATAAACAATTTTGAAATATAAAACCAAAACCATAAGTCTATACTAATATTATAAAGAGGTAAAATTTGTAAGTTTGTATGTAACGAATAAACTCAAAAAGTACTGGACCGATTTTAAAAATTCTTTCACCATTGGAAAGCTATAATATCAGGGAGTAACATAGGCTATATTTTATCCCGGTATTCCCACGGGAACGGGAACTACGCGCGTAAGGCGACTGAATCCGAAGCGAAGCGAGGGCGGATTGCTAGTTATATTATAAACTAGTAACCCGCCCTCGCTATCTTCGCTATCTTCGGCAATATTCACTTCACACTACATACTATAAAAAGCATATTGATCTATAATAAATGCACAATTTATTTAAGGTACTTAATTGGATAAGGATTAATGCTGTATTGTATAAAATCACTTAGTAAATAATCATTTTTTAGTAGAGGATAAAAAATGGTTATGGTGGGTTATCCCTAAGAGATAGACATATGCCATCGTGGACTTTTTTGTTGAACTTTTTAAGATGGATAATACTGTAGTACATTATTTTGGTCTATCTCGTAGGGTTCAGCCAACGTTTGCAATATAAGCGCAAAAACGTGCTTATTTACGACATCACATTAGAAACCTCTAAATTAATCAGCGTTTCTCTACTATATTATGCATGTATTATACATATAAACCTTCCTTAAGAATCATTCTATTTATTAAAAAAAACTCCATCAAAATCCGTTGCGTAGTTTTAAAGATCTAAGCATACATAGGGACAGACAGACGGCGGATAGCGACTTTGTTTTATACTATGTAATGTAATGATAGAAAAACATAAAAATTGTGTCTCAACTACTCTTATTAATCTATTAAAAAGAATCAACAGCTAGTATTATATAAATTAGTTGTTGCAAGAGGTTATCATGTATCGCTAATTGAGGAAATATCCATATACTTGTCCAAGGCCTTTATATTAGCAGTTGGAAGCAAAAACTGAGAGGTCAAGGTACCTAACATAGCTAAGACCTAAAAAATAAGAACAAAGAACAATAATCATAGTTCATGTTACACATCAATCAGGGCAACAGATAATAGTAATTATAATAGCAAATTTAAGTAAAAATGACGCGCAATACATCGACAAGGCAGGTTTGCTCGTTTCTTATTTAACATACAACATCAAACTCACTTCATACTAAAACTGCTAACAATTCAATACTTATCGATCACTCTCAGGCCTCACAAAGCGATGATTGTTCAGAATCCTTGAATGGAACACAAAAAGTTACATTACTAATTTTATTGTATTCAAAACGAGATGTCGCCTTGAAGACAAGATCATTACAAATACAATAACCACCAAGAAATGACCTCTCATAAACGGTAATAGAGCCCATGTATAACTAGACACTCAATACAGAAAAAGTTAAGAAAGGTCATACGATATTGGCGGCGCTACTCAAACTTCACTCTCCCACAAACCTAGAGTAGGAACCGGTTATCAAAAATATGTCTTACGTCATTTAGCCACGTGAAAACATTTTAATTGATGATATGCGGAAGACAAAAACTTATGATAGTGATCGGCAATTTGATACTGGTTTAAATTTATATATACTTTTCTATACCTAAGCCTATTATGTATTTTTAACCACCATGACGGTTATAAAGCATGATATACTGACTAATTTTTTAAGTAATTTACCACCGGAAAATTTTCATAATACGAATTCAACTTTCTTTTAATAAGGGAAAGAAAACAGATGATCGACGTTTTCTCTAAAGAATTGATCGCGGCGACATTAAGTCCCGCTATGCAATCATTGTCATTAAACTATGTTTTAAACTAACCGTGAAGATTCAAATATTTTCTATTAAAGTAATTTTGTGATAAATGCACCTACCAATTTATATTTATATATATGTTATACAAAAGACCGAGGAGTATAATCGGCCCCTGTGCTTAGCATTTGTGGACTATGAGAAAGCCTTTGATTCAGTCGAAACTTGGGCGGTGCTGCAGTCCCTTCAGCGGTGCCAAATCGACTATCGCTATATCGAAGTGCTGAAGTGTTTGTATAGGAACGCCACAATGTCATTCCGTATCCGGGATAGGAGTACGAAACCGATCCAGTTGCAGAAAGGCGAGAGACAGGGAGATGTCATCTCTCCGAAACTGTTCACCGCTGCACTGGAAGATGTCTTCAAGCTCTTAGACTGGACTAGACTCGGCATCAACATTAACGGCGAATACATCACTCACCTTCGATTTGCGGACGATATAGTCGTTATGGCAGAATCCATGGAGGACCTTGGCACAATGCTCAATGATCTCAGCAGGGTATCCCAACTAGTGGGTCTACGAATGAACATGGACAAGACGAAAGTCATGTCAAATGCCCATGTCATTCCTGTACCGGTCCTAGTTGGCAATGCGATTCTCGAAGTTGTCGATCACTATGTTTACCTCGGACAAACAGTCCAGTTAGGTAGATCCAATTTCGAGAAAGAGATCAGCCGACGAAGCCAACTCGGTTGGGCAGCGTTCGGAAAACTTAAGAGGATCTTCTCGTCCAACATACCTCAGTGTCAGAAAACACAGGTCTAGGACCAGTGTGTGTTACCAGTGATGACTTACGGCACGGAAACGTGGTCCCTAAATGTAGGCCTTATATCAAAGCTCAAAGTCGCTTAGCGTGCTATGGAGCGGGCTATGCTCGGGATTTCTCTACGAGATAGAATCCGGAATACGGAAATCCGCAGAAGAACGGGTGTAACCGACATAGCACGAAGAATTAGCACGCTGAAGTGGCAATGGGCAGGCCACATCGCTCGACGAACCGACAACCGCTGGGGAAGAAAGGTTCTCGAGTGGCGACCACGTATCGGACGACGCAGTGTGGGACGCCCCAACTAGGTGGACCGATGACCTAGTGAAAGTTGCTGGGCGTCGTTGGATGCAGGCGGCACAGGACTGCACATTGTGGCGCAACATGAGGGAGGCCTACGTCCAGCAGTGGACGGCTGTAGGCTGAAATGATGATGATGATGATATGTTATATATGCCATTTACATTATAAGACATAAATACACAAATCGCGGAATAGTATACATATTAATACCAGCTATATTTTGTTACAGCTACGTACGTAAAAGTAGTTTCATTTCAATATCAAATCGTCATATCAATAGGCACACTAATACTGTTGATTTATGCTTACTACAGCCACTGGGTCTTCGCTATCCAGTGTCCGAAATTCGACCTTAATTCATAAAATTTTCAAGTTAATTTTAATTTTGATGTGAAACATCTATAGGCGAGGGTGATCCCGAGCATCGCGTGGCGTTAACGCCACCCTTCGCGGCACCCTATTAATTAATGAAAAATAAAAATCCGAATACATATGTGTACATTTTTGTAACGAAACCATAGTGCGATTTAAAATTTGTACAACGCCATCTAGTGCGCTTAAAGTAAATTGTTACCTATAATGTATACTAATGAAAATAAATGTTTATTGAATAAAAATCATCATTTTCTTGGAAAAAAAAAATCGTAATATTATTTATATTAATGTGCTATTATAGTGCCTGTCGTAATCTGTTCTTTTATGCATATATACTTAATCTATAAAATAATGTATAATTCTCTAACTTGCCAATATAAGTATACCATACCTACTTACAGTACTTTCACGTACGAAAACTGGACAATCGCTTTTTATAGGTGTTTTATTAGTTTCAGGTATATATTTATTTGTTTGTATGTTACAGACTCCTAGGAATTGGATCTTGACCCACTTTCAACATTCAGATTTCATTTAAAATTTGTTAATTTAACAAGAACCAATGACGATAAAATAATTTAAATAGCTTGTCTCATTATCATCATCATCATTACAGGATTAGAGATTTCTTTATAAAATATATTTTGTAGCCGAGATTTAGCCTTAGCTCGATAGATGTCGTTATTTTTGTTTGCTAAATCACACTTTCTTAACCGATCCTTTTGATTTGAACTACGCAGAAGTGTGCGAGGGAGACGTAGCGACGCTATGTTAGGTCGTAAGCGGCCGGGTGGTGAATTAATATAATTTCTTTGTAATATCTTAGGTAATAGTAGAAATCGTATTATTCTATTCAATAAATCAATACTTTACATATTAGTTCCTGTCGTAATCTATGCTTTTATTCATATATACTAGGGATGTCGGAAGTGAAAAAAATATCGATATTTATAAAAATATCAATATCGACGTCGATATATCGAAAAAGAAATATCGATATATCGGTCTTTAAAAAAAAGCGTTTATTAAATAGTACAGTATTTAGTAGGGATGTCGGCAATGAAAAAACATATCAATATATAGATATATCTATATTTATCAAAATATCAATATCGACGTCGATATATTAAGGAAAAATATCGATATATCGGTCAAATTTTAAAAGATTTTGTGTTTTTAAAATAATAATGTATTTAGTTCAATCAAAATTCTTTTTTATTAAGCAATAATTACAAAAATATCAAAAACAAAAAAGCTATTTTCGAACCAATATTTTTCAACTTATTATATATTATATATTTATTCATATCTCATATTATATATTTATACCTATATTATATATTTATACATATCCCAGGAGAGAGCTACCCACTCTCCTGGTAAAACCTTATACGATTTTTACGACTCGAAAGGGGTGGTAACAATTATATTCTTAACCCGACGCCATACGTAACTTAGTTAAGATCAAATTACTAAAAACGAAATCACTTTAATTGCCGGGGAATCGTGTCTATTTTTTTTAATAACAAGTCAATTGTATAGAAAAAAATAAGTGATATAAAACTATTCGGTTAACGATTTATCATTTGAATTCTAAGCGACAGTTGGATATATGTATTGGAATAATTCGATTATCATGTGTGTCAATAACAATAATTGTCCTTAATAAAAAGTGACAATCAAATGGCAATCAAAACATACTAATGTAGTGGCAATCAAAACCTACTAATCATAGAGTATGTATACAGTTAATGCTATACTTTTATATTTCCTATATTTTACGGTACTAGATTCTAGACTTGATTTACACAAACAAAAAAAAAATATCGTTTTTGATTCGATTTCGATATTGGATATTTAATATCGATATATCAGCTCAAAATATATTGGTTAAAAATATCGATATTTCTAACAAAAATATCCATATATCGATATATCGATATTTTTTCAACAAGCCTAATATATACTTGTACAAAATAATTTCGAAGTTTCACATCTGCCAGGCGTCCTGAGTGACGGCTCACTTTTTTTTAGTTTTCTTTTTTAATTGTATCTTTTTAATTTTAACCTATAATAATTGCATATATTTTAGTAGCTTTTATAATAGTCTATCGAAATTCAATGTTTATACAAAATGAATCTGGGTGGTTTAGTTTCGGAACAGTCTTTACTGAACAGTTTTCCCATCGAGAGCAATGAGTGTAAGTGTCACGGGAGCATGTAAAAGAGTCTCTTACAATTGAATGCACAGAACACGAATTATTAATTAAATAGAGCAAGACAATTACCGCATAAGTAATAATATCTGGTTGACCGAGCTTCGCTCGGAATATTTTTGTTGTATTTTTGTCGAATTTATTTAGATGTATATTAATCGGGCCCATATGAGGTACTTGGGCCTGGTGCTCGACGGGCGATGGTGGTTCCGGGAGCATTTCCGCAGGCTCGCTCCACGGCTCGTCGGCGCGACGTCCGCCCTATCGTGGCTTATGCCGAACGTGGGCGGACCGAGCGCTGCGTGCCGACGGCTGTACGCGGGGGTCATCCGGTCGATGGCCCTGTACGGCGCACCGGTGTGGGCGGGGTCCATGACCGTCCGACTTAGGGCCCTTCTGTGGCGACCACAGAGGGTCATGGCGATCAGGGCCATCCGCGGATACCGCATGGTGGCGACGGAGGCAGCGTGCCTATTGGCCGGGACTCCCCCGTGGGACCTGGAGGCGGAGATGCTCGCCGGACTATATCGGCGGGTGACGGGGGTGCGAGCGGAGGACGGTGTGGTCTCGTTAAAGGATCTCACCGCCTGGCGCGTCGACGCCCGCCGAGACGTCATTGCCCGTTGGGCAGTCCGGCTGGAGAGGCCTCGGTTCGGGGTGCGAACCGTGGAGGCCTTCCGGCCGGTGCTGATGCAGTGGTTGGAGAGGCAGCACGGGGTGCTCTCCTTCCGACTGGTGCAGGTTTTGACGGGGCATGGGTGTGTGATTAGTCCGTCACCCGCCGAGAGGCCGACCGCGTGAGGAGAGACCGACGTCCTCCCCGAGGGGGGGACGTCGGTCGATGGGAGAGTACCCCAATTAGGGGTATTCCGTCAGGCCGACCACTGACGACAAGTTAACGCTGCTCCAGTGGTCGGCCCAACGACCAAGGCGACGTGGTTTTTGGGTGGGTCGCGGGAGTTGCGTGCTTAAGCCCGTCTGTCGCCCCGGACGGAGTGGTGCGGAGGCGCGCCGACCGCGACCCACCCACAAAAAAAAAAAAGATGTATATTAATAAAGAATAAAATAAAATAATGAAAAAAAAATATCAAAAAAATACAAAAAGAGAATAATAACAACACCGAGATTCGATTCCACGCTGTTTGAATGCCAAAATAAAAAGAAAACTGGACATCTTCCCAACTGAGCTATCATAACTGTTGACGTTGATGGAGAAATTTGAATTCATATTGTTTTAAAATTTAATGTCATTGTATTGTTTTGCTTAAAACGCCGACAAAACAACATTTTCTATAAATAAAACCTATAATAATATATATATATATATATATACATATTACAAGAATTTCTCGTTTAAAGATATAAGAATCTAAGTCCCGATCGGTAATCACTAGTGTCGTGGGTTAGATTTTCACTTAGAACAATTCTTTGCAATTCCTAAACAGTTAGTCGGATTTTGAGTGCAATCTGTGTGCGTTTAAGGATTTAAGGAAGAGTGTATATTATTAAAAGTAAAAATTTAAAAAAAAGTTGCAATCTTGTAAAAATATTTCAATTTTCGTTTAATCGAATATACTTCACGTACATTTACGCGGTTTTCTTCTTTGAATTATTATAAACATTGTTTCATCGGTGTACGTTTTATGGCTACATTACATTGCTTTTATAGCTTTATTTTACCGAAATTGCCTCATTTTTTTGGCCAATATCATAACGTATGCCTAAAGAAGTGTACGCCTTTAGTCTTACATAAAATTCGTCTTTTCAAATTACTGTGTACTGTACTGATGTTCTAAATTTCACTCTTTACTATTTGGATAGAATTGTTAATTCAATGGCATAATCATGCAATTCCGATCGTGACCTGGGCTCGAACTCTGGGTTCAAAAAAAAATCTAATTGCTAAGGTTTCGTCCCCAAAAAATTCTGAACAAACAGGACAATGTTTATAAATATGTCCTATAGATGCTTCACTCACTCGCAGGTCATCATCATCATAACCATCTGCTTACTTATACGGTGATAAAATATAGTCTATATAAACCATTATCATTTCAATCAATGTATGTCCCACTGTTGGACTCAAGGCACCTCCACAATGGAATATGATATATGGTGATGGTGAGACGTTTGGGCATGGGCATTGGATTATGTCGAACTTTCCTTCTCTTGCATAGATGTTACCTGCATAAGAAGGAGGAAAGTGAATTATATTCTTACTCCGTCACCACACGGAAGATAAAAACAAAAAACAATGAATATAAATTTATTCTTTATTTACCATCATCTTAAAACATTGGCGTCGATGTAGGATAAAAACCTCCCAAAGGGAAAGTCGCGTAGTACGGCGATTACATCCAATAATTCCCTGCGACTTTAACATTTTCGTTTGGTATTTATACTACTGTAACTATTTTGCACACCTCCAACCGGCTAGTCATGGTAGGCAATCATGCAAGTTCTGGGCAGAGTTAAAAGATAAAAAATTACATACATTGTTTAAAATAGTTTTTTTAGACGCATCTAAACATGAGAATGGAAAGTGTGTTATGAGGGGTGTACCATTGGATTTTCCAAACATTTTAATTAGTTGTATTTCTATTAAATCAGTTATGGCGTAACATATCGTGGTGATGGAATAAAAATTCACTTCACCAGCCCATTTCTTACCCCTAGGTATGGTAAAAGTCGACTAAGGGATATGCAGATAACATTTATTAGTAGGAAAACTCTAATGAAAACCCTGTAGTAACCCGTCTCTGACTAGTGTGATATAATAGGTTAATTACCTCTCCACTGTGCAGGAGGCTAGAACTTAGCAGTGGGATATATGATATGATGATATGACAATAATGGTCACTTCATTATTAGAACTACATAATGATAGTTCAATTTCCAGACAAAACGAACAAAATCAATTTGTTTTGGTTCAGGAATTCCTATCCACGCAATAATATGATCTTCTTGTATCACTATTTCATTATGATGACACTATCGAAAAATACAAGGTTGTGGATATTTGAAGTCTGTTTGGATCAAAATATATTAGCTTGTTAAGTAAATGTTACACGGGTTATATACGGTATAAAAATAGACTAAAATAGTTATTTTATATTCTAATAACTATTACATTAAAGTTTATTCTTGACTTAGCCTTTTTACTGTTAATACGCTTTATTGCCCTGTCTAGCCCTTTCACCCACATTCATTCGAATCACCTCGCCAATCGCTTTCATTTCTTTCTGCTTGACTGAATTGAAACGAAACCTCTTTCAATTCTGATCACTACATTTTATAAACCACAAAGATATTTAATCTTAATCTAATACCTTTAAACGAGCAATTTTTGTATATATATTCAGACTTTTGGAAACGTTTACAACGAATTCCTTGAACTTTTATATGCAGGTTTCGGGGGCGGTAAATCGATCTAGCTAGGTTTCATTTATAGAAAATCTGGTTTTATCTGTATTTTCAGACAATTAGCCAATGCCATTAAAATAAAAATAGCTGAGTTAGGCACTAGAGCAATCCCTTAATTCAGATTAATCCCTTAATTTATTATTGCCCCTTTTTTCATCTTCCGTTATTTTTTTCATTATAATATTCATATTTTATTAGTATGTAATTTGTATTTAAATATGAGCTATGATATTGATGAGTGTAAATCTTCAAAAAACGTTTAGTTTAGTCCTGCTGCTTTATCACCCGATAAATAAGGATACTCCTTACTTAATATACCACTGTAAGCATTTTAAGATAGAAATGTGCCCATGACATCTATTTGAAATCTATACCAATAAATAAAATTGGAGTGTCTGTTTGTAATGTCAAAATAATAGGCTTTTTCATGCTCACACGGTTATTCGCACGACACTTATGCCTAAAATACAGATTAAAAAATTTTTGTCTGTCTGTCTGTTTGTTTGTTCCGGGTAATCTTCAAAACGGCTGGACCGATTTCAAAAATTCTTTCACCAATGGGAATCTATAACATCAGGGCGTAAACTATATTTTATCCCGGTATTCTCACGAGAACGGGAACTACGCGGGTAAAACGACTAAAACCGAAGCGAAGCGAGGGTGGGTTGCTAGTTTTAACTAAGAAGAACGATTTGCATGCATATAATTATACAACACATAAATATTCATCGTCATATATAAGAAAATAGGTATATATTATAATGTTTCATAATAAAAGAAAAATAAATAGATTATATTAGAATTGATTATATAACCCAGACACTCAAAGCAAGTACATCTAAATATACATACATATTGTCAAAACCTATTCGAATGCCCGACTGGGAGAAAGGATCGTATTCAAGCGTAAAGCATTCTCCCATAGGAGTTAAAATTTCCTTGCATAAAATTTGTGCGTACTCCATTATTCATTCATAACCCTGTCGCGCCCACGACATAATTAACTACTAAACACCTTTTGTTTACAATGAATGATATATAAACCAGCATTTTAAAAAGAGCATTAAGATTTTATAAAATTCATTTTATCATCTCATTTATCACCCCCTATGATACCCATATGGTCCTAAAAGACGATTAAGAGATGTCTCTTAGTCGTCACACAACATCAATTCAAAAGAAAAAAAACTCGAAATAAAACCCTATACCAAACTGTTTGACCAGCGTGAGAGTAGGTCAATTTTAGATTCTGACAGTGGATCGTATATGAATGAAGCCTAAATATAGAGAGATATCTATATTCAGACTTCATATCATGGTACTAACGATTAGGAAACATCAATAATTACCAATCATTATATATCTACATAACGATTTAATTACCTTAATTATACAAACACATACTAAATCTGTTGTAGTGCTCAGTACGTACATTATTTAAGTCATCAATTACCATCAATAAATTGTGTGTTGTCGTGACAGTATGCCCGAAGGTGATGACATAAAAACGAAACCTGATTGGTGATTTTAAAGTAGGCAGCATGGAAGATTTCGAAAGGAAATTTTATGTTATACGCTAGATAATATTTTCACATATCTGTCGCTGTAATCTTCAATGTTAATCATTCTTTGTGATTGCTTTACCGTAAATATACAATTCAATCTACACTAGAAAAGTCTAGAAACATATAAGAAAATCATCATCATCACAGCTCATACATATCCCAATGCTGGGCCCAAACCTCCTCTATAATGGGAGAGAAATTCACCTACAATACCATTCTAGTCAGACGAGTTGGTATAAGGAAATACAAAATCATTACGTCAAATACTCAAGATATATAGGCGTGAAATGATTGAAAATTACAATCAATTCACTCTGATAGTAATGATCGATGGATATTAATCGGTAAATATGCAATCGACAGATAATTAAGTTGTGATCCATCGATCTTAGAAGGACCAGCATGCCTCGCGTCGTAATAACTGTCTAAGAACAATTGACGACTTTAAAAAGGCATGCATTTGAAGTCGTAATGTATTATTCTCAAGAACTGTGTATCTGTTCGTCTGTAGATATATTAAATTTCATTTCCTTGTGCTTAAAAGGCCACTTGTTTCAAAAAGTAAATTCATTTGCTAGAATTAAATAAAAACGAGTTCATTGAAACATTTGTTGTAGCAAACACCATTGTTTTTGTGTGTGAGTAATAATATACTGTAATATATGAATAATTATATACTGGAGCACAATCAATCTTACCGTATGTTGACTGAGTAGGGATATAATTCATCATCCCTTGCTTTTTTGTGAGTATCATAAAAGACGACTAAATGATGTAAAAAAATAACATCAGTCCAAGAGAAGAAAAGCTCCTGAATAAAAATTCTATACTAATACACCTGACCTGCGGGTTGCAGGTAATTTTGTTCTGCTATTGTCTAACAGACCTGAACCTAATTGCGTGAAGTATAGGGCTTTAAAAAGAATAAGAAGATCAATTATTCACTAACATAGTAAACTACGTATTTTACGTATTTTTATCGCCTGTGAGTTCGGACTGTGAAGGTTCATGGTCACGGGTCTACTGTGAGCCGCCGACCATAGACGCTTTAAAGTGTTCGAAACGTCAGGTCAAAAATCAAATAAACGCGATATAATTCTTAAAATATCTTTATTTACAATTTCTAACTATTATGATATCAATATATTAAAGATTTTAAATATTAAGTGTTACATGAAATTAAATCTTTATAATTAGCAATTATTTAAATTATCTTAAAGTGCCAATTCAAAACGTGTTTGACATAAGTACTCATATCAGCTTGAATCATCAACTCGATATCTTGCGTTGGTCACGCTCTCGTAAAATGTAAAGCTTATCCAGTGACTCTCTATTTGCGTAGAGCTGACCGCATTCGATACGTTCGACTTGCAGTTGAAAGATGGGGCTTGTAAATCTGTCAACAGCCAAATTACAGCCACGCGAGGACTTCACAAAGGGCTCTTCATGAAGTCGTGTGTGCGTGCAACACTCATTCGTGACAGCAGTAAAACCACGCTGCAAATATTATAAATTGCAATACAAATATATTTTATTTATATTATTACTAGCAACCCGCCCTCGCTTCGCTTCGATTATAGATTATAGTCGTTTTACCCGCGTAGTTCCCGTTCCCGTGGGAATACCGGGATAAAATATAGCCTAGTTTACGCCCTGATATTATAGCTTTCCATTGGTGAAAGAATTTTTGAAATCGGTCCAGCCGTTTTGAAGATTACCCGGAACAAACAGACAGACAGACAGACAAAAATTTTTTAATTGCTATTTTAGGCATAGGTGCCGTGCAAATAACCGTGTGAGCATGAAAAAAGCCTATTATTTTGACATTACAAACAGACACTCCAATTTTATTTATTGGTATAGATTTGCTTCTCCCTGATCTCACGACGACTTCTATAGAAATCATATGAGCCTACAGACATATATGGGAATATGGCTATGCACTCTAATTCATCCTCATTGCAGCCCAAATGCGTCTCACTGTTGGGCTCGGGCGTTATTCACTTTGGGAGGGAAAGTGACCTTCTATATATAGCACGCTGGTTAGACGTGTTGGCATAGGGTTTTGTTTCGGGTTTGCCTTCTCTTGCATAGATGTTATATGTATATTGTATCCCTAAGTCGTATGGTACGTCGTGGTGAATTAAATTCATACTCCGTCACCACACGGGCCATAGATCATAGAATATTGTACTACAATATAAATTTCTATATGAATACCGTTTTTGTAAGCGAGCTATGGTCTGTATTTACGGTAGTCCAGTGTCAGCAGGTGTTAAAAGAAATACCTTACGAACTGCTGACAAAATTGTTGAGAATTACCCGAAAAGGTTTTTTAACATGTAGGATAACTACTGAAAATCCCAAGGATACTTATTTAACCCCATCCCAAACCCCATACTTATAGCAGTCGATCAATCTGGCACTCGATTCATAACAAAAGCAGTTTCAGAAAACATACGCCGTTTTATTTGCCAATTTATCAGTAAATAATTTTCTTTTTTAATAATAAATTTCTTTTTTAAATAATTTATTTTCGATAAAGCAAATTTCTGTTCAAATATTATATAACATCCTGCTAGCGCGATGTAAATGAATTTTACTGAACTTTGTATAGCGCAAATGTGAATTTGACACTAACGTGCGAGCTGGCTCGTAAATCTCATTAAAACAAAATTGGTTTCGTTTATGTGAACGCTAATTTTTAGTTCCTATTTTTTAACCTTCGCACAGTGGTACACACGTTCATATACTGATGGAGAAATGATATAATTGAGCACTACCGCCTTTATCGTAAGTGCTCTATAAGACATGATTGCCAAGGAAGGAATACTCTAAATACGCCAAAACCTCTGACCAGCGGAATAAACAATATGACATGTCAAATGTCAAACCTTTTACTCTACAGGTAGGCTAATGTCTCCCCCATCTTGGAGAATTCTCGTGCTCTACTAGAGAACATAGTTACATAGACTATGAAGCAAAATAGAGGACGATTTAGTATGCTACAGGAGGCAGATATGTGTAGCCTTAAAAGTGGCGTCTGCTTCGAATAGCACCATACATTAGTAGTTACTGGACGCCTAAATAACATCAATTTACTACTGTCCGGACTACTTGACCGGCAACCCAAACCTCCTCCTGCTACGTTCTTATCCTTATTCCATTCCCTATAACTTGACTTGAATATGCTCCTGGTATAGCCGAAGTCCATAAGTGATAGTTATCATTTATCATTAGATGAGCTGCTTGCTGCCATGAAAAGCATTCATCATCATCATCATCATCATTTTAGCATATCGCCGTCCACTGCTGGACGTAGACCTGAAATAAAAGGCTTTAAAAATTAATAACTTCATTACGAATTTTGCATTCATCATTCACAATCAAGAATAATAGAATTACATCAATTCTGCAACGTGAGATGAAAAAGAAAACTATTTACCGTACAGCACGACTATCTGACGTAACTATAATGATAGTTTATTTTAGTTACAATTATTCCCCACGGCCAAAGCTGAAAGGCTTATATAATGTATACTATTAAAATAAAGAAAGGAACTTCCATGATTCACACAATTGTCTTAATGAATTAATTAAACAAAATTAAATGAATTATATAACATTTATTATATAACAATTAATATAAACAAAAAACCCTTTATTATATAACATTGAATTAAGTTATTAGTTATTTATTGTTATTATTTTTATTAGTAAAGTTTCCATTGTGTGATGCACCCCTCTTATATTCCCCGCAGGTATCGTAGAATTTAATGAAGGTCAACTCTGTTCATGGGCGATATATGTATGTCAGAACTTCAGGTTAATTTTCATCCATCTAGTACCCTATGCCATATCATGTTCTGTCATGATATAAAGATGTATACTAAAATACGTTGGTACTGTACTTTATCGCCTAAAAACAACACGTTTCACAGTGAGGAAAGAAATATTGACAACATTCATGAAATTATAAAAAAAAGATAATACATTTTCCGTGTGGTGAAGGAGCTCGCCCTCTATTCTTCGTGGGTGTCGTAACAGACGATTAAGGGATCAAATATGCATATAACATGTATGCAAGAGAAGGAAAACTCAAAACAAAACCCTATACCAACACGTCTGACCAGCCTGGTATATAGTAGAGCAATTTCCCTCCTATTAAGAAACAGTTTTAAGCTGTGGGACGTACATGAACTGAACCGAATGTATGAAAATTTTGATATGGTTATCAACAAATCAACAATATTAGATGGACTTCTGAAGAAAATGTCAAAGATATTATAAATATATTGTGTTTATATTCTTTACATGAAAAATATCTTTTAATGTACAAAACTATAAAAAAAAACAGTATTATTGTATTATTTATGCCCATGTTAAGTAATAAATGAATCAAAAGCTACCGCAATCAAACATACAAGACACGAGAACGCCCCAAATCGATACAACTATTTGTTAATCACGTAAGTATTTGTCCTTTGCGAGCATCGTACCCAGTACCCACATTATGTTACGCTTGGTCATTGACCTAGGAGTATTTGTTTGTAAGAAAGTTAACTCTTTCGACGTTATAAGTTTAGTGGGATAGTATTGACAAACGTAAATTATCTATTTCACATTTATTCAGCATCGATCCGTCGAGTGAATATGCGACTGTATTGTGAGTTTAGTAGTTTCGAATCCTCTTAGCTCGAACAAAAGCGTTCTTATATTTTTGTGCTAGTTTTCTAAAGATAATTTCATTTGGAGGCTTGTCAAGTTTGCGAATATCTGCCATAAGCGCCAATAGTCTAATGAATCACTTGTTAGTTATAATAATACTGTGACAAATACGAAGTTAAAACTTATTACTTCAGGGGCAAAGATGTACTACTATTGATCATTAGTTCATCCACATTGTTTGCCCCACAAGGTCACCCCAGTGAGACGAAAATAAAATTAATAAATAAATATACTTATTATATTTCATCCAAAAAACTAAATTAGTAGATACCTACTAAGGTAAGTAACGTTTACCACGTTGTGCTTAGACCACAAACTTCCTTTAAGTTCCCTGTAATCTACAGGTAAAGTGCTATTATTGTATATATATTTTTTTTTTAATATTCGGTCGAATAGTTTTGGATATAAGAATGAAATAATCATATTTTATGTATTTTCTTATATAGCTTTATAATTATTTATTTATAAATTATAAAAATATGTTTAAGGTACAACAAGCCATTTCATTCAATATATCACAAAGTACTGTTGCCATTTTCGAATTTACTATTTTCTCCTACTAAAATAACTACCATGTTCAAAATGCATTTATTTAAGTTGTACGTCCATGTTTTGTTTACAAACATTTTGATACCAAATTGCATATCAATGGCTCTGCTCGTGTGTACACTCGAGTATGAATATGGCTATCGTTATTCATTCAGATATGACTGAATGGATACAAATATTGATAGTTGGAATGAAATCTCGCTTGAGTCGAATTACCTTACATTTATGTAGACTTAAAAGTTTGTGTTAGTCGATAATATTATTTACTTCTACTCTCAACTTGACCATGTTAAAAACTGAATATATGAGAAACACGCGTTATATTTGTCTGTGTAATTTTCATGTGGCATACGTAAGCCGTTAACATCTTTGTAAAAGATAGATAAGAGAGAGAATTATGTATTTATCTGTTGGTTTTCTCTGTGGTGACTGAGTAAGAATACAAATCATCACTGCACTTTGGCCGTAAGTCTCGTAAAAGACGACTAAAAGATATGTGCATAACATCGATACGAATGTAGGAAAACTGGACACAAAAGTGTCAAAAATTTCCCTCACTGAATGAAGGATGTGTATGGGCTGACAGATCCATGAGCAGCATTATTACTTACCATCAGGTGTGCTGCTTACTCATTTGCCAATAACAGCAATAAAAAAATTATATTGTTAAAATGTATAAATTTTCAATAGAAATGTCTTATGTCTTTCAAAATGAGAAAACCTCGAAATAAAACGCTATACCAAACCGTTTGACTAGTGTGGTATAATAAGTCAACTTCCCTCCTATTGTAGAGGAGGAGCCCAAGAATGGGACGATATACGTCCCATTCTGGGGCTCTGAAAGCTGTGATGATAATGATGATGAACACCTTTTCTGACTTACACAAGAGTAGCTATAATGGAAACACATTATGGTCTCAGTGCCTAATAGTTATATTTAGAAATGAACATTCGTTACGAATATTAATAGTATGCATTGCTACTTACTACTTTATAGTATAAAATAGCCTCCGAATTATATAATACCATTTACGATACCTTGTTGATATCTTATAATCAAACAACATGCTTGATCATTAGCAGACCGACTAAGATTTCACACACGATTACACGATTTTATTTTCAAAGCAGTTTGAGGTTGGAAGAGCAAATTTCTAAACTTAGGACCCTTAAGGAATAAATGCATTTTCACACAAAGCTATGTTGATAAAAAAACTTTCAGGTAATCACAATTTTAGTTACTTAGAAAACCCAAAAGAGTTCTTTTCTTTAATAGGATTAAACGTGGTCATTGCCCGTATTGTAATAATTTGAACTTTATGAGATAATACATTAAAAACTATTTTCATTGTTATGTCTCTTCATTGCATTGGATATGTTTCGTACCCAACATATAGCTATTATTAAATAATTTGACTCTCTAATTCTGCAGCTCCTGCAACGCAGTTAATTGATGTAATAATTAAAACACAACACAGCCAGCGTCAGTATTTTAAGGGCCAAATTTCTAATTAGATACAAGATATATAAGACCAATATTACAGACCAACAAAAACTTCGAACTTTTTGAGTAATTTATCATTTCAGCTCATATACGTCCCAGTGCTGGCCTCAAACCTCCACCGCAACAGTAGTAGTAAGGTAATTGATATACTATACCTACTGCGTGCTGAGACGAGTTGGTATAGGGTTTTATTTTGAGTTTTCCTTCGCTAGCGCAGATATTGTATGCATATTTTATTCCTTAGTCGTCTTTTAGGACACCCACGGGCAAGATAGGGGTGTTGAATTCTATTCTTACTCCGTCACCACAGAGGAATATAATAATTGATTAATTAATAAATTAACTAAATTCTTATTTTTAATGCATTAGTCAAGATGGCATTGCAGGTTAATATTAACTCAGATACAGGACATTAATTAATAACAAGATAATTTGTTTTATATTAATTGTGTAGACTTATATTTATACTTATTTTATAACGCCTATATATTGCATTTCTTATTTGCTTTACAAATTACCAGAGCCATGTATCTTAAAACGTTAAGAATTTGTACTAAAATTTATATGTCGATTTTCTATAGATAATAATGATTAGTCAAAAGTATAAAAAACTGAAGTTAAATATGAGAGCGTCTTCGAGGCCACCGGATCAAGAATCGACCAGACGTCGATATCGCTTACAGCCAAACCAACTGAAGATCAGATTACCATACTGCGGTTTGCAACACTGCAAAGTTCACAAACACCATTACTTTAAAATAATTACAATTTAAGTAGAATCATCAAGGCGAACCACTCGTTCTTTTGCAATCCGATCATAAAAATTATCGTGAGATCCCAACGAACAAGTTCCACCAACAATAGCACCATTAACATTTTAACTGTATTTAAATTACCTCAAAAATATTCAAAAGAATTTTTTTCTATATGTTAAAACGCAATTATACACACTAGTTTTATTTTTAGACAAACAACAAAAGAAATAATTACGTATAATGACCGCGAAAATATGAATGTCTTTCAAATAAAGATATACATACATACGATTAAAATGATCAAATTTATTGCCTTCTTTTCTCGTTCTAGGTGATTTTTTGAATTGCAATTGGTCACAGATGAAACAGGCTTTACTGCAACGATTTTCAAGTCCGCCGAAGCCTATTAATATTAAACACTCGATACAAATACAATCGTAAATAACTACAACGTCCACTTGAAGATTTGTTTATAAGAGCTACTCAATTGATCACTGATTGTTTGCCACTGTACAATTATTGCCTTGAATTCGGATTCAATTTGTTCTCAAATTTCTTCAATGCAATTCGATTAGTATTAGTCCTAATTGACCTTGTAATATAAAATCAATATTTAAAACTAAAGCAATATTTCACGACGTTCATATATTTTATCTATGTAATACCATACCCAAATATTTTTTAGATTATATATCCATTGTAAAAATTAAGCCATTATTTGCTATTAATTAAACAATTATTTGCTATCAATAAATTGTTTATATAATATAATTGAACCACTTAGTAGCTGTTGTACAATTAAAATTCCATCCATCATCGGCTTATTGACGTCCACTGTCGGACAATTCCATAATCGCCATGCTTGGCAGGTGAATTGTCGATCGCAATTGATGTTATAGCTTTCCCAGGAAATTGCTGTCGGTCATTCCCACGGTGATATCTTCGCCGCTTTTTACAACTTCAATATGAAAGTAAGGCATGGTGACACATTGTATTCTTAACCACTTACAACTCAGGAAACATCATCATAATCAATATCATCGCAGCCCACATACGTCCTACTGTTGGGCTAGGGCCTCCTCCACAATAGGAGGGAATTTGACCTACATACCATGCTGGTCAGACATGTTGGTATAGGGTTTCGTTTCGAGTTTTCCTTCTCTTACACAGATCTTATGTGCATATTACATCCCTTAGTCGTCTTTTACGACATCCACGGGCAAGATAGAGAGTGATGAATTGTATTTATTCTTACTCCATCACTACACGGAAAGGAAACATGCAACACTTAAATGTTAAGGGAGTAAATTTATTTTTGTAATAACTTCTCAGTTTATAGGCGTCTCCTAATTGGCGCATATCTGCATTATAGCAAGGAAATTGATCTAATATAAAACGTTTATCACATAACATAAGCCCAATTTTCTGAGGGTGTTTGCGTGTGAAGGGTTTTGGTGATGGCCTTGGTATCACCGAGCCTCAATGCACGCATTCACACTCCCTTCACTTTCTTCGCGGTAGGCAGCGGCCTGTAAAGGTCCATGAGCGGCAGCAACACTTACCATCAGGTGTACTGTTTGATCGTTTGCCACGATTTGCAATAAAAAAAAATAACAGTTTTATTTCAAATCTTTCGTGCAGTGACGTTATTGTTTTCGTCCCGTAAGATCGTTTCCACCAACGACACTATAATTTTAGGTAGTACCTCGGGCTACTGTACATATAACAACAAGGATAATAAATCATTATTTAATGGTTCTATTTATTATTCTTATGAAATAACTATGCATAATTATATTGTTTAGCAAATACATTGCGTAACGTAGAGACTACACAGCGGAGCGGTTTAAAAACCGATGTATCGTGCCGATTGTCTCAGATTCAAACCCCTTGCAGGACGATCCTTTCTGTGCTAGACACAAATGATTACTTTGAATCTCGGTGTGTTTTGTGTCCGTTAATGGTATGTTTTGAAAAATCCAGACACAAGCATTTATTGTTTATTGAGGGATGTAAGGTTTTTTTTTTAAAGGTGAGTTTTACAATTCAGATAAGTATGCAGCACGGTACGTTAACCAACATTTATTCATTTGTTTCTAAGTAAAGGTACAAAACTCTTTACCTAGTAATGCTATTGTAATGTACAATTTACTACTTCCCGGGATATTTCCGTGCACGTAAATTTACTCCTGTATAGTGTAGTTAATCTTCTTATTAAAGTTTGTTAGCAACTATAAACTTTCCCATATTATACCCGCACTACATTCAGAGGGGAACCGACATGGATATATGTGCAAGTAAAGCGTAACATATTGTTCTTAATAATTTTATAATATAGCTAGCTTACACGAAGTTTCGGTTATATTAGTGGGACAACGTTATTTTATCTAAACAAGTTTTCACAACAACATTATTTTTGTTGTGAAAACTTGTTTAGATTTGCTATGCAGTTTAATTTGTCGGTATTAAATGAGACTGAGCCGCGTCACACCCGACTATGTAACGCTCATTCGAGTAAATTTAGCTGTCATTGATTAAGGAAGTATTTTTAGAGTAGGTACAATAAAAATGATAATCAGTTAGAGAAAAATATACCCGAGTAATTCATTCACATAATTGAGAATGAATTGCAAAAAATTTGAATAAACTATATGAAATAAAACAAAAGACTTGCTATATTTAGTATTATTAACCTCGCCTTGATGAAAATTACCCTTTTGTCAAGAGGTCATAAGCATACTCCAATTTTTGTTTTTGACAAACGAGAAAACAGATAACCGATGGTCTTTTTAACAGATTATGATGCAAATGCATACTGTGCGTCCCAGCCGGGATGAGGTAAGGGTGGCGCGTAACGCCATAACCCGCCGTAATCCCTCCCCTTTGTTATTGGGCCTACAACTGATACTGAATCCTTGACGTCCATAGTCAGCCCGGACGTGATACCATTTTGGGTACCCTCCCTCTCCGACGCACCTCGAGGCGTCGCCCTCATCTGGTCAGCCTTTCTGCAGATGACGGACTGCCTCGGAACCCGCGGCTTCGGCTACGGCGGCATCAGGCGCAAGTAAGCCAGCCTGATGGTAAATAGTAACTGCCACTTATGAACCTTTGTAATACCAGGAGCATAGCCAGGTCGCTAGCTACCGCATAATGCCTGCATCTCTTTTTATATCAAGGCTATCTTACTACCTAACGAGAGCCTCTTGAAGTCTTGATCGAGGCTCTTGGCTATTAAACCATTAGTCGAAATGATTGTGTAATGATCGCCGTGCCTACTTCCCACAAGTCAACAATCTCTTGAGCTAAGTTTGATAATTTGTTTGTTTATCTTTCTCGGCCTTCACGAGTTTGTCGTCATGGAGGACAATGACATAGACAATTGTTACAGGCACTCTATACGATCTATAATCACTATGCTTATAGTAGTAATAACAATTAGTACGATTATTCATAATAATTATTAATTATTACTACATTTCGTTTAAAATAAATTTCATCAACCCTTATCTAACCCGTGACTGTCCTAAAAGACTACCTACTAAGGAATATAATTTGCATATAACATCTATGCTAGAAAAAGAGGACTCTAAATAAAATCCTATCTATATACAGGTCCCAAGTTGTTGTTGTTGTTGGTGCCAGCTTATCGTTGAATTTTGGGACACCCTGTATACCCTTTTGGACATGGTAAAGTAGATCAATTTCCTTCTTATAGGGGAAGAGATTCGAACCTACCCGTAGGACGTTTCTGAGCTAAGACGATGATAATGATGATTATTATTGATACTCCTTTTTGATGTGAAACATCTATAGGCGAGGGTAAACCTGATCGTTGGCGTGGCGTAAATACGCAACGGCGACGCAATGCCACGCTATATGACTGAATATATGTACTATATGTACATATACTGACTGAATATATGTAGAATATAGTACAGTATATTATTACAGAAATCACTGATTAAAAGAATTGATTTGTCATAATTTGAAATATTTTTGAATTGTTGTATTTAATTAATTTAAATGTTTATTGAATAAAAATCAGCATTTTCTGGAAAAAATCGTAATATTTTTTTATATATTATACCATATTAGTTCCTGTCGTAATCTGTTTTTTTATACATATATACTTGTACAAAATCAATTCAATGTTTTAACATCTGCCAGGCGTTCTGAACGATGGCTCACTTTTTTTTCATTCATTACTCTATAGACTTCTATACATACCATAAGGGGAATAATGCCACAATCGCCACGCAGGCAATCACAGTCACTGTTATAAGTTGCCGAGAACACTACTGCCCATTCGCCTGGGATTTTTTTGGACGGTTTTTACGACTCCTACAGAAGTTAGTTAAGTTAGTTACGGTTGGTAACATATATGCAATATGTCACTTAGCCCATAACGACATGGAAATGATTCATCATCATTATTCGACCCTTCACCGTCCACTGTTTGAGGTAGGCCTCCTTCATGTTATAAAGCGCAGTTTTGTGCCGACAACGTTCACCAGGTCATCGCTCCATCTCGTTGTGGCATTAACAAAAAGATTATTATTTAGTAATAAACCTATCAAAATCTTATTAAGTGCATTAAAACGAAATCTAGATTGAAATTAGAATAGCGCTCGTTAATCAAAAAATCTAATGATAAATGAGTCGAACAGCTGAAGCAAATCTTTTTTGATGGATATGCGATACCGTAGATAAATGATAAAAGAAAATTATAAATTTAATAGAATTTTATAATATTAGTTATAATCAGTTAATTTTGCAGTTCCGTGTGGTGACGTAATAAGAATACTATCCACCACTCCATATCTTATCCGTGGATGTCGTAAAAGACGACTAAGGGATATATGTAATAAGCATATAACATTTATGGAAGAAAAGGAAAACTCGAAACAAAGCCCTATACTAATCTGTTTGACCAGCATGGTATAGTAAGGCCAATTGCCCTTCTACTGTGGAGGAGGCTGTAGCCCAGTAGTGGGACGTGAGCCGAGATGAATGAATGAAAATTTGCAGTGGTAGCCCAATATTGAGACCAATAGTAAGCTTTCTTTTCGAGTGTGAACCCCACTAGACACAAATCTGATGTTTTGAACTTCGGTATTATATCGTAAATTGTTAATTATTGTCGGCATTATCGGTGAAGGCAAACATCATAAAGAAATTTGCAGTCTAATAGATCCATAAAAATTATGAAATTTTGTGGAAGTCGGTATTCAGAGAGCATATTAAGCCATCGATCCCAACTGTCAAGTACAAACAATAGTCGGTACAGGAAGTCCATAGCCCTAAATATCCTAACATATGGTATAATCCTAGAATACCAATCCTTTTGTATTGCTGAAGTTAGCTGACAGTCTCTTCGAGGAAAAAATGATATACTGCCAAAACTAATTAGAATAAAAGCTGGCCTCAATACGATTCAGTATAAAGGCTTAGGAAGTATTACATTATCTGTTAGTATGAATAGTAAAAATCGAGAAAATACAAGGCACGCAAATGAATTTAATTTTATACTCTATTATTATAATATTAACTGTTTTAAATACTTAACAAACAATGATTTAAGGAGCGTATGGGTTCTGTCAATTATATAGCATTACCCATTTTGATGGATTATGATCACATTCTTCGGGCCCAGAATCAGAAAAATATTTTAAAAGTTAAAGATTTTAATTATGTCATTTTTAAATTGGTGTAAAATAAGATCTATAACTAATATTTTTATATGTATGTGCATATTCTAAGTATGTACTATGTATTTGGTACGTTTGATATATAACTTGTTTCAAAGCTAAGAAAATTATATTGCTTGTTAATCATCATCATCATTATCGCAACCTATATACATACGTGTTCGACTCGGACCTTCTCCATTATGGAATGGCACAACACGTTGATGGGGACGTGTTGGCATAGGGTTACCCAGGGGTTCGAGTTAACCTTCTCAAGCATAGATGTTATAAGCTTATTATATCCCTTAGTCCTCTTGCTTGTTAATAATCAAAATAAATTGAGGCGTGCGATAAACAATGTTCCAAACTAGCTGTAGAATTCACACGCGTTAAATTGACCATTGAAAATGCCGTATTTACTCCTATTTCAACCTTATTGTCGATTTAGTTCGTTTTTTTGATAACGGGACGAATAAATTTTCTGTTGGCCCTTCTTTTATGAAAATTAATGTTTATGTATCAGTTACTTAAAAGTCTGTTTATCGTTCTTTCGATTAAATTGAAACCTTATGTGATTGTTATACCTTCCTACGCATGCCTTAAGATTAATTAAAAAAAAATAGTTAAAAGTTATTTAATTATATAAAAATATTACAATGTAGATTGAAACCGTATGGATGTATTTCCCATGTATTCTTTAGGTTTGATTCCCAAAAATAAACTTGTAAACTTGGCTAGGTGTATATGTTTATTTTTTTATAGACGACATCCTATACTAAAGAATATATTCTCATATCGCGAGTGACTAACATACATACAGTTAATGCACACAAATTACGAACAGATCCAGAATACTTATTTCTGGAGAGCATAAATTTATCGATCCCATGGCACATCGGGCATGGGAGCTCGTTATTTAGACCAGAAGCAACAGAAGTTTATAATCCTTAAGACATGGTATTACCTTAAAAATTATTACCTTAAAAAACAATACGACCAACAAGAAATATCATGTACATGGTTGTTGACACAAGTATAGAGGACGCGCAAAGCTGTCTTGAACAACTAGTCTCAAATAATATAAAACGTAATTGGAAACCTGATACTTTACGAAGCAACACAGCATTGAAGCATCAACTTATGCGGTTTTGTCATACGACACATGATAATATGACGCAAGTAAGTCGACACTGTCAAAGAACTGTAGTATTTAGCGTCGGAGATACGCCAAACTTTTGTCATGTGATGTTTTGTCTATGTGCATATCCTGAACAGTCGTGGGCCGTTGACCTACGATGAAAAGCCGATTTCTAACAGCTCTTTTGTACGAGATGTGAACGTCCGATGAAGCTATTTTACGTGCGATGCGCAATTATTTGCAGGGTACCGTAATTTCATTTATAAAGGGGGATTATATACGATTTTTCCATTCAATTTTACATAACGCATTGTTAACGGTGTGGTGATGGTTCGTCAACCGTGGCGATTATGAGATTAGCCTTCTTGGGAACCTCCTGTATATTCGTAGTTAAGCTAATGACTAAATTAATGGATTGCATTGTTAATCTAATAACATAAGCACTTAAGTGCTACATATAGGATTGGAACTCGAATTCTCGGTCAGACATAATTACTTTTCGTCAGGATATTCTGTTTCAACGCGGCGTTAAAATTTGCGTCCATTAAAATATAATAAGCGAGCATCTTGTTGCATGTGCTAATGGAGGAATGGCTGTATTATATCGTTGATCTAGTGAAATGAACATATGACTGCTAAGTTAAGATTGGAGTTCTAATTCTCAGTCAGTCATAAGTATGCATTTTCTTCAGATTAAAAACTGTGTCCATATATCTAGGTGACCGAGCTTTAACGCGATATATTTTTGGTTACGCGTCGGTATGGAAAATATGTTTAGATATTATAAGATTGTTATATATATATATATATATATCTATCGAGCTTTCGACATAATTTATTGAAATAAAATTATAAATATAAAATAATTGATAAAATAATAAAGAAAATAATAAATGAAAGAGGGAGCCAAGACTAGAACTTGGGGCGTGGGGGTCTGGATTATGAGACAATTTGATTGCCCGACTGAGCATCATAAGCCAATTGCTTTTTTTCATGGGCTAAAAACATTAATATAACAAGCATTTCTATAATTTAAAATTTTCATAGAAATCATTGGAACCATTTCCGAGATTCTGAATAATTATAGAATCAACAAATATAGAAGAATCGCTCGTTCAAAAATATTAAATAAGTGCGCATTTTATTGCGCCAGATTTAAAAATTATAAGCTATGTAATCATAAAGGCGTAAATTATAAGTAAAAATTAATTTTAAAGTATTTTCTGTTTTTTTTTTTTTTTTTTTTTTTTTTTTTTGGGGGTGGGTCGCGGTCGGCGCGCCTCCGCACCACTCCGTCCGGGGCGACACAGGGGCCTAAGCACGCAACTCCCGCAACCCACCCGAAAACCACCTCGCCTTCGTCATTGGGCCGACCACCGGAGCAGGTTTACTTGTCGTCAGTGGTCGGCCCGACGGAATACCCCCTACGCGGGGTACCCTCCCATCGACCGACGTCCCCCCCTCGGGGAGGACGTCGGTCTTTCCTCACGCGGTCGGCCTCTCGGCGGGTGACGGACTAATCCCCGGTCACGTCACCCGCGGCCTCGGCTAGGGCGGCATGAGGCGCAGATAGTTGCGCCTGCGCCGCCCCAGTCGCCGGCGGCGGATCTCCTCATCGAGGCTGCGCTCCACGCGCAGACGATCCGCCGCCTCCTTCTGCGAGATCACTGTCTCGCAGAAGGCTGCGACCGCGTCCCAGTTCCTGACGCTGTCGACCATCGCCCTAGCGATGGCCGGCAGCGTCAGGTCGGCACCGATGATTGCGACGAGTTCACGGCGCTGCACTGCCCAGGCCGCGCAGGCCCCGAGCGTGTGGCGCGCCGTGTCCTCGTCGCAATCGCAGTGGTGGCAGGACGGTGTACTCTCCCTCCTTACGACCCTGTGCAGGTATTTGGCGAAGCTCCCGTGCCCCGTCAACACCTGCACTAGTCGGAAGGAGAGCACCCCGTGCCGCCTCTCCAACCACTGCATCAGCACCGGCCGGAAGGCCTCCACGGTTCGCACCCCGAACCGAGGCCTCTCCAGCCGGACTGCCCAACGGGCAATGACGTCTCGGCGGGCGTCGACGCGCCAGGCGGTGAGATCCCTTAACGAGATCACACCGCCCTCCCCGCGCACCCCCGACACCCGCCGATACAACTCGGCGAGCATTTCCGCCTCCAGGTCCCACGGGGGAGTCCCGGCCAATAGGCACGCTGCCTCCGTCGCAACCGTGCGGTATCCGCGGATGGCCCTGACCGCCATGACCCTCTGTGGTCGCCACAGAAGGGCCCTAAGTCGGACGGTCAAGGACCCCGCCCACACCGGTGCGCCGTACAGGGCCATCGACCGGATGACCCCCGTGTACAGCCGTCGGCACGTAGCGCTCGGTCCGCCCACGTTCGGCATTAGCCACGATAGGGCGGACGCCGCGCCGACGAGCCGCGGAGCGAGCCTGCGGAAATGCTCCCGGAACCACCATTGCCCGTCGAGCACCAGGCCCAAGTACCTCATATGGGCCCGGATGCTGATGTCAACCGATCGGACGGTGATCGAGACGCCGATGGGAGGGCTCATAAGGCGCCCATGGAACAAGAGGGCCTCCGTCTTGTCCAGGGCGACCCTCAACCCCAGCGCCTCGATCCGCCTGACGACCTCTTCGGTGCCATAGGTCGCCAGGCTTACCGCCTCTTCTAGCGTCCCACCGCGGGCTGTGACGAGCGTGTCGTCGGCGTAACAAATCACGCCCAGCCCGGGCGGGAGGCTCCCCCGCAACGCCCAGTCGTAGCCGATGTTCCACAGGGTGGGTCCGAGGACCGACCCCTGTGGGACACCGCACGTCATGGGCGTTCGCACAACGTCCCCTGCTCGGTTGGTACAGAGGACGCTGCGCCCCACCAAATAGTCTGCCACTAGCCGCCTCAGGTAAGCTGGCACTCCGTGATACCGGAGCGCCTCCCTGATGCAGCTGAATGGCAGACTATTGAATGCGTTGGCGATGTCTAGGGACACCGCCAACAGCACTCCCCCACCGGTGACGGCCTCAGTCGCCACGGCCCTCAGGCGCAACAGAGCCGCGATCGTCGAACGACCCCTCCTAAACCCAAACTGGGCGTCCGACAGATCGGGCCCCGTGCCGACGAGGTGCCGCTCGATGCGGGCAGCTACCACCCTCTCCAGTAGCTTGCCCGTGTCATCGAGCAGCACGATAGGCCTGTAGGCCGAAGGCGACCCCGGAGACCGTCCCGGCTTCGGCAGGAGCACCAGCCTTCCCTCTTTCCAGCACCCAGGGAACCGTCCGGACGCTAAACACGCGTCGAACAGCTCCCTGAGGCGGGGACCCAGGTGGTCGAGGACCAGGCCCAACACGCGGTTTGGAACACCGTCGGGCCCGGGGGCGGTGGACTTTGCGCACATGCGCGCCACCGCCACTCCCATCTCGGGTTCCGTGATGGGCGGAACACTGTCGTCGTCGGCCTCCCGGTCAGTGTCTGGCGGAGCCATGACCGGGGGCGTGTGTTCCGCCCGCCGCGGGAACAGATCCTCGACGACCCGGGTGAGAAGGCTGGGCTGGAGAGTCTCGGTGAGGGGAAGGCCCCGCGCGCGGAGCTTATTCAGCACCGCGCGATAGGGGCGTCCCCAGGGGTCACGATCGAGACCGTCCAGCATCTCCTGCCGACTGACGTCCTTGGCGGAGCGGACGGCCAGCCTGAAGGCCGACCGCGCATTGCGGTAGCCCTCATACAGCAAGGCCTCCCGCTCCGCGTCGCGTTGCCGCCGCCGGCTGCGGGTGTAGGCCCTCCGGGCGCGAATGCACGCGGCCCGGAGATCCGCCAGCTCCCGGGACCACCAGTGGACCGCCCTCCTCGGGGGCGGACGCCGTACCCGGGGCATGGCCGCATCGCAGATCTGCGTCAACGCACTGCGGATGCGGCCAGCCTCGGCGTCCACCCCGTCCGACTGGTTGGCAGAGGACAGCCACGAGTAAACGATGGCTGTCTCCGCCAGCTGGTCCCGGTCTAAGCGACCCACAGCCCATCGCGGGAACGCAGGACGTCCATCCGCCCCGTGACCCCTGCTGGGCGTCGAGATTACCGGGGAGACCTCCATCCGGATATACCGGTGGTCCGACAAGGTCTCCACCTCCTCCACGACGCGCCAGCTCCCCACGCGTGCGGCGACCTCGGGGCTAGCGAACGAAAGGTCCACTATCGACCCGCCCCGTTGTCGCACGCACGTATGCACCGAGCCCCTGTTCAGCAAACAGAGGCCCAGTGCCGCCGCCCACTCCTCGATCGCCCGTCCTCGGTCGTTCGTCCGGGGAGACCCCCACGCCACGGACTTGGCGTTGAAGTCCCCCAAGACGAAGACCTGGCGCGATGCCATTCGCCGTAACGAGGCCTCCATGATGGTGAGGGAGGCCTCGAAATCGGTCACACTCCAGTTAGGGGAGAGATAGACTCCGAGGAGCGTAATCTCCCCCCAGTCCGCCGCGACGTATCCGACGCCCCTGTCCCTAAGGGTCAGAGGCGACGAAGGCCACGACGTGGAGGCGACGATTGCCACGGTGCCATCGGTGCTACCCAACCAGTTAGGCCGGTCGGGCACCACGTACGGCTCCGCGGCTACGGCTACTCCTATCAACCACTCCGCCATGGCTTGCAGGAACACGTCCTGCGCACCGGCGGTGTGGTTGAGGTTGGCCTGGAGGAGACGAATGGATACGGGGTCCATTAACGGTCCGTATCCATCGTCACCTCCTCCGCGCTGACGGGCGATCGGGCCGCGCTCGGAGCGGGGACTGGCCCGGTCGATGGGCCGTCCCGCCCCTTCGGGGCCGATGCCGGGGGTCTGCAGTCCCCAGAGCCCATGCGGTGTTTGGCAGGCCTATTGCCTGCCGCACACGCGGGGCAGTGGGGCACCGCAGAGCACGATGCCGCCTGGTGTCCGGTCTGACCGCAACGGAAACATAGCCCGCTGCAGTCAAAGCAGTTTTTGCATGTCGGTCGGGTATGCCCGACCGCCATGCATTTGTAACACCTCGCGGGCCGGGGCTCTAGCACGGTTACCCGCGCCGAGCTCCAGCCCACGAGGAGCCTGCCTGAGTCGGCCAATTGCTTGACCGACTCCACCGGACACTGCACCCAGGCAGCACCGACGCCGCCCGGACCAGTGCGAATGGTGCCAATCCGGACGGTGTCCGAGGCACATCCGGTACGCGCCATAATGGCCTCCCGGACGTCCTCCACCGTCACGGAATCGTCCAAGCCCGTCAGGCGCATCTCTGCGCACTTGACAGGCCTGGCGACTCGGACACCATCCTCCGGCCCGAACAGCCCCCTCAATATCGTGGCCAAACTATCGGCCGTCTTCGCGCCCTCGGCCCCAGGGAACTCGAGTATTCGAGCCCCTGTCCGGGCCTTGCGGGTCCTCGCCTCGACGCCCCCGATACCGGAGACGTCCAGCTCCCGCCGGGCGCGTTTTAGAACGGCCTCATAGTTGAGGCCCCTCTCAGCCGCCTCAGGCAGCACGGTGATGACCACCGCGGCCGTCTTCGGCGACTTGAGGCCCCTGCGCGACCTTTTCTTCCCTTTTCTGCCGGCTCCCGCCTGGGGAGCGGCGGCCACGGCGGCACTCTTGGCCGCCGCTCTCCGCTTCTGGCCGCGTGCCTTCCTGCCCCGCTCAGCCACCTGCCAGCCCTGTTCGAGCCTGGCAGCAGCGCTGAGCGCAGCAGGAGCGGTCGCGGGTGCGCTGGCCGGCGCCTGCGGTGCAGCCGCTGGCGCCGGCCGCGGCCCGGCCTTGGCGGGAGCCGGCACCTTGCCGGCCTTCTTGGCCCCCTTGGGCCCGGCCGCGGCCGCAGCGTAGCTCACCACGCGGCCACCCTGACAGGGCAGCGGGGTGGGAGCTGACGCTTGCGGCCGCCTCGCCTTGTCCGCGGCGAGCGGCGGTCGGAGGGGCGGCTCAGGCGGGAGCCTGGCCGCTACGGCGGCGATACGCGCATCCACCATCACCCCTACTCGGGCTAGGATCACGCGTACCGCCGACTCCGACACGCCGTGCACCTCGTCGGGCGGCGGCTCCTCCCCCCTCCGAGGCCTCCCGCGGCCACGAGCCGGCGGGGGGACCACGACGAGGGGAGGAAGCGCCGAAGCCGTGACGGGTGCAGCCGGCGCAGCAGCCGCGACGGGCGCAGCCGGCGCCACGGGCGCAGACGACGGGCCCGCCCTCCCCGGCGCAGCCCGTTTCGGTGGCGAGGCTGGCACAGGCGGCGCGGCCGGCGCCAGGCGCGCGAACTGGGCCCGCAGGTCGGCCATCTCCTTGGCCAACCCGCGGTTCTCCCGTCGCACCGCCGATAGCTCCGTCTCCAGCTTGCGGTTGTGTTCCCGCAAGCCGGAGACCTCCTCACTAAGGCGGGCGTTCGCGGCCTGAAGGGCCGCCACCTCGCCACCGTGGCCAGCCGGACCCGGTGTCCCCGGCCTCGCCACCACCGCCGATCCTCGGCCTCTGCGCCCCCGGCGCATGGTCGGGACCTTGGGAGGAGGCATGATGATGGAACTCCCCTCCGAGTCGGTGTTGGAGCGGCCACCCTCTTGCAGGGGGCGCTTCCAGGGTCTCGGGGGGAGGGCCTCCTCCCTCTTCCTCGCACTTGGGGCTGGAGCTGGCGCCTTTGCAGCCCCCTCCGTCCTCTTCCTCGGCGACGACGACGACGACGGCGACGACGGCAACGACGACGGCCTAACTGCACCCTCGACCGACGGCGCGCCTAACATCTGTCTACCACACCCTCGACTGACGGCGCATCCACCGCCCTCGTCCCTACTCCGGCCGACTAGCACCCAAGGGGTGCTGCACTCCTCGGCGGACGGCTCTGCGGCACTTCCGCCCACGTCCGTCAGCTCCATCTCCGATGCCTCGGATGGCCCTGCGGCACTGCCGCCCTCATCCTGCGACGGCTCTGCGGCAATGCCGCCCTCATCGCTCGACAGCTCGGAGCTTTCGCCTGCTAACCTTACGCACGGCTCTGCGGCAATGCCGCCCTCGTGCTCGGACCCGCTGCTGCTGCCGCTCTCCTCACGCGGCGGCCCTGCAGTGGTCTCCAACCTCTCTTCCGACGGCTGAGCAGCAACGCCACCCCCGTCCCGCGACGGCCCTGCAGCAGCAATGCTGCCGCCCTCGTCGCGTGCGGCAATGGCTTCAGCCTTCATCCGCGCCCGCCACGCCTTCGATGCATTGGCGCTAATGCGGGCTCGTGCAGCGGCGGAACGCCTCGGCTTTGTCCTTCGGGTCTTCTTCCGCACCTGCACCTCCTCCTCGTTCCCCCTCCCCCCCTGAGCCACTTGGTGTTGAGCCGGGCTCTCGGCTTCTGAGGCAGTAGTTGTCCCCCACCCATACGATTGGGGACTGACTGTGCCGGGACTTGGGCGCGACTCCAAATGGACGTCGCGCGCAAGCACCGGCACAGCAAGGGATTCCCCGGCCTGGCCGGGACCCTCTGGTAAAGTTTTACTAGTATTAACTTCTGCCATTATTTGGACGTTTTTGAGTCTTGTCTTGACTACCACTCTAACGACTGGACGCTCACGCGCTTCTTAACCCACCAGTCATACATCTCCTCGCCGAGTGGCCAAACTTAAGATTGGGGTAATTTTTTATAGGGGTTTTCTTCCCCGCGGTCCGAAGACCCCCGGTCCTGACCCCCCTGCTCAGGATTACGGTTTGGGCCTTCCGGGTCTGGCCGCTCGCAAGCGACCGACCCGTCACGCCCCCGGGCCGTGACGCAACCGTCCCTGGCGACGGAGTGCCATGAGGCACATCCGCCCCATTGGCCCCGGGTCAGATCCGCCGTGCGCTCTGCCACCAGAGCCGCACGCGGAGACCCCCCCTGCCGGAATCTTGGCCGTCCAAATGGCCGCATGACGTCCAAATGGACGTTACCAGGGAGCACCACGAGGAGGTGCTCCGGCCGCGCCCCCCAAAGTATTTTCTGTTGAAATTTCTCTGTTGTTTTTTCGACTATACGTTTCTATAACTTGTTAAGACAATTTTTATAGTAGTGTAAGCACTCGTAATCCTAAGTGAGGTAAAAAGCGATATTGGGTTTCTCGTCTATAAATTTTCGACTGTAATCACGATATTTAGGACGGTGCCGAGTAGACAACAATAGGCTTTAATGTGACTAAAAAATATATGGCAAAAGGAAAGTGTATTTACATTTCCGCCTTCCATTTGTAGGATAACGAATAGGACAATATAACTAACCACTTATCAACAACATCAATATCAATCAATATTATATTAAAAAAAAAATGGTCGAAATCAAGAATGTTACAAATATTTTTTTAAAGATAACACCCTACACTAAGTAAATAATCCTTGTATTGCGAGGGACTTTACAAAAATAATAATATAATGATGACATCATCTTGCTCTTATCCTAATTACTTGGGATTGACGCAATATATCATCTTCTTCCATACGGTGCTAGTGTTGTCCTGCGTGGGATTCGGACTCTCGACATTGGCACGGTGGGCCGGTATCTTAACCACCGCGCCATCTGTGCAGTCGAAATCGTAGAAATTATTCAAATCAAATCATTTACTCTCCATAAGCCCCTTAAGGGAAGTCCCATAAGGGGCTTATGTAGAGTAAATAATATATATTGTAAAATTTACACATTGAAACAATCCAATAATCTACCACCGGATCGGAGCGCAGATATAAGCTGAGAAGATACGGCGAGAAACTCAGAGGGCTGTCATTTCTTTTTAATCTCTTAAATAATATTGTATGTACACAACATATAGTATTAGCCTTCGAAATATGATATTTATATATATTTCAAAATTTATTTCAATTACAAAAAAGAAAGAAAATATGGGAGCAGATCTCACAAGCAGCACCCGATCACGTGTTAACTACTAAAGCAACCATTGGTGCCTACAACCACATTGGAGGGAAGGGAATGACCCGCCCCACGTAGCTACCGCAAGCAGAACTTTATTCAGTGAGCATGACCAATAATAAGCAAAAGCCATAACCGTTCAGAGATCGATTTTCAGTTCAGAGATGAATACGATTTTCTATTAATTAATTGAATTGATTATCGCCAATTAAGGGTTTTATGGTTCACCAGAATTGTTGCGGTAAAGATGTAGATACTCGTGTACCTATTGAAATAATAGTTTAAAGACTAATAACTGCGTGTAAACCTAGTCTAGTGAGTCTAAAATCACATAATTTACCTGTTTATTTTTGTTTTATTTTTAGTCAATAACGCAAGTGGCAACTCCTTATACTAGAAAATATTACCCAATTAAAAAGTATGGTAAAGCCTTTAAGTATAATCATTTTGCTACCATTCCTTGCTTATACATATAATACGACCAATGTCTGTACATTAACCGCTTTTTAATGTATTTTATATGAAATCACTGGAAGTCCACCGAGTAATAAATGTATGAGCACCCTGCTAAATGACAACATGGAGCCGAAAGTGATCATTAAACGTTAATTTTACTACACTTTGATAACTACGACATAGATAATGTGGGTTCATTACGAAACCAACTATGATTTCAAAGTGCCTGGCTACATTAAGTGTATGCCACTTACATAGTCGGTTATGGATGTGGATTAATTTAATTTTAGCTATGGTGAGGTTTCTCGTGTAACTTACAGGTTTATTATTATTATTTTTAAGATACCATTACGTTGAATCTCACTTCGAAAAATATAGTCAAATAAAGGTATAATCACAAGTAAATTTATTTTTATATAATACCTAATAATGTTACAGAGAAAATCCCATCTGCAGTACCTTCTTAAAGATGAAAATAGAGTTATCTACCACAATAGTGGCAATTTACTGTAGAAGTGTAAACAATTCTCGAAATATTCGTTATCCAGAATTTACACCAACATATGGAGAATTTTATTACTGGATATGGACTATAGGCCAGAAAACAGATTGATTTATATACAAAGACGTAGATGCCGTGTATATTTTCCATGTGGCGATACAATAAGAATACAATTCACCGCCGAATATCTTTTCTTTTTGGTAGACTATGATCTAAAGACACCCCGTCCAATCCGCCCGGGACGACGGATAGGCGGCGTGCGACCCCCATAACTTACCATATTCCCTCCCCAATGTCATTGAGCCAACCACTAGTACACCGCTACCTGTCTTACCTGTGAGTGTCGTTAGATACGAATCAGGGATATAATGTATATATGCAAGAGAAGGAAAAATCGGAATAAATAATGCACATTATGTCCCTTAACTGTCTATTACAACATCCATGAATAAGGTAGGGGTAGGGGCCCTGTATTCTCACTCCTCGCCACACGGAGATATACTTAAATGGTTTGATAATGATAAATACTATTTACTTCATAACATCACATATGATAAATTGAGTATGATTGGCTACTACCAATACCTAATACTGTAGGTATGAATAAAGACTCCGATAAGTCGTGGTTGAGATTCCGAATTCCTTGTACGATCTACAAATTATTGTTTTATATAAACTCTTTGTGATAGAGATTCTTCTTTTTCTTATTTACAATTTATGTCACTCTGTTAGGCTCGGTACTCCTCCTCAATTAAAGGGAAATTGACTTACTTTCCCACGCAGTTGAGAAAGGCGAAAATTGGATTTTGGGTCGAAATTTGCTTCTCTTACATCGATGTTACCTACATACCATATCCCATAGTCGTATTTTACGCCAACCACGCCCAAGAAAGGCAGTGGTGAATTGTATTCGTACTCTGTCTTTCTCCTTACTCAGAAAATTATCTATTTAATAAACTTGATTATCTATAGAAATATTAAAAAGATAATACACAAACAAAGACAATAATATTATATGCATACATTTAAAAATTCTATTACCTTAATAGTACATTTTCTCACAACCATCCTACATTTACAACAATTAATCCTCATTTACATAGTAACACATTGTCTTTATATGGTATATTTAATGCATTTTATGCAAAATGAATTGGTACAAGTCTTGAATGGAAATGTATATCTTTATAGGAAATATTAGACGGCACGGAAACGCCTCCGCGTGCCCTCAATTTCACTTTGATCTATTCAAATGCGACATACTATACCTACTCACTATCGAGGTTCAATCCAACAAAGAAAGATATATATCATTGTGAGACTGCGAAGATAATAATTTAGGCGTATACGGCTCAAGTTATTGTTTTAAGTTCGTAAAGCTTGTTTATTGTATAGTCGAGAGTCTTTACATTATCACTTTAATATCAAGTTTGATAATAATTTACCTATTTTCTTTTGTCACACTTTAATGTTGGTTGGAGGTCGCGAAAACTTCATAAGGCATATTTCCGTGTAACGGAGTAAGAATAAAATTCATCAGCCTCATCCAAAGGGAAGAACTCAATGCTGCCGCCCTACCTACTCCATGACCGCCAGCTAAAGGGATTCGCCATTCAGCCAAATGGCCAATTCTTTAGACGAAAGATGGGCGCACCCTGCTTTAGTCACCGAAACTTACTGAAATATTTCAGCATGCTACAGCCACTAAGTTCGACGGGTAGCGCCAGTTATCACGCGCAGTCAAAACCGTACAGTATCGACGTATGGTAAAGTAAGCCTTATTACGGATGTTCAGGGATTCTATTCACACCAGTGCGTTATACACGACTGAACTACGCCAGTGTACAGCCACTGACACGCAGCGCTGCCGTACCCTATTCGGCTTGAGTCAGGGCGGGCGCAATACCAATAAGACATATGTATAAAATATACGCATAGACTTACTATATGCCTAGCCATGGATCAAATCGATAGAAATGCTTCCCATCGCGGCAATTCAGATCCAAATATATTTTTGAGATTGACAAAATTAAAAGGACGGAAATTTTTCGAGTTCTAGAGTTGTCTACCATAAGAGCTGTATACTGGAGGTTGTGAGTCTAATAACTTGAATACCTTATGCTTGTAAGATATTCAATAAGGCAGTAAGATTCTACCAATTACGGCATCTGCCATTCATCTAGACAAACTGTCACAAT
This sequence comes from Lymantria dispar, assembly GCA_032191425.1. NCBI lineage: Eukaryota > Metazoa > Arthropoda > Insecta > Lepidoptera > Erebidae > Lymantria > Lymantria dispar. Next base: position 14,019,904 of record CM063454.1, on the reverse strand, counting down.
TATAGGATGAGCGTTAAGAGCTGAGTACTCGCACATTTGAAACTCGAAACTTGCTAGAGTAAACGGTAGCACCACTTACTATTACATAGCAATGTGTACGTTTCTGTTGAAAACGTGGTTGTTCTCATTGGTTGAACCATTTTATAATGAACGGTTGATAGGCGCGTGCCGTTAAATTGATTGTGCGTGGTCTCACGTAGTCGACAAATTGATATTGCTTTGCGTCTTTATTCTGTAAAAGATTCTTAGTTTGGTCTATGATACTCTGCATAATTACCTATCATAATTTATCAGTAAAATTGAAAATTTTAAATAACTGCCGAAACATACTAAAATAATAAAAAAAACTGTTACGTTCTCTTCAACAGGAATTATCAATTAATTGTTATTCAACGACTATACTGCACGCGTGAAGCACTTAATCGAGTAATCATACGCCATTACATCATTTTGAAGCTGATACTCTTACACTGCTGAACCGATATTAACTAAACGTAACTAAGTAAGTACAGTGGTGCAGTGGCAAGAAAACTGGTTTTGAAACGAAAAAAACCGCATCGTAATCGATCCATTTGTTTGAAAGCTACGATGCCACAGACACACACACAGGCAGATAGACATCGACGTTAAACTTACAATACCTTCTTCGTCGTAGGTTAAAAATAGGGTAATCATAGCATTAATTGCTAATACTTCACTAGAAAATTCTAACTAGACAAAATATGTACTTACATAATACGGGATTAAAAGTGCTGTGTGGTAGCGGCTGCGAATAATAACAACCCTTACATTGTTCGTGAGTGTCGTAAAAGACCAAAGGTAAGATAAAGATATTCATAAACCAAGGGCCACTCCACCTTACGCTGTTTGGTCAACAATTACATTCTCAAGCAGAGTTGACGCCACCACGCGGCCAATGATTTAACTAATGCCAATAGCTTTGCAACTTGTACTTTAGAAGAATAGTACATATCATACGTATACATATCTCCCACTTTTGGGCTCGGGCCTCCTCCTCCATCGTCAGAGGAAATTTGACCTACTACACCGTGCTGGTCTGAGGTAGACATAGTATTTTATTTCGAGTTTTCCTTCTCTTGCATCTATACCGTTTTTTAAGACTCCCACAGACAAGAATGGGGGTGGTGAATTGTATTCTAACTCCATCACCACACGGAAAATGGCCTTTTCATTTAAAGAATCTAATTGGCGGCTAATTATAATATTCGTCATTCAATTCCACAGTACTTCTGGATTCTCTGTCAAGAAGTAATTCTGTTTCTAATGTGACATAACCATGAAGACTGACAGAAAATGTTGTATACAAATTATCAGTTACATAATACATTCCAAACTCTTATGAAATTGCTTTGATTTGAATATAGCTTATTAGGTCATTTGATGAATTCTACAAAATTGTTCTAGCTTACTTAATTTTTTTTTCACAAAGTAAAACAATATTTTCTTACAAAAAAATAAAGTAGTCCACGTTTAAATCCTCACTAAAATTTAAATTTGTTATGGTTTATATTTTCCCCTGTTAGTCTTTTTTAATTATTTCCGATCTTTCTCGTAAATAAGTCAAGAAACAAATTGCAACTGAACTAACTGCAATCTGAATACGCAAGCTATAAAATTGCTCAATTTTTACATTTTATAGATGAACAGTTCGAGAATAAGTAATTTAAAATGAGACCCGTTCGTTGTGTTATAGTATTAAATCTCATGTTTCATGACGAAATATGATTTTAATATAATTTACGACACGAAAGCATCAGCAAAAATAAAAGACAACTTCCGATTTTTCTTAACATTATGAACATGAACATCTACAATAAACATACAGGCCAACGTGACTTTAAATTCTGAGAGCCTCATGGCGCTGAGATTTTTTTAAGGTAACCCCTTTTAGTGCAGATTGCACTAAGGAAAAATATTTGTATTGCAGGGGCCTTCACAAACATAAAATTAACGGATAAATTCAAATCATTTATTATGTATAAACCCCGCGGGGCACTTACATATTGTCATTCTTTTTTTACATTTTAACTTAAATTACTACCGGATCCGAACACGACCGCACTCAGAAGATCCGGCAAGAAACTCAGTGGAATTGTCTTTCTTTTAATTAATTTACTGTTTTTTTAAATAAAATTACATACAACAACATACTTATAGCTCCAGTGTGATGCCTTTCGAATCATGATATAGTTGTTTAATATAATGAAAAATTACCATGGCTGGACCAGACCCCGCAAGCGGCATCCGATCACGAGTTAACCACTAGAGCAGCCATCACTCCCCTCAACCACAATGGAGGGAACGGAGTGACCCGCTCATCGTAGCTACCGCAAGCAGACGGACATAAATTATATCCAGCCTCAGAATAACAATTTGTTGTCAATCGCACAATGTGTTGTTCTGCGTGGAATTTTAACCCACGACACTAGCACGGTAGGTTGGTATCTTAACCTCTACGCCATCTGTGCAGTCAAAAATAACGTTACTATTATTAGTTGTTTTATTTACGATAGAATTCAATTTGTTCTTAGAAACACTTTTAGATACATTATACAAATGGCTTGTAGTTTAATAACATAGAAAGGGTTCCACGGCTAAAATACAAAATTATCTATCAAATCGTATTCTTGGAAAGGAAATCTGCTCTTTTTATGTTATTGCAAGTTCTGTGTAAGTTTAAAAGCCGTATAAATGTATCTTTATTGGTCACTTACTTTGTACTTATCTCGACCAATGTAATAAATTGCTACTTTAATTATGTTTTAGTGACAAAGTTTTAAAAGGAATGTCGTAACATCTTATTTACGGTCCTAGAAAAACTCTGATATGAAAATTAAAGTGTTAAATTATTATATTCTCCGTATTAATATGGAGAGATAAACAGTTATAAGTTAGAAAGATCCCCATAAAATATAATACGTAGAGGCAACGGAAGCCTTGCTGGAAGCCTCACAATTCACATTCGTATAATCTTTCGGTCTGTCGTAACCCTGCCGTTCTTAGCCCTTGACACGAAAATTAAACTAATATTATATTTTAACTCCTAATATGTTTACTAATATTTGATTACAATATTGCCTTTAAATTATCTTAATATAATAAATGTGAATTTAAATTTGTTTGTTACGCTTGCACGCCTATACCACTTAGACGATTTTAAAAACTTCTTTTTTCACCAATGAATAGCTAGCTATATTATCAGCGAGTAACATAGGCTATATTTTATTCCCACGTCGAGCAAAACGGCGGACAATTGCTAGTACTATTTACACTATATTAACGAACAACAATGACATATAATATTGTGAAAATATTATTATAGCTGTAAAACTAGTAACTCTCGTACATATAAGTATCCATCCATTAAACAACCCTTCACTGCTGAACGTAGGACTCTCCAACAGAGAGATATGTAGCGCAGGGTCTATGCCGCCCGCATCCAAAGGTTCTCTGCAACTTTAGTAGAAAATCTACCGAGAAGGAGGCTGTCCTACATCGCGTCATTTAGTACGTGGTCGTCTCTTGAGAAGCTTTGGGGAGGAAGGTTCTATAGTTCTTTGAAAGTGTTTTATCACTTTTATTATAATCAACTCTACATGTTAAAAACGTGTAAATTCGTCATTCTACGTATTAAAATACGTACGATATCTTGTTGGATTCGTTGCGACATCCGAAAAATTTCAAACATATACAATTTTTTTAAGGTAATTTTTTTTATCTTTATGATGACAGAATAAGAATACAATTCACCACTCCCGCAAGAGCCCGTGGATATCGTAAAAGACGACGGGGGATAAAATATGCATATAACATCTGTGCAAGAGAAGGAAAACTTGAAATGAAACCCTATACAAACTTGTCTGACCAGCATGGTATGGTAAGGTCGATCTCCATCCAATTGTGGAGAAGGCTCGAGCTCAACAGCTGAAATGATGATGGTAATGAAACAATTTTTTTTTTTGAGTTATTGCCAATAACTTAGACCGCCTTTTTTTGGAAATCGTAATGTGTTTTGCAAGTTAATCTGCCCTTTCGGGGATTTTAATTTAATTAATCTTCATATGTGTTCAATAATGGTACTAAGAATTAATTAAGAACTAATAGAGACATAACTAAATTACATCAAGTTTAATACAGTAAATAGATTTAATGAACACTTTCCACGATCAAACATGGCAATAAACAGAAATGCGTGAAGAACGTTTCTCGCACTAAAGTCAACAACCCAAGTATTTTAAGATATTATGCTAATTTAAATACTATTGTACTGTTTCAATGCTATAACTATGTGTAAAATACATAATAGACGATTCAAAATTTAATTTGCATATATAAGCTAAATATTCCTACTCGTATTTATTATTTGCTAATGTGTCTTCCTGGATTACAAATGAAACAAATGCAAAACATACCGTATCGACTCAGTTCATATAAGTCCCTCTGCTGGGCTTGAGCCTCCTTTAAAACAAACAGTAACACGTCTGACCAGCGTGGCACATTATGTCCTACTGGATCACGCTGGTCAGACGTGATACTATATGGTTTTATATCAAATTTTCCTTATATTGCGTCGACCCCAAGTAATTGGGATAAGAGCAAGATGATGATGATGAGTCGTCCTTTACGACTCCCACGGGCAAGAGAGAAGGTGGTTTATTGTAATTTCGTTACCACACGGAAATATATAACTTGGCTAACTAACTAAATCTATTTAAATTCTTATCATAGATTACCCAATATTCGACAATACTGGGAGCACCGGGTGAGCCACGTCATGACACATCGGCCAGATTATTCAAACGCTCTCAAATCAACATCTGTCATTGATCGACGATAGCAGGGTTAATTTGCATTCACACACGATGACAGGTCATATAAATACCAATACCAGCCACATAGAATTTGGTTACCGAAAATGGCAAAGCTTAATAAATTTAAAATAAAATGTCCCAGTGGCTTACAGTAGGTTTCTAAGTAGTGTCTATAAAATGTGTTTTTATTTTGTTTTTTTCGTATTTCATCGCGTTCGTTTTTAATTTTTAACTGTCCAATATTTGGAACACTCCGACATTGATGTTCACGTAAGGAATGAAAACTGAAAAGTACAGCTTTCTAATAAACTAAACGTGAATCTTAGCCGTATGAATGTGTATTCACGTGTGTATATCTACCCTGTGATCATTTAACACCTCTCTCTCGAAGTTTGTTGCATTAATCTTCCCGTGAATAAACGGATAGTTCAGTTATTAAATTGTATGAAACATTTTCTCTTTTTTCTTTATTATTTTATACAGATGTGCATTGATTGAATTCGGCGTTACATTGCGGAAATCCATTATTATTTTAAAATGGACGGAAGGAAGGGACTCGCCTCCTTCCATTTTAAAACAGATGTACATGCATTGTCATCGTAAATCAATAAGTATTACTCACAGCATAACATAATAAACTTAAAAAAATTATAAGCTGCTTCAGAATTTGGTGCCTAAATAATGAAACATATCTACAGATCATCATCATCATCGCAGCCCACATACGTCCCACTGTTGGGCTCGGGTCACCTCCACAATGGAAGGGAATTTGACCTACCATGTTGGTTAGACATGTTGGTATAGGGTTTCATTTCGAGTTTTCCTTCTCTTGCACATATTATGTGCATATTATATCCCATAGTCGTCTTATACGACATCCACGGGCAAGATAGGGAGTGGTGAATTGTATTCTTACTCCACCAAATCTACATATATTAAGCTTCTTAAATAAATACAATAACAGGCTGAAATTTAATACATTCCAACAATAAGTGAGTGAAATCTTCTATATTTCCACACATATCAGAATTTGGCGAACTCCTTTTTTTCGTAAGAAATCCAAACTTATTGAGCAGCATATCCAGATCTCAGCCTGTGAGTATGACAACATGTTTCCTGCTATGCTTTCTTCATTTCAAAATTTCCTAAGTTTTATTACATGCATATAATGTTTCAATGATATGACAGTGATTGTCGTTATTTCCGTTTATCGCTGACCAGTACTTTAATTAAAATACTTTAATACATGTAATAAAGTCACGAGAGAAACATTAATTAATTTTTTAAAAATGTCGCAGGTGTTTGATATTTTATATGTACATAATGAATTACATTTAAGTCTACAAATTAATATACTATTACCATCATACGATTGACCAAGATGAACGACCTTAAAATATTCCTTCTTCATAAATAAATAGGCATCGTTGAATATCGATTATAATACTTGAGTTTTGTTTACAGGTTTAACTAATATATGGTTTCCTAGATACCATAATGGGCACCATGTTTATTGCGTCTCAGCTAAGATTCATTGTCATGCCAAATATTTATTATAATTTATGCCGACACTAACAAAGTTACTCAAGTTCTAACAATAAGTATGTACACACGCATAACTTGAGTTTGGTATTTTCATATTTGCATAATACTAACTACTTACCTAAATTAACCCAACTGCGGGACGTTCATTTCAGTACATATTTCTATTGCAATATAACTTCACATCACCTCGGGCTTATGACAGTAGGAAAAATTCATAAACGCCACGTTTGGCAGGTGGGTTGGAGGTCACAATTCCTCATCATCAGCAATTATTTGCGGTTGACCAAATGTGTATTCTTATTTCATAGCACATACATATTGCAAAAATTTTGGCAAGTTTTCTCACTGACCGCCTGCCTAACCTCAATCTTCCTTGGGAATATATTTTTGACCAGACGGCATCAAATAGAGTTGGCCCAGGTCGATGTGAAGCTCTTACTTAAAACTTACTTTACTCTTAAAACTTTTTACAACACCCACTGTCAATGTAAGGGTTGATAGTGTTCGTAGCTGCAACTTGATGTTCGCAATTTTATTTAAAAAAACTAGTAAATGAATTAAAAAAAGACAATCCCACTGAGTTTCTTGCCGGATCTTCATAGCGCGGTCGCGTTCCGTTCCGGTAGTAATTTAAGTTAAAATGTAAAAAAAAATGACAATATGTAAGTGCCCCCACGGGGTTTACATAATAAATGATTTGAATTTGAAGTTGATCTTATATTTTCCTTTAGAAGACTTTTAGCAATTTCACGGGCACGTGAGGGGTGATAACATATTCCATGCACCACATTGCGTAAATATCGTTCTACTCGCAGATATTTCTATTTAAAAAATAGCTCTGCCTTTCCTTGAAACTTACTCGTTACACATTTCAATAAAAACAAGGACAATTGTAGAATACTGCGACAAAATGTTAAATGATATTTCTTTTAACATCATTTCAAAGTTACAGCTGTTTCCGAGGAATATTGAATTTAAAAGAGTTGAACTATGGCGGAAAATTTCTATTCTAAATTTATCTTCATCGTGGATATCGGGATAATAGAATGTCACATTTAATCTCACTTGTTCATGTCAACAAATTGAATTTAGTTTATAGTGGTAAGTTTTTATTCAGAACATTAAAATAAAGGCATTTTTTTTTTGGGGTGTGGGTTGCGGTCGGCGCGCTCCTCGCACCACTCCGTCCGGGGCGACAGAGGGGCGTAAGCACGCACACCCACGACCCACCCACGATGCACGTCGCCTTCGTCGTTGGGCCGACCACCGAAGCAGGGTTACTTGACGTCAGTGGTCGGCCCGACGGAATACCCCCTATTTGGGGTACCCTCTCATCGACCGACGTCCCCCCCTCAGAGAGGACGTCGGTCTTTCCTCACGCGGTCGGCCTCTCAGAGGGTGACAGACTAATTCCCCGGTCACGTCACCCGCGGCCTCGGCTAGGGCGGCATGAGGCGCAGGTATTCACGCCTACGCAGCCCCAGTCACCGGCGGCGGATCGCCTCATCGAGGCTGCGCTCCTCGCGCAGGCGATCCGCCGCCTCCTTCTGCGAAATCACTGCCTAGCAGAAGGCTGCGACCGCGTCCCAATTCCTGACGCCGCCGACCATCGCCCTGGCGATAGTCGGCAGCGTCAGGTCGGCACCGATGATTGCGACGAGTTCACGACGCTGCTCCGCCCAAGCGGCACAGACCTCGAGCGTATGCTGCGCCGTGTCCTCGTCGCAATAAAATAAAGGCATAGGCATTATCTAAACTTTTAGAGATTTGTTCAACACTTACAGTTTCTATAAGCAAATTTCCTAATTAAATACTTCTATACTTCTAATACTTCTATACTTCTTTGAAGTAACAAAATAAAAATATTTCTAAAAATTTTATAGTACGTTTATAGAAAAAATTACACTTATAATAGAAAAAAAAGATATTTAATACATTGAAATTTTTATTATAACTCATTATCTAACCTGTGTGACAGTGTGCGCGCGCATCGTAAAAATGTTGACTAGCTAACTTCAGGGTGTCGGTTTTTCGTGACGGTGCACGCGGGCATCGTAAAAATTTCCTCTTATCATTTTGCCTAAAGCGCCAAGAGAAGTATAATTTCAAAAATTACCCTATAAAATACATTATTGTTAGTGTTGCCCAAAAAAGTCTTGGTCTTGCGGTCTTGGTCTTGGTCTTGCGAGAAATGCGAGACCGAGACCAAGACCGCTTAATTTTTGCAAGACCAAGGCCAAGACTGGCCCTGCAAAACTTGAGCAAGACCAAGACTGGGCCTGCAAGAGTCTCGCGGTCTTGCATTTAATTCAAATCACCATTTCAGCTTAAATACGGTTGAGCTCGTGTCTTCTACATAACAGGAGGAGAATCGGCCGTGGCCGGAGGGGAATCGCCACGGTGATCGGCCGTGTTGTTACAGGTCATACATGTCAAGTTTTCCTTCTCTTGCACCGATGTTATATATTATAGCCCTTAGTCGTGGGTTCGCAGTCACGGGTAAAATAGGGGGTGATGAATTATATTCTTACTCCGTCACTACACGGCAAGTCAAATCAGTCTTGAGATATCCATCTATTGGCCAATCGATTCCCAATGTTGGTGTTGGCTTTTCAGAATTACTCTTCGGAAAGGCTTAAGGACAAAAATACCGTAATCACGAGAGTGCTCTTGCCCGTTATACATATTTATATATCCGTTTATTCATTAGCCCAACGACGTTCACTGTTGGACATAGAAATATGCCTACAATTAATCTATATAAATGTCCATGTAGGGACAGAGTACGATCACCATCAGGCAGTACATGAAGCGTTGCTCCCAGCGCTATTTTGCCTCTGCCACGACTCACCCCAATCCACTAGTGGTTGGGGCGGTAAACTACGTCCCCTCAAAAATATCCGCGGTCCGACGTCCTCGTCATCTTCTTGAAGAAGAAGATGACGCTATTATGATCGCCCAAGAAAGGACCTACACAGCTCGCGCAGCGATAACAGATAAAACTCCGCAGTATCGGCCTCGCCGTCGAGGTCGAAAACCGCGCCGCGTAAAAGTCATTAAACTAAACTTGGCCACGCCCACTTTTCTCTCAGCGACGCCCCGAGCCGAGGTCCGTTCCCCACAGGGGGGAGCCCTCGGGCGATGTTCGCTTAACTTACTTACCGGGTTGAGAGCCATCAGCGCTCACCCATTGACCGCGTTAAGCTGTCAAGGTCATCTGCGACCAACAGCTACACACACACACACACAAAAAAAAAGATAGAGTACGAATATAATTCACCACTCTCTTACCCGTGGATGTCGTATCAAATCGGATCGGGCAATGGTGTTAGGAACCCATGAAAAAAAATTGAAATACAAATATCGATTCGTTAATGAATTGAGAGACATGTAAGTTCTCAATTTTGTCATCGTTTTTTCATGTAAATTGATTAAAATATATAAAGGAATGATACTTAATCTACAACATATTCGTATTTTGTTAAATGTTCATTAGAATTTGAATAAATCAATGATTACGTTTGCATAAGCAAGACAAACTTCGCTTTAACATAAATCAGCTGATCGGCCGATGACCGTTGATGAGTCGCTTTTGTACCTACGTAACCATTGAAAGGTTCGCGCAAATCTAATACCTATTTATACTGTCGAAATTTTACATGCTTACATATATCCTGTCTGTACATACCTACATAATGCATAAAATTTAAGACAAACTCTTAGACACACATTTTTGTAATCACTATAACTTTTACGTTATATTGTTTTTGTGTAATATACATTCTAATTATGATCTATGACTGTTGAACTACAACATACATGAACAGTTGTCCCATAACCTGATACACCCTGTGTATATATGAAGAGAAGTGAAACTAGAAAGAAAACCCTGTACCAACATGTCTGACCAGCGTGGTATAGTAGATCAATTTTCCTCTTACTGGAAGGAAGCTTAAGCCCAGCAGTGGCACTTTTATGAGCTGTGACGATGACGACGAATATCATACATTTTACAAGTATTAAAACTATAAAATTTTAAATCAGTTTTATATGTTCTTGAATAAATAGTATATTAAGAGCTACATGGATCCAGCGGCCAAAGTATTTATATAGGCAATAGAGCAACAGGATTTTTCAAGTATCCAGAGTATCAGTAACTAAACTGGAAATACAATAGATACATACCACTTAACTTGAAGGGGAATATAAACAATCGCATTAATTGTAAAATATCGCATTGATTATAAAATGACATAAAATTTATTGTATCAACTGCCTCGTGTGGTGACGTCTTAAGAAAATAGGGTCGAAAGTCCTGTCATAAGAGTAGTAACGCTGTCTAATGGAACACCAGGGGAATAGAAGAGTAATTTTCTCCAGTGGTAAGTATTGTATTCAATAGTGAACTATAGGCTAGCAGATGGATAGATAGGATAGGATATTTGATTAATTTAGTTGGATTTTTCATTGCCATGATAAATTACTGTTACGTTATTCTAACTGCAAGACTTTGCGAGACTCTCGCTGCAATACCAAGACTCGGGTGCGCAAGACCAAGACCAAGACCAAGACTCGGGTGCGCAAGACCAAGACCAAGACGAGACCAGGTGTGATGTTGCAAGACCAAGACCGATCCAAGTCTCGTCTTGGTCTTGCATTTGGGCAACACTAATTATTGTAATGCATTAATATCCCTTAGTGTTTTAGCTAATTAAGTTATTCTTTTTTTTTATTCTAAGAAATCTTATGTTTTCAAAGCTTACCTTAATCGGCCAAATATAACATTGTGTTTCGCGTAGTGACGTAGTAGGAATAACATTCACTGCTCTCTCTCTCTCTTTTGCCAATGGGTGTCGTAAAAGACAAAAAAAATAGGTATGACGACAAAATCAATGCAAGAGATGGCAAACTCGAAATAAAACCCTATACCAATCCGTCTGACCAGCGAGGTATGTCAATTTCACTCCTATAGTGAAAGAGGCTCGAACCTAATATTGGGACGAATATGAACTAAAATGATGAGGTGAACAATTACGAAATACATTATGCACCATTATTTTCACATTCCTAGTTTACGATCTAGAAAATATCATACATACTATAAGAAGTACCGTCGTAAAGTTTTTATGATAGTGAAAATTTCATGTCAATCGGATAAACGGGCTTTGTTAAAACACCTACTTAAACAAATAAAATGTATTTATCTACCTATAAAGATTTTTTCTGGTCAGTCAAGTAACATTCTTAGCACACCCACTTTTTAACTGACTTCAAAAAAAGGAGGAGGTTCTCAATTCGTCGGAATATTTTTTTTTATGTATGTTCACCGATTACTCAAAGACGCCTGGACGGATTTGCAAAATTCTTTTTTGTTTGATAGGGTATACTTCCCAGGTGGTCCCATAGTCATTAGGTCATGATCTGATGATGGTATCCTTGAGAAATTGGTGGAATTCTTAAAATATTATAGACAATTTTAACGTTTTTCTTATACTTTGCAAAGTTTTTTGCTTTTTAGTTTACTGTTTGAAGTCGGTTTTTTTTTTGTTAAACATTTGTTATATTTATTAACGTCCCCACACAACTGTAGATTCACCACAATTGTAGTTTTAAATTTTTGATCCGCATTTTTATACAATCTTAATTGCCAATAGAAAAAAGTAGAATCACTCTAAGTAAACATGTTTCGATTGCTTCTTATTTTTATTGCAATTATAATGTAATTTTCATTTAAATTTAATAATAAAATCTATGTGTATTATATATTAACACCAAAAATATTACTGCCAGAAGGCATGTTTCACGTAGTGGCCATGATATGGGTATAATTTTCTAGCCTTGGACATCAAATGCGTAGATGTTTATATAACAGCAAATTGCCTCGGTTTCGCTCACGTAGTTACTGTTAATGTGAGATAATATAGCCCAAGTTACTCCTTACACAGACAGCTTCCTAGTAGTAAAATATTATCAATATTCGTCCAGACAGACAAAGAAAAAATATTTAAACTAATTGTAACCGCGTGAGCATAAAAGAACATATTATTTTGACATTACAAACAGACACTTCAGGCTTATTTTTTTTTATGTATAGATTGAAAGTAAAGAAATATTGAAAAACGCAATAAAATTCGTAAAAAAATTGAGTAATCGAATATGAAAAATATTTTTAATTTGAGCAATTGCTTGATGCCAGTAAAAGGAGAGTAGAGTACTACCTCAACGTTTTGCGTCGCGGCGTGCAATATTTACTAAAAATATTTTTCACATCTGAGTAAAAGCACGAATAAATTTTTGAACTACAAAAAACAAAGCTAATGAAATCGAAACCAGTTAAATAGTATTAATTAATTTCAATAATTAAATTGCGAGGAACTTGTTATTTTTTATTTCAATTATGGAACTAAAAAATTCTATATCCAATTCTCAACTGTATTTGTTGACGGAGGCTGAATAAATACCTAGCATGTTTACAGAAGAAGGGAAACTGTACTCTATATCTTGTCGTCTAACCAGCACTGTATAGTAGTCCAATGCCCCTCTTACTACGAAGAAGGTTTGCAACCAACACATTATCTGTATTAAACCAACATAGTTACGTTAATATCCTTAAATTATTATTGATACATATTCATTTCGTTCTAACATACCAAATTACTTCTAAGTATGTATGACGCACCCATATACCTTCTCATATATCAAGACTGCAATCTTTATAGTTTATTACCATACTTCCGTTACCGCTAAAATTACTTTGTTACTGCTAATAAACAACAACTGTTGCTTCCAATTTGCTTTGTACAAATACATATATATAGGTATATATACTATGAATAAAGCACAGTATTTCAAATATGTCCGCCTACAATTTGCGAGTCTCTATTTTCGTGGGAGGTTATTGTTCTGCTTCCATATTAAGTTCATAAGCATAGTAACGTGAACGTGTAAGTTAGATCTCAATTAAGGTCAAGTAATTTTTTGTGACATGTTTTGAACAGTATGTGTTTCGTTGTTACTTATTATTTTATGATACATCCTTGTTGAATAGTGAATAGTCCGCTGCATTGTTATTTCACAGCAATAAGGCATATGCACGTGACTCCAAAATGAACAAAATATTTTGATTTGTAATCTTTATTGCTATAAAAACATTTTTTTTTTTTATGTTTGGGCTATGGTAAGGGCACGCGCGGTCCTGTCTGTCCGGGGCGATGAAAGGACGGCGCGCGGGCCCATAACCCACCCGTACCCACGTCACCTCGTTGTTGGGCCGACCACCGGAGCAGATGTGACTTGTCATCAGTGGTCGGCCCGATGGAATACCCTTTCGGGTAACCTCTCACCTCTCGACGTACTGGGACGTCGGTCGCCATCGCGCGGTCAGCCTCTCTGCGGGTGACGGACAATTCCCCGGTCCGATCACCCGCGGCCTCGGCTAGGGCGGCATTAGACGCAGATACTCGCGCCTGCGCCGCCCGAGTCGCCGGCGGCGGACGTGTCGCCGAATAGGAGCTCTACTCGCACACGATCCGCCGCCTCCTTCCGTGAGATAACGGCCTCACAGAAGGCGGCGACCGCGTCCCAGTTCCTGACGCTGACGAGCATCTCCCTGGCGATGGTCGGCAGCGCCAGGTCGGCACCGATAATTGCGACGAGTTCACGGCGATCCCCCTCCCATGCAGCACACTCCTCGAGCGTGTGCTGCGCCGTGTCCTCGTCGCAACTGCAGTGGTGGCAGGACGGTGTGCTCTCCCTCCTGACAATCTTGTGCAGGTACTTTCCGAAGCAACCGTGCCCCGTCAGCACCTGCACCAGTCGGAAGGAAAGCACCCCGTGCATCCGCTCCAACCACTCCATCAGCACCGGCTGAAGAGCCTCGACGGTCCTGACACCGTACCGAGGACTCTCCAGCCGGACTGCCCAACGGGCAATGACTTCTCGGCGGGCGTCGACCCGCCAGGCGGTGATCTCTTTGATGGAGACCATGCCGCCGCGGGCGCGCGTCTTCGACACCCGCCGATAAATGTCGGCGAGCATCTCCGCCTCCAGATCCAACGGGGGAGTTCCGGCCAGGAGGCACGCTGCCTATGTCGCCACCGTGCGGTAACCCCGTATGGCCCTGATCGCCATGACCCTGTGTGGTCGCCACAGGAGGGCCCTAAGACGGACGGTCAGGGACCCCGCCTACACCGGTGCGCCATACAGGGCCATCGACCGGATCACGCCCACGTACAGCTGTCGGCACGTAGCACTGGGTCCGCCCACATTCGACATCAGCCGCGAAAGGGCGGACGCCGCGGCGACAAGCCGGGGAACAAGTCGATGGAGATGCTCCCGGAACCAAAAATGCCCGTCGAGCACCAGGCCCAAGTACTTCATGTGGGCCTGGATGATTGCTATAAAAAAAAAAACACCTATACAATTCCTTTTTGAATTTTTATCATTAAGTAGTGATATTTATTCACCAAAAGGTGTTTTTCTATTTAAATCCCTCGCAAAATTACCAAAACAGAATTTTTATGTTGATGACGTATTTCGCATCTAATTTCGACTACTGTCTACTGAACTAACTGAGAGAGAACTGAACTGAGAGTAAAATCTGTAAGATAAATAAGTTATATATATTTAATAAATGATTCTTTTCATGGTTTTGTATATAATAATAATAGAAAGTTAAATAAAATATAGTTGCGAACTTCCCTCTTACTCTAATAAGTTACCTACATATTTTTATTCATTGGTAATACCACAGATATAATTCTGTGGCCATAGGTTAGAATATGATAAATACAAATTACAGGACAAGCAAATTAAATTATTGAGAAATCTTGAAGGGACTATTAAAATATGAGACACTCGGTATATATGACAAAAAATATTTTTAAAATTAAGGAAATGTATTACTAATTTGTAAAATTACTTAAAATTCATTGTGCAATGCGTAGTATTCATGGGATATTGATGAATGAATTTGTATTTATCATATTCTGACCTATGGCCACAGAATTATAATACAGGTATTTACTTTTCTAAATTAATACCAGTGTATTAGACATTGAGAATGTTTTTAATAACTTTTCGTTATGTTTTAGTCCAGGCTTGTAATCAAAACATGTATGTGCACGTAATTAAGTAAAAATGATTATTTATACATTTTGTCGCTTTTCTGATGTTCTTACTTATGTTAAATAATCTTTACAATAGTATAAACTGCTCAAATATGATCTTATCGCCATGTACCTTTTTACTTAGACTTGCATCTTTCAGCTTAAGGAAATATACTATACCAGGTGTAGTTTTCATATTATTTTGACACATAGAAACGACACAATACTTATAACAATCTTTGCTCAGTTTTTGGTCTGGTTCATTTGCTCTGGTTTTCCATTTAATACGTCAATATTATCATTCACTTTTTTAACAATCAATAACTTTATGAACCACTTCGTATACCTTTTAAACAATTAAAAGAATATTCCCTCAAAATTTCAGCCTTGTGGGAGCAGGTTATGCATTACTATTTCGAAGACAACTTTGCTATTGTCTGGCATATACTTGTAACCCCCAAAATGGGTTGTAATTTTTTTACATGTAAGCATATGTAAATTACAATACAACACTGTAAGATTGTGGAAATAGTTTAAAAATATATTATTTTGATCTTTTCAAAAATTTAGGTACGGGTTAATAACGCAACCGCAAGATGCCTGCCAGTACAATACTTTCTTGATTGACTGATAATAAAACATCAGTTAAAAATTTCTATCTTTGTGGGAAACGTGTTAGGCCGATGGCTCACCAGTTCTTAGACCACATTTGTCTTATTTCTATATTCATGTTGAAAATAGCTACAAATAAACATCAAACCATCATCATTAGTCGTGTTAAGTACTGAAACTGACGCTATATGGTAACCGCTCAAGTAGTCTATATACCTACTTATTTAGAAATCAGCTTTTTTTTTTACCGACTTCAAAAAGGAAGAAGTTCTCAATTCGTCTGTATTATTTTTTTTAATGTGCTTCCCGTGTGGTCCCATTTCAATTTCATCCAGTTTCGATAATGGCATCCATGGGAAAACCGTATAAGTCTTTAATTTGTATTAAGTATGTGCGCGATAAATGGACGATAAGGTAACAAACATAAAAAAATAACAAAAGAAAAATACAGACGAATTGAGAACCTCCTCCTTTTTGAAGTCGGTTAAAAACTCAATAATCACGCCAAGCGAAGCCGGTGATTCTTTTTTAACCAACTTTTAAAAAGGAGAAGGTGGAGAACCTTCTCCTTTTTTAAAGTAAATTCGATTTTATTTTTTTTATGGTCGTTACCATAAAAAAAAAATAAAGTGTCAGCCAAAAAAACTAGGACACCAACACACATACCGACATAGACATAGACACCGACTCCAAAAATTACAATAATTGTAACTACATTATATTGTCGTAATAATTTGATTAACTTTTAAGTACTTTATATTTTTTATTTCATCAAGTTGTAGAATAATTATTTTTTTGCTTTTTAGTGCATATTAATTTGTTTGGGAATTGTTTTTTGTTTGAAGTCGGTTTTCTTTTCGTTAAAAATTTTTTTTTTTTGCTTACCCTGAGTGTGATTTCTGGACACGCTTCTGTATTTTACCTTCGCTTCCTTTATCATGACTGCGCTAAGGATAACGAATTACATCAGAATTTTAATAACCTATCCACGTAATTAAAGAATTCACTTCTCAATTAAAACATAAATACGAACTACATTAGCCTTTATTCCTTGTTATATTTATACATCATAGTTATAGATTCAATTATTACTACAAAAAGTAAAAATAATGTTTAAACTTATTGAAATTGAGATCTATTTCCAAACAATCCAGGAACCGCATACGGATTATGATTCTCAGAAAGTGAACATCTATATATTTACTTTCCGAGGACCATGATCCGTATGCATTGTTTATATCTGTCACCGTATTATTGTACGAACCGTTAGTTTATGAACTATCTAGTGAGATTATAAACTATCGATAGATTATGAATGGACACAAAAATTTACAATCTAACGCTTATATTTTCGTAATAGGGCGTCTACATGTTGGCCGAGTGCAGACGAGCGATGGCGAACGCCAACGTGTGTACACCCGATTTGCCTTAGTTGGCCAACGTTCACCGTCGCTCGCCTAGTTGGCCGAGTGAATACAAGTGCCAACGTGTGGACAGCTGATTTGTCTTCACTCGCCGTCGCTCGTGATCACTTGCCTCACTTCGCCTCGGTGTCGGTTTTTGTGCACAAATCAAAGGCACTCGTCTACGCTCGGCCAATGCCGTCCACACGTTGGCCGAGTCGTCATTACACGGTTGACATCCATCGCGGTTAGACGTGTTTAATGTGATATTATCGCTCAATATAAATGATTATATTTTCAAATTTGCATCACTATTTCTAGATATGCGACGTAAATAATTAGATCCAAGTCACCCTATATGTTACCTATAGTATCAAAATGTATCTTCATCATTTATCATCATTTTAGCTAATATACGTCCTACTGTTGGGCTCGAGCCTCCTCCACATTATGCGGGAAACTGACCTTACTATTCCATGCTAGTCAGACAGGTTGGTATAGGGTTTTATTTCGAGGTTTCTTTCTCTTGCATATATGTTATATGCTTATTATGTATTATATCCCTTAATTGTCTTTTACGACATTCACAGACAAGATAGGGACTGGTGAATTTTTTTCTTACTCCGTCACCACAGGGACATATCTTACACTGTTCTATTTCTGTGAATACTCAGTATCAACCACCTTCTTTTTTTTCCACTTTACTGCGGTATACACTGAGATAATAACTATTATCTATATACTATCATTATATATAGGTACTATTATATATATATATATACTATTATATATCTATACGCTATTATTATATAACTAAATACGTTCATTAAATAATAAGTCGAAGCTGTAGCGACGTCTATTTCAACGTCCGTAGAGTTTCAGTGCACAATGAACACTGACGGAGGCCAACGTGTAGACAGCTCTACAAACACTCGTCTACGTTGGCCACTCGTGTTGGCGTTCGCCGCACTCGGCCAACGTGTAGACGCTAGCACTCGCCTTGTACCTATTTGCCGACGCTCGCGTTGGCCTAGGCTCGGCCAACGTCTGTACGGGACATTAGATTGTAAATTTTTGTGTCCGTTCACAATCTGTCGATAGTTTGTAATCTCACTAGATAGTTTATAAACTAACGGTTCGTACAATTTTACGGTGACATATCCAAGGCATATATCCATTATGAATCTTAAAAAATATAAATCGTTTCATTATTAAGGGACGATTTTTAAGAGATTCAGTTCTATAAAAACATGTCCGCGAAGATGTGTGAAATATGTGTTAGTCCGCAGTAATTGAAGCCATCTCTACCAGCTGTAATTAATGAGTGCTGGCTTATTATTGATCGGTAATTTGACAGAACATCATTTTCTCACAAAGTCACTGGAATCTGAGAATCTGAAAGTCACTGAATTTGAGCTCCACAACACAAAAAGAATACATTGCCGCTCGCGTGCGAGTGACGCGGCCGCAGCATTTTGTTGTCGGGGCGTAGATGGACGAAGGTAACGGAAAGGGTAGCCCGCCCAGCGGGCCAACGAAGTGAAGTAATTCATCCCGGTGGCCCGGTAGTTAGCTTAATAAAAGTGAACAAGTTAGGCAATAAACAGCACCTGTAAAATATTTTTGATGCGTTACTAGGCAATAGCCTCTGTCAAGACTCTCCAAATGACAATTTTAAATTTTAAGTATTGATTTCATTAAGTAATAAGTTTATTCAGACTGTGCCTTAAATCTTAAAATAAAATACACCCTTACTAATATTATAAATACGAAAGTTTGTTTGTTTGTTACGCTTTCACGCTTAAACCTCCGAACCGATTTTAAAAAAATTCTTTCACCAACGGAATGCTACTACTAAAGTAACATAGGCTATATTTTGTCCACGAGAACGGGAACTGCTCGGGTAAGGCGACTGAAACCGAAGCAAAGTGAGGGCGGGTTGCTAGTAATAATATAAAATAAAGACGCTTGCGTTCAAAAAACAATATGTAGTTACCTATGTAAAAAATCTACGCTAGTGAACAGATAGTTTTAAAATAAAAAAATATCTGGTTAACCGAGCTTCGCTCGGAATATTTTTGTTGTATATTTGTCTAATTTATTTAGATATATATTAATAAAATATAAAAATTAAATAATGAAAAACATATAAAAAAACACAAAAAGAGAATAATAATAACACCGAGATTCGATCTGACGCCGTTTGAATGTCAAAGCAATAGATACTAAAAGGAAACTACACTACTTTCCAACTGAGTTATCGTAACTCATGACGTTGACGGCAAAGTTTAAATTCATATTCTTTTAAAATTTAATGTCATTATATTGTTTTGCTAAAAACACTGACAAAACAACATTTTCTATAAATAAAACCTAGCTAGATCGATTTTTTGGCCTCGAAACCTCTAGTATGATAAGTTTAATCAAAATCGTTGGTGCCGTTTCCGAGATCCTGAATATATATATATATATATATATATATATATATACACAAGAATTGCTCGTTTAAAGATATAAGATATAAGCCAAATTGTATAGACGTTGCGTTCTTTTATTTCATTATCGTTATTCTCAGCCGTAATAAATAGCATTTAGTCTATTTGCTATATTCTCCTTTATCAATAACTTATTCCGACCTAGTCGCCTCTGACCTTTGAGAATAAATATTCGTAGTATAAGATCGTGTTTACTGGTCTGAATTCCTTCTCATTTTGGGATGTGCAAACACTCGTGCCCTGCAGCGAAAAAGTAATGGCTTCACGATGATGACATGTATCATGTATATAACACATTTATGAACTTACTTGGAAATAATATTTTCACTTCGCATACTTTCAAAATTTCTTGTTTATGCTGGATACAAGCTTGAACTGTTTTTATTTGTCTTATGCATAGCTATTGCTAAGGTTATAATCATCAATAGGTTTAACAATCAAAATACAAAGTAGATAAGTCCAATATTTATATTTTTGGCGGCACGGGGTGCTCTCCTTCCGACTGGTGCAGGTTTTGACGGGGCATGGGTGCTTCACCAAATACCTGCACAAGGTCGTTAGGAGGGAGAGTACACCGTCCTGCCACCACTGCGATTGCGACGAGGACACGGCGCGCCATACGCTCGAGGCCTGCGGGGCTTGGGCAGTGCAGCGCTGTGAACTCGTCGCAATCATCGGTACGGACCTGACGCTGCCGGCTATCGCTAGGGCGATGGTCGACAGCGTCGGGAATTGGGACGCGGTCGCAGCCTTCTGCGATACAGTGATCTCGCGGAAGGAGGCGGCGGATCGCCTGCGCGAGGAGCGCAGCCTCGATGAGGAGATCCGCCGCCAACGACTGGGGCGGCGTAGGTGCAACTGTCTGCGCCTCATGCCGCCCTAGCCGAGGCCGCGGGTGACGTGACCGGGGATTAGTCCGTCACCCGCCGAGAGGCCGACCGCGTGAGGAAAGACCGACGTCCTTCCCGAATGGGGGGGACGTCGGTCGATGGGAGGGTATATAATACCCCCTATTGGGGTCAATAGGGGTATTCCGTCGGGCCGACCATTGACGACAAGTTAACGCTGCTCCAGTGGTCGGCCCAACGACGAAGGCGACGTGGTTTTTGGGTGGGTCGCGGGAGTTGCGTGCTTAAGCCCCTCTGTCGCCCCGGACGGAGTGGTGCGGAGGCGCGCCGACCGCGACCCACCGACAAAAAAAAAAAATTTTAAGGTAACGCTAAATTGAATTTCTACTCCATCACCATATGGAAATTAATAAAGAGAATACTTACGTTGTGCATTGCATTACAATTTATCCCTAGTCACTATATACGAAGACATATGTTAAAATTCACTTACTAAAAGACTTTAGTAGTAGTAGTCATTTATCCACTTTCACGAATAATTTTCTTGAAATGGAATGGAGGCCCATTGCTTGGGCTCAGGTTTAAATCTTTCTCGTTTTCCTTCAAAATAAGCAAACCAATTGAAAGCGTAGCTTATGAACGTGCAGAATCATTAAAGGTTGTGGTTAAAAACCATCATGAGCATTTTACCTTTTTTTATAGTCACAATAAATTGTAACACGAAAATCGTGTCGAGCGAGCTCAATTGTTGAGAACCAATTGCCGCCAGATTATAAACGAAAAAATAAAAATTAAATAAAAGTCCGGTAAAAATTCTTAGTTTAAAGGTGTTCCATTTTTATATTTTGTAGTAAATAACCTGCTTTTATGACGTTTAAGCATGAAGTTAGTATAATTAATTTCAAAACTACATCGTAAACAATTAATATTACATTAGTAATATACGATAATCATCATCATTTTCTTATACGATAACAGTGATTGTAAATTAAAATTTCTATAAGCGTTTTGATTTGGGAAAATATTAGCACAGTGCTATAAGGTACAGCTGCTGCAACATAGATTTTCTATTTCAAAATTTTCAATGAACTCAGAAACTTCTAGTTTCTAAGTTAAACAATGAAGACTGTGGCGTTTAACACATACTCGTATTTTGTTCAACTCTACAGAGACTAACAATAGAAATAATTATTATAACGCTATGGTAAATGTTTGCAATAACTAGCAGACCTTGATAAACCATAAGATTGAAATATACATATGTATTGTAATTTGAACTTATTGATTTTTTCAGTTAGCTACTAATTTGCTAATTTTCAAAAACAGTATTTGAAGGAGAGCTGTGGGATCTTACCGAAGTTTTCAATTAGATTTCCTATAACATTGTTTTATAGAATCGCTTGATTCTATCTATCTATCAATATCAAGCTGAGACGATCAACTTCGTACGCATCATCATTCAGCTATTAATGATCCACTGTTCGACTTGAGCATTCCTCGAATTTCGCAACAAGCCACAAAATACGATACTATACCGCTCGTAACAAACGACTCCCAGCAACTTTCACTAGGTCGTGGGTCTACCTGCTGGAGGGAGCATCCCATATTCCTAGCAAAATTATGCAAACACAGCATTTTATTTATTTCTAAACAATATTTAAGAATGAAACAGGATTCCCCAAGTACTCACCAAAAACCTGTTTAAAGTTCTACTTACACTTTCGAGAACAAAATGATGATAATATATAAAAATAAAACAGAAACATTCAAGCTATCACAGAAATTATTCCAGAAGTATTGATTTATCTGTTACTCTCAACAAAATATATAAACTGTTGTCAGTAGCTAATAGTAGAGGACAAGCCCTGATAGCCTATTCCTAACTTTATGGTAAGTTTTCACGGTTCATTAGTCAAACCCACGCACACTGTGACAATAGAATGTATACTATTGTTTACCGATGTTGTAATATAATACATATGTATATTTGATTTAACTTTGAACAGTTGAGAAACGGAGCATGATCCAATTAACCTTTAGCACATTGGTGACGAAGCAGATTCGCTAACTATTAATTAAAGAGGATGTAGACCTATTCATTTTTTAATAATATAAGTGGAGTCAGCGTAACATACTGTATGACTGAAAACATGCAAAAGATACCACAAAAAGTCTCAACTAAATTTTATTAAGGGATTAATAACTATAAGTGGAGTCAGTACTTTCTTATATTTATATGAATGAAGCGTCAACATACAAACGAAACTACAAAAAGTATCGATAAAATTTTATTAAGCCCTTAATATCTAAAAGTGGAGTCAGTACTTTCTTATATTTATATGAATGAAGCGTTAATATACAAAGAAAACTGCAAAAAGTCTCGCCTAAGTTTTATTAAGATATTAATACCTGTAAGGAGTGGAGCCAATACTTTCTTATAATTATATGAATGAAAATTCAACATGCAACAGAAACTCAGCAAAATATCTACCGAGTTTTATTACGCGATTAATATCTATAAGTTGAGTCATTATTTTCGAATAATTATATGACTGAAAATTCAACATGCCAAAAAACTGAAGAAAGTTTCGACTAAGTTTTATTAAGCGGCTAATATCTATAAGTGCAGAAAGAAGAAACTGCAGAAATTCTCGACTAAGTTTTATTAAGCAGCTAATATCTATAAGTGAAGTCAGTTGTTTCGTTATATGAAAGAAGAGTCCAGCAGCATCGAAATTTGACCAGCGCGATGATAATATCTCACCTATTATGGAGGATTCTCGAGCCCAATAGAGGGAGATATAGAAGCTGAAATGTATGATGAATGATGATTTTTTCGTGTAACGAGTTAAGAATATAATTCACTACCCCTTTTTTCATGGGTCGTAAAAAAAAGACGACTAAGGTGTTTAAACATATGAAATGCAACTCGGCATAAATTCTGTACGGTATATAGATTTAGTACAACCTTAATATACATACAGTACTTACACATGTGGTCAGTATTTGAGTATTGCTTTCATTAAGAATCAGGGCAGGGCTCAATATGGGAACATATATGAGATGAAGAAGAGAGAGAGTCTTAATAACAGCAACTACAAAACTCCATAATAATATGGTGATGGAGTAAGAATACAGTTTACCACCTTGCCGTCGGTAAAGTAAAAGACTACTAAACAATATAATATGCAAATAACATCATTGCAAGAAAAGGCAATCTCACGATAAAATCCTATACCAAGGCGTCTGACTAGCGTGGTATAATAAGTCAATTCCCCTCCTATTGCGAAGAAGGCTTGAGCCAGCAGTGGGATCATATATGAGCTGAGATGATGATGATGACATAACACCAATTTTATATACAATCATCATGATTTCAGCTCATATACGTCCCATTGTTGAGCTCGAGCCTCCTCCACAATAGAAGGGAAATTGACCAAGGTACTATACCACGCTAGTTGGATGTGTTGTTATATGGTTTAATTTCAAGTTTTTCTTTTCTTGCATAGATGTCATCTGTATATTTATTCCCTTAGTCGTCTATTACGAAACTCTTGGACAAGAGAAGATATGGTGTATTGTATGCTTTCTCTGTCACTACACGGACAATAATCTTCATATTGATAGAGATGTTGATACTTTAACTTTTTCATTTCGGAAAGAAAAATTAGATAAATTAACAGAAGCAAGAGTGAAATCACACTTATTTAATATGGAACCAACAGCTATTTCTGCAAGAAGGTCAGTTACTCAGAACAGAACACTCTTTTTTTGTAATTATTAACTTTTTAAATAAAACTACTTTACGGATTTTATCGCGTTTGTATTTGATTTTTGATTGCCCGACGTTTCGAATACTTTGCAGCGTTCATGGTCACGGGCGGAGTAAGATGTCTCACGTCCAATAAGTCATCGTTCCGGCGACTGGGGCGGCGCAGGCGCAACTACCTGCACCTCATGCCGCCCTAGCCGAAGCCGCGGGTGACGTGACCGGGGATTAGTCTGTCACCCGCCGAGAGGCCGACCGCGTGAGGAAAGACCGACGTCCTCCCCGAGGGGGGAACGTCGGTCGATGGGAGGGTACCCCACGTAGGGGATATTCCGTCGGGCCGACCACTGACGACAAGTAAACCTGCTTCGGTGGTCGGCCCAACGACGAAGGCGAGGTGGTTTTCGGGTGGGTTGCGGGAGTTGCGTGCTTAAGCCCCTCTGTCGCCCCGGACGGAGTGGTGCGGAGACGCGCCGACCGCAACCCACCCACAAAAAAAAAGAAAAAAAAAAAAAGTCATCGTTATTGCAGTAAATTTATAATTATCTACCCGATACAGAAAATAGTTATTAAATATTGACCCACATTTTGATACAAATTAATTGCCAGTGTAAGAAGAAAATGATTCTATATGAAAACATTAAATTGTTTATGGTTAATAATTATTTAACATTAAAATTAATAGTAATTATATTTAAAAAACCTGACAATCTAGTATACTACTACCACCGGATCGGAACACGGCCACACTGAGAAAGATACGGCAAGAAAACTCAGGTGACATAATGCTAAATTGATATTAATTTTGAAGTCGGCTTACTTTATGTTACTAAGAGACTTTAATTTATAACATTATCTTTAGCTATTATTATTGTGGGTCAAATCTATACAATATGAGCTCACACTGTCTTGCAGTCTTGTGGTGGTCTTTTTGGATTTATTTTTAATAATGTTAATAACAGGCTCCCAGCTTGATGGTACGCGAGGCTATTGAAATTAAAAAACAAAAAATTTAATAGAGAGGATGGCTGGGTATTACCATCAAGCTAGATTCCTGTTATTAACATTATTAAAAATAAATCCAAAAAGACCACCACAAGACTGCAAGACAGTGTGAGCTCATATTGTATAGATTTGACCCACAATAATAATAGCTAAAGATAATGTTATAAATTAAAGTCTCTTAGTAACATGAAGTAAGACGCCTTCAAAATTAATATCAATTTAGCATTATGTCACCTGAATTTTCTTGCCGGATCTTTCTCAGTGTGGTCGTGTTCCGATTCGGTGGTAGTATACTAGATGGTCAGGTTTTTTAAATATAATTACTATTAATTTTAATGTTAAATAATTATTAACAATATTAATTAATAATTATTATTGGTGGCATTTGGGTCAACGATTACATTCCCAAGGAGGGTTGACGTCAGGCAGGCGGCCGGTCATAAAAGTCATTGCCGAAACTTTTTGCAATATGTCAAAACAGATGACATATTGCGTCGACCCCAAGTAATTGGGATAAGAGCAAGATGATGATGATGATGATCAATAGCATGATGTTAAATAATTATTAACCATAAACAATTTAATTTTTTCATATAGAATCATTTTCTTCTTACACTGGCAATTAATTTGTATCAAAATGTGAGTCAATATTTAATAACTATTTTCTGTATCGGGTAGATAATTATAAATTTTCTGTAATAACGATGACTTATTGGACGTGAGACATCTTACTCCGTCCGTGACCATGAACGCTACAAAGTGTTCGAAACGTCGGGCAATCAAAAATCAAATACAAACGCGATAAAATCCGTAAAGTAGTTTTATTTAAAATGTGTAATACTCGCGTAAACATCAGAAATCATTAAATTATTAACTTTGCGAAAGTTAATCATAAATCGATTTAACTGTGGTAACCCGTTTCCCACAGCCGGCGCGATAAACACCGGATACAATCTGGTATCCCTTTCATTATGGGATCGACATGAATACATATACTGCATGTATGTATATTTACAGACTATCAAATTTGTATAAGTTATCTACGTATTTTATAGAAATTTATTATTTCCCTATACATATTATTACAATATATTGTGTGAAGTTAACAAAGCGATAAAGGTTATAATTAAGAGCGAATTTATGAATTTAAAATAGTTGATTAAATATTAAGGGAACGTACACGTACTACGTGACCCATTCTTTTTCAATATATGGCGACAAATTTAAGGTACAGTATGTCACCAGCCTTTCAGCTTTTTCACCCAGGGGTTTAAGAACGTTTAAAAGATAGAAGTAAGTAGATCTCATGACGATGCGAAATCTGTTGAACAAAGTGACATAGTCGACTGAATCCCTTTCCATTAAGGAGATTTATAACAATGATAAATATATATATTGGTCAAATAACAAAAGAACTACTAGAGCAGCCATCACTCTCCTCAACGAGGAGGGAGGGAACGGATTGACCCTAAAACACTTACTAAAACTTACACAACAGCTAATTTCGTTCAATTCATGTAAAAACATCTAGAATAAGTTATTATTGATGTACCTCATAATTTTGTTTAACAAGCCTCGTGAAATAGCACATAATTTGGATGATAATTGTTCTATTTAGAGGTTCAAGACTGTAATTCTCATAGTTGAGTTGTTATTCAAGAAAGACAATTAGTTTTTCTGGCCCTTGGACCGAAAGATACTAACTATTATATTATAATAACAGTTTTTGTTTTTTTAGTCTCACGCCTTTATCTCTAAGAGTCTATCAGAAGTTGTGCAATCTCAATTGTCAAATTCATGATGGAACTATAATTTCAGTTATTGTTAATATTGTTACCTAAAAATATGTTCCAAAAAAAAACACGATTTACTAAAACAAAATACTATAATATATGGTGACCGCATGCGGTTACTAATTATAAAGACAGGTAAACATATTTATAAACTTATGCTTTAGTAGCAATTAAAACAATTTCATAGATAATTTAACACATCATTCTGTTGTTCATTTTCTTACACGATAAGAGGGCTAGATCTGGTGGACGATCTGCGAGTGTTTGCATGACCCCAGGTTCTCACGAACTGTAATCAAATGCTTATTTTAGTGTATTTTTAATTTCATTGTTAGCTATGGATATGCAAATATTGTGAAAGCTACTTAATACTGTAATCAAATATGAATTAACTTAATATGTAAATTTCTCTTAAAGTTGGTAATTATGATATGATACTTTCATTTACTACAGCGCAAGATGACCTACTGCTAAAATTATTTTAATTTTTATTCGTGCTTTTTTGATGTTGCTTCTTATATGCACTTGCTTCGTATAAGCAAATTAGCCTTAATATACTAAACTCCGTAATAATACAATTCACCATCGCCTCTCCTGCTTGTGGCTGTCGTAAAAGGCGACTATGTGGTAGAATATGAAAATGACACAAAAACAAAATTTAACATACAACGCGACAAAGCAAGTGAGACACATATGAGCTGAAAAAAGAAGAAGGTGACATGGCTCCTATAGACAGGGTAGAATAGCGTTTAATATAGATTTTTTCTGCCCTCGTATCGATCTAACTGCTACTTTCTTCATTGTCTTCTACAACACTCATATTACAGTATACACTCTCTCTCGTAGCTCATATACGTCCTACTGCTTGGCTCCAGCCTCCTCCACAATAAAAACGAAGTTAAGATACATGCTCTCTATGTGGTGACGGAATAAGGCTACAATTCACCACTCCCTTTCTTACCTGTGGGTATTGTAAAAAACAACTCAGGTATATAGTATGCATATAGCATCTATATAAGAGCAGGAAAACTCGAAATATAATCCTATACTGACATGTCTAACCAACGTGGTATAGTAAACCAATTTCCCTCCTATTGTGAAGGAGGGGAGTTGTAATAATGATGATCACATGGTCTGTTGTGTTGAGTTTTATTTTCGGTTTTATATCATATCCCTTAGTCGTCTTTTACGACACCCATGGACAAGATATAAATGGTAAATTATATTCTTAGCCCGTCACAAAATTGCTACTTTCAAGTAATGTTGCCCAAATGCAAGACCAAGACGAGACTTGGACCGGTCTTGGTCTTGGTCTTGCAACATCACACCTGGTCTCGTCTTGGTCTTGGTCTTGCGCACCCAAGTCTTGGTCTTGGTCTTGGTCTTGCGCACCCGAGTCTTGGTATTGCAGCAAGAGTCTCGCAAAGTTTTGCAGTTAGAATAACGTAACAGTAATTTATCATGGCAATTAAAAATCCAACTAAATTAATCAAATATCCTATCCTATCTATCCATCTGCTAGCCTATAGTTCACTATTGAATACAATACTTACCACTGGAGAAAATTACTCTTCTATTCCCCTGGTGTTCCATTAGACAGCGTTACTACTCTTATGACAGGACTTTCGACCCTATTTTCTTAAGACGTCACCACACGAGGCAGTTGATACAATAAATTTTATGTCATTTTATAATCAATGCGATATTTTACAATTAATGCGATTGTTTATATTCCCCTTCAAGTTAAGTGGTATGTATCTATTGTATTTCCAGTTTAGTTACTGATACTCTGGATACTTGAAAAAACCTGTTGCTCTATTGCCTATATAAATACTTTGGCCGCTGGATCCATGTAGCTCTTAATATACTATTTATTCAAGAACATATAAAACTGATTTAAAACTTTATGGTTTTAATACTTGTAAAATGTATGATATTCGTCGTCATCCTTACAGCTCATAAAAGTGCCACTGCTGGGCTTAAGCTTCCTTCCAGTAAGAGGAAAATTGATCTACTATACCACGCTGGTCAGACATGTTGGTATAGGGTTTTCTTTCTAGTTTCACTTCTCTTGCACATATGTTATATACACAAGGTGTATCAGGTTATGGGACAACTGTTCATGTATGTTGTAGTTCAACAGTCATAGATCATAATTAGAATGTATATTACACAAAAACAATATAACGTAAAAGTTATAGTGATTACAAAAATGTGTGTCTAAGAGTTTATGCCTTAAATTTTATGCATTATAAAGGTATGTACAGACAGGATATATGTAAGCATGTAAAATAATTTCGACAGTATAAATAGGTATTAGATTTGCGCGAACCTTTCAATGGTTACGTAGGTACAAAGGCGACTCATCAACGGTCATCGGCCGATCAGCTGATTTATGTTAAAGCGAAGTTTGTCTTGCTTATGCAAACGTAATCATTGATTTATTCAAATTCTAATGAACATTTAACAAAATACGAATATGTTGTAGATTAAGTATCATTCCTTTATACATTTTAATCAATTTACACGAAAAAACGATGACAAAATTGAGAACTTACATGTCTCTCAATTCATTAACGAATCGATATTTTTATTTCATTTTTTTTTTTTTCATGGGTTCCCAACACCATTGCCCGATCCGATTTGATACGACATCCACGGGTAAGAGAGTTGGGCGGACCCAGTGCTACGTGCCGACAGCTGTACGTGGGGGTGATCCGGTCGATGGCCCTGTACGGTGCACCGGTGTGGGCGGGGTCCCTGACCGTCCGTCTTAGGGCCCTCCTGTGGCGACCACAGAGGGTCATGGCGATCAGGGCCGTACGCGGTTACCGCACGGTGGCGACGGAGGCAGCGTGCCTCCTGGCCGGAACTCCCCCGTGGGACCTGGAGGCGGAGATGCTCGCCGACATTTATCGGCGGGTGTCGGAGAAGCGCGCCCGCGGCGGCATGGTCTCCTTGCAGGAGATCACCGCCTGGCGGGTCGACGCCCGCCGAGAAGTCATTGCCCGTTGGGCAGTCCGGCTGGAGAGTCCTCGGTATGGTGTTAGGATCGTCGAGGCCCTCCGGCCGGTGCTGATGGAGTGGTTGGAGCGGACGCACGGGGTGCTTTCCTTCCGACTGGTGCAGGTGCTGACGGGGCACGGTTGCTTCGGGAAGTACCTGCACAAGATTGTCAGGAGGGAGAGCACACCGTCCTGCCACCACTGCAGTTGCGACGAGGACACGGCGCAGCACACGCTCGAGGAGTGTGCTGCATGGGAGGAGGATCGCCGTGAACTCGTCGCAATTATCGGTGCCGACCTGGCGCTGCCGACCATCGCCAGGGAGATGCTCGTCAGCGTCAGGAACTGGGACGCGGTCGCCGCCTTCTGTGAGGCCGTTATCTCACGGAAGGAGGCGGCGGATCGTGTGCGAGTAGAGCTTCTATTCGGCGACACGTTCCGCCACCGGCGACTCGGGCGGCGCAGGCGCGAGTATCTGCGCCTAATGCCGCCCTAGCCGAGGCCGCGGGTGACCGGACCGGGGAATTGTCCATCACCCGCAGAGAGGCTAACCGCGCGGCGACCGACGTCCCAGGTCGAGAGGTGAGGTTACCCGAAAGGGTATTCCGTCGGGCCGACCACTGACGACAAGTGACATCTGCTCCGGTGGTCGGCCCAAAAACGAGGTAACGTGGGTACGGGTGGGTTATGGGCCCACGCGCCGTCCTTTCATCGCCCCGGATGGACAGGACCGCGCGTGCGCTTACCATAGCCCACCCAAAAAAAAAAAAAAAAAAAAAAAAAAAAAAAAAAAAAAAAAAAAACCGGGTAAGAGAGTGGTGAATTATATTCGTACTCTGTCTTTTTTGTGTGTGTGTAGCTGTTGGTCGCAGATGACCTTGACAGCTTAACGCGGTCAATGGGTGAGCGCTGATGGCTCTCAACCCGGTAAGTAAGTTAAGCGAACATCGCCCGAGGGCTCCCCCCTGTGGGGAACGGACCTCGGCCCGGGGCGTCGCTGAGAGCAAAGTGGGCATGGCCAAGTTTAGGTTAATGACTTTTACGCGGCGCGGTTTTCGACCTCGACGGCGAGGCCGATACCGCGGAGTTTTATCTGTTATCGCTGCGCCAGCTGAGTAGGTCCTTTCTTGGGCGATCATAATAGCGTCATCTTCTTCTTCAAGAAGATGACGAGGACGTCGGACCGCGGATATTTTTGAGGAGACGTAGTTTACCGCCCCAACCACTAGTGGATTGGGGTGAGTCGTGGCAGAGGCAAAATAGCGCTGGGAGCAACGCTTCATGTACTGCCTGATGGTGATCGTACTCTGTCCCTACATGGACATTTATATAGATTAATTGTAGGCATATTTCTATGTCCAACAGTGAACGTCGTTGGGCTAATGAATAAACGGATATATAAATATGTATAATGGGCAAGAGCACTCTCGTGATTATGGTATTTTTGTCCTTAAGCCTTTCCGAAGAGTAATTCTGAAAAGCCAACACCAACATTGGGAATCGATTGGCCAATAGATGGATATCTCAAGACTGATTTGACTTGCCGTGTAGTGACGGAATAAGAATATAATTCATCACCCCCTATTTTACCCGTGACTGCGAACCCACGACTAAGGGCTATAATATATAACATCGGTGCAAGAGAAGGAAAACTTGACATGTATGACCTATAACAACACGGCCGATCACCGTGGCGATTCCCCTCCGGCCACGGCCGATTCTCCTCCTGTTATGTAGAAGACACGAGCTCAACCGTATATAAGCTGAAATGGTGATTTAAATTAAATGCAAGACCGCGAGACTCCTGCAGGCCCAGTCTTGGTCTTGCTCAAGTCTTGCAGGGCCAGTCTTGGTCTTGGTCTTGCAAAAATTAAGCGGTCTTGGTCTTGGTCTCGGTCTCGCATTTCTCGCAAGACCAAGACCGCAAGACCAAGACTTTTTTGGGCAACACTACTTTCAAGATATTCGTGTAACCAATACGAAAGACCAGACAAAATCAAATGTAACTCATTAACATAATAGTGTAATCAAAGTAATATTGGTGACGGAATAACAATATAATTTATCACCCGTTCCTTCTTATCTACCGACTATCGTAAAGGACGACTAAGGGATGTAACTTGATAACATAACTGTTAGAGATGAAATCTGGCAATTAACACTCATGTGAAAGGTCTAGTATAGATGAATTTCCCTTCTATTGTGATTGTGTGAGATGATTCTAAAACCACCATTGGAATTTATGTGGGTTAAGAAGCTGTAGAAGAGATGTTACATAATATCTGGTTTGCAGAATCCATTGGTTACACATAAAGTGTAAAAGCTAGGTACACAAACTGGTGTCATTGACCTCTAAACTACTCGAGTTACAGTTAATAATTAATAAAACAACGGTATACAGTTATTGAGCCGCGAGCACGCGATACTTAGATAAAAATATAACGAATATAATAAAAAAACTTTTGTTTATTTACTCTCGTGTAATATATCATTAGTTTATGGATTTTCTTATAATAATCCATTTTATTACAGTAATAATAAACGTAACCCGAATTAAATTATTTACCTATACACTATATGTATTATTTTCGGTGTGGTAACAGAATAACTTTCCGTGTGATGACGGAGTAAGAATACAAATCACCACTCCCTATCTTGTCTGTGGATGTCGTAAAAGACAACTAAGAGATATAATACGCATATTACATCTATGTAAGAGAAGGAAAACTCGAACTAAATCCCTAAACCAACCTGTCATCCTATTGTGGAAGAGGCTCGAGCCCAGTAGGACGTATATGAGCTGAAATGATGATGAACAGAGTAAAAATATAATTCAGACAGAGGGGGTTCTGTCTCTTGAACGAGGGTATCGTAAAAGACGATTAAGGATTTACAAAACTGATATATATTGCCCCAGCAGTGGCATGTATTTAAGCTGTGATGATGATAATGATATTTTTTCTAAAATGTTTTTTTTGTCATTAAGAATTGTCTCTCATATATATGTATCAATGTTTTAAAACAGTAATTTTCCCTCTAATGACAATAAATCAAAAAATATTTTCATAATTAATACGCTATTTACCTCAGTGTCTGCAAACACAGGACTACGACCAGTATGTGTTACCAGTGAAGACTTACGGCACGGAAACGTAGTCCCTAAGTGTAGGCCTCATAACAAGGCTCAAAGTGGCTCAGCGTGCTATAGAGCGGACTATGCTCGGCATTTCTCTGCGAGATAGAGTCCGGAATACGGAAATTCGCAGAAGAACGGGTATAACCGACATAGCGCGAAGAATTAGCACACTGAAGTGGCAATAGGCAGGCCACATTGCTCAACGAACCGACAACCGCTGAGGAAGAAAGATTCTCAAGTGGTGACCACGTATCGGACGACGCAGTGTAGGACGCTCTATTTTCCCTTTCTGAATGAATTATAACGAATAGTAATGATGATATTTATGTTATTAAAAACATATATTAAAAGTAATGTTTTCATTCAAATAAATTACTTGATTTTCACTTTTTTTGGTGGACGATAAATTAACTACCACTGAAAATAAAGCTGTAACCGAAAAAACATAAAACAGATAATATCCTATGTACGATCTGCAAAAAGCACATAAAATGTTATATTGCAGTTCGTCATGTGCATACATGCATTATCGGTCAGCCAAGCAAAAATAGAATTTTTATGAGAGAAGTATCATAACCAGTGTCGCTAGATATTCATGGACATGTGCTATGAATAAAAATGACATCTGAAGAAATTGCTGCTTGGAATATCGCAAAATGTTATGAAAAAGAAATTACTTGTAGTGGACAACGAATTTTGTCCCTGCAGATAAATGGGT
The DNA here is from genome assembly GCA_032191425.1 of Lymantria dispar. Classification (NCBI taxonomy): domain Eukaryota; kingdom Metazoa; phylum Arthropoda; class Insecta; order Lepidoptera; family Erebidae; genus Lymantria; species Lymantria dispar. Next base: position 13,985,636 of record CM063454.1, on the reverse strand, counting down.
CGCCTAGTCCGGCATAGTAGTATCACTCTCGTTGAAAATCGACACTTGATTAGTAGAAATTTGCTGCTTTGGTAAATGAAAGTCTACGATTCAAAACGGTATTTACTTATATCTTTAAACGAGCAATTCTTGTATATATCTATATATACAGGTTGTATCAGGTTACGGGACAACTGTTCGAGTATGTTGTAGTTTAACGGTCATAGATCATAATTAGAATGTACATTACACAAAAAACAATATAACATAGAAGTTATAGTGATTTCAAAAAAATGTGTCTAAGAGTCTATGCCTTAAATGTTACGTATTATGTAGGCATGTACAGACAGAATACATGTAGGCATGTAAAGCTTCGACAGTATAATTTCATTCATTAATACCTAGAATTGCACAAACGCTTCAATGACATGTAGGTACAACGGCAAGCGGTCAACGCTCATAGGCCGATCAGCTGTTTTAAAGCGAAGTTTGTTTTGCTTATGTGAACGTAATCATTGATTTCTTCAATTTCTAGTGAATATTTAACAAAGTATGAATATGTTGCGTATTAAGTATCATTGACTTCATACATTTCAATCAGATTTATACGAAAAACCGATGACAAAATTGAAAACTTTACATGTCTCTAATTTCTAAACAAATCAATATTTTTCATTCAATTTTTTTTTATGGGTTCCTACCACCATTGCCTAGCCCCCTTTTGACCAGTTGCTCCATAACCTGATACATCCTGTATATAGGAGAAGCGGGTTTTGCGAGCGATATATTGACTCATCACCATATCTCTGGAACCATAAGGCGTACAGACTTGAAATTTGGCATAAATATTCCTTTCGTCGAGTAGAGATCAGCTAAGAACGGATTTTACGAAATTCCACCTGCAAGGAGTGTTGCGGGGGCGTTGACAATAATATACATATAAAGGAACAGGGTGAGCCGAAGCTACTGAAGCTAGAAAAATGAAATTTGGACCATAGTTTCATTTCGTGACGTAGACACCTACTAAGAAAAGATTTTTGAAATTCCACCCCTAAGGGGGAGAAACGCAACGGTAAAGTTTGTACGGCAAGAAAAAAAGATCTTTAGCTACTGTCTTCAAATTAAGCACAAATACTATTTAATAAAAATAAATAAACACGTGTTTCAGCGTTTGTCTTTTTTCATCCTCTAAGGGTGTAAAATAGGTAGAAAGATGACAGTTTACTGACTTATCATAGAGCTGAAAGTACTGAAGCCAGAAACACGAAATTTTGACATTAGTTTCTTTGCGGGACGTAGAAACTCAGTACGAAAGGATTTTTTGAAATTCAACCCCTAGGGGGTAAACCACAGTAACAAAGTTTGTATAAGGAGAAAAAAAATCTATATCGATTTTCTTCAAATTCTCCAAAAATAGTCTTTAGTAAAAATAAATAAAGGCGTGTTTCAGCATTTTTTAATTTTCACCCTCTAAGGGTGTAATCTACACTAATATTATAAAGAGGAAAAGTTCCTTACGAATAAAAACTCCTGGACGGATTTCGATAATTCTATCACCAATTAGGATGTTACATCTTCTATCACCATTAGGATCCCTGAGTAACATAGGCTATATTTTATCCCGTGGGTATACCCACGGGATAAAGGGAACTACGCGAGTAAGGCGACTGAAACCGAAGCGAAGCGAGGGCGGGTTGCTAGTATATATATATTCAGGATCTCGGCAACGGCACCAACGATTTTGATGAAACTTGGCATACTAGAGGCTTCGGGTCCAAAAAATCGATCTAGCTAGGTTTTTTTTATAGAAAATGTTGTTTTGTCGGTGTTTTTAGCAAAACAATACAATGACGTTAAATTTTAAAAGAATATGAATTCAAATTTCGTTGTCAACGTCATGAGTTACGATAGCTCAGTCGAGAAGTTCTGTTCAGTTCTGCTTTCGTTTTGTTTTGACATTCAAACAGCGTCGGATCGAATCTCGGTGTTATTATTATTCTCTTTATGTAATTTTTTTATATATTTTTCATTATTTAATTTTTATTTTTTATTAGTATATATCTACATAAATTCAACAAAAATACAACAAGAATATTCCGAGCGAAGCTCGGTCAACCAGATATTGTTCCAATAAAATGCTATTGGTAAGTCTCCCTCTCTGTCTTTAAATCAACTGACTATATTTTGTACAACACTATATGTCCAACAGTAAACGTCAATAGACCGATTAACTTCTCTTAATCTATTTACGTAGTGAGCCGAAATCTCACATCTCTAACATGCCTAGTAATTACATAGTGAAGCGAGCCAAAGTGCATAACAATAGGCGTTCCGTGGCGGGGCTCGAAGTGTCGCGGTACTCATTAGATCGAGCGTGAGGACATTAATGAGACTAGATGTTATCACATCCACCGTGCCGACACCGCACTTTCACTTCCTAAGGGCACTCAACTGACAAAGTGACGAATGTTCACTAAGAGTACGTATATATATTTATAGAATATGTAAATATCTTTGACAGTTATACACAGAGAAGCAATCATTTATCCAACTAACTTTATGTACATTATCCTTTTCTTTTTTTAATATCTTAGTGTTTCCTTACTAAGGAATAAATATTTATGTAATGGGCGCATTTACAAAAATATTAACCCGCCCTCGCTTCATTTCGGTTTCGCGTAGTTCCCAATCCCGTGGGAATACTAAGATAATGTTAAAGCCTATGTTACTCCCTGATATTATAGCTTTCCATTGGTGAAAGAATTTTTGAAGTCGGTCCAGTATTTTCGGAGCCTATTCAATAAAAACAAACAAACAAATCTTTCCTCTTTTTAATATCAGTGTAAAAGACAAATACGAGTATATCCAGAACTTCGATGAATATGCAAAAGGAAACTTGTACTGCGTAGGGATTAAAACTCGTAATACTCGACTCAATTGGACCGTACTTGCACCATTTGGCTAACCGTGCTGTGAAATTGAAACTAAAGGTGATGGTGAGTCAGTAAAAATACAATTTGTTCCCACGGATATCTTAAGAGATAATTGAGAGGTAATCGGACAATATATCGCGGTAAACTTGAACTAAAAACTTATCTAATCATTATGATTTTAATAAACTAATCTCTAGTTGATTCTGGAAAAAATCGTAACCAACTGTGAAACACTAAAATAGCTCGAAACTGCCTCCGAGCCTAGGTAGCTCAGTTTATATTTATTAATCTTATATAAACATGTGATATTAACATATAACTTTTGTGATTCTATTCTATTGTAGTTTTAAAACGGTTAAATAATGAATTTATGGAGCACAGCGGTGATTGAATTATCATAAATAACAAGTTACTTTAAAATAAATATCTACAAACCTTCACTGTCCCTCGGTTTGGAACCACGATGCAGAAAACGCGATAAAAGCGTGAAGGTAAGTTTTACGTATACAGATTTTTACACTTCATTTATTTCATAGCTTTTTTCTTTCTTTATAAGTTTTGGAATGGCCTTAAGAGTGTTAAGAATTATTTTATAAGCTTTGGAATAGAATTCTGATAATATACTAATTGTATTCTTAGTGGCAACAGACAGCATAAAAATAATAAGCCCAAGTTTCTGAGGGTGATTGCGTATGGTTGATTTTGGTGATGCCTTTAGTTTCAACGAACCTCATTGCACGCATTCACAGCCCCTTCATATTCTTGACGATAGGCAGCGGCCTAGCAAAGGTCCATGAGCGGCAGCAACACTTACCATCAGGTGTACTGTTTGCTCGTTTGCCACCGTTAGCAATAAAAAAAAAGTAAGCGCAATAAGTACGACAAGTAGTTGTCGATATTCTTATATGAATAATATTTTTCTTTGATCCATGTATTGAGTTATAAAATTTTATAAAAGCCACTATACTAATGTAGACACATAGCAGGTGTAAAATTGGGCACAGCAGGAAATAACATTGTTGCGACATATTTAACTAACTGATAGCGCTCGGATAGTACTAAACATTTGATCATTTCCTTAATATTTAAAACGTCTCTTGGATTTTGGGTGAGAACTTAAGATATCTACTACTACTTAAGATATATACTAGGTAGTGTATAAATATCTAAATATATATTTAATATATAGATATAATATGAATATCTAAATGCTCAATGAATGTTTATTTCTTTGTTTTTCGTAAATATTTTTTTGTAATACAATCCTCTAATTCCATTATTTTTAAGTTTTCGCCTAATTGTACGTCCATACAGAGCTTCATAATTTTCTTTTTATTAAAGATTGACTACCATTAAATATTATAATTTAAGATTGATTCATTAATTGAAAAATACACGTAAATGCAGAGAAAGGGACGTAGTGAATTTAACTTAAAAATTATACGGCTTTTCAAGTCCTGTCAAAATTGCCAGAGGAATTTTCGTACAAAGGTCGGCAACCCTGTTAACCTGCGGGTATCGCATGACAACACTTTTGATTTAAAACAACATATACATAAGTGAACGATCATAGCATGAAGTTGAAAAGTAAATGTTCAATGGCGTGCCGGCGCACAGTGTAGATATGCAAATTATTAATTAGTAGCAATCGTGGTAATGCTTCAATAACATCATTAGAATTTTATCTACTTATTTAATTTTCCTGGATAAGAAAAAATTGTCTATAGTTTCTGCGCCTCCATGTAATTTTAATAAGGAGTTTTCCTTGTGGTGACAGAATAAAAATACAATTCACCACACCCTGTCTTGCCCGTGGATGTCGTAAAAGACGACGAAGGGTTATAACATGCACGTAAAATCTGTGCAAGAGAAGGAAAACTCGAAATGAAACCCTATACCAACATGTCTTACCAGCATGGTATAGTAAGTCAAATTCCCTCCTATTGTGGAGGAGGCTTGAGCCCAACAGTGGGACGTATGTGGGCTGCGATGATGATGATGATGAATTTTAATATAATGTTTCAAGTACATAATTATCTTGAGTCCATTGAAATATTAAGAAGTAGGTAACGTATTCACATAATAAAGCATAAAAAATTGTAATTTTCAGGTGGCATCATCTTTAAGCTCCTACGAGTGACAGGGAAAGTGTCGCTTTAACTTTATCATGGTGGACGATCTCTCACTTGTAGCCATCAAGTCTTGCCAGATTGAATGGGACGCCGCGGACTCTTTCTACGAAGAGATGCGTACAAACGCATGAACGGAATGTGATCACTAAACTATTACTCCAAAAGGCGCAGGTATTAGAAGGTTTCTGCTCCCGTGATTGTTAACCAGATCTATGCTAATTCGGCATTCTAGTAAAGAAGTTATACTCAAAACAGCCGCTAAGATCAGTTCAGTTCAACGACCGCCAAGTGCCACCTATGATAGAGGAAACTGTTATGAATGCAACTCGTAGACAAAATGAACATGGCATCATTTTAAGAGATTCACTTTGGCTTACAACGCGACCGCGACGCAATTCCTTCTCCCGCCCACGGTAGAGTATACCCACATTGGTTTCCCTCACAGAAGAAAAGAATTTAAAAACAATAAGAGAAAATACCTTGTATCCCACACTTACACTATATCATTCGGTTAATCATTTAAATCAATGTGTAACATTATATTATAACTCATTACCAGCACTATCATAGCTCATATATGTTCTACTACTGGGGTCCAGCCTCCTCCAATATGGGTGGATAATTGATTATACCACGCTGGCCCGAAGAGCTGGTAGACAGATTTATTTTCAGTTTCTTTCTCTGGCATATATGTATATTATCAGCAATAATCTGTTAATTATTGCAACACCAACAGGCAAAAAATGTGATAAAGAATCGTATTCGTATTCAACCACCACACGGATAGTTGTTAAAAGATAAATCGTTAATAATCTGCAAAATCTAATTAAAAAAACGTGGTATTACATCCCAAAAAGCTGCGATTAACTTAATAAAATGTTTGTAGTTCAATAAAAACTATTTAATGATTGATCAAGTTGACTACGGTTGAATAGTTTTTCAAGCTGTGAACAAAACTTGGACATCGGAAGTTCCGCAGTTGCGTCTCCCTACTTTGCGCCTCGATATGTGAAATGCGAGTAGGTAGCTAGGTAACTAGGTAAAAGGTGAGTGCACTCGCATAGCGCGGCGAGAATCATGGCTCGTTTAATACGATGCCCAGTTTATTTATTTACCTTATTACATTTGACTTAACTGCCCATAAATTTGTAGGCGTATCTATTTGTTTATTATTATTAACCTTTAAACGTATTTGTTTATTATTCTTTAACCGTGGGTTGATAAGTTACGAATACAATATGTCATTACCTATAATTTACCTGTGGTTATCGTAAAGACCGACTGAGGGTCCACCAGGAGAATAAGCAGCAGCAGTCCTCTGAACAATTATTATTGCTTTCTGCGATCACCAAATGCTGTGGCCATTATAACATTAACTTCTCATCGTGAGGAAGCTTTTGTCCGACAGTGGACGTCGATATAATATAATTGTTAGATGGATGGATCCATCCATCCAATAATTATTCCTTCCTCCCTGTCCTACTTCCGCAAAGAATAAGTTAAATTTTTATTAGATGTGTCTGCATGGCGAAATTAAAATTTGCTAAATATATTTCTTACAAAAAAACACACACAACATTTTCAACTAGAAAAAAAGAAAAAGAACATTTCTTTCAAAACAAACTCGGACAGATCAATATGACAATATTAACCATGATCCTGTTAGAAATGCCTTATAATTAAAGATATATATGGTTACAGATAAAATTATAAACTGTATATTATTCTTATACACAAATAGCAGTAATAATTAAAAAATATAAAACTTTATAACACGTAACACAACAATTAATGATTACATCAGACCAGTAGCGATGATACATAATTGGCTTCAATCATCGACCGCTCAATAAGCGTAAAATTATTCCGTGGCGCTGACACGGCAGGTGCACAGTATGCAGTCTCGTTCTTCGTACTATTCGATGAGTAAATAAAGAAAAACAATCAACGATCCTCAGACAGCGATGAACAATATCTTTATGAACAAAACGTGATAAAGATATTGATCATAAATATTATATCATCTCAGCTCCTCTGCGTCACATTGCTGGGCTCTAACTCCCTCGAAACTTGACTGGCAAATTGATCCACTATACCATGCTGGTCCATGTGAAAGGCCTATGTGAACATTACACACATGATTTAAAAATATTTTAGAGGTTCGATCGCTTTTATAGGTTACATAAATTGTATTAAAAAAATATTATAATGATTTGTGATGATTGACGACCATTAACTATGAAAAATGTTAGAAACGTCAGGCAATTAAATATCAAATACAAAGCGATATAATCCCTAAAAACAGTTATCTCTTAATAGTATATCAAATTCAAATTTTGATATTGTTTTAGGCCAGTAGGTATTTTTTTTAGGGTGGACTATGGTCAGTGTACACGGCGTCCAGCTCGGTCGGTCCAGGGCAACGAAGGGGTGGCGCGCGGCCCCATAACCCACCGTAGCTCTTTCGTCGTTGGGCCGACTACTGGTCACGGGAAGTCGATCGCTGTCGCGAGGTCAGGCCAGTAGGTATGTTGCACTGTCGAATCACGAAGTCTAATAAATATTAATTTGAATAAGAATATTTTTTTTGGCAATGAACATTTGAAAAGTTTTGTGGCAATCGCGAATACAAATTAATCTTTACAGATGAAAAAATCCTGACTGAATATTATTTATCGACCGAGATGTGAAATGTACGTCTGGAAGTCTATTATAAACCATCGTTCCCAGTGATTATGGTCATAAAATGGTTATATCCATTAGAAATGTTTTACAATACCCGTGAGCAAAATAGGAGGATGGTGAATTGTATACGTACTCCGTCACCACAAATATTAATGATTCAAATAATTTATAATTAATTTTATAATTCTAACTTAGATATCACGCTTTTTTTTTTAATTTGGGGTGGGCTGCGGTCGGCGCGCTCCTCGCACCACTCCGCCCGGGGTGACAGAGGGGCATAAGCTCGCAACACCCGCAACCCACCCGAAAACCATGTCGCCTTCGTCGTTGGGCCGACCACAGATATCACGCAATACTCTTTCTAAATATTAAAATAGAATTGCCGAAGAATATTCCGAATAAATTAAGCATTACTCTACAACTCTTTATCTTAATTTCGAGACTAGATAGTATAATTTCGTCTAATAATAAGCGATTAGTATCATTTATATCTTACTCTTTTTTATCAGTTGTAATGAGGAACTTAAATGGGATCTCGAAAACCGTTCCTAATTTAACCAATTACGTTATCGTGATATAACCATATTCTATTTCACTTTCATCTTTACGGAAGATATTCAAATCGTGAATTCAAGTCTAGTCTATAATTAGATATTTTCTATTTTAGTATTAATCAAATATATCACTAATGTGTGAAGTATTTGAATATAAAAAAACAATCAGTGTTCATAGTATTTATTTTATAGCCGTAACAGTGGCTAGTCTTAGTACGCTTAACATAACTTGAAACACTTCTAAGCAATGCCATTCATGGGGCGTAAAGGACTTGCATGATTAAGCACCCCCACGGACTTCAAGCACTCCGTACCAGTGGCCGGCTCAATGACGAGGACGAGGGAGTACGGTGGGTTATGAGCCTGCGCCACCTTTGCGTTGCCCTGGAGGGAATGAATAGCATGTGTGCTGACCATAGCCCGCCCAAAAACAATTAACCCAACTCTTAACTGCTAGCAGTTCTATGGACAACATTATAAGATCAATAATCAATAGTCGTGAGCGGCTTATATTAAAAACAACATATTAATCCGATTTATAATCTGTTGCGTTTACTTTCTTGATTATATAATCAATACCATACCATCAATAAAGGTTAAGTTAAATATCTTTCCCATGGTGTAACTTACAAACACAGCACGCTGCGTACTGGTTAGAACCTGACGCGGTCAAACTATGAAAGTTAATACACTCAAATATTTGTGTCTATTACTTTCCGTGTAGTGACATAGTAAGAATAAAACTCACCACCGGCTGTCTTACCCGTGGTTGTCGTAAAAGATGACTTAGGGATATGTTAGTCTGTCACCCGCTCAGAGCGGGCGTCAAGGAGGCTGACTGCGTGAGTGCGACCGACGTCCTAGGAAGGGTATTGAGGAGGGAGGGTATCCGAAAGGATATTCCACTGAGCTGGTCACAGAAGACAAGGAAGTCAGTACCGGTGGTAGGCACAATGGCAAAGGGGAGGGAAAACGGAGGGTTTCTAGCCTCCGCCCTTTCGTCACCCCGGACGGAGCGGACGGCGTATGTGCTGACCATAGCCCACCCCAAAAAAATAGGGATATAATATGCAGATAACATCTAGACTATAAGAACATAGCATAATAGTACGTTAATTTGCCTCCTATTGTGGAGGAAACTCTAGCCCAGCAGTGGGATGTGTATGAGCTGAGATCATGACACACATCAATGGTTTGGTTTAATGTGTCCATGCAAAGTTTAACATTCGGCATGAAAAAGCATGATATAGTCAATAATCGTGACAAATCAATCACTGCACGGCTTAATGATCAAAATTTAATAACAAATCCAGTCTACCAATTAAAACACGGCGAAAATTAATTAAAATTGGTTGAACCGTCTTCAAAAGCGTCGCCTTATTTCTTAATTTTAATATTTAATTCGTGCGTCGTATGAAAGCAATTTATGTTCGCTACGACCCAGGTGTGCTTTCATATAATTGAAAATTAGTCAAGTAACGCATGAATGTTATGCGATGTAGGCCAAATAACTTTACCGAATATAATAACGCCTAGCAAGCGTAAACGTGTAATAGAAAAATTTATATTCTTATTTTTGCGTATCATCAATGTATTATTTAAACATAAGTAATAAAACTAATCATAAACATATAGTTATTATGTATTGGAATGTAAAATAAAATATATATTCGTAATTGTTGACGTTTCATATCCATTAGTCAACATTTAGGAGGCCCATTGGCAAGATTTCCCGAGTGGTGACGAAGTAAGAATAGACTTCATCACTCCCTGTCTTACCCGTGGATGTCGTTAAAGACGACTAAGGGATGTAATACGCATATAACATCTATGCAAGGGAAGAAAACTCGAAATAATACCCTATACCAACACGTCTTCCTTCCAACTGGTGCAGGTATTGACAGGACACGGTAGCTTCGCCAAGTACACCTGCACAGGAGGGAGAGCACACCATCCTGCCACCACTGCGACTGCGTCGAGGACACGGCGCGAACAAAGCAGCGCCATGAACTCGTCGCAATCATCGGTGCCGATCTGACGCTGCCGACCATTGCTAGGGAGATGCTCGGCAGTGTCAGGAACTGGGACGCGGTCGCCGCCTTCTGTTAGACCGTCATCTCACGGAAGAAGGCGGCGAATCGTGCGCGAGAGGAACTCCTCTTCGGCGACACGCTCCGAAGCTGGCGACTCGGGCGGCGCAGGCGCCCGTACCTGCGCATGATGCCGCCCTAGCCGAGGCCGCGGTGTCCGGACTGGGGACTTTAGTCCTTCATTCGCAGAGATGCTGAACGCGCGACGTCGATAGGTGAGAGTATCCGAAAGGGTATTCCGTCGGGCCGACCACTGAGGACAAGGAACTCGGCATTAGTAGTCAGCCCAACGACGAAGGCGACGTGGGTACGGGTGGATTATAGGCCCGCGCGCCGTCCTTTCGTCGCCCCGGACGGAATGGACAGTGTGTGCGATGACCATAGCCCACCCATAAAAAAAACCAACACGTCTGAGAAGCAATGTAAGGTTGATTTCCCTCCTATTATGGAGGAGGCTCGAGCCCAACAGTGAGACATATATGAACTGAAATGATGATAATGATTAACAAGAGATCTATATAAAATAGTCGCTATAACTCTACAAGGCGATTGTGATATTATATAAAAAGTAACTATCTATTATATATAAAAGAAAGTCGTGTTAGTTACACTATTTATAACTCATGAACGGCTGTACCGATTTACCTGAAAATTGGCGGGTAGGTACCTTAGAACCAGGAGACGGACATAGGATACTTTATCCCGTTCGACTGGGTTCCCGTGGGACTTGACTTAAAACGTCAAAGAGAATACAAGTCACTATAAAACGGGGGTATAACAAAGACGAATCTATCATGTAATAACAAAAAGCAAATGACAGCTATAGACAGACTATATTTTAGGCACTTTGGAAAATAAATTTACGAAAAAATTATGGCAGTACGAATTTCGCCGGGTCGACTAGTTAATAATAAAAATAGTGTCGATATCCTTTCGGCGACTATAATGGAATTAGTGAAATACTAGAACATTATTACATTGCATAGCAAATAACTTACTAGACAGATTCTTGATATCTAGTGTAAATTCTTTTCAAGTAATGATGGCATAAAAAATTCAATAGCCAACAATTACCGTGTGGTGATGGAGTTATAACACAATTCACCATCCCCTATCTTACCCATGGGTGTCGTAAAAGACGACCAAAAGATTATAATACGCAAATAACATTTATGCAAGAGAAGTAAAACTCGAAACAAAACCCTGTACCAACCCGTCTGCCCGAGACCGCGGGTGACCGGACCGGGGATTTTAGTGCGTCACCCACAGAGAGGCTGACCGCGCGACGGCGACCGACGTCCCAGGACAGGGACATCGAGAGGTGAGGGTACCCGAAAGGGTATTCCGTCGGGCCGACCACTGACGACAAGTCACTCTGCTCGGGTGGTCCGTGTGCGCTTACCATAGCCCACCCATAAAAAAAAGAGTCCGTCTAACCAGCGTGGTTATAGTAAGATTATTTCACTCCCATTGTGGAAGAGGCTCGAGATCAGCAGTGGGACGTATATGAGCTGTGATGATGATGATGCTTATAGGTTAGAGATACAAAGATTATAGAATAGGTTACCATCTCACATGATACCTATCCGTTGTTATCTCATATTTTATAACATTGTTGATATTAATATTTATAGTCATCGTTTCAATCTTGTAAGTCGCAGATTTATGTTTTATACTTAAACAAATAAACATGAAGTGATTTATTATCCTCCCACTTTAAAATTTATAAAGATGTAGGCATACCTAGATATCATAACTAATGTTTTAAATGTACCTAATAGTGAGTTTGTTTGTTACGCTTTCACGCACAAACCACTATATCGATTTTAAAAATTCTTTCACTAGTGGATAACTATTTTATCAGCGAATAACATTGACTGTATTTAATCCCCTAGTATTTCTATAAACTTAATAAAATTATCGTTATGATAAGTGTCAAATAAGTCGCCAAAATTATCTTCATCTAAAGCTATTATGGTGTACATTTCATAAGCGTCGTTCCACGAAGATTATTATTTCTCGTAAACAATTAAAAGTAAAAAAGCTCAAATAAAATTACCTTTTATCTAATTTCTCTCCCATTGTGCAGGTACCTTGAGCTCAGCAATGCGACGTATATAAACCAATATGATGATGATGACTTCTAGTATATAAAATACTTAAAAAAGTACATATTATAATTTATGCAGGCGAAGCGGCGTGTAGAAATATGTAATATACAAGTACAAAGTGTTATGTACTCGTTAACAGTGTCGACACAAGTACAGATGGAGCCGCAAGTTTCGAGATTAAAACTACAACATTACGGGCGCAAAACCTACATATTGTTCAAACATTTCTCAATTGGCCGCCGGCGGAGGCGCAAACACCCGATATGGCGCTCTCGTGAGCGGTACATTTACATGTACTGACAAACAGACACACACCAGTGTAGTCATCGTTGAATAATAACATGTAATTTGACATAGATCTTTTTATATCTGCGCACGAATAGTTTTCTTTGAAGCAAACGCATTTATCTGCGCCTATTGCCGCCCTAGCCGAGGCCGCGGGTGATCGGACCGGGGAATTGTCCGTTACCCGCAGAGAGGCTGACCGCGCGACGGCGACCGATGTCCCAGGACGTCGAGAGATGAGGTTACCCGAAAGGGTATTCCGTCAGGCCGACCACTGACAACAAGTCACATCTGCTCCGGTGGTCAGCCCAACAACGAGGTGACGTGGGTACGGGTGGGTTATGGACCCGCGCGCCGTCCTTTCATCGCCCCGGACGGACTGGACCGCGCGTGCGCTTACCCACCAGTTCATAGCCCACCCATAAAAAAAAAAAGCAAACGCATTTAAACTATATAAACAAAAAACCTAAAATTTATAGCCTCACCATCATCTCAGCTCATATAAGTCCCAGTGGTATATGGTCCCCCACGATAAGAGGGGTAACTTGGCTGAATCTAATATTGCTAAAGTCTATAAGAGAAAGCACGCTTTTATTAAAGACAAGAACAGATACTGCATTAAGGCATTAATACTTGTGTTATGCACTCTTTTCATATATACGCATATCCTCATTTACACAATCCATCTATCTCTTTTTGGGTCTCCTACGCTTCTTGCGTCCATCCACAATCAGATCGATAACCCATCATCTCACATTCCTTTTATCACTCTTTATCACAATCCTAATCTTCTCTATCATTGGTGCCACTTTTACGCTTCCCCCAACAATACAATCATAGGCAACTATCCATCCATCCATCCATCAGACTACAGACGTCCACTGCTGGACAAGGGCCTCCCCACGAGAATGCCACTCGGAACAGTCCTGTGCTACTTACATCCAACGGTTCCCTGCGACTTTGAAAATGTCGCCAGTTCACCTGGTAGGGGATCGTTCTACGCTGCGTCGTCCGATTCGTGGTGCCACTCAAGAACATTTCTCGCCCAACGGTTGTCGGTTCGACGAGCGATGTGGCCTGACCATTGCCATTTAAACCTACTTATTCTGCGGACTATGTCGGTTGCACCCGTTTTTCTACGGAGTTCCGTATTTCGGATTTTATCACGTAGAGAAATACCGAGCCTCTCCATAGCACGTTGAACGACTTCGAGTCTTTTTATGAGGCCGACATTTAGAGACCACGTCTCAGTGCCGTATGTCATCGCTGGTAATACACACTAATTATAAATCTTTGTTTTTAGACACTGCGGCATATTGGCGAGAACCATACTAGACGACTGTAGACCCTCCAAAGTTAAACAAAACACACATTGGATTGACCAATCTTCTTCCCATAGCAGTGTACGAATCTCTTCCAAAATAAAGGAAAATTGGTCTGTTACACCACGCCGAAACCTTTACCGTTCGTTTAAGATTTTATTTCGACATTTTTCCTGGTGGTGACTGCATTCTTAGACCTACAGCAATTGAATCATCATCACAGGTCATAATCGTCCCTCCACTTGTCTTAAGCCTCCTCTAATAGAAGAGATAGAAAAATATACTACGTCGATCAGAGGTGTTGGTATAGGATGTGCTCATTTCAAGATGCTCATCTATTGCATATTATAGTGGGTATTATATCCTTTAGTAGTCATTAAAGACACTCACAAACAAGATAGGGGGTGGTGCATGCTATTGTTACTTCGTTAGTACAAAGCAATTGAATCTGCACCATTAATTATAAACTAAACAAATGAGGAAAGTTCATTTAATTGAGTATTTCGTATTCACACCAAAAGCGTAAACAGAAGCACAAAGATAAAATAACTTTCATGCCACTTATGGCAAAGTTTCAAAACAGCCTCCAATATCGGAACTGAACTTTATATTCCATATAGAGGCGTGCACGATATACATTCAAACACAGACTACATAAATAAGAGCTAGTGAAGTAATTTATGTGCATAGTAATTAGATTTAAGACGTTTATTCCTCTCTCGCTGTCGTTTGCCAATGCATAAATAAGTCATCATTGCCTCCTAGGTCTCCACATAGTAATTTTTCGTGCTTACTTAAATATATAAACACAACAGATATAATTTATTATACTGTGAGAAATACAGAGAACTGCAGGTTATTTTTTTTATTTTCAGGCTACAAACATACTGTTCGTAGTATCCACTGTCATATGCAAGTGAGTTAAGAATATGTGTTATATATTAATTTTGTCATTGAAACGACGGATTAAGAATACAGCGTATAATCACTATGGATTTGCCCACGAATGTATAACATCCGATGGAACGGACAAAGTAGGTAGGTAATACTACTTCAGTAGAATAAAAATTAATTTGCTGCAAAGAAAAATTTATCGTGTGTTATGGGACGTATGACTGCTGCAAAGAATCGCAGGAGCATTCCACAACCGTCTGTATTCGGCTATGAATTCTACATCGGGCAATAGATGAAGATAGTTTTGTATGTAACTATAGACGCTAAAAACAACTACAAGTTATGCATCTTCAAAGAACCCACGTGTTGGGTATTTTCTGGAATAATTAAGATGCAGTCTTCGACAAATCATTTGTGTGTCACATAAAGAATTGTTCCGGAAAAATCCATCCCATGACCCTCTCAGCATTTGATACTTATATAACTAAGGCTATTAAACAAAGATTCTTATAATCAATTTAAGCTAAAGCATGTACCCGAGACTTAAAACACATCTCACAAAGGTCATATACGTATACATCTTTTATACGTCCATCATTTGTATATCTCAACTCCGTACCCTTGACCTGCAAACTTGGCAACATTAATCCAATAATACAAGCCACACTTTATTTATTACCAAAGATGATTTAAAACAAAAGCCATTAAATGCCTCATTATAATTACAAATAATATATGAAACAGCTATAGAGCGATAATCATTTAACATTTGTAGATAATTTAAATAACAGAATCCATTAAATTTCAAGTTATAACTAACCTTGAACAAATCTGCTCGATTTAAAACATCCAATTAAAAATATACGGAAGTACGATTACGTGAGCATTGGACACGAACAGATGTGTATCACACGTATTTTATATTTATGTTGTATTCAAGAACTTCCTATAGAATCGCTAGTGAACCTGAAGAGCAAGTGTTATAATCATATAACACCAAACTCGCATTATTTTAGTAGCAAGCTTCACGGTAAACAGCGGACTAGCAAAGGTCTATGAGCAGCAGCATAAGTTACCATCGGGTGTACTGTTTGGTCATTTGCCACCGTTTTTAATAAAAAAACTGGAAATAACATTTTAATAGCACCCTGTAAAATAAAAGCTCAATGCTGTTTAGTTTGCTAATTATGCAGCTCGGAGGCTCATTTCATATCACCATCGCTCACTCCAGTGCTAAAGGATCCCACCAGTCACAGAGCTAAAAAGTGCTAAGCACACGTGACATTTGTTTATACCTTATATATTACATTATTATTACTAAATGAGACAATATGCTATGTCCAAAGCAGGAGTTCCCTAAGTATAAGTCGCGACCCACTGGTGAGAAAATGTTAAGTGGACCCTAAAACATAAGATAATCGGACATAAAACTCTTCGAGAACGTAATTGTTGGCCAAACGGCATCAGATAAAGTTGGTTCAGGTCGATATAAAGCTCTTAGTTGTATTCTATGATACCCACAAGCATTGTAAGGTTTAGTATAGTGTTAATAGCCGAAACCGTTATTTAATTTAATGTATACCTTTTTTTTTGAGGGATGGGTTACGGTCGGCGCCCTACTCGTCCGGTTCCGTCCGGGGCGACAGAAGGACGTAAGCACGCACACCCGTAACCCACCCGTGACACGTCGCCTTCGTCGTTGGGTCAACCACTGGAGCAGGTGACTTGACCTCAGTGGTCGGCCCAACGGATTACCCCTTGAGGAGTACCCTCTACGAGTCTTTCCTCACGCGGCCGGCCTCTCGGCGGGTGACGGACTAACTCCCCGGTCCAGTCACCCGAATTTAATGTATACCTAAAAATGTTCTTTTGAATTTCGTTTCCAAATACACATAATGGCAATAATTTTCACAAAAAAAAATATTTACAATACAAAATATGACATAGATTTGTTTTGTGACACATACAACTCTAATAATGTTAGGTTAAGCTAAAAATACACCGAATAGAGGAAATGTGTATTAGAAAAGGGCATGCCTTATACCTGTAAATCCTGTATTACCGGATCCCATTACATAAACTAAATTTAGTGATAATATCATACTAAGTTGAAATGACAAGGGCAGGTTATATAACTATCAAACTTGTAGTGGTTTTTTATGCTTGACGTAAACATACATTAGAGCGTATGACGCAGGCATATATTTCTTTATTTCTGTTTTAAATCTGTCTCGCAAAGGGATAAACAATGTTTTATACCTCAGCTACCGCCTACATTTTGCTACGAGATCTGAAGTAGCACATAATAGAGCTTCAAGTTTTTACGGAAAACACAAAGAACACTGTTCTTTGTCCGACCCAAACTCGAAGCTAGAAGCGCGCGATCTCAGTGGCATTCTTATGCCAATCAATCATGCGGCATTTTCACTACATATTATAAAACAAAGTCGCTTTCTCTGTCCCCATGTCCCTATGTATGCTTAAATCTTTAAAACTACGCAACGGATTTAGATGCGATTTTTTTTTAATAGATAGAGTGATTGAAGAGGAAGTTTTATATGTATAATAACATCAATTAAATAGTGGAGAAATACTGTTATTTTTGAGGTTTCTAATGTGATGTCGTAAATAATTTCATTTTTTTTCGCTTACATTGCAAACGCAGGCTGAACCCTACGAGGTTTATCAAAATAATGTACTAAGTATTGTACACATTGAAAAGGTCTACAGAAAACTCCGCGACGGTATATGTCTATTTCTTATGGATATCCCACAATAAATTTTTTTTGTTATTTACTTTTTACGACAAATAATGGCTAATTTTCGAAGCCATTTTAACCAACACAGCATTAATCCTTATCCAATTAAATACCTTAAATACATTGTTGATTTAATATAGATCAATATGGCCCTTTACAGCATATGATTTAAATTAATATTTTCGAAGATATTACAGAATTAAAAATTGCGGGACGTAGCGTTTGCGTTTGCGAGGAAAATAACAATCTATACCAATAAATAAAATTAGTGTCTGTTTGTAATGTCAAAATAATAGGCTTTTTTCATGCTCACAGGGTTATTTGCACGACCTATGCCTAAAATACAGATTAAAAACTTTTTGTCTGTCTGTCTGTTTGTTCCGGGTAATCTTTAAAACGGCTGGACCAATTTCAAAAATTCTTTCGCCAATGGAAAGCTATAATATCAGGGAGTAAACTAGGCTATATTTTATCCCGGTATTCTCACGGGAACGGGAATTACGCGGCTAAAACCACTAAAACCGAAGCGACGCGAGGGCGGGTTGTTAGTTTAAAATAAAAACTTAAATATTGATAGGTGCTACACTTTACTTTTCATTTATATTTTATTCCAATTACTCAGTCTTTTGTGGAGAACACTCTGGCCTAACCATGGGCAGAGATAAGATAATAACTTTCATCGTCTCGGCTGAGATATGTCCCACTACTGGGCTCCAGCCTCCTCCATAATAGGAGGACATTGACCTATTGCACCACGCTGGACAGACGGGTTGGCATAAGGTTTTATTTCTAGTTTTCCTTCTCTTGCATAAACAGTATATGCATATTATATCCCTTAGTCGTATTTTACGACAACCACGGGCAAGGTGAATTGTATTTTTACCCCGTCACGATAGGGAACAGAGATACTTATTTTATTGTGTTGATATTTTACAATATTCCGAATTAATCTAAAACTTTCATCAAAATCTTATAAAAGATCAGTCACAAATGATTACTTATGAAATCTTCGTTGCGGATGTTACTGATATATTGTGGATGTCCAATAGGACATTGACCATAGTTCATTGCACTAAACGTTGCAACAAAAAAGTAGGTGTACATTTCTGCTTAAATAAATATACGTACATCATCTTTCCGTGTGGTGACGGAGTAAGAATACAATTCACCACACCCTTTCATGCCTGTCAACGTCGGCAAAGACGAATAAGGGATATAATACGCATATAACATCTACTCAAGAGAAGGAAAACTCAAAATAAAACTCTATACCAACGCGTCTGACCAGAATGGTATAGTAGATCAATTTCCCTCCCACTGTGGAGGAGGCGCGAGTCCAGCTGTGGGACGTATATGAGCTGTGATGGTGGTGACGTCATCATGATCATCAGCCTGTCACATAGAACAGCCCTCGAAGAAGATTGAGGATGAAAAAATGTAGTAAGGAGATACTTTTATTGGCACTTATCCCACCACACATTCCTACAACTGTAACTCCTGTAAGCCAGGATCTACGGTGGTCTTTGTATGAGACACCGAAGTTTGATCCCTAGGCAATCCCGGTAAACGTTTTTAATTGTCTTAGGACTCACAACAAAAATTAGAAAAAAAAAAACAGGAGTTGGAAAGGTTCCACTTCTCTCCTATGCAAAGTGGGAGACATGAAATATATTGGCTAATAAGCCAATAGATAAGAGGATGGATGCATTTACATGAAGCGCAGCAGTATGGCACCATGGATTTAGCAGAGCTTAACGGGCTTATATACCACATTCACGTCATCAGGTAAATAAATAAAACAAATCAAGATAAATGTAATGACCCCATGGATTGGTTTACTAATAAATAATCCAGGATTTCGTCACCTACCTTCGAGTCCCATTATCAAAGCAGCACAGTAGTACCATAATACATGGATATTTCAATTGTTAGGTTACATATTTGTAAGTAAATAGCCATTATGCCTCTAAGAATACCTATGGCAAATAACAAAAAGTGGTGATAATCTTGAAACACTAAAACAGATATTCATAGATTGTAGCTAAAAACCGCATCACAATCAATACATTACGTTTAGGAGCTACGATGTCACAGACAGACAGGGAGGGACGTGACAAAATTGTAACACCCCTCTTGTTGCGTCGTGGGGTAAAAGGAAAAGATATCTATACCAATAAGTAAAATTGGAGTGTCTGTTTGTAATGTCAAAATAATAGGCCTTTTTCATGCTCACACGGTTATTTGCACTGTACATATGCCTAAAAATCACTTTATATTTTTTTGTCTGTCTGTCTATTTGTTTCGGGTAATCTTCAACACGGCAGGCCGATTTAAAAAATCTTTCACCAATGGAAAGCTCTAATATCAGGCAGTGATATAGGCTATATTTTATCCTGATCTTCCCACGGGATTGAGAACTAGGCGGGTAAGGCGACGGAAACCAAAGCGAAGCTAGGGCGTGTTGCTAGTAATACATATTTTGATTGGGTATAATAGCCTCTATGAATGTGTTAAAAAACATCCTTTTAACCAAATGTACCTAGCTCAGGTAGGTAGGTAAAAACCTACTTACTTATACTTATTTTAAACAGATCTTGTGTTCGTCACAGTAGGAGGCTACGTACCTAACTACATAAGTTTTTATAGCATAATATACCCAGCTAGGAGTTATGTAAATGTTTTATCTATACATATATAGTGAAATAACTACGTCCGGTGTAATTTTTAACCAACTTCAAAAAAGGAGGCGGTTCTCAATTCGACTGTATTTTTTTATGTTTCTTGCCTCAGAACTTTAGACTGGAACCGAACCGAAAGAACCGATTTTGATTTTTAATGATTACCTATTTTTTATTAAAATGCTGATACTTCCTGTGTGGTCCAATTTTCATCAATTTGGTCTATATCTGAAAATGGCATCCATGAGAAAACTGTTGAAGTTGATTTCTTTTTGTTAAAAAAATAATTGTTGAATATCATTTCGATAAAGGGAACAAATGGCAGCATTAACTTCTATTACTTAACACCTTATCCTCTATTACGGACTAGAATATGGTATTGGTATTTAGGGCTAATATATATAGAAGGAAAAATTGTGTGGTACTCCTCTACTTTCACTTTAAGGTAAAAGCGTGTGATCGGAGTTTTTGGCGGGAATCTGAAGTATCATGTGGTGTTCTTGTATTATATTCAATATCTTAGTGTTTTAACGTGTTATATTAAATAATTTTGATGGCATTTTATGTAATATATAGTGGCAAAACTGCTGAGGTGTAGTGAATATAATATAAAATTGCTATACATACCTTTTTGTTTCCACCAAAATTCTCAGAAGATACCCTTAACAGTGGCCATTACACTGTTGAGGGCGATACTTTGACTTACTGACAGACCATTGCTGACATGAAGAAACTGAGAACTTGAAAAGATAATTATAATTCGACACTGGCAAAAATGGCTCGTATTTGTAGCTGATTGCCAAGACAAAAAAGAAGAAGAAGAAGAAAGCGTGTGATCACAAAAACAATCAGATCTATTATCTGCTTATCTACAGCATCGCCGCTACTAACAATGCTAAAAGCCTTATTACTAAGGCTCGACCGAGATCTCGGTCTCGGCATTCTCGGCTACAAATCCAACCGAGAAATTTGTCTCGGTTCTCGGCTAATTATAGCCGAGATTCTCGGTCATGACCGAGATTGTAACTTTGTTCGGATCGATTCAAATTTTACTGCGCGTGGCCACGCGCCGCAGCGCGAAGTCGACTGGTGTAAGTGCGTGAGAGAGAGCTGAATTGTGAATCAGATTCTCGTGATACGACATGGGGATTTTCAACTAACTCATCAAACATGGCTGCCACAAATCAATCCAACTTATAGGCAGCTCATGATTCGATAGAGTTGGAAGACGAGCCCATGACCAATGGCGAATACAATTCAAGCTCTGTAATCGAAATAGCGCTAGAAAGCT
Organism: Lymantria dispar; assembly: GCA_032191425.1. NCBI lineage: Eukaryota > Metazoa > Arthropoda > Insecta > Lepidoptera > Erebidae > Lymantria > Lymantria dispar. The sequence continues at coordinate 13,963,923 of CM063454.1, read as the reverse complement.
TCCTTAGTGAGACTGCAAAGACTTAGACTAGTCCTTAGACTGCAAAGAAATGCTAATATTTTTGAGTATTGGTTTTCGTCACCTTATAAGGTGCCTACGGCAAATAATTTTTTATCTGCGCCGCCTACTAGGGTAGCAAATGAACAACTGTTTAACAAAGCTGGACAATTGTATGACGAGAGGCCACACGCTTTGTAGGGGGGAACATGCCGAAAAATTGCTTTTTTTATGTTATAATATCCATCCATCCATCCATCAGCCTACAGACTTCCACTCCTGGACATAGGCCTCGCCACGAGAATGCCACTCGGAACGGTCCCGCGCCACTTGCATCCAACAGTTCCCTGCGACTTTGTCGTCCTAGGCTGCGCCGTCCGATTCGTGGTCGCCACTCAAGAACCTATCTTCCCCAACGGATGTCGGTTCGACGAGCGATGTGGCCTGCCCATTGCCATTTCAACGTGCTAATTCTGCGGGCTATGTCGGTTATACCCGTTTTTCTACGGATTGCCGTGTTCCGGCTTTTACCGCGTAGAGAAATACCGAGCATAGCTCGCTGAGCGACTTTGAGCTTATTTATGAGGTCGACATTTAGAGACCACGTTTCAGTGCCGTAAGTCATTGCTGGTAACACACACTGGTTATAAACCTTTGCAGACACTGCGGCATACTAGACGAGAAAATCCTCTTAAGTTTCTCGAACGCTGCCCAGCCGAGTTGGATTCGTCGGCTGACCTCTTTCTCGAAATTGGATGTAACTAACTGGACTGCTTGTCCTAGGTAAACATAATGATCCACAACTTCGAGAATCACATTCCCAACTAGAACCGGTACAGGAATGACATGGGCATTAGACACGACTTTCGTCTTGTCTATGTTCATTTGTAGACCCACTAGTTGAGATACCCTGCTGAGGTCATTAAGCATAGTGCCAAGGGTTCCATGGATTCAGCCATGACTACGATATCGTCAGCAAATCGAAGGTGAATGATGAATTCGCCGCTGATGTTGATGTCGAGTCCGGTCCCGTCCAAGAGCTTGAAGACAACTTCCAGCGCTGTGGTGAACAGTTTCGGAGAAATGACGTCTCCCTGTCTCACACCTCTCTGCAACTGGATCGGTTTCGTACTCTTATTCTGAATGCGGACTGACATAGTGGCGTTTCTATACAAACACTTCAGCACTTCGATGTATTGATAGTCAATTTGGCACCGCTGAAGGGACTGCAGCACTGCCCAAGTTTCAACAGAATCAAAGACTTTCTCATAGTCCACAAACGCTAGACACAGAGGCTGAGTATACTCCTCGGTCTTCTGTATAATCTGGCGTAGCGTGTGGATGTGGTCTATGGTACTACAACCTCTTCGGAAGCCGGCTTATTCGGGCTGGAAGTCATCGAGCTTGTACGCGAGTCGGTTCCTAATGACTCTTGAGAACAATTTGTAGACGTGGCTCAAGAGTGAGATGGCTCTGTAATTCCTTAAGAGCGTTTTATCGCCCTTCTTGAAAAACAGCACCACCACACTCCTGATCCACGACTCTGGAACGTCGCCCCCGAGAATGACAGAATTAAACAACTTCTGTAGGGCTTTTAGAACTGGCCTGCCGCCTGCCCTCGGGAGTTCTGTGGTAATTCCGTCATCTCCCAGTGCCTTCCCGTTCTTTAATTGTTTCACAGCCATTCTGATCTCGTACAAGCTGGCGTCCGGGATTTCCTCCGTGTAGTGCCGAGTTAGTTTGGATCTGGGATCTTGGACCAAGCCGGCAACAGGGTTCTGGGATGATCTATACAACTGCCCATAGAGCCTTTCGACCTCTTCCAAGGTCTCATCCTGGAATGAAATAACAATGCCGTCATCGGTCTTCAACTTGGTCATTTGGCTGTGCCCGATAGACAAATCACGTGCGAACACTTTAGAGCCACGGTTCCGGTCTATTGCCTCTTCAATACGCTGCGTTATGCGTAACATACGCATATCTAACTTTGATTATTAAAACTGTTAATTTTGTTAAACAATTAGTAGTGTATTAAAAAGTTAACAGTATTAAAAAATTTTTTTTCACGTTTTGTCTATTCTCGGTCTCGGCTCTCGGTCTCGGCCGAGATATTATTTTATTCTCGGTCTCGGTCTCGGCCGAGAACGAAAAACCCATCTCGGTCGAGCCTTACTTATTACACTACACGATATTCAGGGCCCTAACTTAGTAGGGGTGCTCTACAACAGCTAAATTGTGAAACCTGTTTCACCTGTTCCAGTTTTAGCGAAATAACAGTTTCAGAAAACTGTTCCAAAATAACAGCCTGTTATACTGTAATACGAGAAAAAAGGGGAAATAACCATTCCTTATGAATAATGTTTAGAAGTGGTTTCAGTGTTTGTGCCTGAAATGAAAACTGAAAGGCTATTCCGTCGGGCCGACCACTGATGTTAAGTCACCCTGCTCCGGTGGTCGGCCCAACGACGAAGGCATGTCACGGGTGGGTTGCGGGTGTGTGTGCTTACGCCCTCTGTCGCCCCGGACGGAGTGGTGCGAGGAGCGCGCCGACCGCAACCCACCCCCAAAAAAAAATCGGTATCTTTATATAAAAATAAAATAGCCTATAAAAATATAGAAAAATAAAAACTACAAAACGCATCAATTTATATTTAAGAAGCGACGAACATCCAAAATGCGTAGATAAATACAGTTAACTACAATGAGAAGATTTGGTTCTGCAATGGTAGATACATACCTAGCTATGTAACTATATCGAAGGTCGCGGGAACTCGAGCGGGACTAATTCTGAATTCGTTCAGCAACTTGACGACAAATCGAGATGCAGACAATGTCATGAGAAAAACCATCATAATAGTAAACATAACTACATAGGTACCTGTCTATTCTAACATGATAAATATGCACGAGTAATTTTGTCTTATTCACACATGCTAAAATACGTAAATAGTATTACTAATTAATAAATTATGATTAGTTAGCTAATTGAATATTTTCATCGCTTTTCTACTGGCATTGAACCAAATTCAAAGCCTACCTTTACATGGGCACATCTTAAAATTTAAGTAAATATTTTAACAGTCTATAATATTGGAGCTTTCAAATACTAAGTACCTAAGTATTTTAATCAATATTTGGCAATTGGAAAAGCTAGGCGCGCTATCTTGTTTACATTTATAGGTAAGAAGATAGACACAAGACAGTCATTTAAAAATTTCAGACAATAAACTTACCTTCATCGGATAATCACTATAAATATAAATACACTTCTGTTTATCTATAAAGCAACACTTATTTCTCAATTAACTTTCAAACACCATCATAAGTTAATTAACTGACACACTGACGCGGAGTTAAAAGCACAACACATTGGACAATAAAACAATTATTGAAGATAATATTACTTTATAATAATTAAAGAACTCAATAAACACTTCCACTAGACACATCAAGATTGACACTCACAATTTTCTAATATTTTTTTGATAAGTAAAACACGGCAAATAAACAGTCGTTCGATATCAATCCAAAGCGCGCGAAAATACGATGAAGGCGAAGCGAGTTGCGCGCACGACGCACGTGCTTTGCTCGCATGTGCCGACAGCTGACTGAATCGCAATTCAAAATAAGTATCCACGCTCGAAAGGCTTTAATTTTCACTGAAGATATGATATCTACACAGCTTGCTATAGATCTTCATATACCAACTACAACAATATTGATTGATGCTCAAATCAAAGGTTTTCCCGATTACTATAGCAAATTTCTCCGTATAAAGTAGTTGACACTATTGCGATCAGGCTTGGTAATAGATGATCGTCCAAGGAACGTTAGATTAACAAACTGCAAGGGACAAGATTAAATAAACAGCAAACCAATTTCCCTCCGATTGGAAAAGAGGTTTGTTCCCTACAATAAAATATGAGATAAAAATATTTAAGATTTGAAAATCTAAAAAAATCTACTTACATCCTTGCCCGAAAATAATAATCTTTTAAGATACTGATAACAGTGTAGACAAATCCATTTCATAGTACACCAGAGCAACTGTAAATATTTTCAATTAAGAAATTTATTACCAAATAAGTTTTGAATATCTTAGTGATTTAAAAACTGTACCAATATTTGTTAATAGGTAATGACATTGAACTTACAATCTAGAATAGCTTCCTGCGTTTTGAATACTACGGAAGAAAACAAGATAGAGGGCGTTTCATTGTGTACTTTGTATACCTTGTTAGACAGACGTATTACAATAATGTATGGTAGGAACATTATTACAATTGTACGTAGGTTGGTAATGTATAATAAATTGTACAGATTCACCTCTCTCTCTCTCTGTACAACTAGGTGTGATTTATGTACAAAACTGTGTCGAATCAACAATTACCGCCTTTATGGTAACGTTAGCCGAACACGACCGTTAGTGTGCTCTTACGTGGGATTTCAACAAAGAAGAGTGGGTATTATATTGTAGGCTATAGCCCTTTATGATCAATAAGTTAACTCGGATTGATTTAGAACAACGTAATTGTTAGTATCAGTTTCACATTGTCCGGATATGACTTCACAGATGGCGTAGTGGTTAAGATAACGACCTACCGTGCTAGTCAACACTTTGTGTGATCACAAATTGTTGTTCTGAGTCTGGGTGTAATTGGTGTCCCTTAATTATATGTCTGTTAAGTCCCCAACAACACAAGGATTGTTTCCTTAGTACAGATAGTTGTCTTTAAAAAAAAAGTATTAAATATCTATGAAAAAAAGTCTTCGTGTGGTGACAAAATAAGAATAAATTTCACCACTCTCTTCTTCATCTTTCCTATGGGTATCATAAAAGACGACTGATGGATACAATATACATCTATAGCATCTATGCAAGAGAAGGAAAACTCGAAATAATCGTTTTGTTGGATGGCTGGTTGGACAGACAGACCAGCGTAGTATAGTAGATCAATTTACCTTCTACTGTGGAGGAGGGCTCAGCCCAACTCTTGGACCTATATGAGCTGAGACGATGATATAAAAATAATGCTTTTATTGCAAGTACTGTAAGCATTGCAGGTTTTATTAATAAAACTAGCCTCTCGCACTTGCTTCGCTTCGGTTTCAGTCGCCTTAACCGCGTAGCTCTCGTTCCCGTGGAAATACCCGGATAAATTATAGCCTAAGTTACTCCTTAAGAGAGAGTTACCTGGTAATAAAATCTTATCACAATCCGTTCAGTGGTTTTGAAGGTTACCCAAAAACAGACAAGCAGACAAAAAATTCTAAACCGGTTTTTAATCTATCGTGCAAATAACCGTATCAGCATGAAAAATGCTCATTATTTTGACATTACAAACGGACACTTCAATTTTATTTATTTGTAAACCATAATAAACCATAATATCTGTAAGCTTAATGACAGATCGTTTCTGTACCGTGGCACGTATGTAATGCGTATGAGGATTTTAATCTTAGAGCAAAGCAAAATGTGGTACTATAAAACTTAATAGGCAGATTTAAGATTGTGTTATACGTATACTATCTAAAGGCGTAGAATAAGGGCACATTGCCTCAAGAAGCCTTTATTACCCTTTTTTGGGTGGGCTATGGTCAGCGCCCAACACACGCCGTTTGTTCTGTCCGAGGTGACAAAAGGACGGAGCGTGACCCCATAATCCATCGTATTCCCTCCCCTTTACCATTGGGTCAACCACTGGTACAGGAGTTCTTTGTCGTCCGTGACCAGCCCGGCGGGATACCCTTTCGGGTAACGTCCCTTCCTAACGCCCTCCCGGGACGACGGTCGTCCCTACGCCGTCAGCCTCTCTGCGGGTGACGGACTATTTTCCGGTCCAGTTACCCACGGCGTCGGCTAGGGCGGCATCAGGCCGATCGTGTCGCGCTAGAGGAGTTCCTCACGCGCACGCTCAGCCGCCTCCTTCCGTGAGATAACTACCTCACAGAAGGCGTTGGCGGCGACCGCAGCCCTGTTCCTGACACCGTCGAGCATCTCCCCAGCGATGGTCGGCACCAATTATTACGAGGAGTTCACGGCGCTGCTCTGACCACGCGGCACACAACTCCAGCGTGTGCTGCGCAGTGTCCTCGTCCCAAGCGCAGTGGTGGCAAGACCGTGTGTCTAGCTCAAAGCATTTCGCCAAGTGCCAAGTCAGCCAAATGCCCAATATAAATGTTCTTTTCATTTAAAATAATATACTCTGAGATTATAAATGCGAATGTGTATTTGTTTATTATGTCTTCACGCCTCAAATACTGAACAAATAAAATGTTGCAACAGTTATCAGTGGATTAGCAGGAATATTTGCGTCAAAGAATTCGTACCGTTATCGGGAAGATGAGTATAGAAAATATTATAGAGCAGTACATTTAATGAGAAGAATTAAAAGATAAATTAAAAATTGTCTGCCGGCAGCGCGCACGACGACGTACCATTTTTTTTAATGTTACGCCTCTAAGGCTTTCCTAAGCATGAGTCTAAAGCTTCTGACATGCGGAGCTATACCATAAATATAAGGGGCTAGCTTATTCTACACCGTTCCAGACATCTATACTCTATAAACAATCCCAGAAGAACAACTCACAATTTCTACCATATGAGTTTAACCAGAAATGGTTATAAATAATGTTTCACTATACTTACATCTCTGTCACAATTATAATCCTTTGCATTTAGATTCAAAAACTTTTCTAGAGGGAACTAGTCGGCCCAACAAACAACGAGGTGACGTGGGTACGGGTGGGTTATGGGCCCGCGCGCCGTCCTGTCATCGCCCCGGACGGGAAGGACCGCGCGTGCGCTTACCATAGCTCTCCCAAAAAAAAAAAAAAATGTGTGTGTGGTTTGGCTTACAGGAATCACAATAATGCGAATATTGTGCGGTGGCCGGTGACGGTCCAAAAATAATAATCTTCTGCAAATCCGTTTACCAAATTTTAGTATTATACGATTATATTAATAGGATCAAACAAAACTGCAACATTAAATTGTTATTATACTCGTTCCAACCATTTATTTTACTTTTGACACATGCTTTAGGACGTAACTGTTTCATTATACGCAATTATTAACTTTGAAACGAGTGAACAGAGAAATATATAAACTGCCCAATAATATTTATATATCTTAATTATTACCCACTAAATACATTAATATGCCGTAAATAGCTCTATTCATAAAATTTAAGTGATAATTCATTTCCGTTATAAAAAAAGTTACGTTCTATCGCATCTAGTGACAGGATCAAAAGTATTCGGTGCAAACTAATGAATCGCAAATAATCGATTACACTTATTTGCAGTTAAGTCAGCTGACAACTGAGTTTTGAATTGTTGTAATAGACAACACGTTAAAATTGTATCAGGGAGATATAAAAATCTTCTCATCATACCTATAACATGAAATAAAACAACCAAAATATTTTAATATTATTTTATTATAACGAATCGTCGGATTCTTCATACGAACTCGAATCGTCGCTTGAATCATCTGCAGAGTTTATTATTAACTCTTGGGTAGGTATGTTGTCAAATTCAATTTCCCGATCCCAATCAGAGAATATTATATTTTTTGTCTTGTTGACGACACTCGCCCAGTTTTCAGGCGTCACACTAGCACATGCCTTTTTTAAAAGTTCAAGCATTTTATTTGCTGTGAAAGGAGGAGTTGTATTGTTTCTTGCGGCGTGTCCTTTGACTTGTGCCCAGATCATTTCAATTGGATTATATTGACAGTGGTACGGAGGAATTCTGATTACAACATGCCCATATTCTGCTGCCATTTCGTCGATGACATATCGTTTTGGCTGCTTTTTACTTTTTAATATTTTAAGTAATTCTACTTTTAGTAGGGATTCTTCCACATCTTCCCCATTATCACGAAGCCAGTTTATAATCTCGTGTTTTTTGTTGGCCTGTGTTGGCATTTTATTAATTTGGCGAGAGTGATAGGGTGCATTATCAATAAATATTGTTGATGGCTCTTCAAGTGATGTAAACATTTCTCTGAACCACTTTTCATACACGTCCGCATTCATCTCCTCATGATAGTCTCCTGTTTTTTTTTTATTTGAACGCTAACAGAGCGTCTGGTACAAATCCCTTTGTAGTTCCCGCATGGCAAATGATGAGGCGTTCACCTTTCCCCATTGGCACTGCAGAAGTAGAAGCAGCAGTATCGTCAGTCCAACCTTTTGATATGGAATGATTGGCATTGAGCCAAGTTTCATCTGTGAAAACGACATTCGACCAGTCTTCTATTTTCTTCGCTTGTTTTAAAAATTCACAGCGAGACAAGGCTATATCACGACGTTCCATTAAAATTTTTCTTTTGTCGGCTTTCTTATACAAGAACCCGATTTGGTGCAGCACCTTTGACAAAGAAGATTTTTGACCACGAAACAAGCCACAATTTCGTAGAGACGCTACTAATTTTTTCAAAGTAGGAATCTCTTTGCTTGTGTAATAATTGTATATATGACGACGAATAGCATCAGTATCAAAACTGTCAATTGCTGTCACTTTACGGGGCTGACGTTTTCTCTTAGGCGTAGATAGCTTGTTCTGTTCAATACCACTACTACCATAGGCTTCTTTAGTGATTTTCGCCACCGTTGGAGCACTAATACCTAATGCTGCTGCAACACGGTCTCTAACTTGGGTTACTGGTATAAGGAAGCCGCCATTGCGGCTTTCCTTTTCAAAAAATTCACGAAGCCGCAGCACTAACTCTCTGGATTGTCCTTTAAGCACCATACCTTTCGGCATTTTGCAAGTAAAATCTTACTGGGAGGAACGATACGCTCAACTCAATCAAAGTAAGAACAATGAAATCAATACGGTGGAATATAAATACTCAACACAGCGTATGAAAAATATGAAAGAGCACTCAGCGAACAGAAATGTGACTAGCACGGGAGTCTTGTTGCGAGTGACAGACAACACAACAAAATGGCGTCGCCGGCGCGCCGTTCAGTGTTGCCAATTCGGCTTAAAAAAAAGGGGTAGGCTGGATGAGAAAATTAGTGATTTACTACCGCAGACGAGGGCGCCATTGTCTCTAAGTAAAGTTTGGAGCAGCGGACCCCGCTTAATGGAAAAATGCTTCATAAAGTAGTTACTTTTTATTTTGCAAAGTACAAAGTAAAATATTTTGGGAGGACTGAATTAGTGGGTATGCAAAAATTAATGTGCCCAAATAACAAATATATTTACAGAAGTGAAGTTTTTAAATAATATGTAATATGTATTTAAGCAAAAATAAAATATCCGTGTTAAATCGATTAAAAGTTCTTCCTGACTAAAATCGATTATTACAAAACATAGTATCCGTAATACATTGGTACAACACTAATTGATCAGAATTCGACCTGCCAAAAGTAAAATAAATGGTTGGAACGAGTATAGTTAGAGTGCTTTTGCTACTATTGCTCTACATTATATACCTATATAAAAAAAAAATTATAATATTTAAAAAAAAGGATAAGCTATAAAAATCATAGTATGACGAAGAATTTTACCAATATGCATTTACGTTTAGAATTTAAAACATCCATTTGTAGACCGCACAAAATAATGTCAAGCAACTCAGGACAACGCGTGGGATCGAACACGCGACGGAAAATAAATATTCAGCACTACACCATTTTTACAGTCATATTCGTAGGATGTACCATCAAAAAATATGAGGTCGGTAAAGACCTGTGTACCTACTCTTGAATCTCGATTCCAATCCTAAATCTAATCGCAGCTCGAATTTGAGCAAATTTGGTACTCTTGAAAACGACACTAGCGCACGATTAGAATCAAATTCGGTGGAATATTTTTGAACTAAATGAATTCGACTCTCGTCGATTAAATCAAATATTTGCTACTCCCGACGTGATTTTGACGAATCATTAATATTGCACAATTGCAAGAAAGCGTCTTTGTAGTGATCGAGTTCGATAACGTTATTAATTTAAAATAAGAAAATACGACACATTTGGTGAAAATAACAACGCCAAAGGCGAAGAATTCATTCTCGATTTTGTTCAAGAGTACCAAATATAAGTTTGGTGAGATTGGAATTGAATCTGATTCGAAATTAGAATGGATTTCCAGAGTAGGCACACTGGTCGTTAAAGATCAATTTGTATAACTAGTTCCAATTTGCATATTCTTCTTCTTTTTTTGTCTTGGCAATCAGCTACTAATACGAGCCTTTGCCAGTATCGAGCTCTAATTATTTTTTCAAGTTATCAGTTTCTTCATGTCAGTAATAGTCTGTCAGTAAGTCAGTGTCGTCCTCAACAGTGTAAAGCCACTGTTAAGGGTATCTTCTGAAAATTTTGGTAGAAACAAAAAGGTATGTATAGCAGTTTTATATCATATTCACTCAGCAGTTCTGCCGCTATATATGTATTACATAAAATGCCATCAAGATTATTGAATATAACACGTTAAAACACTAAGATATTGAATATAATACAAGAACACCACATGACAACTCAAATTTGCATATTAATAGGAAATAAATATTAGAGATGAAACGGATAGCGGCAAGTTGCGAAGCCGGAGCGCCGGATATCCGGCCACCGGATATTCGGCCCTTTCGGAAAATTTCGGGCGCGTTCGGGTGTTGTCACACGTCACTGGGGATCGTGACGACTTGTGGGCGTTCGGGTGTTCGCGCGTGTCAGTTTTTTTTAGTTTATATCATTGTTATTTCACTTGTCGTCGTGATTTTATGTTTGATTGAAAAGAAATGTTATCATCAACAAAACGATCCGATTGCCAATATTTTGCCGATTTGGCAATATGTTGTCAATTTTGAGTATTGAATAAAAATAAAAGTTGTCCATAACCTATTATGGTATGATTTGCCTTATGTAACAATGAGCTTTTTTTTTCTTTTTACTATCCTAAATCCGACCGGATACTGAATTACTATCCGGCATCCGGCCGGATAGTGAAAAGGCCGGATATCGGATAGTTACCGGATAACCGTTTTATCTCTGATAAATATTTTCTAGAGAGGGTTAAGAGAATTTGGATGTTCTAGTCTAGATCGAAATCCTGCAGCCCTTAAAAAAAAGTTTAATCAATATGTGTTTTGAGCCAATTGTAGGCCCATTTTCGAAATTTAAAGTAGCCAATTAAGAGAGCTGTAGGTCACTCACATCCTACTTAATTACAGGGATATCGGTTATAGGTATGCCGAGATGTCAAGATGTGAGAGGGTCATCCTCTAGGCGGACTACGGTAGCCAAAAGCCCACAGTAGCCAAACTTCACTGAAAAGGCTGAGAAAAGTCAGACGGTGGATTAAGGAATCCGTTATTTCCTGCGCTATACTACTCCCTAAGTATTAGTACTTAAACTAATAATACATAAACTTGTGTATAATTATAACAAATAACTTTATTGGAAATTCAACAGAACGTCTCTCTATATTTACCTTTTTCGCGTGGCTTAAATAATGGGCATATATTGAAAATAAAACATGGTTTGTATAACAATACGGATCTTATATTTTTTCATACTACAAAAATAGGATGATTAATATTTATCCGTAAAATAAATGTATAAATCAGTCTCCATCAAAATAATACATTTGACAAACGTGATTTATGGAATGGTTCACAAATCGTGTGACTTAAAATAACTTACATAACTAGTAACTTCTAGCATTGCATTATGAGAGAGTAGTTCAATAACAGTATAATAAAATATAATTTAAAATGTTCCTTATAATTTGTTCGAGTCTAGTTACGGATATCTATTTCTAATTTATTTAAATCGGATAAATATGCATAGTTATATAATTGCTGTCAATAATTATTAGATAAAATAAATTAACAAGAAATTAAAAAGAATATTAACATGGCAAAATTCACTTCGCATTTGTAGTTTTATTCTTAGCATGACAAATTTGGGACCTACTACGAAATTCGAACATAACGCAGCTATTTCTGACGACTAGACTCTCGAATTCCACACTTCCTATTTGACATAAAAAGTTTATACTTAGATGTTCCTTAAATTACACATTCAAATCATTCACACAAATTCATTCAATACAAATTCTAATTCATCTGAACGATCGGCTATGAATCCGAGACGAAATTTAATGTAACCTAGATGTTTTGAGTGTTAATTTATATTAGAAAGGGTAACGAATTTCAAAGTAGAACCAATAATCCAGTTTTATTTCGAAACGTTACTAATAATGCGTCTGGAATTTATACAAAATAAATAACATAAAAAAAATGTTTAATTAAAAATACAATGAGCATATTTTCTATACATTGATCTCAAGGCATACAATGTCTCACCCCAGAAACATGTAATATTTACAAAAGTAATCTTCTCAATAAGAAAATGACCGCTAATAAATTGATGAAAAATGTGAAGCTACAATTCTTTTAAAACTATCCCTCTAAATTTGAGTTAACGATTTTCAATACTTCTATGTAAAATAACTCTAAAATAGACCAATGTAAAGATTCAAGATATATTTCACGTGGTGTTAACATTTATAACCATGTTTTATAACAAATATACCTATTGAAATTCTCAATTCCATTTAATAAGCGTCTGTGCGATATATAATACTTATAATGAATATATCAGTCTTAAGCACAACAAATACACGAACCATCGTTAGAACTTGCAACTTTAAAAATAGATCAAAAATGCTCACTTAATGGTAGCATGAGTGAAATCACGATAACTCGAATGAAGAGATATGCCAAAAAATTCGAGGTAAAGAATTTTTGACTTAACAAGTAGTATACAGAGGATATTAACAAGTAGTATACAGGGCACCGCACTCTCTTTTAGATTTTATTGCTAATTCATGGAATGCCAAGAGACGTCATTATATATTACTTAATATCATTAGGAGTCTGCGTTTATTAAATTTTAAGTTATAGAATATATATATATATATATATATATATATATATATATATATATATATATATATATATATATATATATATATATATACACAATTAATACCTCACAGGAAAACAACTTTTTGGGCGAGTTACGAAGTCCAATTAATTTATAATTCGTGATGGCGCGTATTTATGAGTTCAGCAGAAGAGCACCACTTTTTTCGAGTCACCGATTAAGACTTATCGAAGTTCGAGCTATAGAGATACCACTATACTTAGATTTTAGATATTATAGGAGTTAACACTTATTTTGAAATACATATTTAAAATCATATGTTGATGTTGGCTAAATGTTGTAAATCCTAAATTTACGCTACTTTTAATATCGGGTTTAACCCCGTTTAGTATCAAGTATACTATAGACAGGGGTTTAATTAGTGTCGTATGTGTATGGTCCTCAACTACCCATTATTAACAATATGCAAGTTATAATAGTGGTAAAGGGGGTAGAATTTGATACAATCATAAGTAACCTAATCGAATGATAGTATTTCGAATTATACAACTTAGTTTCATTATACAATATATTGTCGACGATATACAAACCCCCGACAAAATAATTATTCACTTTAGGTTTTTTCTAAAAACTAATCAATTACCTATACATATATGTCAATATAATCAGCATTGTTTTAAAGATATTATTCATTATCCACACACACTAAATCAATTATCGTATATATACCAATTATCGTATATGAACCATGTAATTTTATTTCTTTTTTATATTCCAGAATATCCATCATAAAAATTTACTATCTTTATTAATGTACATTACAAATGAATGATGAAACTCCAAGGCATAGTAATTTATCATTGACACTAACTCCATCTAGTAAACATCGGTATCATTAAACTGCCTTTATAGTTAATTATTTACACTTAATGTACCCACTTACAAAGGTAGAACATGAGAGGGGCTTATTAAGTTTTTGCCATAGACGTGACGCTTTTCATTCTGCATTTTTTATTTGGTAATCATAGAATTTAACAGTACTAATTTATCCCAGCTTGATATTTACGCAAGTATTTTACATATAAAATAATAGTCTTTTACGGACTGCAAACTCGTCTAACAGAATGAATGCTGAGAATTTGATAAAGTAATAATCAAATACAAACGCGATAAATACGCGATAAACATTAGATGACATTAAACGACAAGAGATGGCGCTATAAGAACCTTTAATAATAGTTGCATACAATAGGTGCTACACTATATTCTTCAATGAGTTCTTTTTAATGAAAAAATACTAACCTGCTAAAAATTATTTATGAAATTAAAGTAATGATATGAAATAGAAAATTGGTAAATTGATTTATTAGGGGATGCGAGTTTTATTAATGGAAAGAAAGAATTCAGTCTCCATTCCCAAGTATCTATACGGTATGTTAATAAAATTTATCATTAAGAATAATCTTTACAGAAGTAACCATATTGCATATTGTGGCACGATGATTCAATGTCTGATGACGGATTAAAAATAGATACAATATGTTACCACCTCTTCTGGTCCCTCTTGTCAACATGAAATAGTAAGCCTACACTCCATTTAAGGAGAAGATTTAGGCTAAATTTTAAAACATATTTGAGCTGAGAGAAAAATAATTTTAGTTTTATTATGGTCCCCGCATTACACCAACAACGGTTTCTAATGTGTGAACGGAACAAGTAAACTAGATATGCCACTTCAAGATAAAATGAACAAAAATCCATTTATTATTAGTGAATTCAAACCCCCACAACAAAAAATTCAGGTTCCTAGATCTATTAAGTCCGATAAAAAGATAAATCTTATTGCATATATAAAGTAAGAAGATGCTTATACAATCATAGTTTTTTTTTGTACATAAATTACGCACTATTTTTGTAACGCTCATAGTGAATCCAAATTAGCACATTACATGACAAATTCATACTCACAATATTTAACGCCAGAGATAGGCCACTATATATATAAAAAAAAATAACAAATACTTCAAATTAAAACAACGGTTAAAATGTGTTAGCTTTTTCTTACAATGTTAAATAGATATTACGTATTTACTTATACTGCCTTCTAATTGTTCATTTATAAATAAATTGGGCAATCAATGATTATCATAACTTATATATTGGACCATAGCTTAAAAAAAAACAAAAGATAACAATAGCTGTCTTATAAAAAGAAAAATAGTAACATAAAATAAAAACAATTTATCCGTTAATATTCATTTCAGTTACACCAACCTTAATAGGATCTAAACCAACTAAGCCATTGACTTTATTACTGTGATCATCATTAAACAGACCATTGCAATCGCCATTACTATACACTATGCTAGATTTTCGACGGACAGCTTCGTCGATAGAATCCAGTAAATGTTCAAAAAAATTGGGTAAACTGTCGTAACTGGGATATACATTAATATCTATGACTGCATGATCACCAGTAATATTGTCTATGACGATATCAAATCCCATTAAAAGTAATCCTATCTTTTTCCTTAATACCCTAATTATTGCTTTTATTTTATTCTCGTTAATCATCATAGTAATGTCTGCCTTATCGTGCGGGTCCAGGATAGATAGTGTGGATTGACTATCTGCTTTGCATACCTCTCCGGTACTGTAATAGATTGGCTCCAAATCTTCAGATGGGTAGAAATTTTTGAGACTCGGTCGTTCACTTATGTGGTATCTATAAATGGAAAAACAAGTTTTCAAGTACGGTATATTCAATTTCTTGTCTACTCAAGGATATATCCGTCTACTTTTTTTTGGCTTGTGGGTCATGGCCAGCGCACTCGCCACCCGGCTC
Source organism: Lymantria dispar (assembly GCA_032191425.1). Classification (NCBI taxonomy): domain Eukaryota; kingdom Metazoa; phylum Arthropoda; class Insecta; order Lepidoptera; family Erebidae; genus Lymantria; species Lymantria dispar. The sequence goes on along the minus strand of CM063454.1, from coordinate 13,948,179 downwards.
CGTCCGGGGTGACAAAGGGGCGACGCGCGGTCCCATGACCCGCCCGTAGCTCGTCGCCTTCGTCGTTAAGCCGACCACTGGTGCAGAGTTCCTTGTCGTTAGTGGTCGGCCAACGGAATACCCCCTCCGGGACATTGGTCGCCGTTGCGCGGTCAGCCTCTCTGCGGGTGACGGACTAACACCGGTCTCGTCACCCGCGGCCTCGACTAAGGCCGGCATCAGGCGCAAGTACTCGCGCCTGCGCCGCCCGAGTCGCCTGCGGCGGACCGCGTCTGCCTACTAGACTAAATACTGGACAAACTTAATATAGAAAAATCTTCTAGAACACGAGTTAAAATCGGACAATGGATTAATAAATGCAACATACCTCAATAACAAATTAACAAACAATAAATCATTTACGTAAATAATATAAATCACTTTTAAAAACGATGCCAATTCCAAAACATATTGATGGATTGTACAAGACAATGTTAATAGTAGCTAGTTTTAAAGCTTTAAAATCTCAAAATATTGATTCAAGCTGAACTAAACTATTATATTATTTAATCATCATTTCATCCTATAAACGTCCCACTGTTCTCGAGCCTCCGCCACAATATGAGTGAAATTGACCTAATATACCAAGCTGGTCAGACGGGTTGATATAGGGTTTTATTTCAAGTTTTTTTCCTCTTGCATCTATGCAATGCATCTAATCTATTAGATAGTACATTTAAACCCTCGGTCGTCTTTTACGACACCCACGGGCAAGAGAAGGAGTGGGGAACTGTATTTTTACTCCAAATATATTAATAAGTCATATTAATAAGGACACAAAACACCTCGGAATAAAAATTTCTGGATCGCACCAAGTATTGTTTGGCATGGGAATCAAATCCGACATTTGGCACGGTCGATCGGTATATTAATTACTGCGCCACTTGTGCAGTCATCTATATTGTTCATTGTAGATAGATCAAATATGTATAATATCATCATCACCATTCAGCTAATCGACGTCCACTGCTGGATGTAGGCATCCCTCATGTTTCGCCACAAAGTACGGTCCTGTGCCACTTACATCCAATGACGCCCAGCAACCACAATGTCATCGGTTCACTTAGTAGGGGGGGTGTCTAAACTGCGTCGTCCCTTATCCCGAGTATAGCACGCTGAGCGACTGAGCTTGCTTATGATGCCCACATTTAGGGACCAGGTTGCCGTGACATAATTCATCACAAACATAATATACGAAGTAGAATTTTAATTATACGTAACTTGATAACGTATACGTCATGACATCAATCTTTATGCTTAGTTCACGCTTCTGAACACTACCAGCTAAAACAGCTAATGTTGATAAGTGTGCAATGAAAACCAAAGTCAAGCAATCGGTTCTGTGGCTTGCTTAATGACGGAGATAATTCTTAGACGGGTTGCAGTCAGACTATATCCTACCAAAAAACTACAATGAAAACATTTAAAAACTATACTATTTGTGAAACATTTTTTAATCCTAAAGTTTACTAGCGTATAATATCTTAAATATAACTTATAAACTGTAAAGTAGCTTGGAGAAGACGAAAAGCGAATTACTCGCATCACTAATATTGTTTTTGTTAGGTACTTACTTAGAATAATAACTTATTGTTATTGTAAGGGTACATTATTATGAGGCGGCGGATCGCTTGCGCGAGGAGCGCAGCCTCGATGAGGCGGTCCGCCGCCGGCGACTGGCGCGGCGTAGGCGCGAGTATCTGCGCCTCATGCCGCCCTAGCCGAGGCCGCGGGTGAGGTGACCGGGGAATTAATCCGTCACCCGCCGAGAGGCCGACCGCATGAGGAAAGACCGACGGGGGAGGGGGCGTCGGTTGATGGGAGGGTACCCCAAATAGGGGGTATTCCCACTGATGACAAGTAACCCTGCTCCGGTGGTCGGCCCAACGACGAAGGCGAGGTGCATCGTGGATGGGTTGCGGGTGTGCGTGCTTACGCCCCTCTGTCGCCCCGGACGGAGTGCTGCGAGGAGCGCGCCGACCGTAACCCACCCCCAAAAAGAAAAGGTACATTATTATTCTAAGGGTACATAGATATTCGATTGCACCGTTTAATCAGTATTTTGAGCAGCGAGTGTGTAGCTCTCTATCTATTGCACATTTGCTTTAGGTGTGGTGTAACACTTTGCACTTATAAATACCCAATGTTCTTGGGAAATTTTTCATAGAAGTTTCTGTATTACTCATATTAATTGTAATACTGGAAATACCAATTGCGGTTTGATTTGATAGTTCCTTTTAAAAACATTAAATTTCAATGAAACAAGTTTTATGCGTACCTTCAAATGAATAATGTGTTAACGCTGTTAGCGCTTTGCATATTGAAACACGAGGTAACACTTGAACATCCTTCGCCGTAACCTCATTATACCTATAGTTACGCAATCTGTCACCACAATATTTACATTCATACGCATACATAAATATAAATTTGTGGTTAGAATAAGCCACACTTTTATCAATACAAATCACATTATTTTTAATTATATATCTACTACTCCGTGTCGGGACGGAGTAAGAAAACAAAACACCACCTCCTATCTTGCCCGTGAGTATCGTAAAAGACGGCTAAGGGATATGATATGCATATGACATCTAGATAAAAAACTCGATATAAAACCCTATACCAATATAAAACCCTACACTAGCGTGGTGTCGGTCGATTGCTCTCCCATTGTTGAGGAGGCTCGATTCTAACAGTGGGACGTTTATGAGCTGTGATAATGATGATTATGATGATTAAAGAAAACACTTCTCGCTCTGCATATTTTAGGTGCACATAATAAATGAGATTGTAGTTTCCGAGCTATTACTAAACTACTATTTTTAAAGGTCCTATTAACAGCTTTCTTGTTAGCAAATTCCAATTTGTTCAACTCGGTCAGCAGTCAGCAGTACATTAAAGAGGGAAGTCAGACAAATCATTAGATGCAGAATAAAATTCTGAGATGTTCTTCATCATTTCATCTTATCCCACTATTGGGTTCGAAACTCCTCCACTATTGCGATGAGACACCGGCTATTGGAGAGAAATGAACATAATATACCATGCTGGTCAGACGAATTGGTAAAGGTTTTTATTTTGAGATTTTCTGTTTTTACATAAATGCTATCAATATATTAATGCCTTAGTCGTCTTTTACTACACCCACGGGTAAATTATAGAGTGGTGAATTCTTACTCCGTCACCACACGGAAAGACGTTCTGTATATTTATGCAAATAAAAATGACAGCGGAATATGGTCATAGACATTTTTTTTGTTTTGTTGTGTGTGTAACTGTTGATCGCAGATGACCTTGACAGCTTAACGCGGTCAATGGGCGAGCGCAGGCTCTCAACCCGGTTAGGTCATAGACATTACTGAATCCAACAAGATATTACGTTTGAACTCTTTGGAATGGTAGTGATTAATATACGTCTAACGGATATCAAGTTTCGATGACGATAATGACAGAAGATGGCCATAGCATCCACTATGGCGATCTTCAATGTGATGTATGAATTCAAAGAAATGAATTCAACAAGATGAATTAGGTTGAGAAACATTTCTCCAAAAACTGAGACCGTTTTTGTGCCCGATTTATACGTATTAAAATGGCTATTTCTACTAGCAACAAACAAAAGTCGCTCAGAATTTTATGCCGTATATGTACTATAATGAGCTCATAAATTACAATTGATTTCTCTACTACTCTATTATTTCACTAGAATGGTGAAATAGTTTCAGTATTTATTCCCAGTTAAGGGCCAATCTTAGTTGGTTATACATATGTGCAAACTTAGGTCCATGCTTATAAATCGTGGTATTCCACAGTCAATCCATGAAAAGAAAAATATTAATTCCACGAATAAAAGGTCAAATAAGTATGCTAATTTATTAATACTAATTAGAATAACCACATAGTAATATATAGTCAAAAATTTAAACTTTGTTAATCCGTGTTCATGGCATTATATTATAATTAGTATGTAATAGTGAATAGGATTAATGTAGAAATATAACTTTGGCGAAATATTAAATTTTATACTTGTTTTTACTTCGTTATAAGCTCTCTAACCAGTAAGGTATGTCATGCATGATAAGTAGCACTGGCATCTTACATCAAAACGTTTTTTCCTCATGAACAGTCATATAAAACTTCCATTTGATTAGCATGAGCATACTTAATAAGCATTTTAATGTAAATATTTATTAAATATTCGTGGAATCGTATTTAATTATTTGGTAATGAATTCTGATTAACTAATAATTAAGGTTGATATATAATGTAAAATGGTTATATTTCTCGAAGGTCTGTCGTGATTTACTCTTTAGTGTACTTACGAATCATTAAAGAAAAATATTAAAAGTCATATTAATCCATGTATTCTATACATTTTCTTAATATAAATGAGGAGGTACACACAACTACTAGACTATTTTCTGCTAGACTACCGTTTTTAAACTATGGACTGTGTTAGACAATCAATGCTCATCTTATAAGTAAAATGAAACCGTCATGGACAGGAATATTGTTGTGATTTCTATACAAGATAAAAGAACAGTTTTAACTGAAATAACCCACAGAATGTTCAATGACCCGTCAAATCATAGGAAAGATTTCTCGAGTAGCGATCACATATTGGACGATTTCGTATCCATGACTTGTGAAAGTCAGAGGAGCCGTTAAGTATAGGTACTACAGAACCGCTCTGTGAAGCACTCGTGGGGTCTGCATCTCCCTAATGTTGAATGTTTATGGGATGATGAACCAGTGTATCATTACAAAAACAGAAATTAATAGTCGATGTTGCGACGTGTTTCTACGTTAATTTCTTCCAGGTACCTTGTCATAGAATACCTGCTAATGATTGCTTTGTTCTGGATAAATAAATGAATATTGAATAACCTTTGTCTAGGCGAATTGTTTACGCAATTGAGTCGAAAATTAGTACACTTATAATTTAGACATTGACAATGATGAATTGTTGCAAAATAAGGAAAATTAGATATAAAACCCATGACAAACTATTTAGATAAGACTTGATTCATTTCGTTACTTTTACGTAAGTTTAACTAGTGAAGCAACAGATTCTGTAGGTTTTTTGTCATGCATTTATGTTCCGGTTTCCGTACTTTTTACAAAGGAAATTTATATTGATCTTTACGGCGTTTGAATGTAGAATGCAGTTCAACCTTCGGCATCATCAGTAAGGAATTCCTCTGTTAGAATATATCATCCAAGCTGCTTCGTGTGTATGTGTCCGAATTACTTTTTATTAAATTATCTTATCACTAGATAATTTTAATGATAATTGCGTTTAAATAAAAAAGGGGTCCTTTTTCATTGTATTGACACTTCCGCTTTGGATTTCGTTTCCGATTTAATGGCGCGATAATTTGCTTTATACATACGTTTTCTGTTGATGTTATGACACTTCCGTTGCATCACTCAACAAGAGGATATTTAAGAGATTGTCAAGAAAAATTGCTGTTTCTTTAAATTTTATAATTGATGCCTATAAGCGTATGTTGTGTATTTTTAAATAATCGGTTATCTAAACTACTTTGATAAGTCAATAGACCAGAACATGAAAAATGTAGGTACCTGTATTAAATTCGTACCTTAACATTTTCATACGCATAAATAAAAATTTTATTTATAGTAGGTATTATATCTAATATATCACAAAAAAACCCAAAATTCTTATAATATTATAAATAGTATATTATTACAAACCTGTCTCCTATTAGGAAAACCTTGTGGAGAATTGCATTGTGATTCACAAAAGTTTGTACAACACAAGGTGGCTTGCAAACATCTAAACCTTTTTCATTAAAAATTAGTATCATTTCATGAGCGGACTTTGATCCATGAGCAACACTTGGTTTACATATTACAGGGAACCTAACACCTCTTTGCCTCATAATTTCCATATTTATTTCTATATTGCTTGTAGTGAACTCTGCGAAGGATGGTGTAAATATACCCTGTTTATATAATGTAGGCTCATCTTGTAGTATACTGTAGTAACAGTATCTGAAAAACAAAAATGCATAATTTAACATCACACTGAGAGTATTCATAGCCAAATATTTTTAAATTCTAAAAATTAACAAGAGGACATGATTGCAGTGGTGTCAAGTGATGTAAGTACCCATTAATTGTTTCTATCAAAATCTCATAAATGGTGCTCATAAGAAATTTATAATCTATATATGTATATAAAAGAAAGTCGTGTTCGTTACACTATTTATAACTCAAGAACGGTTGTACCGATTTGGCTGAAAATTGGTGGGGAAGTAGCTTAGAACCAGGAGACGGACATAGGATACTTTTTATCCCATTCGATCGCGTTCCCGTGTAACGTGACATAAAATGTCAAAGAGAATACAAGTTACTATGATAACAAAACGCAAATGACAGTTAAACGTAATTTTGTTTAGGTATAGTTAAGTATGATTAAAAATTTGATAATTATAATTTTGTCAGAAATCAATAATCAGTAATATGTATTCTCTTTGAATCTTCATTAACAATGTCGGGGCTAAGACGATCGAATCTTGCCCGACAAAGCTGTAATGTTTCTTCCATTAAGGACTATATTTTCGGAAATTTGAAAACATATTTACGAAAAAAATTATGGCGGTACGAAGTTCGCCAGGTCAGCTAGTAATCATCAATCTAGTAAAAAAATAAAGTAATAATAGCGCTAATCTCAAGAACTGGTCAGATTTGAAAAATTCTTTTAGTGTTAGATAGCTCATTTATCGAGGAAGGCTATAGGCTGTATATCATCACGCTAAGACCAATAGGAGCGGAGCACCAATGAAGAATGTTGCAAAATCGGGATTTCTTTTCTTTTGAGAGCTTCCGCTGCATAAACAGTTGAATTCTCGTGACAGTGAATCATATTATTGAAAAATATTTTCAGTTTTTAGGTAAACCAAGTCGCTGCTTAAATTTAGCATTAGCCCAAAGTTCCATTCGGATGAGGTCACAGACAGAAGCTAGTACAATATATAATTACTCCATTCTTTATCACTTGTGTTGAAGTTGGACAATTAAAACTTGGCTATTTAAAGTAGCAAATATTAATTGTAGTTTAGAAATGTAATCAACTACGAGAAATTTTTCTTCTTTAGTATATTCTTTGTACAGTTGAGCAAAATCCTACAATGTTGAGAGCAAAATTGATCTAAATTACCAAGCTGGTCAAAGGGTAGGTTTAAGTGTGTGCTTAATGTCATGGTTTCCTTCTCTTGAAATGATATTATTGTCTCAATTGTTTCACCCTTCTCACACATCATAATTTTTTTTTGAGTGGGCTATTGCACGTCGCCTTCATCGTTGGACCCACCACCGGTGCAGGGTTCCTTGACTTCAGTGGTCAGCCCGACGGACTCATACATCACCATGTGACTTTTTTATATATAAACTAAGGTATGTGCTGTTCCAAACTATACCAAGACCATCTATAACAAGACCAATCCAGTTCTGTTAAGTTATTACGGCATGTTTATGTAACAAACACCCAGCCATCCAAATTATTGCATAAAATGGATAAAATACTAATAATAGTAATGTTCATCAGACAAAAAATATGATTGTCTGTGAAATGCATAAAAAGATTTACCTGTTTAAAAGAATCCTCACATTATCTAATGGATCAATTACTGTGATGTTTGGATGGTTTGACAAGTATTGCTCCACACGGTTAATTATTGTTGATGCCTGATAACATATAATGATACAATATTAATTAAATATTAATGATTAATTAAATTAACTATCTTATTGGCCTAGCAGAGTAAGTATAGAGATGAAAAACATCTATTGCTTGTATAAGAGTTCATCATTAGTCACCCGTATACCAATTGGAGTTTATATTGGTACTCTCTTTCCATCATACAGGTTGCAAATAATTTTGGCAATTGTTTTAGGACTGGTCACCTGCGTGGTGGCAACCCCTTAGGAATGTAGTTGTTGACTATTCATAGCATCCTCACAGCAAAAAAAAAATTATATATTAGTTATTATAAGCAAAATCTTTACCAACAGACAATAGTTGAGAGTATTTCCTTCACGGTAGGCAGCAACCTGGCTGTGCCCCTGGTATTGTAAAGGTCCATGTGCAGCAGTTTCACTTACCATCAGGTGTGCTGCTTGCTCGTTTGCCACCATTGGCAACAAAAAAAAAGTTATTATTTATGAAGGCTCTTAAATATTATTCACTCAAACTGAAGTGAATTATAATAAACTTCACTCATGTATTTCTAAAACAAATGTTCAAAACTTAATTGCTTACAAGTTACTAGTAAAACTCCAAATAAAAATATGTAAAGTTCTTTTTATCTCAATTAATTGTTTAGCGGCATATGCAAACATTACTTTAAACTTATTAAACTTTTAAACAAATCACATAAAATAAAATCAAAAAGACTGAGAACTCATGTAGTGCTTAAAATAAATTTTAAAACAAACATTACCTTTGAGTCTCCTTGATCAGCTGCAGCTATAATATCTGTTAATTTATGAAGAAAGACATCAACTTTGCCTTGATCTTCTAATGGTTTCTCTAAATCCAGCTTTAAAATAAATTTATTAAAACATTATTACACTAAACAGTATAAATGTAGCTCACCAAAGTTAGTTTCTCATATTTTAAACCACCAAGACACAAAGTACTTGTCACAATCGTTTTTGGTGGGAATAGAAGTGATGTGTACTCACCTTCAAAAGATTATATCCATGTGAAGAACAGGCATTTATTAGCTCATTCCAATTTAGTTTTTGACTTTTTTTATCTGAAATCCATATTCCAATGGTTTTCTTGTAAGGCAAAGTGTTTTCCATTTTAGGGCTCCAAAATAAGATTTATATTTAATATTTTTCACAATGCTATTTCATTTAAAGTGACTTTTGACTCATCATATAAATATTGACATTTCTAACATGGGAATAATATAATAATATTCACTTTCTCCTGAGAAACTGCAACTTAGTTACAACAAATTACACAGAACAATTAAATTATCAGGTTCATGCCTACTACAAGTATTTTTAATTAGGTATTGAAATAAAGAAAACTTTAACAAATAATTCAGTAATAACAAAGCCGTTAGAGCGAACGACACAAACCGGTAGTCACAGACTACTAAGTAGTACTGTAGCAAACCGTATGTATTCGGTACTGAGTAACGGGTGCGCCACTTAGTACGAAGTAACGAAACGTTACTCACGAACCCATTTCGTTACTCGCATGTTTCGTATCATGGGTACCTATACTGTATTAGTTCACACAAGTAACGTCGATGCCTGTAATAAAACGTTTGCTGATCGTATATATATATATATATTAATATTATTAAGCATTCGTGCGCTTATTCTATTAATTTAAAGACGTACGGTACAAAGAACGATGTTTGTTTGATAAGTAAAATATAATTTGGAAATTCGTCGTTAATTTTTTTCTGCTTGTTGAATGTATTATGTTTGTAGACAAAGTTTAACATTAGAAATAACATAAGCTCATAGTCAACATTTTTACAAGTTATCAACGGTTTTACAAGTTATCTATTAAATGAAACTAAATTTAGGATAACTTTAAAACAAGTCTGGTTTAATATACGGTAAAGTGAAAAAATGTACCTTACGCGGCTTGGTCTACAAATTGCGTATGTTGCTACTTCGTGACGTTATACTATAAGCGGACGGAATACGACTCGATTCGGTGTCCTAAGATACGGGTATCAAAAGTAACGAGTAACGTAACGATACGAAAGTAACGAGTACTCATTCTTCCAGTAACGAATACATACGGGTACGCTTTCTTTCGTTACTTTTACACCATTACTACTAAGAGATACTACGTATCAGACAGCCATCTGTCGAACAAAATCTTCAACCGTACGTTTTAAAGTCGTATGACAGCTGTTTTTTTTTGTATTCCTTTATAAATGAGACAAAGAGAAATCTCTTATACTGCCAATGGGGATAGATACCTAGGTACTTATGCATATACTAATATTATATGGATATATATATACGTACCTACCTCCATATATATTTATATATATGTGCCTACTTCGTGGCTTAATAATGGCTTTAATATTTCTTTTTTAAATAAAACAATAAATTACTTATTAAAAGATTTATTTTTCAAATTTTTCTTATACTTGTCATAAGCTTTTTTTTGCATCGCAGGCAATTCCTTACATCGAAGACGGAAAACATCAGTGCCTTTTAAAATTTTATTTATTATACTGCACCAATTCATTATGGCAAACCTTATAGTTATTCCTATGAAATGATCGAGGATAATAATTTTGTGTTCTGGACAGTCGATGAAATCAAATGAATATTTAGATAATACAATATTCTTTATATTATGTGATATATTGTTTTGATGAGCGTTTTGCTCTAAATATTCATTTGTTTCAGTAACGACTGTCCCAAAACACCTAACTGCACCTTCGGATGGGTAGTTTAGTTTTCGCGTTGCCGTAAATTCACGCTTATTTATCCAATCATGAATATTTGATTGACCGGTGGTAAGGTTACTGTCACATATACTGCAATTAATTTTAGCTTTATTAAAAATTTTTCGCACTACCCATCCGGCAGTGTAGGCCCGAGAATGAACATTCATACGTTCTCGTCGGGCCTGTTCCACAATCATTTCTATGTTTTGCATTACATCAGGATGATCCGGCATGGTACTAAATTGGTCATTATTAAATAAGGATTGCATGTCAATAATCTGATTAGCCGGATCATCCTCACAATTAAATGATGCATTATGGAATTTAATAATTCTGGTTACCATTAATGATTTATAGGTGCAGTTGAAACTGTGGCAGTTTGGGTTATTATGGCGATAATTATATGCACGCACTTAACCAAAAAAATTTTCAATGGGGTCTGAATTAAAGTATCTTGGCCTCATTATTTTAATGCCTTGTGTTTTTAAATACTGCCACAGCCTCATATAGCTTTTTATAGTGCTAATGCAGTTTTGTAGTGATGGCACTGTTTTCTCCTTTCCTGATGTATCCACAAATTTTATAATTTCTAATTTATTTATGGCTTCCTTCCAGAAAGTGTGATGTTGTGATTTTGCAGTTACTGCCAGTTGCAAATTTTTCTTGCCCATATTTTTTTTTTGAATATGTTGAGGCTCCATTCACACTATCGAAAAGGTCATTTAAAAAAAGTACAATCTCAGCAGTGTTTTTTAAGGTCTTGCTGACAGGTCTACCATCTGCATAGTGCGCTGTAAAAATATATTAATTATTTAAAAAATAAGAAACAGCAAGAAATGTAATAAATAAACAAATTAGGATAAAACAAAGAAGATGGTGGTATTGTTTGATTAATGCTTATTTCATCACATGTTAATGTTATTGTATTCTTAAATTCAAGTATAGTAGGTGGGGTTCTATAAATCCAAGGAATTGACATCGGTGGTCAGCCCAAATGGCAGGAAGAATTGGGTCAGTGGATTATGAGGCTGCACACCATACTACTATTATCCCGGTAGGTTCAGGCAGAGTGTGACTAGATAAAAGCCTACCAAATATTAAAGCACTTAATATTAGCATTTTGAGTCTTACTTAAATATCATACTGCCACAAAATTGTATAATCTAGCTACTAAGGCTTACTAGTTGTCCGTGTGGTGATGGAGTAAGAATACTATTCACCGCTCCCTATCTTGCCTGCGGATGTTGTAAAAGACTACTCCGGGATATAATATGCACATAATATCTGTGCAAGAGAAGGAAAACTCGAAATGAAACCTTATATCAACATGTCTGACCAGCATGATATAGTAGGTCAAATTCCCTCCCATTGTAGAGGGGGCCCCGAGACCAACAGTGGGACGTATGTGGGCTGCGATAATAATGACTTATTAGATGGAAACAAACCGACAGTTGAAGCCTCTCTGCAGATGACTGCAGACTTGTATGATATAGTCATTTATTTATGATAGACCCACACTGCAGACAGTTTTCTGTCAGTAGACCTAGATATGCCAGGCTCATCTGGGGTATCACACAGTAGTAGCCATCTGCTACTACACATCATCTGGTGAGCCAGAGAGCTGGAGGCACAAACTCCTTATGGTGGGCAACAGCCTGGCGATACAGCTGGCATTATTAAAGTTCATGAGCGGCAGTACCCTGTTACCATCCAGTGGTCTAGACTTATGAGAGCTGATATCTGTTGTAGGTTAAATAATAACTATTTTATACAATTTATATAGAATGGACTTTACATAAGGACAGTAGAAATGTGATTAGTGTTTAAATTTTACTTACAAAATTTAGCAGTGTAGGTCAAAGCGGCGGCTACAGTCCTACTCAAGACTCTTACACAGTTTTTCACCTGAAATATAAAATATTGTATGTTCATTAGTGTCTCTGCATTTAGATAATACCAGTAATAACATAGTTGGACCAATAGACATAAACTGGGATCTTGGAATATAACCCACACTGTACACAAAGTTATGTGCATATCATATTATAAGTTGTTAATTATCGTTTACTCCTACAGTGAAGGAAAATATTGTGAGGAAATCAACATAACTGACTTAAAGAATTTTCTCGAAGATATGAAAAATTCCATGCTGATAGTACGTTAATCTATCTGTCCAGGCTATGGTGAATATGTATGACTGTCTTTAAGAGGGACGGATTATTTCTTCAATTATTGTTGTATGAGTTAGTTCTTCAGTTCGCTTAACAGCTTGTTTCTTTTTTCTTTGGCAAGCTATGGTCTGGACACATACCACATGAACCATATGGGGCAACGGAAGGCGACAAGCAGCAGCATACACCATTGTATTTCCTTCCCGTCAACATTTAAAGCGACCAATAATACCGATTCCTTGACTTTGGTGAACATCAAAAATCATTAAATGCAGTGTTGTTGAGCTTAAATAATGAAATAACCCGGACTATATCGGCGGGTGACGGGGGTGCGAGCGGAGGGCGGTGTGGTCTCGTTAAGGGATCTCACCGCCTGGCGCGTCGACGCCCGCCGAGACGTCATCGCCCGTTGGGCAGTCCGGCTGGAGAGGCCTCGGTTCGGGGTGCGAACCGTGGAGGCCTTCCGGCCGGTGCTGATGCAGTGGTTGGAGAGGCGGCACGGGGTGCTCTCCTTCCGACTGGTGCAGGTTTTGACGGGGCATGGGTGCTTCGCCAAATACCTGCACAAGGTCGTTAGGAGGGAGAGTACACCGTCCTGCCACCACTGCGATTGCGACGAGGACACGGCGCGCCATACGCTCGAGGCCTGCGGGGCTTGGGCAGTGCAGCGCTGTGAACTCGTCGCAATCATCGGTACGGACCTGACGCTGCCGGCTATCGCTAGGGCGATGGTCGACAGCGTCGGGAATTGGGACGCGGTCGCAGCCTTCTGCGAGACAGTGATCTCGCGGAAGGAGGCGGCGGATCGCCTGCGTGAGGAGCGCAGCCTCGATGAGGAGATCCGCCGCCGGCGACTGGGGCGGCGCAGGCGCAACTATCTGCGCCTCATGCCGCCCTAGCCGAGGCCGCGGGTGACGTGACCGGGGATTAGTCCGTCACCCGCCGAGAGGCCGACCGCGTGAGGAAAGACCGACGTCCTCCCCGAGGGGGCGACATCGGTCGATGGAAGGGTACCCCAATAGGGGGTATTCCGTCGGGCCGACCACTGACGACAAGTTAACGCTGCTCCAGTGGTCGGCCCAACGACGAAGGCGACGTGGTTTTTGGGTGGGTCGCGGGAGTTGCGTGCTTAAGCCCCTCTGTCGCCCCGGACGGAGTGGTGCGGAGGCACGCCGACCGGGGCCCACCCACAAAAAAAAAAAAATAATGAAATAACGACTCACCTTCATTTTCTTTATCTTTTCTGGTATAACATGTTGATCATTCAGTTTAGGCAATAGTCTAGCTTCCGTATGGTTACAATCAGTCAAATAAACATCGACAATGTCGCTCCACTTTGATATTTTACCGTTATAGGCAATATTTTTAGTAATAAAATTATTCCTTACCCTTTGATTAAGTGCGATGGGTCATAAATAATATTCATATTGACATTGTTTATGGTTATCGTGCCATCTATGAAATAAAATGGTAAGAATCAAAACCACAAAATATAGTAATATTTGAAATACAAAAAAAATTGAAGGATGAGCATAATTGAGATGGGCAGTAAGAACAGTTATTACAATAACCTACTAAAAAAACAATAAAGAAAATTAGTAAATGTACATATATAGTCTGGGATCCACGGTCCATTTTTGCACTTGATTACTATTAAGCTAATTTTTCGTGAGTAGCTTCATTTTGATGAGACGCCCAACAATATCTGTACGAAAATTCTTAATTATGGTAGGTAACAGAGGTAGGGATAGAATATGGCCATTTGGTGATTCTCAAAAATTACTACTAACGGGGTGATTATTGGTAAATCTCAAGATAAATATCTAAATTATATAAAAAAATAATATCTGGTTGGTATATTTTTGCCAAACTTATTTAGATATACATATATTAATAAAAATTAAAAAAAAATAAGGAAAGCTTATCAAAAATTAAAGAGAATAATAATAACACCGAGATTCGATCCCACGCTGTTTGAATGCCAAAACAAAACAAAAAAAAACTGGACAACTTTCCAACTTAGCTATCGCCACTCTTGACGGATTAGGTAAAAACACCGACAAAACAACATTTTCTATAAATAAAACATAACTGGATCGATTTTTTGGCTCCGAAACCTCTAGTATGCTAAATATCATCAAAATCGTTGGAGCCGTTTTCGAGATCCTGAATATTATCTTATCTTATATCTTTAAACGAGCAATTCTTGTATACTGGGTGTATCAGGTTATGGAGCAACTGTTCGAGTATGTTGTAGTGTACCGGCCATAGATCGTAATTAAAATGTATATTATACAAAAAACAATATAACATAAAAGTTATAGTAATTTCAAAAATGTGTGTCAAACAGTCTACGCCTTAAATGTTACGCATGGATAGACAGGATACATGTAGGCATGTAAAGCTTCGACAGTATAATTTCATTCATACATACCTAGAATTGCGCAAACGCTTCAATGGGACTGTAGGTACAAACGTGACTCGGCGACGATAATCGGCCGATCAGCTGATTTAAAGCGAAGTTCGTTTTGCTTATGCGACCGAAATCATTGATTTTTTCAATTTCTATTGAACATTTAACAAAGTACGAATATGTTGCAGATTAAGTATCACTGAATTTATACATTTCAATCAGATTTAAACGAAAAAACAATGACAAAATTGAAAACTTTACATGTCTCTAATTCATTAACGAATCGATATTTTTCCTTCAAAATTTTTTAAGGGTTCTTACCACCATTGCCTACCCCCCGTTTGACCAACTGTCTCATAGCCTGATACACCCTGTATATATACCTATATATATATTCAGGATCTCGGAAACGACTCCAACGATTTTGTTGAAACTTGGCATACTAGAGGTTTCGGGTCCAAAAAATCGATCTAGCTAGGTTTTATTTATAGAAAATGTTGTTTTGTCCGTGTTTTTAGTAAAACAATATAATGACATTAAATTTTAAAAGAATATGAATTCAAATTTAGTTGTCAACGTCATGAGTTACGATACCTCAGTTGGGGAGACGGCCGATTTTAATTTTGAGTTATTATATATATGTATATATATAACCAGATATTATATATATATATATAAAATATATATATATATATATTATATATATATATATTATATATATATATATACAGGGTGTATCAGGTTATGGGGCAACTAGTCAAAAGGGAACTAGGCAATGGTGGTAGGAACCCATAAAAAAAATTTGAACGAAAAATATCGATTCGTTAAGAAATTAGAGACATGTAAAGTTTTCAATTTTTCATCGCTTTTTCGTGTAAATCTGTTTGAAATGTATAAAGTCAATGATACTTAATATGCAACATATTCGTACTTTATTAAATATTCATTAGAAATTGAATAAATCAATGATTACGTTCACATTTGTCAGATTTGTCAGATGAATCTGATGAAGAATGTAAATACACAAATTCTTATATGTACCTAGTTTAATAAAAAAAAATTGCAAAAAAACATCTTTACACTGTATCTTATGTTAGAAATATGAATATGAAAAAATGACAATTCTTGTTGGACTGGTGATACATACCAGTTTTCTTGTAGGAAATTGTTTCATTTGGACAGAGAACACACTAATCTATTATGTTGTCCTACAGTTAATAATGAGAAATATGGTCCTGTGGTATTAACAGTTTCTAAGCATAGAACCAGGATAACCTACCAAGCAATTTGTAGGACAATATGACTTAATTTATATAAATATTGTATAACTGAAGTAAGATAAATCACCTGGTTACTAATCATTTTTTGATGACCTCGTTATCGATACATGTTGGAGGGTAGGTACTCTTTGATCTAGCCATACATTTTGAAGGACAAATATTTTTTTAAATAATTTAGATAATTATCTTGAGATTTACCAAAAATCACCCCGTTAGCAATAAATTTTTGGAAATCACCAAATGGACATATTTTATCCTTGCTAACTGTGTTACCTACCACAATTGAGAGTTTTCATACAGATATTGTTGGGCGTCTCATCAAAATGAAGCTACTCACGAAAAATTAGTTTGATAGTAATGAAATGCAAAAATGCCCATGGATTCCAACCTAAAATAGCATGCATGCACAGAAGAATTTCCATAGGGAAAACACAAACCTGGTACTTGATTCAAAAGTATTTGTTCACGCTTAGTATCAGCCTTTAAGCTTTTTAAAGCTGACTGAAAAGCAGCACCTTGGTCACATACAATGGCTATTGGATGCAGCCCACAATCAACTACAGCAGATAACACATATTTTAAAATGATTTTTAATTCCACCCCAGGTGTAGCTCCTTGGCAGTAATAAAAAGCAATTGGTTGCTGCCACTTATAAATTACACCTCTGAGCATAAAAACCAGAGCGTGGTCAGCAAACTCATTCCCCTTTTGATTTAGTTGTATGAAACCATTTATTGTGTCTATATGCTTGTCGTAAGTAAGAGCAGCTTCCAAACTCATTTCGTCAAAAATAATTGAGCATATTTTCTTTTTATTTTGCCATGTTGCGACCTGAAAGATTAAAAAAGTAATTTATATAGCAATAGGGGAATGCACCACAGAGGACTTGTGAGAGTATACTGCATTTTATCGATATTTAGGCAAGGTTGAAAAAAAAAACATGTTTTTTTTAAAGAACAAAACATCATGTTTTTTTTTAAAAATAAAAAAACATGTTTTTTATTAATGCTTCATTGCTGTTTTAATTGCCTTGTTTTAAACATGTGCATACGTAAAAAATGAAAAAAAAAATAGTTGGAAATCAAAAAGTACTTTAAATATTGTAATTATAATTATTATTTACTAGCTGACCCGGCGAACTTCGTACGGCCTTTTTCCTAATTATTTTATTTTAGTACTAGCAATCCGCCCTCGCTTCGTTTCGGTTATAGGTTATAGTCGTTTTACCCGCGTAGTTCCCGTTCCCGTGGGAATACCGGGATAAAATATAGCCTAGTTTACGCCCTGAAATTATAGCTTTCCATTGGTGAAAGAATTTTTGAAATCGGTCCAGCCGTTTTGAAGATTACCCGGAACAAACAGACAGACAGACAAAATTTTTTAATTGCTATTTTAGGCATAGGTGTCGTGCAAATAACCGTGTGAGCATGAAAAAAGCCTATTATTTTGACATTACAAACAGACACTCTCACTCAGAATTTTATTTATTGTTATAGATTTATCAGTTGGGTGACGGAGTAAGAATACAATTCACCAGCCGTGCGTGTCGTAAATGATCCCTAAGGTATATAATATGCATATTTTTTTCAGTTCGGTCGCGCAGCAAAATCCCTATCTCCTCCAAGCCTGCCGTAAGGAACTTCGTTCCAAAAATATGTTTTTTTTATGCGTTTTAAACATGTTTAAAACAAATTGTTTTTAATTATGTTTTAAACGTGATATTTAATTTTGTATTGTTTAAAACAATGTTTTAAACAAATTTTTAAACCCTGTATTTAAGGTGGTCATGGTCAACCCTTATAATTTCACCATGTCCGTCTATTAATCTGTTCAAAGTTTAGTACTAGTGACTCTATATTTTTATTTTTGCCGATTCTATTGTAGTTAAGGGGTATTGTAGTTAAACTAGTTTTCAAACTAAAGAACAAATCACTTGCCTCCTTTTTTATCAATTCAAACACTTGGGGGCAAATTCCGGTTTGAATGTTTAATTTTGACACCATTTTATTTAACGTGGTTCGTGATGGCAAAATAAAAATTTTGCTCAAAAATTTGTAGCATTTCGGACTTTGCTTCATAATGGATAAAGCTATAACTTTTTCTTTTGTGGAGAACCGACGCCCTTTTTTATTTTTAGTGCAAAGGTTTATTTGCATGTTCATAATAGTTTTTGCATATGAGTTAATATTTGTAGTAAGCTTTTCAAATGAGTGTTCTTTGCTGAACTTAAGAGCATTTTTAGCTCTTTGGTAAAAGTCTTTTTGACGTTTTGCCTTTTTAAATTCTTGGTAAATCATCTTAGCTGTTGGTGTCAAGTCTTTTACCGTTTTAATTATTCGCTTCTTCTTCATTTTATCATGACCTAAAACAAACCAAAATAGGGAGTTTAAGCATAGTCAGTTTTTTGTTTTTGATGAGGCGCAGCCTGACATGGTTATGTCATGAAAGATAGTGTTAAAAAGAAACAAATTGGCAGTCAATGTCTGTGTTTCTTAGCACAACATTAATATACTTATTTTAAAATTTAAGTGCAAGACAGAGTTAAAATACAATTCACAGCCTCTTGCTTTCCATTTTAACGACAACAAGGTTTGCTTACCTGAGGCACAGGCTTGACTGGAAGGCACATTTAGAGGTAACTCTTGTAAACTATCACTCTTGTAGCCAGAAGGTATATTTTCTGAAATATAATTCTAAAGTTAAACACTAAATAGATTCTACTATTTAAATCACATTTAAAGTATACATATTTATTAAGTGCCACTGTTCATTCAAAATAGAAAGTAATTTTTAATTGGCCGCTCTTATCCCAATTACTTTACTAATACTTAAATTTTGGGTGACATGATCACTTTGTGATCAAACCCTACCTTATGGCAAATAAAGATAAAAAAAAAAAATACTTAAATTTTGTTACCAAAATCATTGTTTTCAAAAATAATGTCGGCAATAAAGGCTTTATAATAATAATCCCAATTACTTGAGATCAGCACAATGTTCCTCTCAACCCCTTTCTTTAGGCACATTTGGAATAAAGTTGAACTTATTACCAAAACATATCATATGTAGAGCTCTCAAGCAAACATAATGTCTTGGGGTAATCATTGACCAAATATTAAGTGTTAATTTCTTCAAAAACAACATAGTAAATAGATACTTAGCCTAAAATCCATAACATTTTTAATAACAAACCTGCGTTTGATAGTTTGGTGTATGTGTGGTCAAAATGTCTTTTGCGGGAGTAATTGTGTTCTATATGAGGATCCACATTTTCTGAAAATATAAATTAATTTATTATAAACATAAGATTTCTGTGTGGTAATGGAGTAAGAATACAATTCACCACTGCCTATATGACTTGTGGGTGTCGTAAAATTAAAAAGACAAGTAAGGGATATAATTCTCATATAAAATCTATGCAAGAAAAGGTAAACTCAAAATATAACTCTACATCAACTCATTTAACCAACGTGGTAAGTCAATTTCACCCTTATTATGGTGGAGGGTCAAACCCAGTAGTGGCACATATACAAGTTGATATGGTAATGAAATATAAGAAGAAAGTACTTAGTATTATTAATTTTTTTCATTGTAAGATCGCAAAACTAGAAAATTTGAGTTTAAATACCCTTTTTAAATACCAGTACGACCATTTTAAAGGAAATACAGTCACTTGAAAAACCACAAAAAAAAATAGTTTTTTTGATCCCTTAATTTTTCCACTAGATTATATAACACACACTAAGAAACAAATCCTGGTAAACTACAAACATACAATTGATAGACACAAATTACATCCAGACAAACTTTATAAAATTATCTACTCTAAATGTTCTTTATTATTTTTAATTTGATAGATACCTCATAGTTTGACAGTGTGAATTAAAAAATAACAAAAGTTATTGCATAATTGCAGTTAGAAAAAGAAATTATGGGCTACTAAAATTCTTTTAAATTCAATTTTACCACTTGTACATGTAATTATGCTCCCTTTGACAAGCTATTTTTTTTTCAGATAATAGAGATATTAAATACTTATATTAAATATCCATATACACATGTTTGCGTACCTTACCTTGTTTGGCATGTGTGTTGACAATTACAGTATGATGTTATACATTTTCTAGAAATGTGAAATCTAAGATTTCATATTTTTCTTAGTTAAATTTTTACAGCCCCCACGGGCAAAGAATTGTGTATTCTCAGCCGTCATATGGGCAACTAGGTACATGCCATACCATACTTAACAAAAATGTACACACATTATTGATCTAATTGCTAATTACAATTCTAGTACATTAGGGCATTTCAGCATAACAACCTCATGAAATACTACGAATAAATTTCATTAATAATAAAAAGAAGTATTGAAATACGTATATACTTTATGCAAGTTGATACGTACCGGCATTCTCTTCGGATGGTATTTCACTCAAAATCTCGTCCTCAGTAAACAAAGTTGGAACTGCGCTACATATTAGGCGTGATTTGGATGTTAGAAACTTTTTTTCAAAGTGTTTGTTACAAACAAACATCTTTGAAAGCTGTACTTGTGATAAACTACTCAAATCATCACGCTTTAGACATTTTAACCACTTAGCGAGTCTGTTCTCGTTGCAAGGAAAATGATATAAAATAGCGTCCTGTCGCGTACATTTACACACACAGCACTCGTAATACATTTTGCAATTAAACAAAATAACTAACGAAATGACAGTGGGGTTTATTACAGAATATTATGGAGAGGATAAGCACTAATAACTTCACTCGATCGGCACAATAACTGTAATGGCTGACTTTGTTTGAAAATTTGACATATTCGTGACAAGAAAAGTGGCGGGGAAATGGTGTCAAAAGGAGCCAATCAGAGATCTTCAGAACTGTCCTGTGACTTTAAAACACAATGGCGGACGGTCCATAGTGTGTAGTAAGAAGATTTTCAGCCATGCCGGTAGTACTAGTAAGGAATACTACATACATAGATAATTCACTATAATATTGTCAACAGCGAATGACACATTTCCCATTAAAAATTCATCTAATAGGAAAATTCCATCACATCCTTGGTGGGATAAAGATTGTACAGAAGCGGTGAAGAAAAGGAAAAAATTGGAAGCAGAATGTAATAACAATTTAAACTTAGAAACTTTTTTAGATATAAAAAAAAAACGACAGCAGCAACAAAACGTTTATTACGAAAAAAGAAAAAAAATGGTTGGGGACAATTTTGCTCCTCTCTTTCTCCCGAGACCCCAATTTCTCTAGTATGGACTAGTGATGTAACGAATGTTAGGATTGAGACATTCGCGAATGCGAAAGTGAGTGCGAATATTTATCTCCAACATTCGAATGCGAATATAATATATATGAATGTTGACTTTCAAATAAAGCGCGTGCAACATATCATACGGGTTTAACATTTCGTACCAGCCATGTTTAAGCAAAATATAGCAAAGGTGAACCGTTACAAGTTGAACGAATGAAACTAATCAGATTCGTTCGAAAATATTCATTGTAATTTGAGATTAGTTTATTATTATTATTGTATTTGTCAAATTTACAAACATGAGTAAATCACATGTTACTGAAGTGTGGAGTTATTTCACAATTTGTGACGCTGAGAGTGTTAAATGCATGGTATGTCAAAAAAGTTTAATGATTATTTAACAAAAATAATGTAATTTTTTCATATAGAATCATGGTTTCATTTTTCAAAAGAAAATTTTAATTTTATTTGTTTGATAGATATTTTGTATGGCAACCCTTAAATGGAACTGGAGGCGGCAGTGCTCGCCGAATTGTATCGGCGGGTGTCGGGGGTGCGAGGGGAGGGCGGTGTTGTTTCCTAAAGGGAGCTTACCGCCTGGCGCGTCGACGCCTGCCGTGATGTCATCGCCCGTTGAGCAGACCGGCTGGAGAGGCCTCGATACGGTGTCTGGACCGTGGAGGCCTTCCGGCCGGTGCTGATGCAGTGGTTGGAACGGCGGCACGGTGTGCTCTCCTTCCGACTCGTGCAGATCTTGACGGAGCATGGATGCTTCGGCAAGTTTTTTTTTTTTTTTTTTTATTGCAAACGGTGGCAAACGAGCAAAGAGTACACCTGATGGTAAGTGTTGCTGCCGCTCATGGATCTTTACAAGGCCGTTGCCTACCGCGAAGAAAGCGAAGGGAGTGTGAATGGGTGCATTGAGACTCGGTGATATCAAGGGCACCACCAAAACCCTCCACACGCAATCACCCTCAGAAAGTTGGGCTTCCGGCTCTCTCGCTCACCGAACGAAGCGCAGTAACAAATTGCTACTACTCAGACGTCGATTTTCTGCGAGAGCATGGTACTGCCCCGGACGGACCGGCCCGCGGCTGTAGACAGATAACTGTCGACAGTGTGGTCCTACCACTCCTAAAGTAAGTAAGTACCTGTACAGAGTCGCTAGGAGGGAGAGAACACCGTCCTGCCACCACTGCGATTATGACGAGGAAACGGCGCAGCATACGCTCGAGGTCTGTGCCACTTGGACAGAGCAGCGCCGTGAACTCGTCGCAATCATCAGTGCCGACCTGACGCTGCCGACCATCACTAGGGAGATGCTCGGCAGCATCAGGAACTGGGACGCGGTCGCATCCTTCTGCGAGGCAGCGACTGGGGCGGCGCAGGCACGACTACCTGCGTCCCATGCCGCCCTAGCCGAGGCCGCGGGTGACGTGACCGGGGAGTTAGTCCGTCACCCGCCGAGAGGCCGACCGCGTGAGGAAAGACCGACGTCCTCTCCGAGCGGGGGACGTCGGGCGATGGGAGGGTACCCCGGGTAGGGGGTGTTCCGTCGGGCCGACCACTGATGACAAGTAACCCTGCTCCGGTGGTCGGTCGAACGACGAAGGCGACGTGGTGTTCGGCTGGGTTGCGGTTGTTGGGTGCTTAAGCCCCTCTGTCGCCCCGGACACAGTGGTGCGGAAGCGCGCCGACCGCAACCCACCCCAAAAAAAAAAAGCCTTAAATGGAACGCCTCAGAGCGAGGTAACGCCGCATAGGTCATGTTTTTTCGTGTGTGCAGCTGGCTCCATCGAATTATAAGACGTTGTCACGTCAAAAACAAATATAAATTCCGGATAAGTATTCACCAACATATCATATACTAAATCTTTCTCCGAAACATGCTGCATCTTATGGTATAAATATTATTCTGATCGTTCAGTGGTTTTCGCAGTATAACCGAACAAGAAACCGGCTCCCCATTCATTAGTTTATATTAGACTGACAAAAATAAGAGAGACAGTATTTCTAATTTAGTTGCCGACCTGAGTGTTCCATAATATTGTTTTATTCAAATATTATGAGTAAATAAAAATAATAAATATTATCATATCATTATACAATTACATATATAATTTGCTTTTAGTTTGTCAAATATATTCGCCAAACATTCGCATCGTTCCTTGCGAATGCGAATGCGATTGCGAATGTCAGAAACATATGCGAATATTCGCGATACGAATGCGAATATTCGTTACATCACTAGTATGGACTAATATCAGGCGATTTAGATCATCCCGTAATATTACATCATCCCGTAATATTACATCCCAGCCTGCGCTATCCCTCGAGTGGGTTCCTACTTTCTTAAATAATTTAGCTCCAGATACAGTCCCTAATTTAAATCAAATTCCTTTTCTATATTCCAAACAATACCACAACTCTGCAGATATAATGGATACACCATTTTCATTAAAAGAATTTAAACTAATTCTAAATCGAGTATCTAATTCCGCTCCTGGTATCGACGGTATACCATATTCCTTTATTTCAAAGCTGAAACAAAATTCACTGTCCTATATATTAAATTTAATAAATATAATAATCGAATCAGGACAGATTCCTTCTGCTTGAAAGCATCATGTAATAATTCCAATATTGAAACCTTATAAAGATCCATTAGAAGCTTCCTCTTATAGACCTGTTTCTTTATCGTCAGTTCTTGCTAAATTGGCTGAACTTTTAATTAAATTAAGGTTAGAATGGTTTGTGGAACACAAACACATTTTATCTAACACACAGTTCGGATTTAGAAAAGGTAAAGGTGTGTCCGATAACCTTAGTATTTTTTCTACAGACATTTTGTTATCTATTGGCAAAGATGAATCTACTATAGCAGCTTTTTTGGATATCTCATCTGCCTATGATAATGTGTATTTACAAACCTTAAAATCAAAATTGGGTTTGTTAAATATACCACAGTCTTATTCAAACTTTTTATTCAATCTATATTTAGAGCGATCAATAACATTGAGAGTACCCGGTATAAATTGCCCATCCAGAACACTATGGAAAGGCGTTCCTCAGGGATCAGTCTTTAGTCCTTTACTGTATAATATTTACACCATAGATCTTGAATCGGTAATGGCTCCATGCTCTGTACTACAGTATGCCGATGATGTGGTAGTGTATTCGAGTAATCCCTCTCTTACAATAGCGTCTGATCATGTCCAAAAATCAATAAATAATGTAATGGTTTGATTAGATAATCACAATTTGTGTTTATCTATCAAAAAAAGTGTAATAGTACCCTTTACCAAGAAAAAAAATATTCCCCTTTTAAAGATTACAGTTGGAGAATCAGAGATACCCCTAGGACATGAAATTTCATTTCTTGGCAGGAAATTTAATACTAAGTTTAATGGATCCTCACATATTAATCATATTGTGTCAAAATATGAAAAAAACATTAATATTATGAGAGCAATCTCTGGCATAAGGTGGGGTGCTCATCCGGCAATAATGAGAGAAGAAATGATTTCAGATAGGAGGGGGCAGCTCATATGATGGTCATGATGGTCGGTCGGCTATATTGAAACAAAAAATCATGAAAATTGACTTTTAATATATATATATATTAATTTAACAGTAATCTTCTCGGATTTGCCGAAAATTTGTCTATGACAGTCTTTTGAATAAACTCACTGTTTTCTATTAAATAATTGCGATGTACGCTCATCAGACATAAACCCGTAAGCCTTTCTTCACCCATGGTGCTTCTAAGCCACGTTTTAACTCTTCGAAGCGTACTGAAGGACCGTTCTACGGTCGCCGTGGTGCATGGGATAGTGCTTAAAATAATCAATGCCTTTCTGACAGCAGGGTAAAAAATGTTGGCTTCGTTGAACAGATCAACTACTTCTATGTCCCTTAATTGATTATCTGATAAAGCATTCTTCACCCATAAATTATGCCAAAGGTTCAGTTCTCCGGTGATATCCAGGTTATAAAATTCTTAGAATGATTCTGCGTTCTTGTGTAAGTCTGTAATGCTAGTTTTGGTCATATACTAGGGATGTAGCTTACTTAAAGCAAACGCCGGAGTATTTTCTTGGGAGAATCGAATATTCAACGATGAAATGAGTGAATCAATGTATGGTATTATCAGGGAATGCCGCCAATATTCGTTATCATTGTCTGATGGCGGTTTACTTCTATGTGTTTGCTTGTGAGCAAGACGTGTTACCGAAATTTCTATGTTCCTATTGCAACAGATCGTGCTTTTAGAAGCATTTCATTACTTATTTTGACGGAAAATTGACGTTTATTTTATCTTCTAGGGGGGAGCAGCTGCCCCCCCCCTGCCCCTACCTGGGTACGCCCATGAATGAGACTCGTATACAATGCCCTAATAAGAAGTCATCTTGATTATGCCTCAATCACCCTTTTACCAACAAGAAAAGTTGATCTTAATAAATATGATATTATACAATCAAAATGTCTTCGTATCATATTGGGTGCAATGAAAAGTTCGCCGGTGAACGCTTTGCAAGTCGAATGCTCTGAACCATCACTACACCTTAGACGACAGTACTTATCGGACCGTTACCTTTTCAAAATAAGTCAAATACAATCTCACCCTCTTCTTCCAAAACTTGAAGCCCTTAATAATTTGATTATCCGTGATGCCCAATTCTGGAGTAACAAAGAAATTCCACAACTAATTCGTAGTTACAGAAATTTACTAAGTTTCAACAATTTTACTTTTAAATCATTTCATAGTCTTCCAGTTTATTCATTCGATTATAAGTACATTGTTCATGAGCCCAATATTTCATTATCCGTTGGGATACAGAAAAACACGCCGGATGCTAATGAACAATTCTGTAAATATGTTAGTACAAAAACCTTTGATACAGAAATATTTTTTACGGATGCGTCCAAAGACATAGCTACTGGAGATTCTATAAATAATTACGTTGGCGCTGCCTTCTTACGAGATTCAACAGGCTTTTTTAAACTATTTAAGTATCCTTCAATAGTTTCGAATTATACAGGGGAATGCTTGGCAATTTTAGAATGTATAAATTATATTTCTCTACATAATATAAGGAAATCAATGATATTCACCGATTCTCTCAGTTGTTTGCAGTCTTTGCTTACTAACCCATTTTACAAGTACGTAAGCTCTATAATAATGGAAATAAAATTTAAACTGAAAGAATGCCATGATTGTAATTTGGAGGTTTCCTTGGCCTGGATACCCGGTCATTCCGGGATTCAGGGCAATGAAACTGTAGATAACTTGGCAAAATTAGCTAGTCATCAAGGTCAATATGTTAATACCGTCTACAGTTTTTTTTTTTTTTTTTTTTTTTTTTTATGGGTGGGCTATGGTAAGTGCACGCACGGTCCAGTCCGTCCGGGGCGATGAAAGGACGGCACGCGGGCCCATAATCCACCCGTACCCACGTCACCTCGTTGTTGGGCCGACCACCGGAGCAGATGTGACTTGTTGTCAGTGGTCGGCCCAACGGAATACCCTTTCGGGTAACTTCACCTCTCGACGTCCTGGGACGTCGGTCGCCGTCGCGGGTCAGCCTCTCTGCGGGTGACGGACAATTCCCCGGTCCCATCACCCGCGGCCTCGGCTAGGGCGGCATTAGGCGCAGATACTCGCGCCTGCGCCGCCCGAGTCGCCGGCGGTGGAACGTGTTGCCGAATAGGAGCTCTACTCGCACACGATCTGCCGCCTCCTTCCGTGAGATTACGGCCTCACAGAAGGCGGCGACCGCATCCCAGTTCCTGACGCTGACGAGCATCTCCCTGGCGATGGTAGGCAGCGCCAGGTCGGCACGGATATTTGCGACGAGTTCACGGCGATCCCCCTCCCATGCAGCACACTCCTCGAGCGTGTGCTCTGCCGTGTCCTCGTCGCAACTGCAGTGGTGGCAGGACGGTGTGTTCTCCCTCCTGAAAATCTTGTGCAGGTACTTCCCGAAGCAACCGTTCTCCGTCAGCACCTGCACCAGTCGGAAGGAAAGCACCCCGTGCGTCCGCTCCAACCACTCCATCAGCACCGGTCGGAGGGCCTCGACGGTCCTGACACCGTACCGAGGACTCTCCAGGCGGACTGCCCAACGGGCAATGACTTCTCGGCGGGCGTCGACCCACCAGGCGGTGATCTCTTTGATGGAGACCATGCCGTCGCGGGCGCGCGTCTCCGACACCCGCTGATAAATGTCGGCGAGCATCTCCGCCTCCAGGTCCCACGGGGGAGTTCCGGCCAGGAGGCACGCTGCCTCCGTCGCCACCGTGCGGTAACCCCGTATGGCCCTGATCGCCATGACCCTCTGTGGTCGCCACAGGAGGGCCCTAAGACGGACGGTCAGGGACCTCGCCCACACCGGTGCGCCGTACAGGGCCATCGACCGGATCACCCCCACGTACAGCTGTTGGCACGTAGCGCTGGGTCCGCCCACATTCGGCATCAGCCGCGAAAGGGCGGACGCCGCGCCGACAAGCCGGGGAACAAGTCGATAGAGATGCTCCCGGAACCAGAAATGCCCGTCGAGCACCAGGCCCAAGTACTTCATGTGGGCCTGGATGCTAATGGTGACCGACTTCACGGTGATCGAAGCGCCGGCGGGGGGCCGGCGGTACGGAGGCCATGGAACAAAAGGGCCTCCGTCTTTTCCAGGGCTACCCTCAACCCCAGCGCTTCGATTCGCCTGACAATCTCCTCGGTGCTGAGAGTTGCCAGGCGTGCCGCCTCCTCTAGCGTCCCACCCCGGGTTGTGACGAGTGTATCGTCGGCGTAGCAAATTGCGCCCAGCCCGGGTGGGAGGCTTCCTCTCAACGCCCAGTCGTAGCCGATGTTCCACAGGGTCGACCCAGAACCGACCCCTGTGGGACACCGCACGTCATGGGCGTTCGCACAACGTACCCTACTCGGTCAACACAGAGGACGCTGCGCCCCTCCAAGTAGGATACCGTCTACTGTAGCGATATTTTGTTACAACCTCGTTCACAATTATACCAAAAATGGAATCAAGAGTGGACTACAACCAACTTACATAAGGCCAAATGTTATAGATCCCATCAACCTACAATCCAAACCAAAACCTGGTTTTCAAAAATGTGTATATCCTAAAAAAATATCCTATATATAAAAATATCCTGTCTTAGACTTAATCATTGTTGCAGTGCCTCACATCTTTTCAAGTTAAAAATAAAGGATTCACCTTTATGCCAGTGGTGTGGCCAAGATATTGGAGACACCACCCATCTTTTCTTTTACTGTCCTCATTTCAGTTCTCCTTCCTTCCATGATATCCTTATAGACTGTAAAGCTCCCTTACCGTATAATTTAACCTCTATCCTATCCTTAACTAATAAATTATATACTAAAGCTTTATTTAAATTTATTACGTATCATAAGATTTCCATTTAATATTGCCTCATAATTTTATTTTATCTCATATTAATATTTATTATTATATGTAAGTAATTATTGCCCACTTTCCTTTTAACCGTCCAATCCTACCTACAAATCCAATATTAACTCGACACTGGCAACTAGGAGCTGCTTGCCAACACAAAAAAAAAAGAAGAATGTGCATGAAATATGCAGTATTGTTGATAATTTGATTTAATATATGTTAAAAGTATTATAGTTATAATTTTGATATTAAAATAAACTTCTAAATTACGTTCTATATACAAGTTTGCATATAGCATAGAAAAAGTATGTCTGAAGACAGCGTTGTAACCACCAAGCAGCGCATGCTGGAATTATTTTCAGAGTTAGATGAAGATGAAATAGATACAATTGAACATTGGATTAGTAGTCTTGCGTATAGAAAAGGTAGTTTATAGATTATTATTTTATATGGTTTTATTTTACAAGTTTATAAATTTTCGCTAATAAATGAATTTCTTGTTTGTATTGCCTATGCGTGTACTTTAAAAATGTCCCATGATTTAAAAGTTACTAGAAATAAGCAAATTTTTTTTACACAGATTTGGAAAAAAAGAAATCATTGCAGCGATCTGAAAAAACTCTTATAGCCATTAGCAATTCTATCAAAAAAGTTGTTCCAGTTGAAGCAGAAATGCCATCAGAAACAATATCTCCACCAACAGTTGGTGACCAAGCTGATTGCAATCGAAAAAATACTTGCCATGTAGATGCCTTCCTTTATGATGAAAATGAAGTGGATAATCTTGTCAAAAAAGGGAAATTAAAAAGATATTATTGTACAGACTGTAGTTCACGCAATGTGCAAGTAATTATAAAGTATCCTAATGACATAGTTAAAAGGAATATTAGATACATGATTAAATAATTATATGTTTTCAGGACTTAATATATATCTCACATTCAATGTCAAGACAGCAAATTCAGTACATTTTCAAAGTTTTACTTCCATCAGATTTAGAGGATAAACAAATATTAGATGTTGGTTCTAGATTGGGTGCTGTGCTTTATGGAGTAAGTAAATTATTTCCCCTGTAATTTAGACATGACTCTAATATAAACATATCTCAAGTAAAATACTATCCCCCATCTTAATTATCAATATCTTGAATACAATTATGTATTTTATATGTCGCAGCGTCACTACCTCTGGCGCCATATCTTGATAGTTTTTAAGAATCAATTGATTACGGAAACGTCAAGTATTATACTTGGGTGTTTTTGATACAATGTTGGCAATGATTTTTGATGTTTGTCGTTTGACCGTTAACGTTTGAAATATTACCGAGCTTTATTGAGAGCGGTCTGTTGAATACTCAGTTGGGAACGAGACACGAGAGCGATCGGTCGTTGTTGCTGCTGTGTTGTATCAAATTCACCGCATTTCCCTAACTTGTAAGTTAGCTGTCGGTATCCATGTAATTAGTGGTTATGATAGAAAAGTGTTAACACTAATTGTTGAATACAGTTTAAAAGTAGCCATCCGAAGTATTATTTTACCCTATCGCGATGTGTGACCGTCCTGATAGTGATACAGCACGGCGCCGCCAAACCCTCAATATATAATACTATCTGACTCATGCAAGTTCAACTGCTTTGCGTAAGAGAGGGAGAGAGAGAAAGGGTTAGAGAGACATTGAAAGCTTGCAAAATACAATTTTCCCATTTTTGCAAATTCTTCATTGATGCTTTGCATATATTGGTAGCACTGTGATGTTATATTCTGCTATACGCAGTTATTCAACATTAAAAGATTTTTTAATTTGAAGCAGCCTGAGATTACGTTCAACCAAAAAACCGTGTGGTACTCGGGGAATGCCGCGGTAAAGCTATTGCATAGCATTTTTTATCAACTTATGCAATTATTTATTTATTTTTTATTTATGCAGTATTTTTTTCTTTGATATTAATTCAAGTTTTTCTTGATATTAATTCAAGTTACACTTTTTGAGCGTGGTGACCGATAAGAAAACAAATGTACTATATGTATAACAATAAAGGCGGTTTGGATTACCACTGTCGTCCGCTGAAGATCGTTGGGACCGTTAGAAAACGCGCGACAACACTTTTTGAGCAGTGGCACGTGTGCGCATCAAGATGGACGAATGCAGAATGTCGACGACCGTCACACCGAACGCTCGGTCGAGCCGCCGCCATCCACCTACTATGTAGCTCGGCCCGAGCTACATGGTAGGCGGGTGTTATAATTTCGTTACGGAATTTCGGTCGCCGCGCTCAAAGCTCGCGATAAAAGCTATGCAATAGCTTAAAAACTCTTGAGACTCTTTTGTAATATTAGTATAGATAAAATGGGTTTATATTTTTTTATTTATTTACCAATATATCTACATTTCAAAGCTGAACCTGAATATCCACTGTAATAGCTTTGCAAAATTGACTTACCACCATGTAGCCAAATGGCATTTGCCAGTGGCATAATAGTAATATTGGAATATTTCTTCTCTTTCAATAATATTTCCTTACAAACAATAATAATTTGAAATTATTTGCTAAAAAAAAAGTCTGTTATTAAGAAAGATTAAACATATAAAACATGATCTTATAAACTACAACCTAGTACTTATTCTTAGTTTATGGTCTAATAAATATTTTCTTAACCTTATTTTACCACCATGCATTATTAAAACGGGTTGTTTTTTGGGCTCCCTTAAGAAGAATATTGAGAAAATCTGTTAATTTTCTAATGTTTTATATAGGTTTCCTGTAAGTTTCAAATGCCCGTGGAGCAGTGATTATTGGCCATGTTGAGAATTTATGATTTTAAGAGATGAAAATAAATAAAATTCTTAGCCCAGTTAAACAGAACTTTTATTTTTCAGGCTTATTATTTCTCTAATGCTGGAACAATTGTGGGAGTGGAAATGAATGAGGAGTGTTTTCAAGTCCAACAAAGAATAATTGAACAATTTTCAATGGATAGTAATAGAATTAGAGTGGTTCATTCGGATGTAATGGAGAGAAGTGATCTTATTATCAACTCTGACATTATAATCATAAATGTTCTGGACTTTTTTGTGGACAATGAAAAGCATAAAGAAATGTGGAAGTTTTTTAGGAAATATATTAAAAAAGGAACTTATTTAATTTGCAATAGAAGTATGGAAGACACTTTAAATAATCTGGATATTTTTGAAGAATCAATGAATTGGTTGAGTATTTGCAGACTCAATCAATTAGAAAATGAAATATTTTTTGATATGGATGATTGCAGTGAATTATTTTTATATACTGTAAATTAAAAATGAAGTGCATATTGAATGTTCTGTTCACATTGCGGGGCATAATATATTTTTTATTATATATTTTAATAAGTGCTTTCTAAATTGTTTATTTAACAATAATGGCCTTAACAATAATATGTTTACATACATACGTACCTATTGCTTGCCTTTATGAGTAGCAAATACTAAAGGTATTATTGCTTTCACCAATGACACCTAAATTTTAGGAATTTTGATACAACAATATCAATCATTGATAAAGTAATGTTAAATCATTCTGTCATTGATGAAAAAGGGCATAGAGTCACCTTTTGATGTTTTTCATTCAAGCATAACTGGCATTGTTAGATAGAGGCCTGCAGTTAATGCTATATATCCTGTATCGCTTGGATGCAACAGCTTCTTGCATTTTTCAGTTTTCGACCTGTAACGTGTATTACCAATTGATGCACAATAGGCTGGAGTAGTATTTGTTTTGCTTGCATAGCATGTAAAGTGCAACAAGGTCTCAATAGAAATAACCTTTATAGAATAGTCTCGCTTTGGGCACTAAAACTAAACTTGTAATATGGAATTATATTACGGATATTTTGTGGGTTACTATGTAAGAAGAGGGAGAGAGAGAATATTAAGTCGTTCTTACATGCCCTTGCTGCTGCTTGCTTGGTCTGAGATTGTCGATCATTTTCTCTATTGTGAAGGTGTTCAAGCAGTGATGGTATTTAAGTAAATACCTAATTAACCTAAGTAAACACTAATCAACCTGAAGAAGTTCCATAGAATTTTAATTTGAACTATTGTAACAAAGACAACCTGCCTTATATGATTGTGCACATGTCTTTGTAAGTTCGACTAAAATTATATATGGGACCAGACAGCGAGCAGCATTGCTAGGCATTTGCCGTGCGAAGCAACTCTATCTGTCTGGACGAGGTGAGAACGCGCGTCGCTTCAGGCGAATGGCTGAGCCAGAGAATGTCGGTTTTTATTTTAGTCAAAGTTGCCTTAGTCATTTGCTGCTTGCACTTGTGCCTTGTTCGATCATATTAATATGGATAAAGTATTTGAAATTACTATCTGTCTATAGAACAAACACCTGGTAATGGAACGCAAGTTACCTTAATTATAAAAAGATGCTGTGAGAGGATGGCTTAGAGAAGATGCTAGGGTACATTAGTCGCGAGATGAATATGTCCGTTCCTGTCTTAACTTTCAACTGAACAATTGTCTCGAACTTGCTGTACGCAGCAGCTTTGCGATGTTATCGAGGCTACCTAACTGGTTTGGAGACAATATCTTCACGCGGAAAATGTCTCGTGAAGCTGCATGCTGTGTGTGGACCCGCCTAATGACAATTCTTTGTTTCACGAGGGGCTGTGAATTTTTCATGAGATTACAAGTGAGAGACGCAATATAGCGAGAAAGAATGAACGTATCCCTCCGTTACGTCAATCTTTAAGTTGTTCCACTTTTAAGTGCTAGGTCCGTCACTTGTAAGTGCTAGACGTAGATTTTGATAGTAAGGATATACAAGATAAAGGACAATTTTTTCTGCAAAATTGACTCTATTCATTGCCATAAAATGCACCTGATAACTGTGTGTGTACAGCTGCTAGTAATAGAGAATGATAGATAATACGCTAGGAAATTTAGGTACTGCTATATAGGCTCTTATTAAAATGAAACTTTTATTACATCGCCTCAAACTTTTTCGTCTATCTATTGCATGTCGCGTGACGGTCGGTCGCGGAGTAGGGGTAAAGTGAAAGGCGCTCGACAGAGCAGCCGAGGCCAATATGGCGGCGTTCGTATCAGCTGACCGTGTAGTGTATAGACTATTACTCATTTGTGCCAGTGCTCCACGCTATTTGCTTGTTTTTATCAGTGTTAATGTAAATATTGCTATTTTTTTAATGTCAAAAAAAGTTTCACTTTTATCGTGGTTTCATAAAACCACACAATCAATTTTTTCACCCATTCTATTTCTGCAAGCATACCGTTTTAACGGATTATATAGGTATCCAAATAAGTAAAGGCAACAACGTGATTTAACTTCTCTCTCTCTCTCTGCCTTAACACTTTTGTTTGAAATGGGCGATTGCTTTGCATCAAATTGATGCTATGGTAATAAGTGAAAATATTGTGTCGAAAAATTTGCCTGCATTTTAACTAGTATGTCGTTTTACTGATTAATAGAAGAATCGAAAGTAAAGTAATAAAGATGATTAATTATTATAGTATTTTTAACACGCTAGGTCATTTGGCAATAATACAAACAATGTATTAAATACTAGCAACCCGCCCTTGCTTCGCTTGGGTTTCAGTCTTATTAATTTTTCTGTGGTTTCAGTCGCCTTACCCGCGTAGTTCCCATTTCCGTGGGAACCGGAACAAAATGTAGCTTATGTTACTCCCTGATATTATAGCTTTCCATTGGTGGAAGAATTTTTGAAATCGGTTCGGTGATTTAAGCAAGAAATAGTAACAAACTTACTTTAGCATTTTTAATATTAGTAATGATTCCACATTTGAAAAACCGAAGGAATTGTTACTGGAAAAGCTTGATTCTATTTGTAAAATACGTAAAGTGTTCTCCATAGTTTTTCTTTTAAATAATGTAAGTAAAGCTGCAATTTCTAGTGTCACAATTTTTCTTAATAATTCCGCCCCATTATATACCTACTTAAATCGTTGTAGTTAAGCTTCTTTGAATTTTTTAATTAATGCCGTATACGAATTATATATTCTTCTTATTTAAATATTTTATTTTGCTTATTTCAATGAGCTAAAAAACGATTTATGAATTATCATACTTAGAGGAACGAGAATGTATTTTGTGTTGTATTCTGTTTTCGGGTTTGTCCGCAGCTGCAAATATAATGAAGTGCGTATAATCATGCGGCTCGGCTATAATCATGCTTATTCACATCTTAAAATTTTAAAATATGTATACAGAATAGCGATGAGACGAATTGCTTTTTTTTCAATTCGAATCATTCGAATTAAAATTACTATTGATTCGAATAGCAATTCGAATCGTCACATTCGTCACGTCTGTCTCAGCATTATAGTCAAATTCGTACTCGTATGTCGAGTCATCCGCCTTGCCGAGTTATAATTCGTTTACATTAGGTATTACTCGAGCTTTTTTTTTATGGGTGGGCTATGGTAAGCGCACGCGCGGTCCAGTCCGTCCGGGGCGATGTAAGGACGGCGCGCGGGCCCATAACCCACCCGTACCCACGTCACCTCGTTGTTGGGCCGACCACCGGAGCAGATGTGACTTGTCATCAGTGGTCGGCCCGACGGAATACCCTTTCAGGTAACCTCTCGACGTACTGGGACGTCGGTCGCCATCGCGCGGTCAGCCTCTCTGCGGGTGACGGACAATTCCCCGGTGCGATCACCCGCGGCCTCGGCTAGGGCGGCATTAGGCGCAGATACTCGCGCCTGCGCCGTCCGATTATTACTCGAGCTAGAGTTTTTTTTTTGGCGGATCGGTTTGCATTACGAATGAGTGGAGATTTAGAGTTATAACAGTGTGCTCGGTATTTGGTTACGGAAAGGGGACTTATAGGTATATTGACTTTTAAACACGTAGGTAATGACAATACTTTTTTATTATTATGATTAAAATCAGCTTACTAAGTAACAAAAAAGTAATAATAAAATCATATACAAAAAGATACATTTTTTTAAATAAAGTCTGATTCTAATTAGTAATTACACGATTAATTAACTTAAAAAAAAAATACGTTTATGCGTCTCAGGTATACTCATAATTAATAGCTATTATTACTAATTACGTAAATGAGCAGTCAACAAAAGCAAGAAAACATTAAATCGCGCGAGGGACGAATTGTAAATGTTATAGATATCTACCTCAAACGAATCGAATTGCATCCAACCAACTAGTGATTCTTAGAATATTTCGTGTATTTTCGTATTTTCTCACTCGTACAATTCGTTCTTATGATTCTTCGACTCCGTATTAGAAAGCGAATCAACGAATAGAAAACGAATCAACGAATAGAAAACGAATCAGCGAATGTCCTATCAAACCGAGTCGACTGATCGCCGCGCCGCCACGGCCGCCTGCGCTACGAGTACCAACCTGCCTACGAGTACGACACGAGTTGATTCGGTTTCGGTCAACGGCGATTCGAATGAACGAGTCAATAGTCTTATCCGAGTTATTCGAATTAAATGATTCGAATTACGCAACGCTAATACAGAATATAAACATCCTGTTCATTTTTTACTGTTTTTATCCACTGTAACTTAAATCCACGATAAACGAATCCTCTGAAGTAAAAGGTATCCTTAATATTATAAATGCGA
Source organism: Lymantria dispar (assembly GCA_032191425.1). Lineage (NCBI taxonomy): Eukaryota > Metazoa > Arthropoda > Insecta > Lepidoptera > Erebidae > Lymantria > Lymantria dispar. The sequence goes on along the minus strand of CM063454.1, from coordinate 13,911,496 downwards.
AAGTAAGTTTGTTTGTTACGCTTTCACGCTTAACCCACCGAACCGATTTCAAAAATTCTTTCACCAATGGAAAGCTATAATATCAGGGAGTAACATAGGCTGTATTTTATCCCGTTTTCCCCACGGGAATGGGAACTACGCAGATAAGGCGACTGAAACCGAAGCGAAGCGAGGGCGGGTTGCTAGTATGTAATAACACCGGCACATAAATACATTTAACTTTATTCGTGTGATGGAGTATGAATACAATATACATAATCCTGTCTGTGGGTATCGTAAAAGACGACTAAGGGTCTCACAACTGCTGACACAACCCACCAGTGTCCCAGATATTGAGTGCCTTGATTCTTTTTTACTAGATCTTCTGCTGACAGTCAACACCCCACTTGCGTCATTTGACCACTCTTTGGTCTGTAGCAAAGCCCCTGTTGTGAGGTCGAGTTGCCCTACAGCGACTGGGAGTCACATAGTTTGGCAATAAAAGTTAGCAGGTTGGGATGGACTTTGCGAGTTTAACGCATCCTACCCATAGAAGCGGCGGCACATAGACAAAAAAGTTTTTGAAGTTACGTTACGCGTGCACTTCGTTACGAAAAACTGACACTGAAGCATAGAGTAATACTATATATTGGAAACTCTGAAGTTAGTCAATATTCTTCTTCTTATTTGACGGCAATGAGCTATTAGTGCCAGTGTCGAGTTATATAGATTATTCACGTCTTCAGTCATCGTCTTTCAGTCAGTCGTTAGCATGATTTGGTGCTGATCTCCAAGTCATGCCTGAAAAGGCATTTTTCTGAGAATTTTGGCAGAATGGCAAAATGCACGCAATTCACTATTATATCATATTCACTACATTTTAGAATTTTATCTGCGTTATATTATATAAAATATCAGTAAAATTATTCAATATAACACTTTAAAACACTAAATTAATGAAGAAAATATAAAAGCGCTACGTGACATTTTGACATTCGCGTCATAGTCAATATCAGTCTATAAAATGTACTCTGTGGTCAATATTCTTTACGATGCGCGCGCACACCGTCACAAGTGTCAACCATAGAGTAATACTATATATTGGTGTCAACTAGATAATGCGTTAAAATAAAGTGTTATATGTATTAAATATCTTTTTTTTTTCTATTATTGGTGTCGTTTTTCTACGAACGTAGGATAACGCGAAGGATAAAATTATAGAAAGATGTTATGTAACGAATGTCGTATTTTGGACATTCACAATGTGAATGCGAATATCTGCTGCCAACATTCACGAATGCGAATATTCAGTATAAACGTGTGGCAAATGACGTTGACCCTTTAACTTGGTGGAAAGTGAACAAAGAAAGATACGTTCTTCTGCTTCCTGTAGTTCGGCATTATTTTCGACGATCGCGGCTCCGTTGCGCCTGAGGACCGTGGCGACTGAGGCCGTCATCGGCGGGGGAGTGCTGCCAACGCACTCAATAGTCTGCCATTTAGCTGCATCAGGGAGGCGCTCCGGTATCACAGGGTGCCAGCTTACCTGAGGCGGCTAGTGGCAGACTATTTGGAGGGGAGCAGCGTCCTCTGCACCAACCGAACAGGGGACGCTGCGCGAACGCCTATATCGTGCGGTGTCCCACAGGGGTCGGTTCTCGGACCCACCCTGTGGAACATCGGCTACGACTGGGCGTTGCGAGGGAGCCTCCCGCCCGGGCTGGGCGTAATTTGTTACGCCGACGACACGCTCGTCACAGCCCGCGGTGGAACGCTAGAAGAGGCGGCAAGCCTGGCGACTCTAGGCACCGAAGAGATCATCAGGCGGATCGAGGCGCTGGGATTGACAGTCGCCCTGGACAAGACGGAGGCCCTCTTGTTCCATGGGCGCCGTATGAGCCTTCCCATCGGCGCCTCGATCACCGTCCATTCGGTTGACATCAGCATCCGGGCCCATATGAGGTACTTGGGCCTGGTGCTCGACGGGCAATGGTGGTTCCGGGAGCATTTCCGTAGGCTCGACCCACGGCTCGTCGGCGCGACGTCCGCCCTGTCGTGGCTTATGCCGAACGTGGGCGGACCGAGCGCTACGTGCCCCGTGGGACCTGGAGGCGGAAATGCTCGCCGGCTTGTACCGGCGGGTGTTGCGAGTGTGAGTGGAGGGCGGTGTGGTCTCACTAAGGGAGCTCACTGCCTGGCGCGTCGACGCCCGCCGGGACGTCATTGCCCGTTGGGCAGTCCGGCTGAAGGGGCCTCGGTTCGGGGTGCGAACTGTGGAGGCCTTCCGGCCGGTGCTGATGCATTGGTTGGAAAGGCGGCACGGGGCGCTCTCCTTCCGACTAGTGCAGGTATTGACGGGGCATGGGTGCTTCGCCAAGTACCTGCACAAGGTCGTTAGGAGGGAGAGTACACCGTCCTGCCACCACTGCGATTGCGACGAGGACACGGCGCTGCATACGCTCGTGGCCTGCTTCGCTTGGGCAGAGCAGCGCCGTGAATTCGTCGCAATCATCGGTGCCGACCTGACGATGCCGACTATCGCCAGAGCGATGGTTGGCAGCGTCAGGAATTGGGACGCGGTCGCAGCCTTCTGCGAGACAGTGATCTCGCAGAAGGAGGCGGCGGATTGCCTGCGCGAGGAGCGCAGCCTCGATGAGGCGATCCGCCGCCAGCGACTGGGGCGGCGTAGGCGCGAGTATTTGCGCCTCATGTCTCCCTAGCCTAGGCCGCGGGTGACGTGACCGGGGATTAGTCCGTTGCCCGCCGAGAGGCCGACCGCGTGACGTCGGTCGATGGGAGGGTACCCCAAGTAGGGGGTATTCCGTCGTGCCGGCCACTGATGACAAGTAACCCTGCTCCAGTGGTCGGCTTAACGACGAAGGCGACGTGCATCGTGGGTGGGTTGTGGGTGTGCATGCTTACGTCTCTCTATCGCTCCGGACGGAGTGGTGCGAGGAGCGCACCGACCGCAGCCCGTCCCTAAAAAAAAAAGTTCGGCATTATTTAGTTACACCACCAACGAGTGCCCCCAGCGAGTGCATATTTAGTGGTGCTGGACTTATTTACACGCCACATCGAAACAGACTTGAAGCATACAAGGCATCAAAACTACTATTTTTAAAGTTAATATTCCCCTACTGAAGTTCAATTATTAATATGAAAAATATATATAATTAACTGTTATTTTTTTAAGGGAGAGAAGTATTTTTGTTTGAGAATCTATTTTTTTGTTTGTTTAGAGTTAGACTATTTAATGGTCTATTGTAGAAGAATATAATTTTTGTTTGATAATTTAAATATTAAAAAAATATCTAAGGACTGAGAAAAGTGTAATAGAAGAATTTAATTTCATTAGTTTCAATTGCATTAAAATTTTGTGTCACAAGTTCTAATAACAATTAAATTTTTTAGCTTTATTAAAGTAAAAGACTTAATTTTATTCTTGTTTGCTTAAAGTGTTAACTGTTAACTCTTATGTAAAATGATTATATTTATACTATAAATACTATAAAATATATTATAGATATACTATAAAAACTTTGTGACTATGATGACAGCAACTCATATTAAGCTTTTATTTGATTTTAATTATAGTAAAAAATCATAGAACATTTTTTGTGTTTGTTTATATTGCATTTAGGCCATTTACTATATAGTTTTGTTTGTTAAATTCTTATGACAATTTGATTGTTAGGCTTCATTGCCCAAAGTAAAGTAAATATTAATTGTAGAAGTATTTGTAAATTATTATTTTTAGTTTTGTTCAAGAAGATAATTATAACATTAAACTTTGGTAAAATTCGTAGAAGATTATTTTTGTTTGATTACATTGCATTTAGGCCATTTAGTATATAGTTTTGTTTTTTAAATTGTTATAAGTTTGATTGTTAAGTTTCATTGCCTAAAGTTAAGTAAATAAATGATACCAATTGATAAAGTGAAGGCCGATAATGTGATTACGAGGTTAAGTTATTTTTATTGCATTAAAACATAAGAAATTAATGGAATTGGATTTTCTAATATTAACCAACTATTATTACCCACTTAAAAAAATTATACACGCAAAAATATTCGCAAAATCATTCGCAATAATTTCGCGAATGCGAATATGCAAAAAACATGCGAATATTCGCGAATGCGAATATTCGTTACATCACTAGTACATACATAAGTACACACACACTTTTTTGTTTGAAAAGTAGAGCCTTTCGATGTATTAAAAGTTTATTTAATTTTTTTTTGTGATGCTGAACGATATGGCTATCGAAAGATTAAACACATATTTTTGTTACCTATATACAGGCTGTATCAGGTTATGGGGCAATTGGTCAAACGGGAGTTAGGCAGTTATAGTGGGAACCCATGTAAAAATTTTGAAGTAAAAATATCGATTCTTTAATTAATTAAAGACATGTAAAGTTTTCAATTTCATCATCGGTTTTTCGTGTAAATCTGATTGAAATGTATAAATGATAAACATTTAACAAAGTACGAATATGCTGCAGATTAAGTATCACTTTATATATTTATAGGCTTTATATATTTATAAAGCGATGACAAAATTTAAATCTTTACATGTCTCATTATTCATTCACGAATCAATATGTTTACTTCAAATTTTTCTCATGGTTTTCTACCACCATTGCCTAACTCCCTTTTTTGACCAGTTGTTCCATAACTTAATACATCTGTGCATATATAGGGTACAATGATGTTTTTTAGCAGTGATAATTAGTTATTGAAATTATCTAAATATAATAAAAATATCTTTTAAAGTAAAACCATGTAGCAAACCGTTCTTTATTTGGACGCAATGTACTTTTTTCTCAATTTTTAAGCAATGTACTTTATTTACGCAAAAAAAGGTGGCCGGTGGTGTTACCCTAGCTACAGTTAGATAGATATGAGAAAAAGGAGAAATAACGGTTTTGGCGGGATTTCAAAAAGGGCGGTATTATCTTAGTTGTTAGAATAAAATAATTATAATTTTCTTGTATATTCCAAGTAATTTATTTGTTAAATAGTGATATTTTTTGTAGTTAAGTGTTTATATAAATTAGTTGTAGCAGATAATTCGGTAAGTCTTTACATTTAACCTTAGAATAATAACGTATAGAAGGATAGTGTCAGTACTTCGAACTTTAAAAATTTGAATCTAAAAATACTAATGGCGGGCAGACGATTACACACGTAAACACGGCAACCACTATACAAATTCTGAAATCAAATTTTGTTTTTATTAACATAAATCGTCGAAATACTTTTAAAAGTAATGTTAAAAACCTTTTTAAGTTTTTTAAATGTGTTATGACACCATTTGAATGCACAAGCCGTCATAATTACCTATTTATTTTTTAAGAGTTGCGTACGTTCGTGCAGTGCAATGACTTGTACATTACGGGACTGTTCCGGCGTAAGCTCCATTAGGCTCTAATTGAAATGCCTCACTTTTTGTGCGTGGACTTACCTTCTATATGTTATTATTCTAAGCATTTAACTTTATATAAGTTATAACTATGGAAGTGGAATCAGAGCCTCCAAATAAAAATCCTCTATATACACTGTTAGGGGAAGTCCCTTTTAAATAATACCAATATGGATTTGGTTGATACAGGCAAGATTTCCAATTCCCAAGGAAAGAAAGCAAAGAAATTATTGAGCGCACCACAGTTTAAGTCTAAAGTTATAGCTAAACCAAACATAAATTTGCCAGAAGCTACGTATATTTACCATAATAAGTCCATTCTCACTGCTTCAACTGAAGTGTCAAAAAATATACCTGATCTTGAGCAACCCTACAGATCGACGTATTCAAATAGTGATTCATGGAGTTTTTGGCAGGAATCTGAAGTGTCATATGGTGTTCTTGTATTATATTCAATATCTTAGTGTTTTAACGTGTTATGTTAAATAATCTTGATGACATTTTATGTAATATATAGCGGCAGAACTGCTGAGGTGTAGTGAATATGATATAAAGCTGCTATACATACCTTTGTATTTCCACCAAAATTCTCAGAAGATTCCCTTAACAGTGGCCATTACACTGTTGAGGGCGACACTTTGACTTACTGACAGACTATTACTGACATGAAGACACTGAGAATTTGAAAAGATAATTATAACTCGACACTGGCAAAAATGCAGCGGCGGCCTTACCCATTGCAAGGTTCCGGGCGGCAGGTCTTTGCGAGGCCCCGGGCGACAGGTCTTTGCGAGGCCCTTTGTCCTCCGTGAAAAGTATGAGATACGAAAGTAGGTCTGGTTGTTTGGTTTAGGGATTTGTCATGTTTGATGAAAAATACTAAAGTTGTACAAATAAATAAAATTTAACTTTTAAAATATTGAAAATAAAGTGAAAAATATAATTAATAAGTAAAAATGTAATTTAAAATCTATATTTTTTTATAATTGCTTGGGTTGTTGCGTGAGGCCCCTGTAAGCGCGAGGCCCCGGGCGATTGCCCTGTTCGCCACCCCCTAAGGCCGCCACTGTAAAAATGGCTCGTATTTGTAGCTGATTTCCAAGACAAAAAGAAGAAGAAGAATAGTATAAGTAGCCCTCAGAACAGTGTTACCTTACATCCACTTAAATTTGGACATTTTCTATCTAAAAATAATTTGAAAGACATATTGGAAAACGGTATTAAGCGTATTGGTCGTAACAGACTGTCAATACAATTTAAAACCGTAAATAGTGCTAATGTTTTTTTTTCACACACATGACTCAGTCAAAACAATTATAATACTTATATTCCTACATTTAATATTTGTAAAATGGGTATAGTAAGAGGTCTACCAATAGAATGATCACATGAGGACATTAGTAACAATTTGCGAGTTCCATATGGTATTGGAGCAGTAATTAAAACTAGACGTCCGAGTAGAAAAACTGTTACCCCCGAAGGGACAACATGGATTCCTACCCAGGCGGTCGTTTTGACCTTTGATGGTCAGTCACTCCCTTCCCACGTGTATTGCTTTTTTACTTCCTTACCAGTAGAACAGTATTTCTTCCCCACTATTCAATGTTTCCATTGTTGTCATTTTGGACACACCCGCTCAATATTCAGAAGTACACCCCGTTGTTACAAGTGTGGAGATGAACATAATGGAACATTATGTACATCTGAAAAATACTATTAACTATTAATTGCTTACAATTACCTTACAAGTACCCTTAGTACTCATATGGCCACACACAAGAATTGCCCCGAATTTATAAGGCAAACTAATATAGAGAAACATATGTCTTTTTTTTTTGGGTGGGCTGCGATCCGCGCGCTCCCCGCACCACTCCGTCCGGGGCGACAGAGGGGCGTAAGCACGCAACACCCGTAACCCACCCGAAAACCACGTCGCCTTCGTCGTTGGGCCGACCACCGGAGCAGGGTTACTTGTCATCAGTGGTCAGCCCGATGGAATACCCCCTACTTGGGGTAACCTCACATCGACCGACGTCCCCCCCTCGGGGAGGGCGTTCTTTCCTCACGCGGTCGGCCTCTCGGCGGGTGACGAACTAATCCCCGGTGACGTCACCAGCGGTTTCGGCTAGGGCGGCATGAGGCGCAGATAGTCGCGCCTACGCCGCCCCAGTCGCCGGCGGCGGATCGCCTCATCGAGACTGCGCTCCTCGCGCAGGTGATCCGCCGCCTCCTTCCGCGAGATCACTGTCTCGCAGAAGGCTGCGACCGCGTCCCAGAAAAATATGTCTAATAATGCTGTTTCTTATCAAGAAGCGTCAAAATTATTTCCGCTTGTTAAGAAGCTGTATTCTGAGGTTGTATCTTCAAATCCTATTAACTTAACTAACCAATCCACCCCTATTGAACCTTTAAATAACCTAAATAATAAAACATATCTGTTGTGTATAATGACACGACAATGAAACGCGGAGGCTCAACGCAGACTGATTTTTTTTTTTTTTTTTTTTTTTTTTTTTTTTTTTTTTTGTGTGTGTGTACAGCTGTTGGCCGCAGATGGCCTTGACAGCTTGACGCGGACTATGGGTGAGCGCTGAGGGCTCTCAACCCGGGATTTATTATTTAGTTACCGACATAATATATAACACTTTTCCCTCTCGAATTTAACATGTATAAACCTTATAATAAGATACATATAACGAGTAAACGTGATACATATAACATCCATATTACAATTCTAACATATGTTTACTAGATATATGTCTAAACGTATATATAATAAATAGAACATACTTTTATTATAATTGTATTCTTACAGTAAATTTGTGAATAAATAGTATTTACACATTTTTTAATAACTCCTGACAGCGTATAGCAGCCTTCCTGCGTATGCGACTATTATTATCAGATGATGGCGCGGGCTTCTCTTCACCCTCTCCAACACTATCAAAGAACTTCTCGTTATCCTACTCATCTGCCTCATTAACCGCGCATACTTTTTGATTTTTACTGTCTATCGGCTCTATTAAAGGAATGGTCTTACTTAACGAGTGACGTGATTTCCGAGTTTGTAATTGATCAATATGTCGTTTATGAATTTTCCCATTACCTGTTTTGACGGTGTAAGAAACTGGCCCCATACGTTCCACAACGACCCCTTCGGTCCATTTACGCCCCGATTTTCGGTCTGTATAGTCGCCTTTTTTTCTTTTTTTTTTTTTCTCGCTGTGGAAATGCATTTACGCACCGTCCCCCGCCGGTGACAGACGGAGGAGTGTGTGGGGCTCGCCGGTCACCATGTGATCGGAATACCCACTAAAACCACAGCGGCCCCTTCTGCGCTTTTACGTGGCGCCGGAGAGATCGTCTGATGACATTCAATCCCCGACACCCCAACGCATGGCCGTCTGGCCACGTCCTATCGTCATTCAGGGCGGTGGAAGGAGTTGCGCATATTGGCGCCTTCTCCTCCCGGGTCCCCGCGCGCGGTGCGAGTCAGCGGAGGCAAGTGCCTCGCGTTCTCGCTCCGCAGCCTCCTTTCTTGAAATAACGGCCTCACAAAATGAGGCCATGGACGACCAGCACCTGTCGCTGTCGAGCATCTGTGTGATAATGGTCGGCAACGACAGGTCTATTCCGAATTCCATCGAAAGGACGTGGCGTTGGGGCCCCCAGGTGGGGCAAACTTCCAAAGTGTGGCGCGAATCGTCGATTGCTGCGCCACACTCATGGCATCCTGGGACCCCTTCTCTTCCAATTCCATGCAGGTACTTACCGAAGACCCCGTGTCCGGTAAGCACCTGCACTATCCTAAAGGTTAAGTTGCCGTGCCTCCTCGTGAGCCAGCGGTGGAGATGCGGCGCAACCGCCTCCGCAGTCCCCCGCCCTGCTGCGGGGGACTCCAGATCTTCCCTCCACCGCCGGATAACTTCTCTTCGGGCTACTTCCTGTGCTCTGCCCAGTCTCCTTGCGGAGACTTGCTCACCGTTGGCCCGCATTGTGGCGCGGCGCCGGTAAACCTCCGCCAGCGCCTCAGCCACAAGCGGCCAAGGTGGGTCGCCTGCCAGTAACGTTGCCGCAGTCCAAGACACCGTACGATAGCCCCTAATAGCCCTCACCGCCATGACCCTCTGCGGTCGTCGCAGAAGGGCCCTGTTGCGGGCAGTAAGGGACTCCGACCATATAGGGGCATCGTACAGCGCCATGGACCGCACGATGCCGGCGTAAAGCCGCCGGCAAGGCGACCCCGGGCCACCAGTGTTTGGCAGAAGTCTTCCCAGTGCCGCGGCCGACTTAGTGAGCCTCGAGACGAGCTGGGCAAAGTGTAGCCCAAAGTTCCAATTTCTATCGAGGTGCAGACCCAGATATTTCATCTGAGCCCGCACAGGCACGGCAACTCCAGACACACTGATGTGTGCTCCTCGGGGGGGACCTCGACGTGGGCCATGGAAGAGGGCCTCAGTTTTGTCCCTCAAGCCCAGCATTCCAATCCGGTCAACGACGAGCGCTAGTCCTTCCTGTGCTAATCGGGCGGCTCCCTGGAAGTCAGCTCTTCTCACCGTGATGAGAGTGTCATCCGCGTAGCAGATAGCCCCCATCCCGGGAAGGAGCCGACCTCTCAGGAGCCAGTCGAAACCGACGTTCCACAGAATCGGACCAAGGACTGAACCCTGTGGAACGCCGCACTCCACCCGATGGTGATGAATACGCCCGTCGCCCCCCTCCCAGAGCACATGCCTTCCATCGAGGTACGCTTCCAACAGCCTCCGGAGATAAGGAGGCACTCCATGGTACCGGAGCGCCTCCCTTAATGTCTCGTGTGGGAGACTGTTGAATGCGTTCTTTATGTCGAGCGAAACTGCCAGGAGTACTTCCTTGTTGGCCACCGCATCGGTGGCCAGGGACTTTAGGGCGGCTAGCGCGTCAATTGTGGAGTGGCCGCCTCTAAATCCATATTGTTTCTCTGACAGTCCCGGCCCAACTTCTTCGAGGTGCTGGACGAGACGATCCGCAAGCACTTTCTCGAACCAATTTAGCCGTCTCATCCAGCAGCACCAGTGGTCTGTACGCGGAAGGGGAGTCGATTGGGCGGCCTTCCTTCCGCAGCAAGTACAGTTTACCACACTTCCATTGCTCCGGGAACTGCCCGGACCCCAAACATGCGTTGAGCAGTTCCCGGAGCTTATCCTTAAGATATTGCGCAGCGATACCGAGTACGAGCCCCGGGACGCCATCGGGACCAGGCGCCTTTCTCTTTCCAGATAGGCGGGCAAGCGCCGTTTCCATTTCGACGTCGGTAATGGGTGGGATTGACGTCTCCACTTCCATCACCGACCGAGGAGCCATTCTGGGGGGAACGTGTCCCACAGACTGCGGGAACAGTTCCCCTATTAACCCCAACAGAAAACCCGGATCCATCGATTCGATGATGGGGGCGCCACAAGCGCGGAGCTTGTTCCGCGCTCGCTGGTATGGGCGCCCCCAGGGATCCCTGTCGAGGCCTGCAAGGAGCTCCTCGTGGGCCCTCTCCTTTGCCCGCCTGATGGCCAGCTGCAAGGACTTTTTCTTAGTCTTGTACTCTGTCCGCAGCCGACCTTCAAGGACATTGTCCCGATCGGCTCGTTGACGGCATCTGACGTAGACACGCCGCGCCTGGTTAGAGGCCACCCGAAGATTAGCAATCTCGGGTGACCACCAGTATACTTGTCGACGCGGTGGCCTCCGCCCAGATCTCGGCATCGCTGCATCACACACTGCCTCAAGGGCACTTCTTATTTGGCCAGTGAGCCCCTCCACGCTTGTTGGCAGCTGTCCTGCCGCACCCCAGCGCTGCACTATGGCAGACTCCCGGACCATTTCCAAATTTAAATGGCCAATGGCCCACTTTGGGAAACGGCCCCTTCTTCCGCGCCGGGGCCCTAGTGGTCCTCGAGGGGCGGAGATCTCAAAACGTATGTAACGGTGGTCCGAGAGAGTCTCCACCCCTTCTTCCACTTTCCAGTCACTCACCCCGCGGGCGACATCGGGGTTGGCAAACGTTAGGTCCACGATAGACCCACCCCGGTGTCGCACGCAGGTGTGGACCGTCCCTCTATTAAGGAGAGATAGACCGGAGAGGAAGGACCACTGTTCAACAGCCGCGCCCTTCACGTTTGTGGTGGGGTTCCCCCACGCGCAAGACTTCGCGTTGAAGTCGCCGAGGACCACAATTTTTCTCGGCGACTGACGACGAACCGCGGCACTGACAGAGTCCAGGAATAACTGAAACTCTGCTAGGCCGCGGTTGGGAGAGAAATAAATGCCAATAATGGCGAAGTCTCGCCACCCCACCACAACGTAACCATTGCCCCTCTCAAGAGGAGAGAGGGGAGGGCCGACGCATCCTCTGGACAGGACAGCTACCGTCTTCTCTGAGGTCCCCCACCCAACTGGGTGAGTGGGGGACAAAGTAGGGCTCACTGGCTACGGCTAAATCTATCCCACTCCGCCATGGACTGTAGCAGCAGATCCTGAGCCCCGGCGCAGTGGTTCAAATTTGCCTGGAGGAAGCGTACTCTGTCTCCCATTACGTGGACATTTTGGCTTCCTCCTGTGCTCTGCAACTACCGCTTAATGCGGTGGCTCGCGGTCCTTGAGCCACCTTGCCTTTCGACGAGGGGGCTTTGCAAAGTCTTCCCCCCATCGTGTGATCTGCTGGACGACCGGCGGCGAAGCACACCGCACATTGTGGTATGGCAGCCACACATGTAGCCAACTTGTGTCCACTGCTGCCGCAGCGGAAGCAAAGTTCGGAGCGGTCTACTGTGGATGGGCATAGCGGGGCTGTATGGCCCAGTTCCAGACACCGGAAGCACCTCAGTGGGAGACTCTCCAGCATCTGAACACCTGCCGAGCTCCAGCCGACCAGAAGCCTTCCCGCATCAGCGAGAATTTTAGCGGCGGCAACGGGACAGCGCACCTTGACCATGCCCATGCCACGGGGTCCACGCTGGATTTGTCCCACCTGGACTTGCGGACTGGCGGTGTCGCAGCTACATGTGCGGGCTACTGCCGCACGCACCTTCTCCTCGGTGGCGGAGTCATCCATTCCGGTCACGCGGATATCAGCACGTTTGACGGGGCGGATGACATCCGCCATACCTGCCAACGCCGTTCGTAAATTGGCCGCCAGCTGGTCAGCAACTTCCATTGACTGAGACTTGTGCAGTTGCAGAACCCTGGACCCGGTCACAGAGCGCCTTACTTTGAGACCCTCCTTAATACCCATATCCTGAAGGTTGACCCCCTGCTCAGCGCGAAGCATGGCGTCGGCGTATGTAACCCCCTTTTTTTCAGCCTCCGGCTGCAATTTCAAGATTACAGCTGGGGAGCGAGGTTCAGCAAGTGCAGACTTCAGTTTCTTTTGCGCCAGAGCAGCTGGAACAGGAGCTGCGGATGGCGCTACAGGCGTGGAGGTCTGTGCAGGAGGAGCAGATTTTTTTTCCCCTTCTTTACTACGGTTGCCCAGCTATCCGTAGACGTAGGCTGGACCTGGGTAGTGACTGCCAGAGTACCAGCAACTGTCTGGATAGAAGACGATGGTGCAGCCGTACAGACGGCGGATGTGGCCATAACAGACGCTGCGCTCTTCCGTTTGTCAGCAGCCAGTGGCGGACGATTCACCTTGGCGGGGAGCAGGCGATCCTCTAATCCCGCAAGTCAGGCGTTCACCATCTCCCCAACCGACCTCACGATAGAGGACTTCAGTTCCTCAATGGTGTCTGCTTCCATCAAAGACGAAGAGGCAGTAGCCCTCATCTCTGAAAATTCCCGGCGGTATGCTTTCAGTTCCGCCTTGAGGGCTTCTACTTCCTTTCGTTGCCTGATATTCTCTGCTCTCAATCGGCGGGTCTCTTCTGCCTCAGATTTTGAGCACAGAGTATCAATAATGACTTGCATCTCGGCTGCTGCATCCCTGAGCTTCTTTATATAAGGGCCCTGTAGATGCCCAGATTTCCGAGTGACCTCGAGGATTATTGCTGCATTGCGGCCCCCACGGGCACGTATCTCCTCCGGCCCTACGGTAGAAAGGTTGTCCTTGGTGGGACATTCCGAAGCCGAGGTATCCGCTGAGTCTAGACGTGGTGTATCTAAAATTTCTTTGCGGAAGGCCCGGTTTCTAAGTACACGCTCATACTCAACTTCCTCCGCTTCATCGTCTCTATTTTTGAGGTCTGTCTTAGCACGTGTGAGTCCTGTGTTATGGCCCCTTTGTGCTGCCTTACCTCGACGTGAGGTATTCACCTTGGATTGGGGTTCCACCTCAGTGTCAGACCCCAAATCCTTTCGCCCAGAGTGGGAGGTCTTCACAAAATGACGCTTCCTGCCCATAGAAGTGGTGTCAGTTTCACCTGTGTCACATTCGACAGCTGAGGGTGCGTCCGTCTCTCCTTCACTATCGTCGTCCATTTAGCGAAACTAAGTATTAAATTTATCTACTTCGATAATTTAATATTACGGCTGAATCGCGATATCACAATATCCCAGTAATGTTAGTAAGGCTGAATCGCGATATTAAAGTTTTTTTAAAGAGATTATATACACAAATCGGCCACG